>CM031242.1:576066038-576806038 GCA_018340775.1 Taxus wallichiana var. yunnanensis
CAAAATCCTCTAACTCCCAAAAATGCAAGAGCACAAAGAAATGAAGTAACCCCCAAACAAGAAAAAGAACTTGAATAAATAGAAAAGGGAGAGAGGAGGGTGAGGTGGCTCCATGTAGGATGCCACATCACTCATCCTAAACTCCACTTCACAAGTCAAACTTCAAACTCTAAAGCACAATTAATAAGTGGGTGAAGAAATGACATTTTACTTACACACACAATCCAAGCCCACACCCCTTAAGGACTAAAAATAATTACATGTAAGAAGGTGCAATAAAAATTACAATTTGTCTTCCCAAAACACATAATGGGGCCTAATTTTGACCCCCCAACCCATAGGTAGGGTTGGTATATAAATTTAAGAGGTGTGGGACAAGTTTAACTTGTCCCACAAGCCTCCAAAATTGGCCCCTAAGGACAAATCCGAATTTCTAAGGGGAGGTGGAGTGTTCCACACTCAAGGTTACTTACACATTACTTACAACACATAATCCAAGAGCCATCAAATCTAATAAATGAATTATTTTGACCCATTCTTAATTAATTTAGCAACATGATTAACTTAGTAATCTAGACACAAATTAAATAAATAATAAAGGGGAAAATACATCACTAAATAATCACATACTAAAATTAAATAAAGGAAAATAACCCTTGGTAACAGGTGATTCCCCAATTCAAACACATCAAACACACACATAACAAAATACATGTTCCCATGGTGACCCTTGATGAATTCATCAAGCATTGCAATGTGGTTGGTCTTCAATCTCCCTTATGTTTGTTGTGACATTTTTACCTGCAAAACACATAACACCTACTTCGGCCTTGTGGTGGCATACAAAAAATCTAAATCAAATATACAATATAACTCCACAATAATCTATATATGAATCAAAACATCATCTAGGAAAGTAATGATATCATTTACAATTTCATCAATAACCACATGATCATAAGATTAATTCAATTGTCTAGGCCTACTCAATATGACGAAATATCACATGTCCAAAATATATATATAGAATTAACCATGTAAACAACATAAAAAAATAAATATAATATGTCTCTAATAATCCATATGCATCATATATGAATCAAAATCAACAATAGTCCATTGTCTCTAACATATAACATCCCGCTAAATCAAAAGTTGTAATAATATCCATAAGTATAGTCGATAGTATCAAAATCAATAACAAAAAGGTGTGAAGGGAAGTGGGCACTACATCCCTCTCCCCTTATACTCAACTTCCTGGAACATGTGTGGAAACTAAACTCAGAAATGTAGCATCCTCCCATGTAACCACGGTCTCATCATACGATGCCACTACACTTGAACCTAGTCAATATCTCTACCTCGGAAAAGGGTCTTGCGCTCTAAAATGCAGATGCTCCACCATCACCTTCCCCTAATCATGCACCTATAAGGAGGTCTAATCTATAACATGAGAAGGGTCTACAATATATCTCATAAGTACGAAAACATGAAACACAGCATGAACATGAGACAAGCTAGATGGCAAAGCTAGAAGATAAATCAAAGGGTCAATATGCTCCAAGATCTCAAAGGGATCCACAAATCTAGGAAAATCCTAGAATCTTTTTCATAATAGATAGGGATCTTATGTGTCCGACACGAAGGAACATCTTCATGCCCACCTCAAAACTACGATTTTCCTATGTTGATCTGCATATACTTCTACCTATCCGAGCCTCTTGTAATCTCTCGCCCGATCATAACAACTCGCTACTCCATGTCCTGTAGTAACGTTGGCCCAAGAGAAACCTTGTCCTCTAACATGTCCCAACTAAGAGGTGTCCTACACTCTCTACCATAAAGTTCTGAAAAAGGATCCATTCCTATCGAACTCGAAAACTATTATTGTAGAGGAACTCCACCAAGTAAAAATACTCCTCCCATCTCGACTAGTGATCCATGATGTACATCCTAAACATGTCTTCAAAAATCTGATTCACCCACTTAGTTTGTCTATCTATCTCAGGGTGATATGTTGTACTGAAATTGATCTTCATCCTGAGAGCATGATGCATCATAGTATAGAAGTGGGAAGTGCACAAAGAATCACATCCACAAATGATCTTCATTGAGTCCCATGTGCATTCTCACAATCTCATTTAGATATATCCATGCCACCGCAATAGTTATGCAGGTGGTGTTCACCAATGAAAAATGAGCCACTTTCATCAATTTATCCCCCGTGACCATGATGGCGTCGTGGTGGTATCTCGACATTGGTAGCCTAACAATGAAGTCCACTGAAATTGTGTCCCACTTCCACTCCGCTATGGCATGAGGAAAGAGAAGGCTAGCTGGATGCTAATGCTCAACCTTCACCTTTTGAAACTCTAAACAATATGACACAAACTAAGCCACATCTCTCCAAAGTCCCCTCCAATGGTACAACTATCTCAAAGTGGCATGCATCTTCTTCACCCCGGGATGGGCTGAATAGGGTGCACGATGAGCCTTTGTCAAAATGTCTTGTCTCAAGACTCCATCTCTAGGAACATAAATCTTACCTCTGTGCTCGAGAAGGCCATATGTCTCTAGGGAGAATGCATAAAATTTCCTCAAGGGGTTTCGAGACTCAATCTCTACTCTGGCTGCAAGGTAGAAGCTGTTGTGAGGAAGTTGCTACAAAATCCTACTCCATAGATCTATGCCCACTGAAGTAGCCATAACCACATGTCTCCAACTACTCAATCCATCTAGCACTAAATTATCTTTCCCCTTTACATGTTCTATCACCATTTCGTACTCATAAAGAAACTCCATTAAACACCGCGCCGATTGTGAGCATTGAGATTGGGCTGCATGAAGAGGTGGTGAAGACTCAAGTGATCAGTCCTCAGTGTAAATCTCCAGCCAAGAAGGAAGTATCTCCATCGAACTAATGTGTGCATAACTGCTGTAAGCTCAAAGTCTTGAGTTGGATAATTGAGATTGTAATATTTTAGTTTGTGAGACTCAAAAGCAACTACTCTTCCTCTCTACATCAACACACCTCCAGTCCCGCAAAGAAGCATCTTTGCATACAAAGAACACACACTTAGGATCTTGAACTGTAAGAATAGACATGATCGTGAGGCATTTCTTCAGTCTCTTCAAGGCATGCTCACATCTATTTGACCATACAAACTTCTTCGCTTTCTGTTGAAGGGAAGTGATGGGGTGTGTAACCCAAGAGAAGTCCTAAACAAATCTTCTATAATATCTTGTTAAACCCATGAAGTTGCGCACCTTGGTCACACTAGTGGGTGTTGGCCAATCCATAATAGCTCAAATCTTGGAAGGATTGACTACGATACCTTTTGCATAAATTATACGTGGGTTAAATATTACACCTATGACTGAAAGAATGCACACTTCTCCAAGTTCCCGTAAAGATGATGCTCACAAAGACACTAAAGAACCTAGCGAAGGTGTTCCTCATGCTCCTCATGCATATGTGAGTATATTAGAATGTCATCAAGGAAGATGAGCATGAAATGATCCAAGAATTTCTTGATCACCCCATTCATCAAGCTCATGAACACTGCGGGGGCATTCGTCAAACCAAAAGGAACTAATGTGAACTCGTAGTGGCCATATCTCATACGGAAGGTAGTCTTATGAATATTTTCCTATGTGATCCTCAATTGATGATAACTAGAATTAAGATCTATCTTGGAGAAAATTGTGGCCCCTTTCATCTAATAAAATAATTCATCAATGCATGGAAGGGGTAATGATTCTTGATCGTTACTTTGTTCAACTGGTGGTAATCAATACACAACCATAGAGATCCATCCTTCTTCTTTACAAAAATCACCGATGCACCCCAAGGGAATACACTAGATGGATCAAGCCTTCTCTAGAAGGCCCTCCTTCAAGAACTTGAGATCTCGTAGAGATTAGGAGTAGTCATCCGATATGGTGCTCATGAGATAGGCTCTACACTGGACCTAGATCTATGTGAAAATATATTTCATGTGGGGAGGTAACACCAATAGCTCCCCGGGAAAAACATATCAAACTCTCTCAAAATGTGATGGTCATCAAGGAGGGTCCACTAGACTCATCCTCGATCTTCCACTAACCATAACAAGATACATTTGACAACCTCATTTCACACACCTCTTAAGTGCATAACGGATATGGTGCAAATGAAAACAGGCCTCCTAACTCCTGTTATAACCGAGAAAACTCCTAAATCATTTATATAAGTAATAGTCTTATGGTAACCATCTTCTTTAGCTTCGGTGTGTGTAAAAACTAGTCCATGCCCAAGATGACTCCATAAGAACCTAGAGGAAGGATGCAAAGATCCGAGGGAGTGGTGAAGGGTCCCAAATCCACTACACACTCCTTTACTAAGGATTCTCCAAAATTTTGGCTCTAGAAGCCATTTAAACGTCCAACTAAGACCCTATCTAACCGTCACCACCTGCAATGCTCTACTAAGGATGGTGTAATAAAAGAGTATGATGAAACAAAATTAAAAAAATAATGGAAGTAGGAATACCACCAATGTTACCTTTCGTCTCTATGACAAGGTACTGTAGTGCTCATGCTTTGGTGGTTCTCAACCGCTATTTAAATCTAATGGCTGCGCACCCATGTCACCAACAAGTAGGCTAATAAATTTGTGTCTTACCCTTGTTACTAGGGTTCTAGGGGAAATCCCTCCAATGATGTCCTGGAACACCAAAACCATAAGAGTTGCCCAGTAATCTCTAATGAGATCCAACTCGGTCGGTACTCTAGAGGTATGTTATGGATCTCGATTATCCAGCTTATAGACGCCGAGGTCTCTCTTGGTGAGCTCTCGCCGACTAAGATCTTAGCACACCATGTGTCCTAATGGGACCCCTAGGAGGAGGCCCCATACTGCGAGTCGAGGTCTCTATGGAGGTATATGTGGATGAGTACTCTGCTACTACCGATGTGGCTATTATGGTGGTTTGAAAGAAGACCGTATTAAAACCCGTCCACCACAAGGAGGAGGATTTCACCCCTCGACATGTTATCCTACATCTGCTGGATGTAGCTCAAATTTATCTACCGGAATTATTATGTCTTTCCTCGTGTCTCCTCTACAATATTGGCCTTCGCAACATCCTTAGCTAATGTCTGTGAAAGTGGATGCACACTTGCACCACCCAAATCTAAATTCAGGCCCCTGATGAACTTGTGAATCTATATCGACTCATCCTACATGTAGGCAACATACTAGAGTAGGTATAAAAATTGATTCTCATACTCAGCTACAATCATAGATGCCTGACAGAGGTCGTGGAACTCATCTATCCACTACCAAATGAACCTCCGAGATAAGTACCTGCTACCCTGAACTACGCTCAAAGATCTCCTAGGTAACCGTAATGGTCTCGAATCAAATGGATCTTCTACTCCTCATTCTACCAAACACATGCTCCATCCCTAGAATATGGATCACAACACGATCTTTCATGTTGCTAGTATAAGGGTAGAGCTTAAAGCATCCACTCAAGCTCACCAACCAAGCCTCTACCTAAAACCCACATGTATCTCTAGAATAGTGTGATGGTTGTACTTTAGGCTCTCCTTAATATGGTATGTAGGTGTTGACCGGTCACCCCTAAGCCTCTCTACATGCTCCTCTCTAGGTCTAGGATCCGAGACCTATCCTTGTCCCCCGAAATCCCGTCTCCTATCCCTCCGCGACTGAATCTACTCTGGATGACTCCATGTGGGAGTTCTCTACCTTATGCCCATGCTGTGTCAGAGATGCATGAGCCTTAATGGATGGATCCCTATCTGTGTCGGCTAATCATCCTCCTAAGGACCCCTTGTGCATAAAGTGACATTGATGTTTGTGAAGCGTATCTAAAATCAGTGAGAATGGTCACTATGGCCTACTCTACGGAGGTGTGAAAGTTAAGGTCTATGTGAAAGGATCCCTATCCCAATCCATGCCTCCTGCATAGACCAAGATGAGAGTTATTTCATCATTCTAGAGTTAGAAAATGGAAATTTTTCTATGTTTACTAAAATATACAATCTTTAAACAAAGTCAAGTTTTTAGGTATAGTATTGTGCTAGGTTTAATGTCCATGTCTTAAGTTCTCCTATGTGCCCAAGAGTCCAAGTTTTGAACCCATGACTCGATATTAATGTAACGCCCACTAAAAACCCGCATTTGAGACCAAGAACTACCTAGGGTTAGCTAGAAAAAATTATGGAATATTTTTTTTTGAAAAGTGTGTCCACAAATGTTTTCGAAAATGACAGTTGCCACATTAATTTTTCTAAGGCATTAATTTCTAGTGACTAATTTCCCATGATAACACACTATTTAAAAACTACATTATACTTTAATACATTGGATTTGACTAAGTATGTTTAATCTCCCTAAGTGTTAATTTAATAAACAATTAAATTTCTACTATAGTTAAATATTCCATATTTAAATTTAGAGGGTTAAAGGGGCCAAAATAAATAAATACCCAAGGTATTTAATTCCACAAGGTTTAAACAATTAACAAGGTTCCCACTTTACATGGGGTTAGAATAAACATTCCCTTACCCCATAAAGTGACCCTTAAAAAGTCAACTCATGTTTTTGAAATAAAACATTTAAATTAAAAAGGTAATTTCCACTCACCCACTCTCCACCTAATTTTTGTAGGGATGAATCTCATCCCTTGGATGGATTCGATTTGGACCCTTGATGAGAAAAAGGGCATTCTAACCCTAAATCATCCTTATGAAAGCTTCTTTCTCATTTCATTTGGTTCATTATTTTCCCTTTTGTATTTGTAGGTTATTTGGAGGAGGAAGGGGATCCATTAAGGTCACTCAAGCTTTTGGAAAGGGTTTCAAATTTTATTATTTTCTATCTTGTATACACCTCTCCTAGGGTTTCAAAGTATATAAAACAAACTATTTTGTTTATCTCCCTTTGGTTGGGTTTGCGCAAATAGATTTGTGGGTATTTTTCTATTTTATTTATAAAGCTAGGTTTGATTTATATCTTCCTTTAGGTAAATGAAAAAGTATATATGTGTGTGTGTTTGTGTGTGTGTGTGTGTGTGTGTGTGTGTGTGTGTGTGTGTGTGTGTGTGTGTGTGTGTGTGTGTGTGTATACTTTTATTTTATATCATTTATAGGGTAAATCCAAAATACCTTTTTAAAAATATATTGGTAGTATGCATTTATTAAATAACCTATATTTATATTTGAAAAAATATATATAATTAATGATTCAAAGGTCAGATTTTACCCAAATTACAGGACGTGAAAAGTGTAGTGCATAGAGATAAGGGAATATGGCCACATTTTTTTTTTTTGAGGAGGGGTTAGCAAAGTTTAACCCCCACCCCATTTAATAAATGGGGTGGGGGGGTTGGAGACCCCAACCCCTCCCCACCCCAATTTACACACTAAGTACCACTAAACAAAGTCTTCCTTAACATTACTATAAGCCATAAAACAAAGACAAAAAAAATGTGATTTACCTTTTTCAAGGCTTAGCATTAACAAAAGTTATTTTATATATACATACATATATATATATATATATATATATATATATATATATATATAATAATAGCATTTTAAAAGTTATATTGGATAAAAGAATACTCTTATTAATATAATAAGGTTAATAATACACTAATGAAATAAAATAAATAGTATATTAATATAATAATATTAATAGGATATTAATATTAGTATATTTTTCCAATAATGAGTCTCATTCTATTAAATATTTCATTGTCAATAATATTTAAAATATTACTAATACTACCACTTAATAATGAAATTTTAGGTAGTAGTGTTAACAAGTTGAGGTTTAAATATACTTATTTTTTTTTGTGTACACTAAAATTTCTTCTTTAACAATTTGATAAAAAATTTCTATGAAGGTAGAGGAGGACTAAATTTCATTTCCCTTACTAGAATTAAGAATTTCTATATTTTTGTAGATCAATCAAGTAACAATTTTAAGATTTAAATACTTTCCATCCATTTGAAATAAAGTTTTAACTTTCCTACAATAATGCAAGAAAATGCAAGAAGGTAGTCCAACTTTTCCAATGCATGCTTTTCAAATGACACAAAGAAATGCACACATTTCCTAATACACTTTCAACTTTCCAAAAGAGATTTTGTAATAATATTTCCAATACTATATCTTAAAAGAATAACAACATAATTTTGTGTGTAAAAATTAACTTCAATAAAATTAAAATAATTCCTTTTTATAACTCTTTTGAGTTCACCCAAAGGCAACTTACAAAATAAATCTTTTTCTTTTTTTTAACATTCAATATAACTTACATATCCAAAATCAAAACAACATTTCCATCACAAATACTAATACAATGTATTCCACTTAAAGTGGGAAATTTTTACAAGAAATAAGGACTAAAGCGAACTTACAATTGTCTTCAAGCATAGCTCCTAGATCAACTCCCCAACCAAGCTCCATCTTCTCATCACTTGTTCACAACAAAAAGGGGGAGAGGCAACACTCTCCACCCAACCAAGACTTCCAATGAGGATAAGAAGCCATCCTCCTCATTGGCCCCTAATCCCCAACCACATTGTAATGAAAAAACGGATTCAACTCTTGGCAAAAAACAAGCTTCCACATCACAATACAAGATTTTAGAATCATACCAAAATCTAAAATATAAAACTATAATCACAAGAAGGAAAGCAAAAAATACAGAAGGCTTGACATATGCAAAAGACAAAGGAGTAAGATCTATGGGGAAGTAACTTATGCCTCCCAACGGGAAATGGGTGCCCACCTAAAAACCTCCAATAAAAATCTCAAAAAACCTACACACTCTTATTCCTCCCTCAAGTACCTCTTATACCTCCCACTTTCTCTTATGCCTCCCCACAAATCTCTTATGTCTCCCTCATAAAATATACCAAGTAAGAAATGCAAGCAATTTCTTGTCAAGGGTGGGTCACCCAACCCAACTCCCTCCAAAATAGGAAAAGAACTCTTATGCCTCCTATATGAAAGATCCCCATAGTCCCCTACTACACCACACTTAAAGCAATCTACCCTAATAACCAACAAGCATACCAAAACACTCAAGCAAACATGCACATGTACACAATATAAAAAGGAAAATATTTTACAAAAATATAGCTCCTACCTTTCCATGGTAGATCTTGATCCAAGAGTTTCACACCAATCTTCTTCAAGTCCAAACAATCACCAAAATCTCCCACAAATCCACAAGCATTCCAAAATCCTCTATCTCCCAAAAATGCAAGAGCACAAAGAAATGAAATAACCCCAAACAAAAAAAAGAACTTGAATAAATAGACAAGGGAGACAGGACGGTGAGGTGGCTCCATGTAGGATGCCACATCACTCATCCTCAACTCTATGTCACAAGTCAAACTTCAAACTCCAAAGCACAATTAATAAGTTAGTGAAGAAATGATATTTTACTTACACACACAATCCAAGCCGACACCACTTAGGGACTAAAAATAATTACATGTTAGAACGTGTAATAAACAATTATAATTTATCTTCCCAAAACACATAATGGGGCCTAATTTTGACCCCCCAAGCCATAGGTAGGGTTGGTATAGTAATTTAACAGGTGTGGTAGAAGTTTAACTTGTCCCACAAGCCTCCAAAATTTTCCCCTAAGGAAAAATCTGAATTTCTAAAGGGAGGTGGAGTGTTCCACACTCAAGGTTACTTACTGATTACTTTACAACACATAATCCAAGAACCATCAAATCGAATAAATGAATTATTTTGAACAATTCTTAATTAATTTAGAAACATGATTAACTCTCAAATCTAGACACAAATTAAATAAATAATAAAGGGAAAATACATCACTAAATAATCACATACTAAAATTAAATAAAGGAAACCAAGTGCAAAAATAACACATAAACCCTTGGTCTCAATTGGAGGTGATTCGCAACATGGGAACCCCCTAACAACAATTCAAACACACACACACATAACAAAACACATGTTGCCATGGTGACCCTTGTTGAATTCATCTAGCATCTCAATGTGGTTGGTCTCCAATCCCCGATTTTTTTGTGACATGTTTACCTACAAAACACATAACACCTCCTTCGGCCTCATGGCCACATCAAAAATCCAAAATAAATATACAATATAACTCACAATCATCTATATATGAATCAAAACATCATCTAGGCAAGTAACGATATCATTTACAATTTCATCAATAACCATATGATCATAAGATTAGTTCAATTGTCTAGGTCTACTCAATATGACGAAATATCACATGTCCAAAATATATATATATAACCATGTCAACAAGTATATCAACATCAATATAAAATGTATCTAGTAATCCACATGCATCATATATGAATTGAAATCAACAATAGTCCATTGTCTTTAACATCTAATATCATGCTAAATCAAAAGCTACAATAATATCCATAAGTATAGTCGACAGTATCGAAATCAATAACAAAAAGGTGTCGAAGGGAAGTGGGCACTACACTTTGGGTCACTTAGTCTATGACTTTAAGAGTGTGAAACATAAAGTGAATGAAAAGGTTTCTTAGTGGAAGGATTCCCAACCCAACATGTTGGTTATGGGGAGAGATCTTGATGATTCTTCAAAGGATTTGAAGATGGAAGAAGGTGAGATTCAACATATGAATAGAGCCCTAATTTATCCTTAAGTTTTAGGGCGCGAGGGTTCAGATTCTTTAGAACAAGCTTTCAAGTTGTCCCTCCCTTCAAGGTCAGCCCTTGATCTCATTGAAACTAGTAACTTGAAGAAATATTATTTTATTGACAATAAGGATATTTTTGAAATCATGTTACCTATCCATCCTGATGAAAACAAGGATCCAAACAAGGGGGAGGATTGGATGGTTATGAAAAGTAAAAAGAAAAGGAAAATGTCAAATGTTCTACTTAAGATGAACTTAAGATCTCATGGAGGGGTGTCTCATGGGTAAACCACCCTTTGATTTTTGTTAGGTTTGGTTTAGGAGTGTTTCTTGAGGTTAGTCAAGTTTGTTTGTCTTACCTCTTCTCGGAATATTTTCTTTCGTTCATACCATGACATTTTGGGTGGAGTTTAAATTTGTTTCGTTTCTGGTCTTGGACCATACTTCTCTTGGTTTCATGATTTTTCCTTGACACCTATCTTTCAGTTGTACAAGGTTCTTAATCCCTTCAAAATACCTTATCTAAAAAAATTAAAATGTGACTTTAATTTGTGTTTAAAAGCACAATAAGCTTAAAAAAATGAAATTTAAAACCATATCATACCAGTTCGTATACATATTTTTGTAGATGTAAATGAAAACAAAAATATGCATTTTGGTATAGGTCTATATATAGACACACTTTAATTTGCATAATGTAGCATAATGTAGCAGTGACCCGTAGGTCTATATATAGACACACTTTAATTTAATAAAATAAAATATGAATAAAAACGGCCTTGTATATTATTAAGGCCACCACTATCATGGGACGGGCCACAGCCTGGCCGCCCACCGCTTCCCCAATACATAACACATCCCCCATAATTGTGTTGTGGGCGGCGTAGCTTTCCCCTTCCTTTAACTGTGTGGCTGCCTATTCTTTTCCCAGAAACACACAACCGCCTCAAAACATTCCACATTCACCCCTCATAGAAAAAGGAAACCCTGCAATAACAATAAAATGGGGCTTCCCATTCATGGATGCCCGGAAGGTGAAGATTCATCCCTAACAAAATAAAGTTTGCTCCATTAAAACCCGTCTATCTCCTTATCCATGTATTTATCTCCTTATCCATGTATTTAAACTAGGGTTGAAGAAAAGGAAAAAGGAATGAAAATAACATAACAAAATCCACAACGGAAAATGAAATGGGACTTTAAGATGATATTAGGGCTTTTTTGGTCAACATTAATCCTATGGCTAAAATCTATTTAATCGTAGGGCCACAAATTTATCCTCTTACTTTGGGATTTTGGTGGGAAATGATTAAAGTTGAATTAAAATAAATTATTAGAACCCCTATGGACTTGAAATAAATAATTTTTATAATTATAATTTCAGGATGGAAATGGGTGGGCATGGGATTCATTTGGTTGGGACAAATGGAATCCCATGCCACGTTTTTTCGCTCATAGGTATTTAAAATAGTAATAAATAAATAAAAATATACTAAAATATTATTGCGTTAATAAATCAGATAAATAAACTAAATGAGTTAAATAATACTATCTAATGTAGCTTAACAAGGGTGGTCCGCTTTTGTCGTTTCTTCTTTGTTGCGATCCCTTAGGATTACCGTTGCGATCATCGTGAGCTTAGCTCAAATCTACCACAAAATTTTAATGGGAAATAATTAAGAACCGTGTTGTTGCCATAACCGAAACGTCCAAAGACATGTTTTTGCAAACTCCAACTATGTTTAAAAATTAATAAAACTGATAAAATTTTCACCTTAAGTGTGTAATGGATGAATAATCAATGAATTAAATAAGGTTGCGACACATGAGATTTAAACTCGAACAAAAATAAATTCCGCAAAATTTGGACTCCTTTATGTCATTTTATCATGGATTCTATTGGGGTAAATATGGGCTATTCTGAGACTCTTATTGAATCTCAAGTATATATTCAAATGAATGTGTGACAACACATTAACAAAATCATAAGGAAACAAAACATTAAATAGATTCCCAGTGAAACAATTTACACACATAAATCTTACTAATAATTTCCCATAAAACTTTCGAGAATCATTTTAACAATTCTATCCACTATACTCTCCTAAAAATGTTTCCCAAATGTTTTTGTTCAACATGGAAACATCAACCATAAACACCTCGGTAGGGCCATTGTAGTAAAATGTACCCACCTCAACTTAAATCAATAAATTTCTTTCCCGTTAAACTTATATTTTTGCAATGGTGAGGTGCACATAATGCTTAGGCTTCAATGTCAAGTACTTAGGGGTTTACATTAAGGGGTTTTCATTGCGCCAATCTCCCTAGGGCATGATACCGCCCTCATCCCTTATTACCGTATCTCCATGCCTTTGCACTCATAAAAATTAAACCTAGTGGACTCTTTGTAAGCAAAGAAACTTCACCATTCGACCAATGGCCGTTCGATTGTAAGCAAAGAAAATATTGGGTTTCTAATAGTGATGTTCTGTACATTGTTTTTAGTTTATGATGGCCATATAAATAGAAAAATAAATTTAACCAATCAATATCAAGAGATTCTTATTTTAGAGAATCCAAAAGATAATGTAATTATCAAAACAATAATCCAAAATATACAATTGAAATCTGATTGGTGAAAAATGTATCAGCAGATTAGTATCCGACGTTATAACACCTGCCTTGCAGAGGATATTAAGGCATAATTTAAGATATTATATATTTATAATTCAAAGGTGATATGTAAGAAGAGAAGTTATAATTGAAATTAAGATATTAGTTATTTGAAAAGGCGATGTATAAGTGTAGGCAAAGGAATTTTCACTGGTTTATTGACGAAGAGGAGAGAAGAATATGTTTCCATATTAATTTTGATAGTTATCCTTCATTAATATAGATTTTTTTCGAGCTTCTAGATTTTTTCCAGCTTCACTATACTTTTGGTTTCTTATGTAACCATCAATTTGGCCAGAAAGAGCTTGAAGGAATGCTGCTTCACTAGACCCAAAATGTACTGATTTCTTAGCCTCTTTTATTAATTTCTCTATTTGAGATGCGTCTACGTTAACATTGTCCTTACACATTATGGATGCAATTTTACTGGGTGCGAGACCAGCAGCTGCACATTTCTTCAACAACATGGTTGAAATTCGCAATACACGGCAAGATTCAGGAGATATGTTCAGCCTGTAATTCTTGAGCATTTCAATATCCTTTTCTGCATTCAATGATTCTATGTACTTCAGAGTCTTTGCACTGTAAGGCTTATCTGCCTGACGCCAGTATTTCCACTCCAGAGTGACATCTTCAAACTGTAACCAACATAGGAAAACATGAAGAAATTGTATATAAACATAAAATGCGGAAAAGCTATTGATTTAGGTGATCTGTATTGTTTGACCTCTACCATTTAAATTTTAATTGACTTTTGGGGTGTGATAAGTTGTTTTCGTTTTATTGCAACACAACACAATGTTATTATGGTTCCAATAACAAAACTGGCTGGTCAGAAATCACAGTCCAGAACGTGGGTTCCATCGAGTTTGTGCGTGTTAGTTACTGTCAGTTCTTTTTTTATACCATCGGCATTGTATATATTATGTATGTTTAATATAAATACAATTTTCAATCTGAAAATAAAAGAGAATGAACACTTACACTCTCTGGAAGACAATAGCCATGATCAATAGGAACTAGACGAACAGGGTCTTTTATGTTTTCCAAATACAGTAAATTTCCACCATGTCTATCTGCATTTGCCAAACGAATGTCCAAAACAGAAATCGTGTGTACTTGATCAACCCCAATTCTAGTAGATCCCATGTCTTCACAACTGTAAGCACCTTTGATATACTTTTGCAGAGATCCAACTTTTGCTTCCTTCAATCCAGGTTTATTATTAAAAACCTCATGACAGCACCTTACTAATATTGTTGGAGGAACCTCTGCAAAACCAACAACATCTTGCCCTTCCTTTCTAGGACCTGTAACAGGATGATCCAATATGTAAGCTGCAACTTCCCTATAACCGCCTTCGCTAACTTTGATGCCCTTCTTGAATCCATCCCCATGGGTGCTCACAGTATAATTTTTAGGGTTATTTTCAGCAAAAGGCTCCTCATCCAATGGCTTGAAGACCCCTATTGTAGTTCCTTTTGCATTTGGCATTAAGTACACCCCTCCTGTTCCCTCTGTGACTTTAATGGGAGATTTTCCTGTTTCCAAACCTTCTCTAATTTCTTTGATCATGCCCTCACAGGTTGGAGACAGCTTGTTTGTGGATAATATGGGTTCTATAAGTATATTTTCTTGGGTTGTGCTGCTTCTGGTTCTTTTGTTCCTGCCTGGAGTTGTAATTTCGCTCAGTCTCCTCTTACGTTCCTCAACAAAAGAAACCATACATGGAATTATGTAATTCAGTATTTTGTCAACTGTCGACCCCATTTTTGGTTTTCTGAATGCTCTATCTGCACGGATGTATTAAAAACTTACCTTATTAGTGCTGAAAGGCTTGTGCGGATATGCTTACAGAAGTCAATTTAGAGCCAATCTTATATAAGTCAGCAATCATGTGGAAAGACGCGGCTCTTTGTCATGGCCTACAGTGCTATACGCCAATCACAATGTTTATGAAAACACTTCGAATTGTCTAACTGATTTAAATGGTTTAAAGAACATGTTCTCACGCGCAGAAATAAATTCATATATAAATTTTATAGGGTTTAGTCCGTTGTATGATCCGTCATAAAATATTTTTGTTTTCCTTGTGTTTGATTCCAAACTAATGGTTATTTTTTTATAATTTTTGTTAACTCCACAAAATATTGTTTTAAAAAAGATTACCCTAACTTGCTAAATAGCGGAAGCTCTCATATCAATTTGTTAGAAACACGGGTGTTCTGAAACTAAACGTTCAAATAAAACTATCCTTCCGTTGAACAGGTGAAGCTGTGATACAAAACCGAGGGAGATACGAGAAAGCGAAACTGGGGAGCTAGTTTGGAGCTCTCTGTGTATTAACTTTGGAAATGCCTTTGATTCTGTGGAGTCATTTTTTAATGGACTCCAAAACTGCTTAGTGACTATCGCACTGCATTTGCATGTACTCCGGAGCTGGTCACGTGACTCCAAAGCTAATTTTGTATAGACTTTGGAGCCTCTTGTGTGAATCCAGAGCTGCATTGTCCAATGTCTAGAGCTCTTTGTATGATAACAAAGTTTGTTGTATGGGCTCGGCTCTAGAGCTACATGGATAACACTATGGAGGATTTGTTGTCAAATTTTTATTTCGATAATGGTATTCTTAAAACATCCATGAGCTGTTGCTCTGACTTGCAAAATTCTACACGATTTCGCCACTCAACCATTTCTGTTGTGAAGTGATCTCATATGGAGCCCTATGCACTTGCTCCATCGATGGAAAATTGGAACTTTTGATAGAGCTATAGGATAAATTATCACAAAGATTGACGTACAATCTTTTTGTACCTCATTCAAATCCGTTGTGACTCTTCTCATCCAAATAGCTACAAATCGTGCAGCATTTGTAGTTATGTGCTTTGCTTCCACTATGAAGAGTGGAAAAAATGTCTCTTCAAAGCTCATGAAGTGTTCACACACCTCTACCTCTTCTATTTATATCATAAATACTTCATACCCAGTCATTATTTGTAGTTCCAACTAACTCAGAATTATATGTTGACGTATGAAACATTCCATGGCGTTTTGTGTCATTGACGTATCCCAAGATCCTTTTTCGTTGTTATGTGTTTCTTTTGGATTCACAATAAATCTAGACATCAAATTAACTGCCTGCATGATATTAGGTCTAGTAGTTATGAACTACATTAGTGTTGGAACCACAATGTTGTTCCAATCATCCTTTATTAACTTCATATTTGTTGACGCTAGTGATTTGTAATGCCTACGCTTCCAACAAAAAAATACAACAGTTAAATTATGGAAATAATTATTTTTTTTGACTTTAATTGCATGCTACACAACACCATATGGGATCCAAATAAAGAAACTCGACATCACGTAAGACACTTACATAAACATGAACCCACTCATAAAATAGGATAACATAGAGTACACATCATTGTCTTACTCAAATGACGTAAACAAGGAAAATGACCCAATAACAGAAGAAGCATAGGATAGGCATACTCCACGAGATGGACTTTTCATGGTTTACATATTCATTACCTTTAGATTTCCAAATTGTACTACCTAATATGTTAGATGGACTTGATTATGTACTGATTATAGTATGATGATAGACGTTAGATCATGGATTATTGTTGACTTGATTCGGTTATGATGCATGATGATTATTGGAGGCATTTTAGATATTGATGATGATACAACTGTTTGACATGGTTATGTTATGGATGTTGTTTGGACATGTGATATTTGGATATTGTGAGTAGACCTAGAAATGGAAAATATTGGATGATGATATAGTTGTTGATAAAGCGTAAATGATATTGTTAGATTGCTTTGATGTTGTTGTGATTCATATATCGAGATGATTTGGGAATTATATTTATATTATTTTAGATGTTACGATATGCCCATGAGGCCGAAGGAGGTATTTGTGTTTTGCAGGTTAGAATATCACAACAAACATCGGGGGATTGGAGACCAACCACATTGGAATTCTAGATGAATTCAACAAGGTCACCATGGCAAATTGTTTTGTTTGTGTGTGGTTGTTTTGTTAGGGGTTCCCATGGGGGGAACCACCTTTAAATGTGACCAAGGTGTTATGTGTATTTATTTATTTGACCCTTTTGTTTAATGTTGCATGTGTTTATTGTGTGATGCATTTGCCCCTTTCTTTATTTATTAAATGTTGTATTAATATTATGGGTAAACATGTTGTTAATATTAATTAATTAAAAGATATCATGAGAAAGTAATTAATTGAGTTGTTGGCCTTGAATTAAAGTGTTGTAAGAGATGTGTAAGTTAATGGTTGAGTCGAAACACTCCACCTTCTTGGAAATTCGAATTTGTCCTTGGAGGCTAATTTTGGAAGCTTGTGGGACAAGTTACATTTGTCCCATACCTCTTAAATTTAATTACCAACTATACCTATGGTTGGAGAGTTGAAATTTGAATTTTATAATACTTTTGAGAAGGCAATTTGTTAGTTTTAATCGCACTTTTCTTACATGATTTAATTTTAGTCCTTTGAGGTGTGGGTTGGATTTGAGTGTGTAACTAGACTGTCATTTTATTCACCCACCTATTTATTGTGCATTGGGAAATGAAGTTGAATTTGGGGTTAGGATCGAGGATGTGTGATGTGGCATCCTACATGGATCCACCTCATCCTCTTCTCTTCCCTCTTCTATAAAATTTGAACTCCTTGCCTTGTTTTGGGGTTGCTTCACTTTGGAGACTTGCTTCTTGAGTAATTTGGTTTTTGTTTTGGAGCTCTTGTTTGAAGATGTTTTGGGAAGACTGTTGCATACTTGTGCTTGGCTATTTTGGATTGCTTGCATTGGGAAAAAGCTTACTATTTTGGAACTTGGAACAACTCCATCATGGAGAGGTAGGAACTTGACTCTTGAAATGATCCTCTTGTATGAATGTGAATGTTAATGTATGAATGTTTGATATGTTTTTCGGCTGTTAGGTAGATGGCGTAGGGATGGTGTAGGAGAAGACTATGTGTTTTAATTTGTGGGAGGCACAAGTGTATTTTAGGGAGGTATAAGTGTGGAGGAGTTGGGATTTGGGTCCCACCTTACAAAGAAATAGATTACATTTCTTTACTCGTTATGGGGTGCCATACGAATTTGGGGAGGCATGAGGAAATGTGAGGAATAAGGGGTACTTTGGGAAGGC
This sequence comes from Taxus wallichiana var. yunnanensis, assembly GCA_018340775.1. Lineage (NCBI taxonomy): Eukaryota > Viridiplantae > Streptophyta > Pinopsida > Cupressales > Taxaceae > Taxus > Taxus wallichiana. The sequence continues at coordinate 576,084,600 of CM031242.1, forward strand.
ATAAAGAATGTCAGGGTTGTGATATACTATATTTTGGTGGTTTGAAATTCAGGTGGTGATAGTCATTTCTCCTTTTAGGAGGCATAAGAAGCATCCCCCATAGTTTCTTGCTCCTTTGGCTTGCTTGATGAAGCCTTAGTATTATTTGTCATGTTTTAATGTAGTTGTAAACTACAATTTATTTTTGGAACTATGATTTATTGTGAAAGTACTTCTTATGTGTTTGTGGAAGCTGATGTTGCCATGAGTTGGATCACATTTTAATTGCATTGTGGTTGGGGCTTAGGGGCCAATGAAGAAGGATGGCTTCTCCTTTTCACTTTGGATGTCTTGGTTGGGTGGAGAGCATTGTTTTTCCCCTACTCTTGTTGTGATCTATTGACGAATAAGAAAATCATTGGCTGCTAGTCAAGAGCTGAGTTAAGGACATTTTGATAGTCCCTTGTGTAATGAAATCTTATTGTATCCCTTTACCACTTTAAAGTGGATGATCTATATATTCATTGTAATGGAAAGATACTTGTATTGGCAATTAAAGTTGAAATATTAAATGTAAAAGAGTTATACTCTGTACTCTACTTTTGGAAAGAATGTGAAAGAATGATACATATTTTGTATATTGTATCTTGAAATCAAATGGAAAGGAGGTTGTAAGAGTTTCATTTGAATTAATGGAAGTGTTTGTTTTGCTCATATGATATTATTTCCATTGGAAATTTGTGTTTAACATGCACTATAAAATTCTTGTTTGGAAAGTGGGAAAAATGAAATATGTGAGGAGAAAATGTATTATTCTGTCGTGTTTATAATATATAATTTTGGAAAGAATAGAAACCGCATTCTTATTTTAATATTTGATTGAAAGAAAGAAAAACTATTAGGACTAGCATGGAATGAATTATTTTTTTATTTCATGGCAAAAGAGATAGTTAATTTCTGTTTTGTAAATGTATAAACTTCTTTCAATTCATTGTATACTTTAGAAAATTCCTTTATCAAATTTTCAAATAACCATGCAAATATATAGGAGGAAAATGAAGTAATCAATTGGACTCAATGAGATCAAAAAGATCCCAAGCCAAGCTAAAACACTTAAGGAATTTCTTAGAAAACTTAGCAAAATCGAGCTCAAACCGTGTTATAATCGTTTGCTTCCAAGAAATGTAAATGATCAAACTAGAAATCAATCGGGTAAATTGAACCTTTAGATATTTCTTAAATCCATCTAAGAACAATTCTTCATGTCTATTTGAATTTTTGAGAGAAGGAGAAGATCAAATTGAACAAATCTTATAAGTTAGAATTTACCGGTTAAATGATCTTGTAAAAGCTTGTAGGACATTTCCTCAAAATTTACCCCTTAAAATTTATCAAAATAAAAAATTGGTGATCCCTGAGTAAAGAGGACGTCGAGATATTTCCAGAAAGTCTTCATTTTCCCAAAACCGAGATATCTATCAAAAGTTATGGCCTTCTGAAGTTTTTCTTCACTTGGCTTCAAAAACAATTTTGGGAAAAATTTCCATGGTGGCCCTCGGGCCTGAATTTTTCCCTTGCAGCTTTGGAAATTTTTTTGGGAAAATTTTCTAAATTTTCCCCGCTGCCCAACCATCCTACAACCAATCAAATCCTGCCACATGGCACCATGTGGTGTCAGTGGAGGGTCAGATCTCTTTTTAAACTTAGCGCTGTTGAAAATTTTTGGAAAAATTTCCCAAATTTTCTTCGCCGGACATGCAACCAATCGAGAGGCTACCATGTGACACAATGAGGTGTTGGTAGAGGAGCGGGCCCCTTTTTCCCTTTGAGCTTCAGAAAATTTTGGGAAAATTTTCCAAATTTTCCCACCGAAATGAAAGGGAAGGTATCTGCGTCTAGTGACGAGCTATGTGGATTGTTCAGGACTTCTCTCGGATTGCTTACCACATCACTTCCCTTCAGAGGAAAGGGAAGAAGTTTTTTTCTTCGGACAGTGTGAGCGAGGCCTTGATAAAATTAAGGAATGCCTCACTACAACACCTATTCTTGTAGTGTTGGATCGTCGGGGTGAGTTTCTTGTCCGCACGGATGCTTCTTTAGGGGCTAGGAGGTCTATTGATGTAGGAGGGCGAGTAGTGACTTTTGAGTCTTGCAAACTCAAAGATTATGAGCTTAATTATCCAAATCATTATGTTGAGCTTACAGCGATTGTGCACACTTTGGTTCGATGGAGGAAATTTCTTCTTGGTCGAGATTCACACTCGGGGGTGATCATTTGAGTCTTCGCTACCTCTTCATGCAACCCAATCTCAATGCTCGTTAGCGGTGTTGGATGGAGTTACTTTGTGAGTATGATATGGAGATAGAGCATGTGAAGGGGAAGGAGAATGTGGTGGTCACGCTCTCGGTAGATAGAGACATGTGGTTATGGCTACTTCGGTTGGCACAAATTTACGGAGCGCGGGATTCTTCAACAACTTCCTCTTTATAGCTTCTACTTTGCGGTTCGAGCAGAGATTGAGTCTCAGAGACCCCTCGAGGGGAATTTTGATGGTTTCTCACTAGAGGCGAGATGGCCTTCTCGGGCACAGAGCACTTCGGATTTATGTTCCAAGAGACAGAGGATTGAGGAAGGACATATTGATAGAGGTGCATCGTACACCCTATTCAACCAACCATAGGGTGAAGAAGATGCACGTGACCTTGAGATAGTTGTATCATTAGAGAGGACTTTGCAAAGACATGGCTCGGTTGTGTCATGATGCATCAAAGCATCCAACTAGCCTTCTCTTTCCTCATACTATACCAAAATGAAAGTGGGACACCATTTCCATGGACTTCATTGTTGGGATACTGATGTCGAGATATCACCACGAGGCCATCATGGTTATTGTTGATAAATTGACAAAAGTGGCTCATTTTTCTTTGATAAAGACCACTTATATAGCTAGTGTAGTGGCACGGGTATATTTAGATGAGATTGTCGGGTTGCACGGGATTTCATGGAAGATCATTAGTGATTTCGCAATCCTTTGTACACTTCCCATTTACGGACTACCATATAGCACACCCTCGGGATGAGAATCAACTTCAGGATAACATATCACCTTGAGACAGATGGACAGACGGAGTGGGTGAATCATATTTTAGAGGACATGCTCGGGATGTATGTGATGGATCAATGGTCAAGATGATAGGAATACGTGTACTTGGTGGAGTTTTCCTACAATAATAGTTTTGAGAATTCTATAGGCATGACTCCTTTTCGGAGCTTTGTATGGCGGAGAGAGTGCAAAACACCTCTTAATTGGGACGGAGTTAGAGGAAAGGGTTTCTCTTGGACTAGCTTTGTTGCAGGACATGGAGCAATAGGTGGTTTTGATCAGACTTAGATTGCAAGAGGCATAGGATAGGAAAAAGAAGTACGCAGATAAACCTAGGGCCGATTATAGTTTTGATGTGGGAATTAAGGTTTTCCTTCGTGTCAGGCAACATAACAGCCCTATCCATTAAAAAAAAGGTCCCAAGTTAGCTCCTAGATTCATGGGTCCTTTCGAGATCTTGGAGCACATCGGCCCTTTAGCCTAATGTCTAGCTTGTCTCATGTAAATGATGTGTTTCATGTTTCAGTTCTTAGGAGATATGTTGCAGATCCTTCTCATGTGTTGGATTAGACCTCATTACAGGTGCAGGATCAGGGGTAGGTGATGGTGGAGACCATTCGCATCATAGATTGTAGGACCCTAGGCCTTCGAGGCAGAGAGTTTGATCATGTCTGGGTGCAGTGGGATAGATATGATGAAACTATTGCTACGTGGGAGGATGTTACTTTGCTACGAGTTTAGTTCCCACATTTGTTCTAGTGACTTCTAGGAGGAAGTCAAGTCTAAGGGGAGGGGGATGTAGTGCCCACTTCCCTTTGACACCTTTCTAATACTAATCATGATACTGCTGATTATATTATGGACTTGATTATAGACCTTATTATAATATGATGATAGATATTAGATCATGGATTATTATTGACTTGATTCAGTTATGATGCATGATAATTATTAGAGTCATTTTGGATATTGATGATGATACATTGTTTGACATGGTTATGTTATGGATGTTGTTCGGACATGTGATATTTGGATATTGTGAGTAGACCTAGAAATGGAAATTATTGGATGATGATATAGTTGTTGATAAAACTATAAATGATATTGTTAGATTGCTTTGATGTTGTTGTGATTCATATATTTAGATGATTTGGGAATTATATTTATATTATTTTGGATGTTCTAATATGGCCATGAGGCTGAAGGAGGTATTTGTGTTTTACAGGTTAAAATATCACAACAAACATTGGGGGATTGGAGACCAACCACATTGGAATTCTAGATGAATTCAACAAGGTCACCATGGAAAATTGTTTTATTTGTGTGTGGTTGTTTTGTTAGGGTTTCCCACGGGGGGAACCACCTTTAAATGTGACCAAGGGGTTATGTGTATTTATTTATTTGACCTTTTTGTTTAATGTTGCATGTGTTTATTGTGTGATGCATTTTCCCCTTTCTTTATTTATTAAATGTTGTATTAATATTGTGGGTAAGCTTGTTGTTAATATTAATTAATTAAAAGATATCATGAGAAAATAATTAATTGAGTTGTTGGCCTTGAATTAAAGTAAGAGATGTGTAAGTGATGTGTAAGCTAAGCGGTGAGTGAGAAACACTCCACCTTCTTGGAAATTTGAATTTGTCCTTGGAGGCTGATTTTGGCGGCTTATGGGACAATTTAAAACTTGTCCCATACCTCTTAAATTTAATCACCAACCATATCTATGGTTGGAGAGTTGAAATTTTTGTTATAATGCTTTTGAGAAGGCACTTTGTCAGTTTTAATTGCACTTTTATTACATGATTTGATTTCATTCCTTTGGGGTGTGGGTTGGATTTGAGTGTGTAAGTAAACTATCATTTTATTCACCCACCTATTTATTGTGCATTGGGAAATGAAGTTGACTTTAGGGTTGGGGTTGAGGATGTGTGATGTGGCACCCTACATGGATACACCTCATCCTCATTTATTCCTCTCTTCTATAAAATTTGAACTCCTTGCCTTGTTTTGGGGTTGCTTGACTTTGGAGAATCGCTTCTTGGGTGAATTCTTTTGTTGTTTTGGAGCTCTTGTTTGAAGATGTTTTTGGAAGACTTTTGCATGCTTGTGCTTGGCTATTTTGGATTGCTTGCATTGGGATAAAACATGTTGTTTTGGAACTCGAACAACTCCATCATGGAGAGGTAGGAACTTCACTCTTGAAATGCTCTTCTTGTATGAATGTGAATGCTAATGTATGAATGTTTGCTATGTTTTTGGACTGTTGTGTAGATGGCCTAGGGATTGTAGGAGAAGAGTATGGGGTTTAATTTTTGGAGGCACATGTGTGTTTTAGAGAGGTTTAAGTGTGCAGGATTTGGGATTTGGGTTCGACCTTACAAAGAAATAGTGTGCATTTCTTTACTCATTATTGGGTTCCATAAGAGGTTGGGGAGGCGTAAGGAAATGTGAGTAATAAGGGGTACTTTGGAGAGGCATAAGGAATTCTAGGGCTATGATATGCTATATTTTGGTGGTTTGTAATTCAGGTGGTGATACCCATTTCTCCTTTTGGGAGGCATAAGAAGCATCCCCCATAGTTTCTTGCTTCTTTGGCTTGTTTGATGAAGCCTTATTATTGTTTATCATGTTTTAAAGTAGTTGTAAACTAAATTCTATTTTTGGAACCGTGTTTTACTGTGAAAGTGTTGCTTGTGTGTTTGTGGAATCCTGATGTTGCCATGAGTTGGATCACATCTTTAATTACATTTTGGTTGGGGCTCGGGGTCAATGAAGAGGGATGGCTTCTCCTTTTCATTAGATGTATTGGCTGGGTGGAGAGTGTTTCCTTTCCCTACTCTTGTTGTGATTTATTGGAAGAATGAGAAATCTATTAGTTGTTGTTCGGAGATAAGTTAAAGACATTTTGATAGTCCCTTATGTAATGAAATCTTATTTTATCCCTTTATCACTTTAAAGTGGATGATCTATATATTCATTGTAATGTAAAGATTCTTATATTGACAATGAAATTTGAAATGTGAAATGTAAAAGAGTTATACACTGGACTCTGCTTTTGGAAAGAATGTGAAAGAATGATACGTATTTTGTATATTGTATCTTGAAATCAAATGGAAAGGAGGTTGTAAGAGTTTCATTTGAATTAATAGAAGTTTTCATTTTTCTCATATGATATTTTTTCCGATGGAAATCTGTGTTTAACATGCACTATAAAATTCTGTTTAGAAAGTGGGAAAAATGAAATACGTGAGGAGAAAATGTATTATTCTTTGTGTTTATAATATATTTTTTGGAAAGAATAGAAACTGCATTCTTGGTTTCAATGTTTGATTGAAAGAAAGAAAAATTATTAGGACCAACATGGAATGAATTAATGTTATATTTCATGGTGAAAGAGACAGTTAATTTTTGTTCTGTAAATGTATACACTTCTTTCATTTCACTATATACTTTGTAAAATTCCTTTATCAAATGTTCAAATAACCATGCAAATAGATAAGAGGCAAATGAATTAATCAATTGGAATTAATGAGGTCAAAAATATCCAAAACCAAGCTAAAAAACATAAGGAATTTATTAGAAAACTTAGCAAAATCGGGCTCAAACCGTGTATACAATAAGTCGTTTCTTTACCAAGAAATGTAAATGATCAACTTTGAAATCAATCGGAAATTTTAATTTTGAAATCTTTCTTAAATAAATCTAAGAACAATTCTCCATGTCTATTTGACATGTTGAGAGAGGGAGAAGATCAAATTGAACAAATCTTATAAGTTAAAATTTACCAGTTCATACTGTAAAATCCTGCAAGATGTTTCCTCAAAATTGACCCCTTAAACTTTATCAAAATAAAAAATTGATGATCCCTGAGTAAACAAGATGTCAATATCTTTTCATAAAGTCCTCATTTTCCCAAAACTGAGCTCTCTATCAAAAGTTATGGCCTTCTAAAGTTTTTCTTCACTTGGCGTCAAAAACAAATTTTGGGAAAAATTTTCCTCGCAGTCCCAAATTTTTCCCTTGGAGCTTTGGAAAAATTTTGGGAAAATTTTCCAATTCTTCCAAAATTTTCCCACCACCCCGCCAACCCACAACCAATCATAGGCTGCCATGTGGGACCATGAGGTGTCAGCGGAGTGGCGGATGTCTTTTTAAACTTAGCGCTCTCAAAAAAATTTGGGAAAATTTTCAAATTTTTTTCTCACTGCCCGTAGCCAATCGTGAGGCTGCCACATGGCATAACGAGGCATTGGTAGAGGAATGGGCTGCTTTTTCCCTTTAAATTTCAGAAACTTTTTGGGAAAATCTTCCAAACTTTCCCTTCCGAGGCCGCCGCAGGCCCGCAACTAATCGGATGCTTCCACGTGGCATCACGAGACATCGGCAGAGGTGCGGGTGAATTTATCCCTTTTTCCTTTGGGGCACAAAACATTATTTCTCCCCGCATCTCCAATTTCCCCATGTTGGCTTATGAGATTCCATGTGTCCCTTGTGGACTCGCGGGTGGAAAAGTAAATTTCGCCAGTAGCAGAATTTTCCAAAATATTCCTACCGCTCTGTTTTACCCACGTTGGCTTAGAAGGTGCCATGTGTCCCTAATGGACTTAGGGCGGTGTGGGTACAAAGTTGGTTTTTTTCCCCGTGTGGGAAAATTTCCAAAAATTTCCCGTAGACCCGCCCTTGGGGAAAATTTTCTTCCCTGGCCCGTAGGCCCGCCCTTGAGGAAAATTTTCACCCCAAGGCCCGCCGGCCCATAACTTGGAAAATATGAGGATTTAGGAGGACATATTTATATTCTTTGGAAAGGTGAAGAAATTTCTGTCCAATGGGAATGATTTAGGGAAAATTTAAATGCCTTAATTTTGGAAAAACCCAAGTTGAATCTTTAATCTTGTTAGAGAGTGGGTAGGGTGAGGAATTACCCTCTAACCCTAATTGAAACTTCTAACCCTAAAATTCTTAACCTTGTGACCCCTAATAATTGTGAGAGAAAGAAAAGTATTCTCTTGTGGATTAAAATTGATCTGGAACTTGTTAGTGACAATTGTTGTCTTATAACCTGGTTATAGACTCTTTTATACAAAAACAATTATTCCATAATTTTCCTAACTAATTCTAGGCTGGTCTTGGGTCTCAAGTGGGTTTTCTTAGTTGGCATTACATAATAGTTTTAAATAAAATTAAATACACAAGTTTTAAAATTTCCTATTTTTAAAAAATTCAATTACTTTACTTTATAGCGCATTAGTCTTTAACGGAGAATGAGCAGTTGGTTCCTTTCTCCAATTCCATTAGTTATCCATAGCTAGTTTATTAAATAAATTCATTTTAAACAAATACGAGTCTCCTAATATTCAATTCTTATGATAAAGGTTTCTTTCTCAAAAATTTCTTAGTTGACTATAATTGTCTGAAGATTCTTATAACGTGGGACCCTTCATTCGTTTAGAACTAGGTTGCATGTATTTTTTTAACATTTCACCTAAAGAAGTTCCTTTTGAATTTTGTCATTTCTCTTATGGAAATAACTTTATATATCTTTATTTTTATTAGGAATGTATATACACACATCTACCTTCTAATATTTGACTTAAGGATTTGTTAGAAAGGTTAGTGTTTACTCCGTTGGAAAAATGCCCTTATTACGAGGAAAATTCACAAGAAGAAAAAGGAAGGTTACTAGATCAATAGAAAACCTATCCCAAGTTCATTTCATAGCATTGTTTAATACTAACAATACATTATTTTAATCTTCAAGTTATTACAAACAATTTATGTAGGTTAACTAATTAAGTTGTATTATTCGGATTCACAATCATTTGCTCCAATTAGGAATCCATATTTTCAAAATCATATTGCGCATGGAAGGGTACATTACACCTATGTTCCCCTTATAAATATTTTTCCTTGAATCTAAATGACTAATTTCACATTTCAAACTACTTTTGTTTCATCATCTTAAGGATTTTCTCTCATTAGCAATGGGTTAATTAGATGTTTTGACCATAAATTATACTTCCGAGTGATCCTAGATTTAATGTCTTCCTATCTTCTTTAGGGGTTCTACTAAACTTTACAAGTCTTACTAGAGTGCTATCTCCTTAACTCACAAGACCTTAGCTCCAGCTAAATTTATCCCATTCTTAAGGTGACATTTCATTATTTCATTAACATAGTTGTTTAACAACATTCATGCATACAAAGTATGTAATCATGCATCATATTAGGTTTTCCAATTTATTAGGTTGTTGTATTATTTATGGAGATCTACTTTATCACATTCATTTTATGATCACATTTGTCAATTTAGTTTGTTTTAACATTACTCAAAGGTATACCATTTTCGTAGCGAGTCATTCCTTAGTTTAATCTTATTTACCCTTTTTACTAACTACATTTAAGTGGTTACTTTGGTTCTCTATTAACATCATTTTGGAACAAATGAAATTCCTCTAACAATTATATAACACTGAGGAATTTAAGACTATAAAGAGTACAATGTCGCACAAGACAACTCATTTCAATGCTCTTGGACATGGAAGTATAAGTGTATATTGAAAGAGAGATATCCCAAACAATATTATGCATTACAAAATCCTCCTAAGGACCTATTTCAATTGTTGGGTAAATATGCAAGTAAATTTGAAACGTAGTCTCCACTCACATAATTTAGATCTCATAAGAGATCAATTGTAGGTACAACCACCAACTATCTTGCAAGGCTTTGGCCACCCACTAGGGTACCAAGGAATATTACACACAAGGGGGTTAACTTATTCATGATATGGTCAGACCTACAACACCTAGACATGATCACCTCACTTGTCCCAATATGATAGGTTTCACAACATAAAATCACCACCTCTTAAAATATTCAGGAAAAAGGTCTTTAATAAGATGCCTTAGGTGTGAAACAAGAAGATGATTAATGAGGTTAGAGTATTTTATTAACATGATCATTGTTTTATAACATGGGAAAAAGACTCAAATGGGAGGAGGAAGTACAATAGGCATTATAGCTCATCCTTTTAATTTCTTTAGTTTTAATGAGAGGAGATTCTACCTAGCATTTCAGTGTTAAGGAAGTAAACTAATAATTAAAATAGAGTTTTAAAAAAAAAAAAAATCTTTAAAACATAGGTGCAACATTGAGTACAACTTCACATCCAATTTGACTCTATAAAATATAACCACATTGGTATTCCCTTTTCAAAATATACCAAGAAAAATTCTTCAAACAACATTACATGTCATTATTCTATGGTAATACACGTGCTACAAAATGAATACAAATTTACAATGACAAATCATATCACATCCAGAAAATTCCTCTAGTTCGGATTACCTGCAACCAATGTTGCATCAGTCCTAGGACTGGATATGGAAATCCGCTACACTCAAGCATAAATCAACACATTCATCATTTTCAACATTTCAATTAAATAGACGAGAGAGAGTTTCTGTGTATTCACACTTTCATATTCAATTGCACTTAATATTTTGGTACTAGAGAGAGAGTAAGGATGAGAGAGGAAGTTAAGAGACATTTTATTTTCCACTCACAATGTCATAACCATTTTCATTTCATATCCATTATCATTTCATTTCAAACTAGATCATATTTCCCAATTCATTATGTTTTCAAATCACTCAAGTATCATAGTGATTCCAAGAGAGAGAAGAGGGTGGAGAGAGAAAATCACCATACATTTAAAAATTAATTGATATAAGATAAATGGTCAAATTTTGTTTTACATAGCATTGCAATGGTATAACGAGGTCATACACATGGCTAAAACTCAAACGAGACTCAAAAACGAGATTCTAGCTATGGTTGAGAAAATAGTCCAAAACAACAAAAGTGCTTGCAAACTTGGTCTCGAACAAACTTGTTTCAAGATCATTCCCAAAGTTTTTTAATTCCTACATATTTCCCAATACATATAGAATTCTTCATGTCGATGAAGGTTTATTATGATGAAGCAGAGGTGTAGCTACAAGGGCAACTTCAGGGGTGAATTATCCTAATTACGTCAACAACTCTTATTGTTCAGCGACTAAGTGGCCCGAAAACCCACTTGTAAAGATAGCTTCCAAAGGTGTTTTCATTAAACTAGAGGTGTTTTATAATCATCTTGTTGGTATTATAGAGGTATGAGGTAGTGATTTTTAGTTTTTCTCAAGCTAAGCGACAACCGTAAGCTAAAACTGATCATGTTTTTATTAGAACGAACACGTCATACAAGTGACTGTTAAGCTAAGAGGGTTTAGGAATATGACTTGTAAGAGCATTAATTAATTTTAAACAACTCAATTAGGGTTCCCTTAGGTGTTCCATGTTATCAAGGGTCATACAGAGAGTTCCGGTTTTCTAGTACATTTGGGTGTGGCGCTCCATGTGTATGCCTTTCGAGATCTCTCTCTTTTTGTTTTAATAGTTCACATCAAGGTAAGATTTTGTCAATTTTGGGGTTACATCCATCTATCATTCAAAATTATATTTCTAAAAAAACTTGAAATGATGAAGCAGAATTTAGTGCAAGTAAAAAGGGAAAACCATACCTTTTCTTGACACTTGTTGGAGACATCATCAAGGGGATTTTTCTCCATGGATCTTAACTTGTAAAAATCATTTGGTTCAAAGTTTCTAATTTCTTTTCCACAAATCCATTTTTTGTATATCCAACAATCATGGTATTCCATGGAACCATTTTTGTCTTCCACACATTATGTCAAACATTACACTTGCTTGTTTATGTTTCTACATTTTGCATACATGACTTCTAACGCACCAAAAAACAAAGCAATTTTTTTTTTTTTGGTGGATTCTCACACTCTAGTTCAAGGTTTCTAAGACGTATCAATGCACCCATATTTTACAACCAGTAATGATTTATATCCATAAAACCACATTATCTTTTGATATTTTGTCAAACATATCAACTGCCCTTTGTATGGCTCCACATTTTACAGTTTATGTAAAACAAGATATTGTAACCACCACATTTAATGAAACTCGATGCCACTAATTATTTAAAGAATCTATATGCTATGTCCCAAGGCTCCTATTTTGGCACACGCATGGCAATCCTGGCAGAGATAAAATGGTTGGGTTAGACACCTGTTGGCTGAATTTGTTGAAACGGTGGAAATGCTTTGTGGAAATGTCCATGTCCCACTCAAAAAATCCCATTTAGCACAAGCTGAGAGACTGCAGAAGAAGAGAGGGTGCAACAAGGGTCATGGATTTTGGGCTACACCTGTAAATTTCATTTCTCTAAAGAACCGCAATGCCTTGTCAAAACATCTTCCCTCAACATATCCTGCGATCATTACATTCTAGGGAAAATCATTTAACTCAAGCATATTTTCAAGGAAATTTTGTGCACCTTATAATCCTTAAACTTCTCGCCCACAATATTCAAAGCAAGTTGACCATAAATATATCCTCTCATAGCCAAATTAACTCGCTACAAAATAGATACAAATAAAATGCAACAAAATCATGTTTAAAACATGATGAGATATTAGAGTTGCACATAGCTCCCTGCAGTTTCAAAGAACCAAGAATGGGACTGATTTTATCTTGTTAATTGGTAGAGCTCCACTTAGCATAGTTCCCCATAGGTTTTTTCATTTTTTTGTAATTATGCATGCATGATTCACTCGCTGGCACCATCCAATTACTACTAAGTTTACAACTTAAACTTGGGTTTCATTGTGGTTAACACATTGGATCCCAAATAAAGTGTTTGCATTATTATGAAAGTGATCGACAGATTTGAATGGCTTCTTAGGATGTTCCAATCTCGATATTTGCAAGGAGTAGACAAGAAATGACGCTGACAAAGATGGTGGAGTCAGGATTTACACCTATCAACTAGATTGTGAGAGGTTTGGGGCACTACATCTCCCTCCCCTTATAATAGCATCATCCTCGATGCAACATAACACTAAATAACAAAGGATATGTAGGAAAGAAAGGAAAAAATGACACACTTCGTTTAACAGAAAAACTTGTTGGAAAAATGTAACCACAAGGAAACAAACTAATATTGGAAATATCTTTAATTTTAATGTTCTGTGAAGATTGGCAGTTCTCTTTTACTTTATTTCTCAATTAGTATTTTCTTTTATAGTTTTTTTAATCTCAAACTCTTAGTATTCATTGTTTAAAATTTCAATTGTCTTATGTTCATGGGTCCCCAATAGTAATTGGCCTCAAGGTATCACACAAAACTCAACACAACACAAATGACCCACGAGACATTTTTCTACATACTTTCATGACTATATCACATCACAAGACTTCTAATTCCACCATGGAATGACAAAATGTAGTCCACATAGAAAATAATTTCCTAAAATTATGTCACAGACATAGATCCAACACACACAAGTGACTAACAAAAAGTGAATCGTGACGTTGATACAAATTCAGCTAATATCACATGACCCAAAAAAACCATGACTGTACCAACAGAGAGCCAAGAAAATATCCAATACTCCATACCAATTGAGGGAAACATCAATCCTGAATCATAACAATGTGTAACAAGACTCACAAGAGTACACATAACTCATAACACCAACTCTACACATCACAAAACAACATGAAAAATATTTATATATCTCCAAACGCATCACAAAATAGATCCATATACCTCCCAAAGCATCACCAAGAAACTCCATATACCTCCTAAAGAGAAAGAATCATAGTGCCAAAACCAAATTGGGTCGCTCAACCATAGAGCCCCATCAAGAATATCAGGTCACTCAACCATAGAGTTCCATCGAGAATATCATGTCACTCAACCATAGAGTGCCATTGAGAACATCAAGTCACTCAACCATAGAGTTTCATCAAGAATATCGGGTCACTCAACCATAGAGCCCCATCTCCTTTCTCCATTTAATGAGGCCGGGTCACCTTATGGCCCTGGGCACATAGAGCCCGTCACCCCTAACCCAAGTGACATAATAAATCATGGTTCAAAAACCCGTTAGTTATTTGTAACTCCTTGGGGCATAGCTCCACAAAACAAAGTGGGTCTATAGGTTCCACCACTCCATGGTGAATCCCATGACCCTATTCCAACACATTATGACATTAGAACTAGCATAAAAATCTATATCAAATGCTAAGTGGAAAAAATCCCAAGCCTTTAGAAATGCTATAAAACTTTTAAATATGAAAAGAAAATTTAAAACTAAGCAAAAATGGCTAAATAGACATAGTTAGTGAAAATTCTACATGTTAGTGTAACAACAAAATAAAATGCCCAAAATATAAGAACTTATTAATCAAGAAAAATTGATGGTTCTGACAAGAAAAGAGATAATGATCAATTAACAAATAAAATACGTATATATAAATAGCACATTAAAATCACTACGTGTCCTTATTTGGTCACCAAAGGGGTACTCATCATGTTGCTATCACTAAGATGTCTAGCCTCAACTCGTAAAAATATACAAGTAACTAGGAATGAGTATATCAAATTATGAAAGCTGTCATCATATGTGCCCGAAACATCCCTCCATACTCCCACAAGGCTTAACATAGTCAAAATCACATAGGATTGTTCGATGGAAAACCCAATAGGAAACATCGGGGGACACTAGTTTGACAAAGTTGAGCCTAAGGTGTTGTGTATCCATAATATACTTAGCAAAATTGAAGTATAATAAATACATAGAAGTGGGTTTTCAATCTATATAAGACTCCACTTCCTCACTCATACTCGGCTCAATATTATAAAAACCTAGTTCATGCCTCCTCTCTCCACACTTACACTCTTTACGGTTGTTTCCTTAGGGTCATCTAGTGTAAGGTTCACAACATAATGTATAAATACATCATTAACTCAATGGTGATTTATGCAAATTAACCATGGTGTCTTATGCATGGTTTATATACAAGGTATAAAAAAATCATTACTTTCATGGGTTATGATACATCACTTTTCCACATAATGCACCCAAGGTGCAAGTATTGCACAATAGAGGTCATATGATCACCATATGCCCCTAATTCACGACATGAAAAATAACATATCACACGAATTATAAGTATGATGAAAATAGTGACTAACATTACAACATACAAGTAAATTGTAATACAAAATTGTGACACACACGATTCATCACAACATGGTGGTGACATCATGATAAAATCCAATTCACTACACACCATTTTTTTTTGTACAACCCATCAACACACCCACATATCACAGAATAACAAGACACTCCAACACTCTGCAATCCGCAATAACATTATTTTCACATAAAACAAGGTGGTACATCACTCGTGAACTCCTCATTGAATCAACAAAAAG
Organism: Taxus wallichiana var. yunnanensis; assembly: GCA_018340775.1. Lineage (NCBI taxonomy): Eukaryota > Viridiplantae > Streptophyta > Pinopsida > Cupressales > Taxaceae > Taxus > Taxus wallichiana. The sequence goes on from CM031242.1 coordinate 576,100,022, forward strand.
GAGAGTGAATACTCTCATCAAAAGCACATCAACATGATAACAAATATGCACTAAGTGACATGCACAACACGTGTGTTCAAAATATCACAATGAAAATATTGTTCACATCACAACATATATCAAATTAATATTCCCATCTCCACAACCACCATGCAAGATCACAAAAACTCCAATCTATCCTAGAGTTTCTAGAACATGAACCTCTGCTTTGATACCATATATAATGTCCATGCTTTCAACAACAAAATACAACAGTGAAATTATCGGAATAATTTTTTTGACTTCAATTGCATGCTACACAACACCACATGGGATCCAAATAAAGAAACTCGACATCACATAGGACACTTACATAAACATGAACCCACTCATATAATAGGATAACATAGGGTACACATCAATGTCTTACTCAAATGACATAAACCAAGACAATGACCCAATAATAGTAAGAAACATAGGATAGGCATACTCCATGAGATGGAATTTTCATGGTTTACATATTCATTACCTTTAGGTTTCCATTGTATGACCTAATAGTTTTCAACAGAATTAAACACATAAGGTTTAAAATTTCCTATATTTTTAAACTTCAATTACTTTACTTTGCAGCGCATTAATCTTTCACAGAGAATGAGCATTGGTTCTGTCTCCAATTCCATTAGTTATCCATAGCTCGTTTATTAAATAAATTCATTTTAAACAACTATGATTCTCCTAATATTTAATTCTTATGATAAATATTGTTTCTCAAAAATTTCTTAGTTGACTATGATTGTCTAAATATTCTTATAACGTGGGACCCTTCATTCCTTTACAACTAGGCTACATGTTTTTGTTTAACATTTCACCTATAGTGGTTCCTTTAGAATATGCTTGTTTCTCTTATGGAAATAACTATATATATTGTGATTAGGAATGTATATACACACATGTACCTTCTAATATTTGACTTAAGGATTTGTTAGAAAGGTCAATGTTTACTTGGTTGGAAAAATGCTCTTGTTACAAGGAGGAAAATTCACAAGAATAAAAAGGAAGGTTACTAGATCAATAGAAAACCTATCCCAATTTCATTTCATAACATTGTTTAATACTAATAATAAATTATTTTAATCTTCAAGTTATTACAAAAACTATGTAGGTTAACTAATTAAGTTGTATCATTCTTGATTCACAATTTGTTGCTCTAATTAGGAATCCATATTTTCACAATCATATTGTGCATGGAAGGGTACATTACACCTATGTTCCCCATACAAATTTTTTTTCCTTGAATCTAATGACTAATTTAACATTTCAAATTACTTATGTTTAATCATCTTAAGGATTTTCTCTCATTAGCAATGGGTTAATTAGATGTTTCGACCATAAATTATACTTCTGAGTGATCCTATATTTAATATATTCCTATCTTCATCAAGGGTTCTACTAAACTTTACAAGTCTAACTAGAGTGCAATCTCCTTAACTCAAAAGACCTTGGATATAGTTAAAGTTATCCACATTCATTATTTGGGTTTGAAATTTTAGTTTGGTTTGACATTGCTCAATGGTATACCATTTTCATAGTGGTCATTCCTTAGTTTAATATTACTTATCCGTTTTACTAACTACATTGAAGTGATTAATTTGGTTCTTTGTTAACCTCATTTTAGAAAAAATGAAATTCCTTTAAAAGTTCTATAACAATGAGGAATTTAAGATTGTAAACAAGACAACGTCACATAAGACAATTCATTTCAATGCTCTTGGACATGGAAGTATAAGTGTATATTGAAAGAGAGATATCCCAAATAATATTATGCATTACAAAATCCTCCTAAGGACCTATTTCAATTGTTGGGTAAATACGCAAGTAAATTTGAAACATAGTCTCCACTCACATAATTTAGATCTCACAAGAGATCAATCGTAGGTACAACCACAAACTATCTTGCAAGGCTTTGGCCACCCACTAGGGTACCAAGGAATATTACACACAAGGGGTTAACTTATTCTTGATATGGCCAGACCTACAACACCTAGACATGATCACCTCACTCATCCCAATATGATAGGTTTCAAAACATAAAATCACCACCTTTTAAAATATTAAGTAAAAAGGTCCTTAATAAGATGCCTTAGGTGCAAAACAAGAATATGATTAATGAGGTTAGAGTATTTTATTAACATGATCATTGTTTTATAAACTGGGAAAAAGACTCAAATGGGAGGATGTAGTACAATAGGCATTATAGATCATCCTTTTAATTTCATTAGTTTTTATGAGAGGAGATTCTACCTAGCATTGTGGGTGTTAAGGAAGTAAACCAATAATTAACATAGAAAAATATTTGTTTAATATCTTTATAACATAAGTGCAACATTGAGTACAACTTCACATCCAATTCGACACTATAAAATATAACCACATTGGTATTCCCTTTTCAAAATATACCAAGAAAAATTCTTCAAATAACAATACATGTAATTATTATATGGTAATACATGAAGTGCAAGATGAATACAACTTTACAATGAAAACTCATTAATTACAACATATCACATCTAGAAAATTCCTCTAGTTCTAATTACCTACAACCAACGTTCCATCATTCCTAGGAATTAGTATGGAAATCCCCTACACTCAAGAGTAAATGCACACATATTCATCATTTTTAAAATTTCAATTAAATGAGAGAGAGAGAGAGAGAGAGAGAGAGAGGACAAATTTTCATTTCTTATGCATTCACGCTTTCATATTCAGTTGCACTTAATATTTTGGTACTAGAGAAAGAGTAAGGATGAGAGAGGAAGTTAAGAGAAATTTTATTTTCCACTCAAAATTTCATAACCATTTTCATTTCATTTCCATTATCATTTCATTTCAAACCAATTCATATTTCCCAATTCATTTATGTTTTCAAATCAATCAAGTATCATAGTCGTTTCAAGAGAGAAGAGGGTGGAGAGAGAAAATCACCATACATTTCAAAATTCATTTATATAAGATAAAAGATCAAATAAAATTTTACATAGCATTGAAATGGTATTACGAGGTCACACGTGTGGCTAAAATTCAAACGAGACTCAAAAAGGAGATTCTAGCTATGGTCGAGAAAATAGACCAAAACAACAAAAGTGCTTGCAAAATGTGTCTAGAACACACTTGTTTCAATTTAATTCACAATTTTTGTTGATTCCTACATATTCCGCCATACATATATAATTATTCATATTTGATGGAGGTTGATTACGATGAGCATAACTCTAGCTATAAGAGCAAATTCGGGGCCAATTATCATAAATACGTCAGCAACTCTTGTCACATAGCGATAAAGTGGGCCTCAAAACCCACTTGAAAGGATAACTTTAGAAGGTGTGTTTAAATTATCTTGTTGGTAGTCTAGAGGTATTAGGTAGTGGGTTTCGGTTGTAATCAAGCTAATCGACAATCGAAGCTGAAACCAATCGTGTTTTTGTTAGAACGAGAACATCACACAATAATTGTAAAGATAAGGGGGTTTAGGAATAAAACTTACAAGATCATTAATTAATTTTAAATAACTCAGTTAGGGTTCCCTAAGGTGTTCCACATTACCAAGGGGTCATACAGAGAGTTCCAATTTTGTGGTACGTTTGGGTGTGGCGCTCCATGCGCATGACTTTCGAGATCTTTTTTTTTTATTAATAGTTCACGTCAAGGTAATATTTTGTCAATTTTTGGGGTTACATCCATCTATCATTCAACATTATATTTCTAAAAAAACCTAGAAATGATGAAGTGAAAATCAATGCAAGAGAAAATGGGAAAACCATACCTTTTTCCTGACGCTTGTTGGAGACATCATCAAGGGGATTTTTCTCCATGGATCTTGACTCGCAAAAATCATTTAGTTCAAAGTTTACAATTCCTTTTCCACAAATCCATTTTGTGTATATCTAGCAATCGTGGCATTCTATGGAACCATTTTTGTCTTCCACGCATTATGTCAAACAATGCACTTGTTTGCTTATGTTTCTACATTTTGCATACATGTCTTCTAGTGCAAAAGTAAATCAAAGCATCAGAATTTGTTTGGTGGATGCCCACACTCTAATTCTAGGTTTCTAAGGCGTATCAACACACCCATATTTTACAACCAGAAATCATTGATATCCAAAAACCACATTATCTTTTGATATTTTTTCAAACATATCAGCTGCCCTTTGTATGGCTCCACATTTTATAGTTTATGTAAAACAAGATATTATAACCACCACATTTAATGAAACTCAATGCCACTAATTATTTAAATAATTTATATGCTATGTCCCAAGGCTCCTATTTTGGCACACACATGACAATCCTAACAAAGATAAAAGCTGTTTGGTTAAACACATGTTGGCTAAATTTTTGAAATGGTGGAAATGATTTGTGGGGGTATCGATGTCCCACTCAAACAATCCCATTTAGTACAAGTTGAGAGACTACAAAAGAAGAGAGGGTGCAACAAGGGTCATGGAGTTTGGGCTACACCTATAAATTTCATTTCTCTAAAGAACTGCAATGCCTTGTCAAAACATCTTCCCTCAACATATCCTGTGATCATTACATTCTAGGGAAAATCATTTAACTCAAGCATATTTTCAAGGACATTTTGTGCACCATCTAATCCTCAAACTTCTTCTTCCTGCAATAATCAGACCAGTGACCATCAGTAGATCCTCTCATAGCCAAATGAACCCGTTACAAAATAGATACAAATCCAGAACATCCAATTCATGTTTAGAACATGATGAGATATTAGAGTTGCACATCTCTCCCTACGTAGTTTCAAAGAACCAAGAATGTGACTGATTTTAGGCTGTTAATTGGTAGAGCTCCACTTAGCACAGTTCCCTATCATTTTTTGTAATTATGTGTGCAATATTCACTCGTTGAAACCATCTAATTATTGCTAAGTTTAAAAATTAAACTTGGGTTTTGTTATCTCAATTTTCCCCCAACAAAATTAATCAAACATGACCCTATGCAAGAAGAAATTCAAGAAATGGTTCCATCGAATAAACCCACGCTTCAAATCCAATAGATAAGTAACAACAGGCTCTACAATGGAGTAGCAGGGTCAAGGAGGGAGGAAAACAATGTCAAAGAAAACTAGAGGCCGTAAGGAAAAGAAATGGAGAAAAACCCGAAGTCTTTGGGCTCTACGAATGGTTCAAAATGAGCCCAAAATTGGCTAAGTATGGAGGAATCAGCGGAAGCCTCCACATGCCTCATTGGCACATCTCCAAAGATTAAACTCAAAAAGTAGTCTCCAAACAAGTGCGTAGCTTCCACGTGTCCTAGGCTTGAAAAAGGATAGATCCGGCCATTGAAAAGTCCAAACAAGTGGAAGGAACCACATGTCATCTCAACATAATTTCAATATGGGAGCCTAAGGTGGAGATTCAAACTTGTGCTAGCCCTCCACGTGGCTAGGGGTAAATGAACTTCAAATCTAAAAGTGGGCCCAAATTGGTTAAGTATAAGAGTGTAGGCGGAAGGTGCCACGTGTCTTAATGGCACACATTCAAATGCACAGCCCAAAGCAGAGATTCAAATGAGCACAAGGATTCCACGTGTCATCCCGATGCATCTTCAAAGATAAATCTAAAAGTGGGTCCTTAGACAAGCGCCAAGCCTCCATGTGTCCCAGGTCAGATATACGGCCCCGCCAAGCAAAAGGAATTAGTCAAAAAACATAAAGGAACAAAGCAAAGCTGTAGAAGAAGCCATGTGTCATCTTGGTGCAAATTCAAAAGAAAAATTCAAAAGTGGTCCCCAAACACGCACCAGCCCTCCACATGGCCATATTCCAAGTCAAAGTGGGGAGGCGGGTCATCGAAGTTAATTTTAACTTTTGGCTTTGTTCCCAAGAGACATAAAGTATAAAAATGAGTCGTGCCTCCACCAATGCCCAAGGAGCCACGTGTCAGGCCTAAATTAAATGCAGGCCTTGTAGTGATTTCTTGCCCAAATGGAAAATGCAGACCGGCGGGCCCGAGGATGGTTTTTTGACAAAAAGGTATTACGGGGCTGCGGGGTAAATTTTGCAATTTTTATATTTTTGTGCAAAAGGGGCGCAAAGTGAATTTCAGGCCCGTGGACCCGTTCTGCTAATTGGTTTCTGCCATTTTTGTATGGACCTGATTCAAATATTTAAATGGGCATATCTTCTGATCCAGTGCCCGAAATCTAACAAATTTGGCACCATTGGAGAGATCTCGACCTCGTCTACATCATAGAAATCGAAACTTTAATTTTGAAGAAGTTAGGTGGGGAAAAAATGGAAAACATCTTCGTGCCATTAATATAGGATCCATTTGCTCCAACAACTAGATTAGATTTGATTTGATCCACCGATTCTTCCTCCTTCAACACATTGAACAAGTAATTGAGGAAGATTTGATAGATTGTGGGAAGATTTGCAGGGGCATTGATGGCCAGTAGCTGAGTTTCAAATTAGTTTTCCCGCCTCTCTCCTCCTCTCTATGTTGAATCTATAAAAGAAGGGGCTGGGATCATTGTAAATGGTTGGACATTTTTGTTTTTCACTCTCCCTTCTTCCCTTGTCTATAAGTGAATTTGTGGAGTTTCCAAACCTCCCATTCAAGTTGTAATGCAATATTTTTCCTCTTGGCCACTGTAATGCATTGTATCAACTTTTGGAGCAATAATATATGTTTTTGGATGATTCTCAACCCTCTCATGTGTTTATTTTTACCTTCTGATATCTCATTGTAGTTTGGTTATCTGTGCATGGCATTTGCATTACATTTTTATGGTCTGTGTTATCTTGAAAAATGAGTGTTTAACATTCCTTTGGTGCATCACCTTGTTAGCTTAGGTTTATTTTTTTATCTTCTCAACCATGTCTCCTTGGTAAGATAGAGTAGGTTTTAGAATAGATCTTCTACAATTTATTTATGTGCACCTGAACAGAGGAATAGGAACCAACCTTAATTTGGAGAGCTCTCTCAACTCACAAAGTCCCACACTTTGAGAGATGCTCCATGTTGTGCAATCACACTGAGAGTCTCAAATCATCTAGTTGTAGACATTCAAGGGTGCTGTGATTCTGCACTAACATTTTTAGCATGCCGGTGTGACAAAAGAGGTCTCCATATTTATTTCAGCAAGACCAATGTGATTGCTTTATAATTTTAGCATTTTAGGAGCTTTGAAACTGCACATCGACGACTCCCAAAGGATCAAAATCCACTAGTTTCAACAACCCAAGTTTATCAAGTTCATAAGAAGAATACAAACAAGTTCAAGAACAAGAGAGAAGGGACTACTTGTCTATCTATACTTGTCCCCAGATAGAGAAAGAAGGGGAGGAAGAGCCCAAAGGTCTCCATCTCCACCAAACATAACCTTGTCAACACCTCCACCTAGTAGGTTGTTCATTCAATCAACAAGGGTTCTTAGGCCAATCATAATGACACAAACACCCAATCCCTATGTCAACTTCATTGGTAGTAGCCCACTCATTCTCAATACACAAAATCAAGTCATGGTTACAACATTAAACAACATTCCCTATTTCTTTGGAGAGAACAAGACTCTCTCTAGTGACCACATTCAAGACATTGCAAATGTTTGTGCAATTCATGGGATCACTGAGATGGACATTGGAGTCAATTTTTAGCTTATTCACTCAAGGGTAAAGCTTCACGATGGTTCGGGAGTCTAACGGTGGGATCTATTCGGACTGGGACCATCGTGCAGAGCTCTCAACAATAAATTTGGGGAAAAGGGAGATACCATGTCCTTGTTAGAGAATTTAACAACCATCAAGAGGGCCCCTAATGAGTAGCTGATATATTTCAACTTCAGATTCAAAAGGACATGGGATAGGATTCCATTGGTTCTAAGCCCACAGATGAAGGTTCTTTCTTATACTTTCTTAGAGCTCTAAATTTTGATATTGCTTTAATGATTCAATCAATGGGAGGCACCACCTTACCTACAACCTATAACATTTCCATTAGAGATGAAAATTGTCTAATTCAAGCTAGAAAACTTGATCCTAGGCCACCCATGCCTCTATACCCAAAACTAGGAGATCAAGCACTAGTCAGACACCCACATTAGCTCTTATACCTACTCCTAGGAATCAAAGTTCAGCTGAAGCCTCCACCTCATCTTATAACACCTCAAAAGAGCTTCAAGAAGTTATGAAATAGCTGTAGAACCTAGGGAATGAGCTAGTGACTATCAAAAGGAAGCAAGCTTAGAGTTCTAGGCCATATCAGCCTCAGACTCAGTATTAAGCTAGACCCCCATATCAGCAAAATAGACCACCAGCTCAGGCTGCAAATCAGAACCAAAACCAAGGACAACCTCAAGTTGCTAGGCCTTTCTAGTCATATGATCCAAACATAGCTTCAACATCAAGGGCCTTGGTTCTAGCACAAAACAACATGACACAAGAATATGATTGGTGTTTCCCATGCAATCAGCCCCATAACCAATCAATGTGTTTTAATGGTGCACTAAACTAGGCCTTGATGGTACATACCATTGGTGTGTCACAAGAGTCTAGTCAAGAGGAAAATCAGCAGCAAGAAACTTAGTAAGAGGCATCTCCAAGTGAAACTATGCTTGTCAATTGGCAGGCTAAAGAATTTTGTGTAGTGAATCAAGCCCCTTCTCAAAATGTGGTTGCCAATACATGATCAAGAAGAGGAATATGGGAGAGGAAAAATCACCAAACTTAGGTAATCCTCAACCCTCCATTACTCCACAAGGTATTGGCACTCAGAATGCAACTCCCAATATGTAGAGTTAGCCCAAGCCACCTTCCAAACCCACTTAGGCACCGGTTGTAACAACCCATGTGCAAGAGAAAAATGTACTAGGAAAGGGGAAGAAAAAGGATATCTCATTTAACATCATTGAAAAAATGAAGAAGACAAATGTGAACATTTCAATGTGGGAGTCATTGGCCATTAAAGGATAGAGAGATCATTGTTGCATCTGTTATGGCCAATTTTTCAAGTTGCAATTAGCCCCCTAACTAGCAAGAGAAAGTGTTTACCAATGCAGTTTGGCTTGAGGGAAACCATGGAGGACAACAAGGTAAGAATATGAAGCCCCCTCCATTTTATGTTTCATTGATCATTGGAGACAAATTGGTACATAATTGCATGAGTGATTCAGAGGCAAGTAGCTCTGTAATGCCAAAACAAATAGCCGATCAGTTGGGACTTCAATACAAATTCATCTCCATGGGCGTAGTGCAATTGGATGGGACATTAGTAATGATAGTTGGAGTCATCAAATATTTAAACCCCACACTTCAATCCTACCAAAATGTGACTGTATTTCAAAATTTATCAGTAATAGACTTGCCATAACATTTTGCATTTTGTTTGTCGAGAGACTTCACTACTAAGATTGGAGGCTATTTGTCTACTGATTGGTTGCACATGATTTATAGAACAAGGTATGGATCTAAGGCTATAATCAGATCTAAGCCCATTGCAGATTACCATATTGAGTCTTATGTACCCAGCTTGATCAATGCTAAGTGTTATGCCTTTGATCAAGAGGATCTCCCAAGCACTTGTGAAGTAGATACCAAGGTGGGGTGTATCCCAGACTTGACCCTTGATGAGTGGGCAAACAAGAGGCATTCTTTTGACCCCTATAAGGAGATGGAGGGAAATTAGCTAGGAGTCTATTTTTTGCATGAGGAGGATCATCCTCTTCTTGACATCATTAAGCCAAACCACAGACATGATAATGAGGTATGCAGTTTTTCTTTCATGGCTTAAGAAGTAAACAAGGAGCCAGAGGAGGAGTTATGCTTGTTTCCCCCCAAGGTATGAAATACTACTCAACTTTTTGTTTCCAATTTTCTTTCTCAAACAACACATAAAAGTATGAGGCTTTGGTCCATGGACTACATTGGGCAAGGAAAGAGGAATCAAGAACTTACAAGTGTTTGGCGATAGTGAACTAGTTGTTAATCAGGTCCGAGGAAAAAATGCTGCCAAGAATGACTTGTTAAAGAGCTACAAGAACCGGGTATGGGACCTCATCAAGGACTTTGAAGCATTTAGCATCAATTCCATCTGAAAAAGAATAATGAAGTGGTAGACAAATTGGGAGAAATTGGGGTAGCATTTGATGTTGTAGAGAGTATCAAGAGTGATAAGTCTCAGCCCCATATCAAATTGGTTGTGAGACTAGTTGTCCCTGATAATAACACAAGTTGGTAGGTCTTCAAAAATGATCAGCAGATTATCAACTTTGTACAAAAATAACTTGAGTTCTCCTCTAGGAACAATGAAAAAATAGAGAAGTAGTATGGCGACCAAGTGGTGCCGTTAATGACCAACAAACTACCAAAGGGTCTTGTCACTTTGGAATCAATCTTCAATCCAAATGATCAATTCTAAAAGGAGAAGGAAAACATTCAGGTAAAGGGTGAAGATTCAAAGCCCATTTTCATAGAAGAAGGAAAAACGTTGTAGATTGGCAAGGTAAGCACTCAACAAGAAAAATCTAAATTCATTCAACTTTGTCAAGAATTCCCAGATGTCTTTTCCTAGACTTACAAAGATTTAAGAGGTTTCAACCCAAAGCTAGCACAACACACTATCGAGTTGGATCCAGGATATAAGCCTTTCAGACATAAGAAAAGGCCAATAAATCCTCACATTGAGCCTCTCATGAGGAAATAATTGAACAAGCTAATTGAGGTCAAGCATCATCTTCCCTATCAAGAACTCAAGTTGGGTTGAAAACTTGGTGCCTGTAAGGAAAAGAAATGGAGAAATTAGAATGTGTGTGGATGTTTGTGATATGAACAAAGCTTCACTCAAGGATCATTATCCACTTCCATCAATGGAAAAGATCCTACAAGTTGTAGCTGGCTCTAAGAGGTTTTCACTGCTAGATGGGTACTCTGGCTATAACCAATTAATGGTGAAAGAGGAAGATCAATTCAAGACAACCTTCACCACAAAATGGGGTACATATGCTTATAAGAAGATTCCATTTGGACTATTAAATGTTGGAGAAACATTTTAGCAAGCTATGGACATGGCATTTAAAGGATTAATCAATAATATTGTCCTAGTGTATCTAGATGATATCACCGTCTTCTCAAAGAATGTTGCAAACCATCTCTTCCACCTCAGATAGGTATTCCAGAGATGTAGAAGGTTCGGAGTGTCCTTAAACCCAAAGAAGTGTGTGTTCTTGGCACATGAGGGTAAATTTTTGGGCCACATTGTCTCAAGAGAGGGGTTGACAATTTATCTTAAAAGGGTTGAAGCCATCTAAACACTCCCATTTCTAACACACAAAAATTCTCTCCAAAGCTTCTTGGGGAGGATAAACTTTGTTCACAGGTTTGTACCTAATTTTTCCACTCTTTTGAAGCCTTTAACAATGATGTTAAAGAAGAGTCTTGCATTTAAATGGACAACAGAAGGAAAAGAGAGTTTTGAGGCCATCAAGCTCGCAATATCATAAGCCCCAACTCTCATTAACCCAGACTTCTCAAAATACTTCATGTTGTATGCTTTTGGAGGGTCAGACACCATCTCAGCCATCTTGGTCCAGCCCAACAAGGAAGGTTCAAAATAACCCATAACCTTCTTCAGTCAAAGCTTGGAGGACTACAAGGTAAAGTACTATTTCATTGAAAAACATGTCCTTGTTGTTACTAGGATCTTGAAGAAGTTCAGACACTTGGTCTCAAACAATAAGATTCAACTAATAGTATCTCATGTTAGTGTTAAGGATTTTCTCATGAACAAGGACTTGAATGAGAAGAGAGTAGGTTGGATCACTCGGGTAATGGAATATGACATTGAGATCAAGGTGACCACACTAGTTCATAGAAAGGGTCTGTGTGAACAGCTCACCTCCAAGCAACAAGTTGAGTCAGTGGATAGAAAAGAGGTTGTCCTACTATTGTATAATAATCAAGAGAAACCATATAATGATACACCCGTTCCATGTTGGACTCAAGCATTGGAGCATTATCTCCAAATAGGTTTGTGCCCTCCAGAATGGAATAAAGCAGAGAGGAGATACTTTAGGTTACAATCCATTCCATATGTGCTTATTAATGGTGTCTTGTTTAAAAAGGATATCAATAGTGTCCTATTGAGGTGAATTAGGACAACCTAAATTGAGAAAGTGTTGCATGATTTCCATGATGAAGAAGTAGGATATTAATTTTCTCCTCGAGTAACAACTCTCAAGATCATGAAAGCTAGTTATTATTGGCCTACAATGTTCAGGGACTACTACTCATGGATCAAGAAGTGCAAGAAGTGTGCATTCTTCACAGGGAAAGAAAATTTAGTAGCCCTATCCCTTCACCCAATTTCAGTGGATCATCCATTCATGCAATGGGGATTAGAATTCATTGGAGTGATTAACCAAAATTCAAGCTAGGGCCATAAGTGGATACTTACAACAAATGACTATTTCACCAATTGGACTGAAGCAGTGGCTCTTAAGGAAGCAAATGAATCCAATATCTTGGATTTCTATGAATGTATAGCCACCAGGTTTAGATTCCCATCCTCTATTATATCAAATAATGCATTAGCATTCCTTGGTACAAGGATCACTGAATGGGCTGTTAGGAATGGTGTATACCTTAGCACTTCATCAGACTATTATGCTCAAGGTAATGGCCAAGTAGAGTCTACAAACAAGAACTTATTAAGGATTATAAGAAGGAATCTTGATGAAAATCAGATAACTTGGCATACAAAGCTCAAATCAGCTCTATGGGCTGATAGGATCACATCCAAAGGATCTACATGCAGCTCCCCATACAAGCTTGTATATGGAAAAGAGGTAGTATTGCCCATATCATTAGATATTCTTGCTTTGGAGCTTATGAAATAGTTGAAACTGGCTGAGTTTGAACCCATGGCAATCAAGTATGTAGAGCTAATGGAAGTAGGAGAATCAAGAAAGCATGGAAAAGGATCAAGCATTTATCAAGAAGAGTTTTGACAAGAAAACAAGAACGAGGAACTTTCAAGAAGGGGACTTAGTTCTAATGTGGGATGTACATCAGGAAAATTCAAGAAGACATTCCAAATTTGATGCCATTTGCAGTGGCCCTTACATGATCACAAGGTGCAAGCATAACAATTCTTTCCAGCTACCTAAATTAGATGGCGAAGAGTTACAGATTCCAGTGAATGGGATCCATCTCAGAGCGTTACTACTATAAGAGAAGGTTCCACCCTTTTAAATATTAGCATAGAATTTTAATTTCCCTAAGTGTGTATGCATGTTGTTTTGTTATAGCTTAGGTTTCGTTTCCCTAAGTGTTGTGGCACATGTATTTTATTGCTCTAAGTTTTCATTTTTAGACAATTCAATGTACCTCCAGGTGGTTGTGCCAAGCACTTCAGCATTTTGCAATAGGAAGACCCGTAGTTTCTATAATAGTTGCTCACTTTCTAATAGAACAAATACATAGCAACTAAAATTGGGTCTCAAAGTGTTCATTTCTAGAAGAACAAGACCAGCACCAGGCCACCAACCATGACTCTATGCCTAATGGATACAATAAGACAACTGATCTCTGAAAGAGGGTTTAAAGCCCGCAAGCGAGGATCATGAGGACGACGTGCATATCAATGAACATGTGAATGGGCGTGAAGAGATTTCGGGAGGAGTGAGCATTAACCGAATGTGCATGCAAATATTTGAAACATGGGTAGAACCTGGTAAAGCCACAAAACTCTCCTCTATCTCATAGATCAAAAGATGTGTACATATAGGAGATGCAGAGTAAGCCCCAAAGTGCTGCAATCATGACAACTCAAGTAGAGAGGGGAGTTACATTGAAAGAATAGAAGGTTAACTCCCAATGAAACATATGACGACCGACACACCGACATGCTAATGTGGTGAAGTGTTAACGCACCGACGCAGCGATGCGTAAGGGAATATCATAATGACCCCTAAATGACACATGGACCTACGATCTCACCTAAGTGAGATGACTCATCTAATGATGTGGAAAATACACACACCAACACCCCCTTCATCATAACTTAGGATGAGATGGCAAGTCATAAAAAAGAAATGGGTCTGGCGCAAAGCGATGAGGTACTGTATGCAGGAAAGTAGTCCCAGTAGTGAAGGAAAACCCAGTGGGAAAAACATCCACCATAAGAGAAAAAAACACTCTCTAATCTAAGAAAGATGCCAAATATGGGTCCCAGCTCTAGATGAGCCTAAAAATGTACCCATGTACAAAGAGGAAATCTCTCGGAAAGAAGAAGAGAGAAGAAGAGGGAGACGAGAGGGATGCAGAAGATGCCATGGATGGATCTAAACTCTGCAGCTCTAGGAAGTCTCCCAGAAGAATGTCGATGATGAGATCCTCTACCTGCGGGTGAAGAAGATCCAACCACATCGAACTATGTGCTGCCATTGGGAAGGATAGAAATGACATGCTTTGAAAGTCTACCCACTCCATGAAGGAAATCGAAAGTAGTAGCACGAAGAACTCGAATACGGGTGCACGGAAGTGTGACATAGGTCTAGCGAGTGAGTGCCGAGGGCTGAAGGTAATGCCACATGCGTAGAACTATACGAGTGAAAAGAGGAACACTCATGAAAAGTATGTCCAAGTGATGTGAAGGGAATAGAACATCCTCCATAATAGAAAAGGGATCCACGGCTGAGGGTGGATCAATGAAGGTCTTCAGAAAAGTGGAAGTGATAAGAGTACCGGAAGGGACACTCCCAACAATGGAAATGATGAACTCCTCTCGAAACACTGTAGATGGATGAGGGACCTATAGAGCATCACAAGTAGACTCTATGAAAAGATGACTAAGGTTAGGCAGATACTTGTCCCAATGAGGGGGCACAATAAACAGAAGAGTGATGTCAGATAGGTATGCATCATCCAATGAAGATAGAGGAGTGGAATGGGCCTCGCACACTCGAAGTGGAAAGGAGTTGGGTGTGATGATTGTATGTGGTGAGAAGGAGACTTCTCGATATTTGATGATATGTGGCAAGTGTCAACACTCTTTAGAATAGTGAGAGAAAGAGGAGAAGAGTCCTCTACAGTACTCTCGACATCGAACATGGTGCATAATCCTCGTCATCGAAGTAGAATCAAGCGAGTCTATTTCAGCAGAGCTGTCATCACACGAAGAAGAGGAGACAATTGAATCGAAGCAGCAACAACAACGAGAACTATGTGAAGGGTCTCCATACAAGGACTGAAGAATGCTCCAGGACACGGTGAGGTGGATCTCGAGTCTACCACGCGATACCGAGAGAGAGCGAGAGACATGCATCATCATGTGACCATAGATGTGGTCGCAAGTGTTAAGGAATTCCTCTAGATGACGATGATCGGCTAGTGCGAGGCTGGCCCAAGCAAGAAGGGTAAAAGATCCTCATGGGCGAAGTAACGTTCCACGGAAGCACACTAAGATGAATAGTTCCCTCTCACCGAGAAGTGGCAGAGAGGCTGTAAGGTGATCCTACGATGCTCACATTTGGAAAGAGCACTCTCCATGATACAAAATTCAAGATGCAAAAATTAAGACATCAGACTCGGCCAATAATGCGTCTGCATATGTAGGCCCAAGAGTACAAGCAACCCCGAGAATGTGGCACTTTATAAAATTATTTCATTTACAAAATTGGCAATACCATCACATAAAGTAAAAAAGAAATCAACTTTGACCAAGGAAGTGCTCAGAAATGAGTAGCGAGTCAAAAGTTATCGCATTAAAACGATTCCCGCAACTAATGGGAAAATACACTAGATGTTGCAAACGCATTAAAAAAGTTCTCTAAATGGGTGGAAAGGGTGTCATGTGAATACTCATTGGAAATGGCACAAAATTTTAATAGGGGTTTGTTTTGACACCGAGGGGGGGTTAGCCTCCTGCCAACCCCGGACCTCGCCCTCAATCTTCGACGCTCATAGGAGGGTTGATAAAACAAGCCAAATAACCCAAATTTTTACAATGCCAAGAAATATTTTTTATTTAACACGATGATATCCCTCTCCAGCATCAGTTCGAGCTTTTGGTGTGATGGAAAATCATTTGGTATCAGAGCCAGGTAGTTAAGCGCGCCAGCCCTAGAGTAGTGTGGTGATGGGTGACCTCCCAGGAAATTCCCGGTCGTTGCCTCCTAATGTTGTTGGGCCTGATTGGGTGTATACCTAACTCCATCATATAGGAGGGTATTGGCATAGCAACTGATTAACATGATGAGATCCCTCTCCATCATTAGTTCGAGCTTATGGTGTGACAACAAATCATTTAGCTACGATACTAGCGATTAAGTGCACTCCTAGAGTAGTTAAGGATGCGTGACCTCCCAGGAAAATTCCTGTTGTCACTTCCTCCTAATTCTATTGAACTTGATTGGGTGTATACCCGGCTCCATTGTATGGGAGGGTGTTACGTAGTAGCTGATTAACACGATGAGATCCCGCTTCACCATCAGTTCGAGATTTTGGTGTGACGGCAAGTCGTGTAGCTC
Source organism: Taxus wallichiana var. yunnanensis (assembly GCA_018340775.1). NCBI lineage: Eukaryota > Viridiplantae > Streptophyta > Pinopsida > Cupressales > Taxaceae > Taxus > Taxus wallichiana. The sequence goes on from CM031242.1 coordinate 576,116,543, forward strand.
TGATACCATGAAAGAGGATTTAAAACCCGCAAGCGAGGATCATGAGGGATGATGTGCACATCAATGGATGTGTGAACAATAGTGTGAAGAGTTCTCGGGAGGAGCGAACATCAACCGAATGTGCATGCAAAGATTTGAAACACGGGCAGAACCTGGTTAAGCCATAACACTCTCCTCTATCTCATAGATCAAAAGACGTGTACATATAGGAGCTGCCTTTGAGTAACCACCGGTGCTAAAATCATGACAAATCAAGTAGATAGGGGGAGTTACATTCCCAGAATAGAAGTGTAACTCCCAATGATGCATATGATGCACTGACGCACTAACATGTTGAGGCACTAATGCGTTGATGTACTGACGCACTGACGCATTGACACGTAAGGGAATCTCGTAATGACCCCTAAATGAAACATGGACCTACGATCTCACCTAAGTGAGATGACTCACCTAATGATGTGGAAAATAAACACATCAACAATCTCTTCATCTAGTAGGAAGATTCCCCTACGAGGCACCAAATTGTTAGCTCAATTTTTACCTTGACAAAATTGAACAAACATGACCATGTGCATGAAGAAATTCAAGAAATAGTTATGTCGAATGAACGCACACTTCAAATGCAAAAATAAGTAACAACAGCTCTACAATGGAGTAGCATGGTTAGGGAGGGAGGTAAACGAGTTTCAAAGAAAACTAGAGTGTAAGGAAAAGAAATGGAGAAGAACCTAAAGGCTTCGGGCTCTACAAATGGTTGAGAACAAGCTCAAAATTGGCTATGTATGGAGGAATTAGTGAAAGCCTCCACGTGCCTCATTAGCACATCTCCAAAGATTAAACTCAAAAATAAATCTCCAAATAAGTGTGGAGATTCCACTTGTCCCATGCCCAAAAAAGGATAGAGCTGACTATTGAAAAATCCAAACAAGTGGAAGGAACTACTAGTGCAGAATCACAACACCCCCGAATGGCCTTGTTGTGAATAGGGCATTCTATGTGATTACATAACATTGGATCATCTCTAAAGCTATGGGAATTGCAAACCTGAAATTATCCTCTAGAGAAAGTTGGTTCTTAATCCTAAACTACCTACCACAAGCTACTCTAATGTATAAAAAGATAATCTATCCTAAATTAACCATGCTAAGGAACCAAAGAGAAAGACAAAGAGAAAGACAAAGTTAAAGGAAGCCTACATTAAAGTGGTGATACACTAGAGAAGGAAAGGGGTGAGATACGCGGTTGAGGCAATATGAAACGAGAGGAAAAATGGATATGGGAAGGTCAAACAAAAGTGAGACAAACCCATATCCAAATCCATGATCAAAACTCCATGAAACACAACACCCTACACCTACAAATGTAAAATACATGCACAAGGAACAAATTTGAAAAGGAGAGGCACGTGAAATAAAAAAACATTAAAGGGTTGAAGAAACACCACAAAACACATGTTTATTGCTCTTAAAGGGTGCCTGAGACCATTACATTTTTACTCGAGGTAAAAAGCCACTTGTCAGTGTAGGAGAAGATTTTTACTCAAATGGAGTCAAGAAATAAATTTTGACAAATTTTCTCTATGCCCATAATGTATCTCCTTCTCAAATGAGAAGTGTTACAATATATAGAAGTTTAGAATGATGAAAAATAGAGAGAAAGGAGGAAAATGGACCCTATTTCGAGAATTCACGCACCCACCATTAATGCCCTACAAATCTACCTCTCTATGTCTACTTTGGTGAGTTAGAGAAGGAAGAATAGTGAATCAAAACAAATCTAGGTTATTTAAACAATTAGATCACATATTGATGGCTTGAAAGATGTTTTCCAAATTTTCACCCAAGTAACACTTGCTAAAAAAGATATTTTATGCTTCCATGGCATAGAGGAGGTCGAGATCTTTCCATCAGTACAAAATTTATTGGGTTTCATGCACTAGGTCAAAATATATGTCCATTTGATTTTTTTGAGTGGGGTCTGTACAAAAATGACAAAAACAATTTAGCAGAATGGGTCCGCGGGCCCAAAACTCACTTTGAGCCTTTTGGCACCAAAAATACAAAATGCAAAAATTACCCCGCAATTCACTTTTGGAAAAAAATCATCTTCGAGGCCTACCAGCCCGCATTTTCCATTTGGGAAAAAAATCACTCCAAGGCCCAGCCCGCATATAATTGAGGCTTGACACGTGGGTCCCCTAGGCGTCGATAGAGGTGTGGATCATTTTTTCACTTTACGCCCTCTCGGGGAAAAAAGTTTTAATTTCCTCTAACAACCCACCTTCCCGCTTGAATTTTCAATGTGGACACATGTCCCTTTGTGGGCCTTAGGCATTTTTCTTCATTTGGCTTTAAGATCCCCACGGGCTTGCAGGCCCGAAATTCACTTTACGCCCTATTTGCAAAAAGTGCAAAAGTTCCAAAAATCCCTACTGAGACATGCCGACCCGCTTTCCACTTTGGAAAATTTCCCTCTTTCGGCCCACCCTCACGCATTTTCCATTTTGGCTAAAATTCCTAAAATCTCATGTCGCCTGCATTGGCAAAAGTTCTTAAAAACTCCCGTTATTCCGCATTTGGGCAAAAATACCTTCCAAGGCCTATCAGCCCGTAACTTGCAACATATGAGGAGTTAAAAGGATTTCTTTATATTTTTGGATAGGGGAAGAAATTTCCTATCTCGATGGAAATATGTTTAGGGGACCTTAAGTGCTTAGAATATACGTAAAAATTGTATTGAAGCACTAAAATAAGAAAAATGGGTGCATTTTACCAAAAATAAGCATGAGCTTATTTTGGATAACAAAAACCATGTGTCATATCGGTGTAATTTCAAGATGGGAGCCCAAGGTAGAGATTTAAACTTACTTGAGCCCTCCATGTGACCAGGGTCAACGGAGGTCAAATCTAAAAGTGGGCCCAAATTGGTTAAGTATAACAGTGCAGGGAGAAGGCGCCACATGTCTTAATGGTGCACATTCAAAGGCACGACCGAAAGTGAAGATTCAAATGAGCGCAAGGCTTTCACATGTCAGCCGACACATCTTCAAAGATAAATCTAAAAGTGGGTCCTTACAGAAGTGCCAAGCCTCCTTGTGTCCCAGGTCAGATATACGGCCCCACCAAGCAAAAGGACTTTGTCAAAAAACATAAAGGAAAAAAGAAAATCCGTGGAAGAAGCCACGTGTTAGCCTGACAGAACTTCAAAAGAAAAATCCAAAAGAGGTCCCCAAACATGCACCAACCCTCCATGTGGCCATATTCCAAGTCAAAGTGGGGAGGCGGGTTGGCTTAGGTAATTTTAACTTTTGGCTATGTTTCAAGAGACATAAAGTATAAAAATGAGTCGTGCCTCCGCCGATGCCCAAGGAGACATGTGTTAGGCCTAAATTAAATGCGGGCCTTGTAGTTACTTCTTTCCCAAATGGAAAATGTGGACCGATGGGCCGTAGGATGGTTTTTTGACAAAAAGGTATTGCGGGGCTGCGGGGAAATTTTTACATTATTGTAAGTTTGTGCAAAATGGGCGCAAAGTAAATTTCCGGCCCATGAGACCGTTCGCTAACTAGTTTCCACCTTTTTGTATGGACCCAATTCAAAAAATTCAAATGGGCATATCTTCTAATCTAGTGCCCAAAATCCAACAAATTTGGCACCATTGGAGAGATCTTGACCTCGTCTACATCATGGAAATCTGAAACTTTAATTTTGAAGAAGTTAGGTGGGGAAAAATTTGAAAACATATTCGTGTCATTAATATAGGATCCATTTTCTCCAACAACCAGATCAGATTTGATCTAATCCACCAATTCTTCCTCCTTTAACACGCTGAACAAGTAATTGAGGAATATTTGATAGATTGTGGGGCGGATTCGGGGGTATTGATGGCTAGTAGTTGAGTTTCAAATTAGTTTTCCCACCTCTCTCCTCCTCTCTATGTTGAATCTATAAAAGAAGGGGTTGGGCTCATTGTAAACGATTGGAAATTTTTGTTTTGCACTCTCCCTTCTTCCCTTGTATATAAGAAAATTTTTGGATTTTCCAAACCTCCCATTCAAGTTGTAATGCAAGATTTTTCCTCTTGGCCACTTTAATGCACTGTATCAACTTTTTGAGCAATAATATATGTCTTTGGATGATTCTTGACCCTCTCATGTGTTTATTGTTGCCTTTTGATCTCTCATTGCAATTTCGTTATCTTTGCATGGAGTTTGCATTATATTTTTATGGTCTGTATTAGCTTGCAAAATGAGTGTTTAACATTCCTTTGGTGCATCATCTTGTTATCTTAGGTTTATTTATTATATCTTCTCAACCCTGTCTCCTTGGTAAGATAGAGTAGGTTTTAGAATAGATCCTTTGTAATTTATTTGTGTGCACTGAATAGAGGAATACAAACTATTATATCTTAAAAGTGTAGCCTATAGATAGATGGCTACAGGTTTTCTAAGCTTGAAAAATTGATCTCTCTCTTTCATAGATATAATGGAAACACCTTAGGTATGTGGGTATACCTATTTTGAGGTGAGTCTTCGGTATCAAGGTCGGTTCCTTATTGATGTATCCTAAATTGATTTTATGGGGTTAAGGGGAAAATATGACTATAAAAGGTTTAAAAATGAGGTGATACACCAAATTTATATGAGGGATTTGAGTGAGTATATGCACAACTAATATGTGAAAGGATTCTTGATGCACAAACCAATAGTTTTCTATAAAATATTAAGGGTAAACACTTGGATGTATTGAGGGAAAGTATCAGAACAATACTGCTAAGTTACACATACACATTAATATCATGTAGCGATTCTGAATTTTTAATAGGGTAAGATGATTAATGAGGGAATTCAACATTCACAAGATTAATGGAAAACATACAAAAGATTGAACATAATTGGAAAGGCGAAAAAAATTCATATTCAAAGGGAAAAAATGGCAAAAAGTTCTTCAGTACTCCTAAATCAAAAAGTCCTCCTTGTGCTCTGCCAAATCAAACAATATATAGCAAAATAATTTCCCCCACCCTTCCTAAAAAAAGATTAAGGCTTGTACTCTCCCATACATCCTATTTTTATCCTTTATTTATAATAGATAAAGGAATACAAATAGAACATGCAATTACAAATAGGCATTAATAGCCTTGATTACATTACAGTCAAACTAAAGTTGATTGTTCTAATTTTAAGAAAATAAAGGTGAATAATTTACTAATAATAATCTTGCTTGTTGGACAAGTCTCTTTCCTTGTGCATGTGAATTTTTCCTCTTGTCTATTCTGTCCTCTTGCGAAGGCATGTAAAAATAACTCCCTGTGCAAGAAAAAAATAATTACAATAATTGTAATATTTGCAAAGTAAATCATCTATTGTAGGGACCACTTGTCCATGTGCACATGCTTCCTTTTCTCTCTGCAGTATGTGGGGCACCCTTGCTCCTCACCATTAGTCTTCACTGGTTTGGCCACTCTTGTGGACTTAGAAAATTACCATGGTTTTGAAATAATATAAGGCACTTTGAAAAAGGGAAAAACATTACATTCAGCCACCTTTAAATACACATAGCCCACTATATGGTCTACCACCTTTGATTATATTGCATGGTATATTTTGTCATCTTTTGCAATTTGGATAACACTTGGTGACTAAGGCTTAAACCTACCTTTTGATTATTGGTTACATAGACTATGGTTAGACTTATAAAAGTCAATATGCAATGATTATTTTAAAACATGAGGTTGGTCCCCTTTGCACGATGACTCACCCCTCCAATAGTTGGTCGGTGGCATGACTAACTCAGGTAGAGTTGCTTTGATAATAGTGATTAATTCCCAAAGGTTGATCTCTATCCTTGATGAATTCGATGTCGTTGATCTGAAACTATAGTTAGGGTTTCTAACCCTGCATTGAATGTGGTGATGGGAATTGACCATGATGGTTTGCATTGAATAATGGAGCTTGATCTTCAGCCTTTGATCTTCGTACCATGTTGAATTTGGACCATTTGATTACTAACTCCAGGTGAGTTAGGTTAAGTTGTGGTTGAGGTAGGTGAGTTAAACAACTTGAACCCTATTCTTTGGTCATTATTTTACTCGCAGAGAGGCTGCAAAGCCATGGAAAAAATTTTGTAGACCGTGATTGTTTATGTATTGAAATTCCACCTTTGTTCCCTTTTTTCAATCTTATGTTCCCTTCGGCATCTGTATTTTCTTTTCTTCCACTCTGTCAGAGCCTTATGAGAAAGGTTTGGTCAATTTTAAACAATTATCATTGTCTTTGGGCTCAGCTTTCTTCTACAAATCCACCTTGCGGGCTCTGAAATATCTACATTTGATTATTTTCTCTTGTCAGAGCTTTTGAACAAGGTGATTGTGGTCATGGTCAAGTTATCTGGGTACGTTTTCTTGGCCACCATTGTCATGGCTGAATCTTGATCGTGTAGCTATAACACTACTTGATGGGAAAGTAAGTCTTGACCTCCTTGAGTATTATTGTTGCTTCGTCGTTGCTATTTTGTCTTTAAAAAACTGATAACCCATTCTTTTCTTTGCATTTCCTATGTTTTTATGGCTCGGCCTTGGTCATTTTGAGTTGAAAATCATTCTGGGTTCTTCTTTTTGGTTTTGATCTTGATCATTTTTGAGAAACACTCACCTCGACCCCTATAGGTAAGTTCTTGCTCGATCTCCGTCATCTTGTTACTCTAAAAGAATAAAAGAAATTCTATCATTCTTTTCTCTTTCAATTAAGTTACTTGTACTTATCTAGAGCTTTCTGTAGAACATGAATACCTATGGTATCTCCTTATGTGTGATATATTTTAGATATTACTCACTTGAGAGCCTTTCTATTGGAAATCTGGGAAACGTGGCCACCATGAGTGTTATTTTTGTATAGCTATTTGTTAGCTTCTGTTTGAGTTATGGGAACTTTGCCTAGGAGCTATGAATGCCCTTGATAATTTCCTTAAAAGTTATATGCATAATTCGTTGTGGAAATTGTAGATCTATGACTTTTGTTCTTCCCCAAATTTGGCTTCTGCATCATTTCAAACTTCTTTGATTTCACCTTCTGAAATGATCCCTTGAAACCTGTAATTACATACTTTGATTTTGAAGATGATTCTGTCACTTTGTTGGAATATTGTAATCTTGTTCCTTTTAGTTCAATACTTTATTTCCTTGATAGTAGTATTTTTGACATCCTTGAAAAATTTAAAATGTTTATTTTTCATGGTGAAGCCCTGACAATATTTTTCTAGAATTATCTCTTCCTTCCCTTTTTAAGTTGTAGTAGTTGTATTTTCTGATTCAAAATATAGAATGTAACACTTTTCTGTTGAAGTTGATTTGGTAGTTGGAAACTGAAACATAATAACTGTTATCTTGATCATGGCATGCTTTTCTGCTTTTCTGTATCACTTACTTGATTTACATAATTCTTTTAAAGCATGTATTAGTTAAAAATACATGATGAAAAGTCATAAATGTCCATTTTACATGGCGAAGCCCTATCAAAATTTTCCCATAATCTTCTTTTTATTCTATTTCAGCTATAATCCTTTCTTTCAAGTTAACTTCACTTCTTGAAATATGATTCTTCTTCTTTAGTTGCAAACTGAAACATGTACTTCTATTTTCTAGTCTCTCTTCTGTACTATAACTTCTTCCATTTGTAGGACAACTATTGAAACATGAGTTGCATTTTTCCTTCATTCGAGAATGTGTTAGTGTGTGTTATTTTCCACATCATTAGGTGAGTCATCTCACTTAGGTGAGATCGTAGGTCCATGTGTCATTTAGGGGTCATTATGAGATTCCCTTACATGTTAATGCATCAGTGTGTCAGTGCGTCATATGCGTCATTGGGAGTTACACTTCTATTATGGGAATGTAACTCCCCCTCTCTACTCAAGTTATCATGATTGCAACACTGGGGGTTACTCAGCACCTCCTATATGTACACGTCTTTTGATCTATGAGAAAGAGGAGATTTTTATGGCTTATCGAGGTTCCTCCTATTTGTCGAATCTTTGCATGCACATTTGGTTGATGATCGCTCCTCCCGAGATCTCTTCACCTTTATCGTTCACATGTCTATTGATGTGCACGTCATCCCTCATGATCCTCGCTTGCGAGGTTTTCGTAGCCTCATTCATGGTATCAGAGTGGATCTTGTGGATCCGTGCACTCATCAACATTTATGTGCGTGTTTTCTAGCTTCCAGTGTGATATTAAGATTTCGTTACATGTGTGGTAATGGTGATTCGGGCATGCTCTACTTGTGTTGATTTGGGCGTTTATACCTCTTTTCGGGTTTCGGGCTTTTTTTTGTTCGTGGTTTTTTCTACCTTGCATGTGGTTTTGAGGTGCTTCAGAGTCTCTGGTTGCAGTTTTGGGCATTTTATAGTTTCAAATCTGAGTTTTTCACATGCTGGTTTTACTGAGTCTCAGTGGTGGGCATTCCTCCTCTTGGTAGCTCACCACTCACTCTACTCTACCACGGCTCGATTTGTGGCTTGCCCGACTTGCATTGCTCACCGTTTGCATTGTTCACTTGATCGGCTTTGTATTTTCTTCATTCAATCTGCATTGTTGCTTGTGTGACTACTTTGTTCTCTTGCTACAATTCACCGGAACCTCTTTGCTCCTAACTAACGTGTTTCACTAAGATCAGTTTGTTTAAATGACCCTACTTGCATTCCTTGTTCCATTCAACTTGCATTGTGCTTGTAGATCACTGGTTTTGGTTCATTTATCGACTTGGTTCACGTATCCCATGGCTCTTGTTGTGGAGATACCGTTTGACTGGTGGTATAGACCCTGCAACTCTGTCACACTTGAATCGGCTGCATCCAACTAGCTGGCATTTCATACAGCTCAACGGCTGTTTTTAACTACAGGCTGAAAATTTTTAGTTTAGGTTACTGCTCCACATGCCATCAACCTGTAATAGTCCTCTTTGCACTCAGCCTCCTTCAATGGCTCCACGACCTGCAAAACTGTGTGGTTATTCATTGAAACCTGCGTTTGGAATCATCCACACATGGAGGTTTGCAAAAAAAACATTTTTTGCTGCATACATTGGAAAACGTTTTGAATCCTAACATTTTTGAATTATCCAGCTGTGTTTTGCACCTCCAGCACATCTCCTAGGAACTTAGCAGGATTTTCTTGCATCTCCAAAATAGCACGCATTCCCAGCACCTACACTCTTGGTCTGCACAGCCAGCCACACAATGATTACTTCTCATTCAAGCTCCTCCATGTGGCATTGGCCACTTCAAACGTGGGCCCCCACCTTCTTTTTTAATGTTTTAGGGTGTTAAAAAAACAAAACATTCATTATTTGGCATGTAATAATTAGGGCTACATTTTTTGGCTTGTATTAATCCCTTCCTTCAAGTGATGAAGACAGAGGGGGAGGTCCGGGGTTGGCAGGAGGCTAATCCACCGTAGCATTCAAAACAAACCCCTACTAAAATTCCATGTTGTTTCCAACGAGCAGTCACACGATACCCTTTGCACTTGTTTTGAGCACTTTTTAAATCAGTTTGCAGCATTTATTGACTTTTTCCATCAGTTGTGGGAATTGTATTTATGGCATAACTTTTGACTCGCTGCTCATTTTAGAACGCTTCATTGGTCAAAGTGACATGATTTCTAGCACTTTACGTGATGAAATTATCAATTTTGTAAATGCACTACTTTATAAAGTGCCACATTCTAGGGGGTTGATTGTACTCTTGGGCCTTCATAGACAGACGCATTATCGGCCGAGTCTGACATCTTGCTTTTTGCATCTTGCATTTTGCATCATGAAGAGTGATCTTTCTAGACTTGAGCATCGTAGGATCACCTTACAGCCTCCGCCACTTCTCACCGAGAGAGGGGACTATTCATCTTGGCGTGCTTGCACAGAACGTTACTTCACCCACGAGGGTCTTTTACCCTTCTTGCTTGGGCCAGTTCCTACACCCACTGATCATCATCATCTAGAGGACTTCCTTGACACTTGTGACCATGTATTTGGTCACATGATGATGCATGTCTCTCGTTCTCTTTGGTTTCACGTGGCACAATCAGATCCACCTCATCATGTCTAGAGCATTCTTTAGTCCCTCTATGGAGACCCTTCACATACTGTTGCCTTTGTTGCTGCCGCTCATTCAGTTGTCTCCTCTTCTTCATGTGATATTAGTTCCACTAACATAGACTCACTTGATTCTACTTCTGATGATGAGGATTGTCCACCCAGTTCTGATGCAGAGAGTACTACAAAGGACTCTTCTCCTCTTTCTCTCACTATTCTAGAGAGTGTTTCCACATCCCACATCGATCGGATATCAAGCGGTCTCATACTCGAGTCTCACTTGTTATTACACCAGCCTCCTTTCAACTTCCGGTGTGTGAGGCCCACTTCACTCCTCTACCTTCATTGGATGACTCATACCTATCTGACATCACTCTTCTATTTTTGAGCCCCCTCATTGGGACGAATATCTTCCTGACCTTAGTCGTCTTTTCGCAGAATCTAATTTTGATGCACTAAAGGTTCCTCATCCATCTACAAGTGTTTTAGAGGATTTCATCATCTCTATTGTTGGGAGTGCCCCTTCCAGAATCATGTCACTTTCACATTTCTAGAGACCTTCATTGATCCACCCTCAACCATGGATCCCTTTTACGTTGTGGAGGATGTCTGTTCCCTTCACATCACTTGTATATCCTTTCCACGGGTGTTCCTCTTTTCACTCGACAATTCTATGCATGTGGCATTACCTTTGGTTCCTTGGCACTCACTTGTTATACCTATGTCACACTTCCGTGCACCGGACTTAGAGGTCTTCGTGCTCTTTGCCTTGATTTCCTTCATGGAGTGGGTATACTTTTAGCACGTCATTTCTATCCTTCCCAAGGGAAGGCACATAGTTCGATGTGGGTGGCTCTTCTTCAATCTAGAGGTAGAGGATCTCATCATTGACATTCTTCTGGGAGACTTCCTAAAGCTGCAGAGTTCAGGTCCGTCCATGGCATCTTCTGCATCCCTCTCATCTCCCTCTTCTTCTCTCTTCTTCTTCTTTCTGAGAGATTGCCTCTTTATACATGGGTACCTTTTCAGGCTTGTCTATGGCTGGGACCCATATTTGGCATCTTTCTTAGATTAGAGAGTGTGTTTTTCTCTTATGGTGGATGTTTTTCCCACTGGGTTTTCCTTCACTTCTTGGGACTTCTTTCTTGTACATGGGTACCTCATCAGGCTTTGTGCCGAGACCCATTTCTCATTTCTGAATTTTCACCTCATCCTAATTTACAATGAAGGGGGGGTGTTGGTGTGTGTTATTTTCCACATCATTAGGTGAGATCATAGGTCCATGAGTGATTTAGGGGTCATTATGAGATTCCCTTACACGTCAATGTGTCAACGTGTTAATGCGTCATTGGGAGTTACACTTCTATTATGGGAATGTAACTCCCCTCTCTACTCGATTTGTCATGATTGCACCACGGGGTTACTCATCACCTCTTATATGTACACGTCTTTTGATCTATGAGATAGAGGAGATTTTTATGGCTTATCGAGGTTACGGCCATTTGTTGAATCTTTGCATGCACATTCGGTTGATGCTTGCTCCTCCGAGATCTCTTTACACTTCCATTCACACGTCTGTTGATGTGCACATCGTCCCTCATGATCCTCACTTATGGGTTTTAGTACCCTATTTCAGAATGTAATTATGACTTATCTATTTCTTCTTGGTTGTAACTTGTATACGCACATTTAAGAAAATAGTTAGAAAATACTTAGGATTTTTGGCCTCTCTTGTGTCCATGGGTTTCCTTTTCTTTTCTCTTTTTATTTCTGAGTGAGTAAAACATGTATGTAATTTGATCTTCAAGTAAACTATATCTCTGTTGTTAAGAGATTCATATGCACAAATTAGGACAGTATAGGAATATGGATTAATCCCGAGCTTATGGCGATAGTTATTTCTTCTCTTCTTAAGGTACAATGATTTCAACAATGAAGATGAAGAAGGAACAAATCTAGAAATGGATATATCTCAACCAAAGAAGAAACCCCCAAGGTAATGATAGTTTCACTCGGACTCATTTATTTTATCCTTCATGCATGTGTACCTATTATTTCAAGTAGTAGTACTTTACTTTTCGAGTTACATCCACGGCTTATGTGGGAAACATTTGAAAATTCCTTATGAATTAAACATTGAATTCTGAAAATGGAGTTGTGTATTTCTTTCTGCATTTCAAATTTTTGTATCAGTTGTATGATGAACTAAATAACTCGATAATACAATTAAATGTTTTAATGATGAATGAAATAACATTAAAGAATACTTGTAACATCTAGTAATTAACTTTGATTTATACAACTGTACTTATGTTTCTCTGTCCCAAAAGTTAGCATTTCATCTATTACTGCAATTGAATGTCTTCATCAAGACACCATAGCTATCCTTCGGGGCCTTGTGTTTTTTCTTGAAGATAGTCATTAAATTCTGAGACTATGTGATCATTACATTTTGTAACAACAAACATAGTTTTAGATTTAATGTAAAATTTAACTAATTCAATAGTAACAATATATCTAAAAAATCCCCTAGCTTAGGCATACTTCACTAATTCTATTCGTCGTAATGAAGTTCTGAGTTTCCCATTTTTGCACAAGTGTAAAAATTGTCAACATTTCTAGTGATCTTGCGGGGAAAGCCTCCTGCTAGCTTATAGACTAGTGATTTTCTCTTGTCCATTGGGCATGGATTCCAAACATGAAACCAAAATTGGCATTTCTAGAAGGTACAAACCTTCCAAAATGAACTAAAACTGGGAAAGAATATGATAAACTAGATCATGTGCACGAATGTACTTATTGAATTGAAAAACAATGTAATGTGTAGAAACTACACTTATTGAAGATAAATCCTACTCTAAACAATCACTATAAGATTTTGGATAACAATGTTTGACAAACATACCATTCACAAGAATGGGAATTTCCTCTCCATTCAACTTTGAAAGCTGAAAAGCATTGTGTCTCTTGCAAGCTAAAATCATGTAAGGACCACTCCAGATTGTATCAAACTTTTTGTTTCTTCCTAGCTTTGCACGATGAGAATCCCATTTCAACATAACATCTCCTTCATTGAAGATTCGAATTTAGATTTCTTGTCGAAAGTCTTCTTCATTTTTATGATTCTTTTCCATATTCAAGCCAGAGCTTGATCTCTTAGCTCTTATAACTCCATTAATTATGTATATAGAACTTGTAATGGTTCATTGTCAAGCAGCTCCATTTGATGCAAAAATCTAATGCGGAGTAACTTGAGTGAAATAGGCATTCTTCCTTTTTTTCATAAACAAGCTTGTATGGTGAATTACCAGTGATCTTTTAGGAGTTACACTATAAGCCCAAAGTGTTGAATTAAATATCGGATGCCAAGCTCTTTGATTATCTTTTAGTGTTCCTTTGATGATCCTTAAAATATTCTTCTTAGTACTTTCAACTAAGCCATTACCTTGTGGGTAATATTTAGATGAATAAGCTGAGATAAATTCCATGGTTAACAGCCCAATTTGTTAGCTTTGCACTAAGAAATACTAAAGCATTATACGATACGATAATTGCTGCAACACCAAATCTGCAAACTATACCTTCATAAAAGGATAGTATAGAAATTTCATTAGCATATTTCAAGGCTATTGCTTTAGTCCATTGCGTAAAATAATATGTAGTGATTAAATCCACTTGTATCCTTGTGAAGAAGGCGGGTTTATCATGCCAATAAAGTCAGACCCACTTGCATAAAGGTTGATCAAGCTGAAATAGGATGTAAGGAAAGAAAATTTAAATGTTCTTTTCCAACAAAGAAAGCACATTTCTTAAACTTTCTTATCCATTCAAAACAGTCCATGAATATGCTAGGCCAATAGTAACCATATATCATGGTTTTTAAAGGTGTGGTTCATGCTAAAAAATGACCTCCTGTAGGTCCTTCATGGAATTCTGATAGTAATTTCTGAATTTTATCATAGTCAACACATCACAACAATACTCCATTTATATCTCTTTTGAACAACACACTATCGATAAAGATATAAGGTATAACTTGTAATCTAAAATACCTTCATTTATTCTTGTCAATACCTTCTGGATAGGTGTCATGCTGTAGATAGTTAACTAAATTAGTCATCCATCTTGATTCCTGGACTTCTTGAACAAGTTCAGGTTGCTGATTTTCTAGTTGAACCATAATGTTTGATTGCTGATACACAATTTCAGCATGTTATTTTGAATCTTCTAGTTCTACAACTTGTTTTTTTTCTATATCAGCAATCAGACACTCACACAAACCTTTTCCTTGAATTGTCTTAGCAACCCAGATATCAACATCAGATTCCATAACTCTAGTTATCCGGCTGCTCTTTTCTCATCCAATTCTTTATTTAACAAGAAAGCTTTCACATGTGGATGAGAAATAAGAACATGAATTTTATTGTTTGAAATCATGTAATTGAAATTATTTATCCCTCTAACTACTGCAAGTACTTGTTTTTCAAGAAGTGTGTACCTTGTTTCGTAATCATGCAAGATTTGTCCAAACAAAGCAATTGATTGTTCAATATTTTCATCATTACCCTAAGCTAATATAGCTAAGATTGTTTCAGTTCCTGCAAGTTCATACATTCTAAAATCTTTATCAAAATTTGGATTTGCAAGAGTAGGAGCTTGAGAGATGGTTCTTTTGATTACTTCAAACCCTTCTCTCCCTTCATTGGTCCAAGAGAAAGTTTTCTCTTTCTTTAACATAGATGTCAACGGTTTCACCAATGCTGTAAAATCTAGAACAAATCTTATAACAAAGTTGATTTTTCCAATAAAAATTTGTAATGCTTTCTTATGATAAGGCAATGATAGTTGTGATATGGCTCCGATTATGAAAGGATCAATTGTTAATCATTTCTTAGAAATAATATTACCAAGTAACTTTTCTTGATGTAATGAAAACATAGACTTTTTGGGATTCAAAGATATTCCAAATTTCCTGCATAACTGAAAAGTCTACCTTAGATGTGTTATATGTTCATCATAATATTTCAAAAATAAAGTAACATAATCTAAATAAACAAGGATGCATCTATTCAATAAGTTTGTGAAAAGCCATGTCCATTGCACATTGAAACATTGCACCATCATTTGAATGGCCAAAAGGAATTCTTTTGTAAGCATAAGTACCCCACTTGGTGGTAAAAGTTGTTGTTGATGGTGAATCACAACACCCCTGAATGACTGAAACTCGATGGGTTGATAATCTCACTACGATTGCATAACATGGAGCTTTTCCCAAGTGTGGGACCTTGTGAATCGGGAAAGCTCTCCGGATGAAGGTCGGTTCCTATTCCTCTATTCAGATGCACACATAAAAATACAGAGGGTTTACTCAAAAAACCTAATCTAACTTGCCAAGAAGATAGGGTAAGAAGATGCATAAAAATAAACCTAAACTAACAAAGGTGATGCAGGAATGAAGAAACACTGTCTTGCCAATAAACACAAACCATTAAAATGCAATGCAAGATCATGCCTGATAAGCTGAATTTGAAGTGAAAGATCAAGAGGATGTAAATTAACACGAGAGAGGGTTGAGAATCATCCACATACATGCATTATTTTCTCCAAATATTGATACAATACACTACAAAATGCCAAGAGGTAAAGTTGCATTACAGTTTTAGATGGGAGGTTTGAACTCCACAAATTCACCTGCCAAAGAGAAGAAGGGAGGGAAAAACAAGAATGTCCAACCTTTAGAAAGAAGCCCCTCCTTACAATTTATAGGAATAATGAGAGAGGGAAGAGATAGGAATTCCAAATCTACCCCAACCACCTCCAGATTGTATTTAATTCATCTCATTATGGCGGTAGGTGAGAACCTAGAAAACCCAAAAAAAGGTGAATTGTATTTTGCATTTTTAAGAAATTTTTCTCACCCAATTAAATATATCCAGTAGTAGTTAGATATAGAACCTTGTAAGCTTTCCGAAAAGTCCAACCTTGCATGAATCTGAGCTCCCTGTGAAAAGTTATGGCCATTTGAATATCTGCGTCAGGGTTTTCTTTCTGTCGGGTTCGGGGTGTCAACGCTCAAAATGTTACGCCTTCTGAAGATGTGCCTTGTGAATATGTGCCTTGTGAAGATGCACCTTGATGCATCCATACTCATGCCAACATACTTTTAAGTGTGCCATAGGTGCTGAAAATATGGTGTTGATGCCCAACTGTGCGGGCGCATCCATTTTCATGTCGACATCTTCTTCTCTGCACCTCCAACCTGTGCCAGGGCATGACTTTTTCATGTCAACATCTTCTGCTTTGTGCCTCCAACCTATGCTATGTGCGTGAATTTTTCCATGTTGACACCTTACGCTGCGCCTCCAACCTGCACTATGGGCACAAATTTTTCCATGTCAACACCTTCTGATGTGCGCCTCCAACACTGTGCGAGGCACAAATTTTTTTCATGTCGACACCTTCTAATTTGTGCTAGGGTGTGACTTTTTCCATGTTGACATTTTCTGATCTGCACCTCCAACCTGCACCATGGGCGGTTGGTGGCCTTGATAAATGTCAAGTTTTCGACCATGCAATGCACTTTCAAAACTTGAAATGAAGGATTTCGATTTTCCTTGATTTCCATATTCTTCTGTTTGTCTATATTTACCTATAGGGAAGATATATATAACTTGATTGTTTTATACCTATCTTCTTCTTGAACTAAAATATGATTGTATCCACTATAATCATCTATAAGAGATAGTCTATCTCAACTAGAAACTATTCCTAAAATATGATCCGTGTTTGGAAGTGGATAGTGATTTTTTAAGAAGCTTTATTAAGATCTCTGAAATCCACACATAATCTAATTTCTCCATTCTTCTTCCTATCGGGAACAATATTTTCTACCCAACTTGAATGCTTAATTGGAAAGGTAATACCTAATTTAATCAACTTATATAACTCTTTCCTCATTAGAGGCTCTATTTTGGGATTCATAAGCCTTTGTTTCTACCTAAGCTGGTTTAGAATTTGGCTGTAATTCAATAGTAAGATGTGCTCAATTGGGATCAAAATCTTTCGAGGTCTTGGTATCTTTAAGTGAAAACATCTTTAAATTCTTTGCAAAGATCAATAAATGACTCCTTTTCAAGTGAGGAACATACCTTTACGAAAAATGAATTTTTTCCTTCTATCGGTGCTCAAAACATTCTTGCCCTATTTTTCCATTGAAAATCTATCAATTTATGGCCTCTACCATAAATTATCTCCTCATGTTGTGCTTGAGAAGTCCCTGCATTCCTTTTGTTTCTGTATTCAATCCGTTCATGGGTCGAGGGTCACATATGGATCCATGGTTGTTTCTTTGTTTCTCTATTTATCTAGAAAAGGTCTGTATTTAGGTGTAAAACTCGAGTTGTCTCATGTTTTCCATTTTCCATAGCCAAGATTTATTTTCCTTGTTATTTTTCCCTAAATAGTTAAGAAAAAAATGAATGGATGTAGTTTTGAGGAATGTATTTGAACCTTGTAACATTTCGAATTCTTTGTCCTTGGAGAAAATTTCATCTTCGAGCTCGAATGGTCATTCTTACGCATTTTATGATTTGTGGGTGCTTCTCCCGATTAAATTTACATCCTTGCATCAACATGAAATGTGGATTTTTTTGGGTGGCTAGGGGACGACAGTGCAAATGCTTTAAGTTATCACTTTTTCCTTTTTGGAAAAAGGGCAAATTTAGTCTGTAGCTCCGCTACAAAAGGGTTCTCTTACCTTGGTTGAAAGGCGCACCTAAAATATTAACGATAGATCAAATCCTCTTATGGGTGCTATACATTTCTCCACATCTGAGTGACAAAGGGCAAGTTAGATCTCATCCCTAACTATAAAACGACTCATTATGATCTATCTATCTCTAAGCTTCTTGTCAATCCTTGTGATCTTGCTTTCGAGACATTAAGGGAGAATCAAGTTGGGTACCAACACCTAAGCGGTGTCATTTCTAGAGAATGTTTTAAATTGCTAGGAATTGATTTACATTCTTGAGACTAATTTGTTGATTTTGTCGGTTCATATATATTTAACGAATCAACAACACCTAAGTGGTGTCATTTCTAGAGAATGTTTTAAATTGCTAGGAATTGATTTACATTGCTGAGACTAATTTGTTGATTCACCTTTGTCGGTTCATATATATTTAACGAATCAACAACACCTAAGTGGCAGCATTGCTAGGGAGATAGTGATTGTAGTTCATATTCAGACCCTGGTAAACACTTCTTGCATGCTCAAAGTGCTAATAAATCCTTTCAGACATCATTTTTGTTCGGGCCTGTAAGAAGTTTTCAAAGTTACAAGTGTATGTGAAATTCTTTAAGTTTCTACACCTAGTGCAATAGCCTTCATTGATTAATCTGGGTAAAGAAGAGTCAGGTCTTTCCATTTCTAGTTGCTAGTGTTTATAGACATTTGACAGAACATATTTTAGTGCACTTGCATAAATAAGGAGAAAATTATTAGTGGAGACTACTGTTGATCTGATTCTTGATGAGTACCACTGTCTTAACCTTTGTCAAGTGAGACTTCTTACCAATCTTTGCAAAGATGGAAGGAAGAATATCTTTATTTGCTAGAGATCTTGTTAGGACACTATTTACAGAGCTAGAAAAAACAAAGTCAGGAAGGAAGAAAGTCTTGGAGAGTTGTTGACGATCAGAAGACAAGAAAAGGGATCTGCTTTGATGAAAGTGATTGGCCTATCATTGAAGATTGTTATTCGAGTGATATTGAATCAGGTAGTCTTTTTTTGGAATTAAATTCCCTATCTGGAGAGGGGCCTTAATTTTCTTTTAAAAAGTTTTCTTTTCATTCTACTCATGTATTTTCAAAATTTGATAGGGATTTCCAAGAAACAAGGCCTTTAGGGGATATCCATTTTGGAAGTTATACTCCTGTGTTTCAAATACCCTCTATCTCTTATCAATTTCTCTCCCCTTTGGGGTCACATCCTCTCAACAACATGGCTTTGCCCCACCGGACCTCTATTTTTTAAATACCTTTGGACCTATAAATTTTCTAGGGATGGCTGTCTATCCAAATGCGGTTCCTAAAGATGTAAGTAATGGACTACCAAAGTTCCAAGGAAACAATGCTATAATTGGTGATGAACATTTAAAGTTTTTATCAATATGATGAAAGATTTTGAGATTGAACATGAAGATGTATATATCAGTTTATTTATCCATACTCTAGAATGATAGGATTTCATATTATTAGTGCTCACATTATTATTAAAGTTAGATTATAATTATGTGATGTAATTGAGTTGGTATTACAACTCATATTGTTATAATATATTGTTTCAACAATATATTATTATAGAGTTTTGTTGTACCCATAAAATTATAAATGGGTAAGTTGTTTGTTGACTTCCTATTTTCTAGGAAGTAGTTCTTCTATTGTATTGGCTATATATTAGCCAAACATGTTGTGCAAGAGATAGAGAAATATAATATTATTGTGTGTTATTTCCTGTGTAAATCTATTGCTACACTTACATTTGGCATCAGAGAAGGTCATGGGAGGAGTAATGGTCTACTAATATGTGAAAGGATATTTTTAAATTCCTTTCTTGCTCCAAGCCATTAAATCCTCTGAGAAAAGCATTTATTTATGTGTTGATATTAGAAGTTTTTTTCCCATATAGATAGTTGTCTTCTATCTATGCTCAAGATTCTCCAACTAGTTACATTTGGTATTACGTTGATACTACGGATGTATTGTCTGCGTTCAATTATGAGGAATAGCTGAAAATATTATATTCAGCGGTTAAAAGCTCAACCAACAAGAAAGATTTTGGATTTATTCGATCTGGTCATTCCTCCTAGAGATCAGTTCATGTTTATCATATTGGTCATTTTGAACTGTTCCTGCATATCACATCTGAATTATCTGTTTGGTAAACTATGATATTTCCAGAATGGAAATGTGTTATAGAACATCTTGGTGTGATCTAGGCGCATGCACAGCCTAAAGAAGGTTTTGTGGAATTTTTTTGGGCATGGGTCAAAGCATACAAGTGTGCCCCACTTTGTGGCCATAAATATTTTAAAATCTGACTAGTAAATAAATAATTAAAAAATACTATAATTTTTTTAAAAATCAGGTAAATTCTGGATGCCCTGCACCTTGGTATTTATAGCCTCTTAAAAATGCATGTTTGGTCATTTTATATGTGTTTGGTCATGTTTTGGTTATTAGACATAGTTTGCTGAAAGTACAAAAACTACAAAAAACTTAGACACAGTTATATGCTTTGACCCGCATGTCGTTGATTAATTTTTGAGCCCTGCAGATTTGTAGATCTGGTTGGCACATGCACACATGTAAGTCTTTTCCTTTGTTGATTAATAGAGTTCATATGCAGTGTCTATGTTGACATATCTCAAATGCAAAGGCATAGATATTTAGAACAGAATTTATACCCACTGTTGGAGTGCATTCTCAACACATATTCCCAAGTCATACTCTTGACGTTGATTGTGTCTTCTACATTTAACATTGGAGGAATAAAAGTTTGCGTATTTATTTTCTTGGATCTGGCATTCATAATTTGCACAGATTTCTCCACAGTGCATTTACATTGAAGAATTGGTTCGGTTTACTTTTAGATGATTGGGAAGACATGACTTGGCAGAG
Source organism: Taxus wallichiana var. yunnanensis (assembly GCA_018340775.1). Classification (NCBI taxonomy): domain Eukaryota; kingdom Viridiplantae; phylum Streptophyta; class Pinopsida; order Cupressales; family Taxaceae; genus Taxus; species Taxus wallichiana. The sequence continues at coordinate 576,137,314 of CM031242.1, forward strand.
ATTTGCATCAACGACTCCTGGGAATACAATTTCCACATTTCTACACAAAAGTGCTCATTTATCAAAACGAATTTTCCAAAACGATTTATGGGTTTTATTCCTTACGTTGGAATATTTTCGGAACACTTTGAAATTCTCAATTTCGTTAAGAAATGAGAAAGTTAGGAGTATTTTACTGAAGGACGGTTTTAGATCAAGCTTGGCGAAGTAAACTCTTTTATAAAGCCGTGTGGAGATTTGTCACTATAGGACACATGCAAGATAGGTGGAGATACATGTACAGATCTGTCATTTATCATTTGAGAGTTTGGTCTAGATTGTTAGGTTTGACTCAGTCCTCATCGCTATTTTCAAAGTTCCATGTACGCAGCTATTTTTTCTCTCTAACTTTCAGTGCACATCCAAAGCTCTACCTGCTGCCATGAACACAAGGATCTCTAAATTGCCCAGTCCAAATTTCCAGGTTCTTCATCAAAGAGTTTTATTTTTATTTATTATATGTTTAGTGTTTAGGATGTTTAGTATACATTTGTCATGTCATATTAGTTTTATTCAGTTTGTATATACCCCATTCTAAAGAGATCATCGTCTTGTATTTAAATTTGTAGTGTCAAATTAATGTGAGTTCATGGTTTAACAAGTGTCAAATGTCATTGTTATGTATTTCCAACATTTATTTAAATTAGTCTTAGTCTTCTATTATAGGTTCACATAGTTATTTTTTAGTCTAGTATTTTCCTAAGGTCCTTGATATTAAGTTATAATAAGATTGTTAGTACTAGAGTCTAAGTTGGTGTTGTTTGTGTGGATAATCTTATTGTCAAAGTTAAAAGTTTTTAATAAGTGTCATGAGTCATTGTCAACATTTGTAAAAATAAAAAAAAAAAAATCATGGACGCATTTTCGCTTGTACGCGACGTCCAGATTGTTGAAGGTATTTTGAGCTTCATGATCATATCCGTCTGAACTAGCAGCATGAGAATGGAGGATGGAGGCACATGAGGCAGAAGGTTGATCAACGACCTCTCATCAGTCACCAATGATGGGGCCGCGTAGAAGCTGTGGTGGCATATGTATGGTGTGAGTATATGATTTTCAGTGTGGTTTCCATTTTCTCAATGTGCTTCAGTTTGCAGTGTTCCTGTTTTGTGTGGTATTTGATGGATGTTGGAAAGAGAGTTGTGTTGGAGCACAAATGAATGTCAGTGATCCTCTAATTGAATTGGTCCTCTGACTACCGTACTTCTTTGGAAGATGGTCAGCTAGAAGAATACGTTCACTAGCATTAGTGACCATGTGCAACAAGACCTAACTAGCAAGATCCATTCAGGAGTATGTTCTTTGATGCATTTTGCTTCTCAGTATCTATATGAGTGGAATTTCACATTGTGGGGGGGAATACATACCAATGTTCCATTCCCATTCTATACCCAAAATGACTTAGTCAAGGAAATCTTCCAGTGGCAGTGGCAATTTTCTATGCTGTTCGAGATTGAGTGGCAGCGATCAATGATCAGAGACTACGATTAAGAACATTACGATTCTTATAGGAAGTAATGTGAAATTTTTTCAATATATCTTCTATTGTGTGGTTTTGTAATATGTCAGTTGTGTTTCCTACATAATTCCCTGATGTAAAAGCATAGTGGACAGATGAAAGCACAAAAGAAAAGTAGCATCATGATATTGAGGTTGTTGGTTGTCCTGTAAAACCATCTATGTTGAGGTTGTTGGTTGTCCTATAAAACCATCCATATTGAGGTTGTTGGCTTTCCTGTAAAACCATCCAGATCATGAGCACGCACGGGTGGCACGCTGTAGAAGGAAGTGCAATTGTTGTTTCCCCATGTTCACACTAAGGGGGGGAATGTTAGGATTTCATATTATTAGTGCTCACATTATTATTAAAGTTAGATTATAATTATGTGATGTAATTGAGTTGGTATTACAACTCATATTGTTATAATATATTGTTTCAACAATATATTATTATAGAGTTTTGTTGTACCCGTAAAATTATAAACGGGTAAGTTGTTTGTTGACTTCCTATTTTCTAGGAAGTAGTTCTTCTATTGTATTGGCTATATATTAGCCAAACATGTTGTGCAGAGATATAGAAATATAATATTATTGTGTGTTATTTCCTGTGTAAATCTGTTGCTGCACTCACATGGAAGAGGATGCGAGGACTTGTATAAAACTTTGCCCAATAATTCAATTGATTCTTGGACAAAGATGAGAAATGCATTTAGAGGCAGTATGGTGATAGAAGCCCGACCCTAGATTTCTTCTATCACAATTTGAAAATATCAAGAAGAATCCTAATGACATGATTTCAACAAAAGGTTTAATAAGAGCTTGAGGAGATTATGCAGTTAGGATAAGGCCATGTGATGAATCATGTTTGATCAAATATTCAAATGCATTTGATAAAAAGGTTGCTTACTACTTGAGGGACAAAAACCCTACTAATTTGAGGCAAGAAATCATCATGGCCATACAAATTGGGAATACCATCAAGGTAATTTGAAAGCTTCCAAAAGGGAGGGTGTAAAACTAATTAACTAAGAAAAACATCAGACAAGTAAGGTTTCTGATTTGGAGGAAGTTGTGAAAACTTTTGCAGGGAAATTTGTCAAAGAAATATCATACAAGCTAGCCGAGCAGAAAAGGGAATTAGGAAGATTTCACAAGGTCAACACAAGAAACAAGGCCGGAGACGGAGTTCACAAGTCACCAAAGATCTGATGATAGAGGCGAGGACCTGTTCCATTTGGAAATAGATAGTTCAAGCTAGGGATAAAAGAATGGTACTTGATCCTTTGGATTCAAAAGTTGTCGTTTTGGATTTGATAGATGTCATTGATTGGTGTGACAGATGTTTTATGCCCCATGCTCCATGTGAGGAATATCATTAAGAAGAGGAAGAAGATGATGGTGATAATGATAATGATGTCTGCATGGTGGGTTGCTCCACAAGCTTACAACAAGGGGCAACTTCAATTGAAGTGATAAGTGCTAGAACTACTACTAATTTTTGGGATTGTATTCACCGGGTACCTTTTCTCCCTCCCTCTCATACTTTAGAAGTAGATACTATACAAGATTTTGAATTTCCCAATAATGAATTTGAATATTTAAGGGCTTTAATGATAAAGAAGTATGATGGAGGCATCCCATCTGAGGAGGACATGAAGTTGTTGATGAATGTTGTTGTGGCTCAAGAAAAGGAACACAACACAAGAAGTAGGGTTGTTAAAGGGACAGGGCCTCAGGCCAAGCAAAAAATTCCATTGCTTTCAAATGTCCCTAAAGAGACTCCTAAGAAAGATGCATCTTCCAAGGGCCCTACTGTCCCAAACAAAAATCATACCCCACCTCATGCCCAAGTTGTCAAAAATCCTATGCTATCTAATGAGTGTGTCAACCTTCCTTTCAATGTTACCTTGCCAAAGTCTGTCCCTTATGATATTTCCCAAGTCTTGAGTCAGATCAAGATCTCAGTTCCAATTGTTGAATTGCTTAGGATTCTTGAGCACAAGAAGAGGGCTCTTGAGTATTTGGGGCTGAAAGAGGAGAAGACTACCCCAAGAAAAAATATAAACATTGTGGAGACTCCACCAGTCATTGAAGAATTAGAGGCACTACCAACATCAAAAGAGATAGATTAACCACTTGAGGTTTACTTAGGAACATCCTTGGTAGATTATAAGTTGAATGTGGATCCTTTCTTCACTACCCTAATCATTAAGGATAGATTGTTGCACAAGTATATGTTTGATTCAGGGGCATCATGTAATGTTATGCCTCTGGAAGTTATGAATGAACTGAATATCAAAGTAACAACTACATAAGGGAAGTGCACTACCATAGAATCTAGAGAAGTGCCGGTTGTGAGATGTGTGAAGGGTCAGTGGTGCAACTTACTGACCTTTCTAGGTAGGAATTTGAAACTTGATGTAGTTATTGTTGACATCCCAGCCAAGTGGGGTATGTTATTATCTAGAAAGTGGGCTGCAATTGTTGGTGGGAGTGTTCAAATGGACATGTCCTATGCCACCATCCCAATTAAGGGCAGCCTTGTCAAGTGTATCGGGAAAAGAAGATGTTGCACCTTATTGAGGATTCCAATAATGCATCCTAAGTGGTATTATACACAAGTGTTAATACTAATAACTTTGTAGGATTTGTTGATGGAAAAGAGCACAAGATTGGAGAATGCAAGTGTCTTGAGTAGGAAGGCTCTCTTTGGACTCTATTGTTTGATGGAGCTTACTCTAAGTTTGGGAGTGGTGTTGGTGTTGTTCTACTTTCTCCAAGTCAAGAAAATTTTATTTTTCCTTAAAACTCAACTTTGAATGCACTAACAACATTGCTAAGTATGAGGCACTATTGTTTGGTTTAAGAATTGCTTGGAAATACGGTGTCAAAGACATCATTGTCAAAGGAGACTCAAAACTAATTCTAAAACAAGTTAGAAAACTATGTGCCGCAAAGAATCAATGAATGAAACAATACAAGGATGTAGTTTGGGATTTCATTGAGATGTTTGATTCATTCATCATTGTGCATCATGATAAGAGGTTCAATGATTTGGTAGAAAATCTTGCTGTATTGGGATCTCAGTTTGATAATTATGGAGTGTCCCCATATTTTGAATATAATGTTGAGGTGCTAACAAGGCCATCTTTCCTGACAACATTAAGCATTGGCGGTTTTTGATGATGATGCTTAGGTCAGAAGATTTCTACATAGTAAAGGATAGTTTTACGATCAATGAATTGATTGGGAGCCAATGGTGTGCGTAGAAAGAGAGGGAAAATAAATTTTTTTGAAAAGGCATTATCTAACTAAAGAATAATACCATTCCTAGAGGGCTGGTTTCTCTTGAGTCTAACTTTGATAATGTTAATCACATTAATAATGAAGCATAACATCCTCAAGGGATATTGAGGAGCATGACCTTGGAACAAATGAAAAACCAAGGAAGATCTGGTTAGGAAGTAATCTCAGCAAGGAGGAGAAGTAGTCCTACATCCAATTTCTAAAAGGTATCAATCTTGCATCGCTTAGACTTATTCTAAGATGAAGGCATATAGAGAGGATCTGTTTCAACATGAGATTCACTTAGATTCTAATGCAAATCCATTCAAGAAGAAACAAAGGCCAATCAATCAACTCTTATCTCTCAAAATGCAAGAAGAATTGAAGAAAGCGAGAGATGGAGGGATTATTTAGCCCACAAGATATTCTTCTGGGTTGCAAATCTAGTACTAGTCGAGAAAGAAGAATGGTGACATTAGGTTGTGTGTGGATTTCAAAAATATCAACAAAGCATCTTTGAAAAATAATTATCCTTTACCAAACATGGAAAACATGTTGCATCTAGTAACCAGTTCTAAGCTACTTTCTACCCTAGATGGTTTCTCTGGTTACAACTAAGTTATGGTGAAGGAGTTAGAAAGGATCAAGATAGACTTTACTACTCCTTGGGGGACTTATGTATATGTCAGGATGCCCTTTGGTCTGATGAATGCAGGAGCCACCTTTCAAAGAGTAATGGATGGTGCTTTTACTGGTTACATCAATGAGTTTATTACTATTTACCAAGATGATGTAACGATGTTTTATAGAAAGAGAAGTGATCACTTGCTGCACTTGGAGAAGATACTGATAAGATGTAGAGAATACGACATCTAACTCAATCCAAAGAAATGCCATTTTGGAGTGCAGAAGGAAAATTTTCTTGGTCACATTGTGACACAAGAGGGGGTGATGATTGATCCATAAATGGTAGAGGCCATCAAAAAATTCCCAATTCCAAAAACCAAGAAAGGGAATTCAGTCTTTCTTCGGGTAGATAAACTTCATCAGGAGATTCATATGAATTTTTTTTGAGTTGACCATTCCAATCACTTCCGTGCTAAAGAAGGACCAGGTCATCAAATGGGAAGAGACTGCCATCCAAGATTTCAATGGGATCAAGGAGGCATTAAAGAATGCCCCTGTTTTATCAGCTCCAGACTATAAAAAGCCTTTCCAACTATTTTCTTTTTCTTTTGATAACACTATTTCATTTTTCTGTTGCGAGAAAGATGATGAAGAAATTTGAAAGGCCAATTGACTTTTCAATAAGGCCTTGTAGGGGTTGAGCTGAAATACACTATTATAGAGTAGCAGGAATTTGCCTTGGTAAATATAAAAAAGGTTTTTAGGCCTTACATTCTAAGTTCTAAAGTGGTTGGTTATGTTCCCCACACCATGGTGAAGGACATCTTGTTAGAGATGGAAGTCTCAAGCAAAAGATGTAGGTGGGTGAAAAAGTTGCAAGAATATGATATGGATATCCAAACCATGAAGTTGGTGAGAGGTTTGGGCTTGGCTAAACTTATAGCTGAAAGCAACTTGCAAACTATTGAGGTAAATGAGGTAGAAGAGGAAAGGGCATGTGTTTTATAAAGTTTGATGAGTTACGAGTGGTACAAGGATGTAATTTTTTATCCCAAACACTTATGATGCCCTGAGTATTTAAATAAGAACCAGAAAAGAGATGTTAAGTTGGATTTCAAGAAATATGTCATTATGGATTTTGGGTTAGCTTGGAAGAACCCTGAGTGAGTCCTCTTAAGGTGCATTACTTAAGATGAAGCCCTCAAGATAATTATTGATCTCCATGGAGGAGTTTGTGGGGGACATTCTGCTGCAAGAGTCACTCACAACACACAAGATCTTGAGGGCTGGTTATAGATGGCCAAATATTTTCAAGGATACAACCTTGTTGGTTAGAAGATGTGAGAGTTACCAACGTTTCTCTAGAAATCTGAAATCTTCAAGCTCCCTGTCTATGCAGCCCATATCAATTGAAGCCCCATTCAGCAATGGGGAATGGATTTCATTGGTGAGATTTCAGACCATTCAAGTGTTGGCCATAAGTGGATCCTTGTAGCCACTAATTACTTTACTAAATGGGTGCAAGTAATCCCAACCAAGAAGGCAACACGGTAAATTATCATGGATTTTGTGTTAAACCACATTGTTTGCGGAGTTTGGAGTGCCAGTCAAAATTGTGTTGACAATTCCATGAGTTTCAGGGCTAAACCTATGGTGGCAATGTGTAAAGAGTATGGGATCAACTTGACATATGCCTCCATTTACAATCCCTAAGGAAATGGATAGCTTGAGTCGAGTAATAAAAATTTGCTGAAAAATTATCAGAAGAACCTTAGAGATGAACAAGAGAAAATGGGGTGAACAGTTGAAGTTTGTTGTTTGGGATGATAGGATCACTATCAAAAGAGTTACCAAAAATATTCCATTTGAGTTAGTATATGGAACTTAGGCCCTGTTACCCCTTCATATGCAATTATCCTCATATCATTTCATTCAATATCTGGAGGATCAAGAAATAAGTCCCTATGATGCTTGCATTAACTAGATTGTTGAGATCGATGAAGAAAGCAGCGTATCCCACTAGAGGCATGTAAATTTTGGAGAAAATCTAAAGAAGTTATTTGATAAGAAATTAACTCCCGAGTTTTCAATGTTGGAGATCTTGTGCTACTTTGGGATAGCGAGGCATGAAGATAAGCGTAAGCATGGAAAATTTGACTCATTATTGATGGGCCCTTACTCCATTGATATTAGGATTGGTGAACATATCTTCTTCTTAAAGGAATTTTAGGAATTTATCAAATTACATGTTAATGGCATGCACTTGAAGCATTTCTTGGATTGATTCCCAGAGTCAAGGTGAGCTTCACTGTACATTGTATAGTTTGTTGGTTTTGTTCTGTATTTTGTGTCTTTGCTCATTCTAGTCCTTGGTGACCTATTTTTGCTGGTTTCTTTGTTTGTTTTTGGGGAGATGGCTCAGTTTCTCTACTCTGCAAGCTGACTCCTTTGCCCAATGGATATTTTTGGCACTTGGTCTACCTTTTTTCTTGTGGTACTTGCAGGAGTGCCCATATCGAAGTCGAGCCAATGTTGGTGCTCAAAACAGTCTCGCCCTATTTTTCCATTTGAAAATCTATCAATTTATGGCCTCTGCCATAAATTATCTCCTCATGTTGTGCCTGAGAAGTCCCTACATTCCTTTTTTTTCCGTATTTAATCTGTTCATGGGTTAAGGGTCACGTATGGATCCATGGTTGTTTCTTTGTTTCTCTATTTGTCTAGAAAAGGTCTGTATTTGGGTGTAAAACTTGAGTTGTCCCATGTTTTTAGTTTCCATACCCAAGATTTTTGTCATTATCATTTTTCCCTAAATACTTGAGAAAAAACGAATGAATGTAGTTCAAAGGAATGTATTTGAGCCTTATAACATTTTTAATTCTCTATCCTTGGAGAAAATTTCATCTCCAGGCTCGAATGGTTGTTCTTCTACATTTTATGGTTTGATGGGCATTTCTCCCAGTCAAATTTACATCCTTCCATCAATAAGAAATGTGGATTCTTTTGGGTGGCAGGGGATGGTAGGTAAATGCTTAACTTGTCTCTTTTTGCCTTTTTGGAAAAATGGAAAATTTGGTCCCGTAGCTCTCGTAATTCGATTAGTTCTTTTGGTGCTTACATGGCTTCTTCGATTGAATGGAATGCGGTGGTTTTGTTTTTGAACTTTTCCTTTTTAGATACTTTGGTAAAAGTTTGAACCCACCCCACGGCCCCTGTCATGTCTTGGATTAAAGAGAATTTTAAATGGAAGGGAAAAGTCTTACTTTGACCCCGCAGAAGAACACGTGGCAAGGTTAAAGGTGCAGATGCAGACCTTTGGATGCAAGCTAGATGTTTTTCCCTTCTAGAAAAATGGAGTAAAATTCTAAAATGGAAGCACCCCCCCTCCGAGTCATTTGAATCCTTAAGGTCTTAGAAGTTGCGCCATAACAACACATGGAGGTCTTTGCCGAGTCTTCTTGCCTTAGATTTTGGAAACTTCTTAAAGGGGCCCGAGACACGTGGTGAGCCTGTGCTCATTCAAGTTCTCAAATTTTGGGGACCATCTCAAGATGCACCATCATGATGCGTGGTAGTTTGAAGAGTCAAAAGGTGGGGAGGCGGACCATCGGGGGCAACTTGGATTTTTTGCCTCTTGTCACCAAAAGGATTGAAGCATCAAAATGGCCTGTAGACCCAACAAAGAATAGTCAAAAAATTTCCCTGGTCAATGGCGGAGGTGCAAATTTTTAGGAGAAATTTGGAAAATTTTACTTTTGTGAAGAAAGGAGTTAAAAGTGTAAAATGAAGTGTGATTCCTCTGGGACCCACATCAAGAAATAGAAGTGGAAGTGAAGAGTTGCGATGGAAACTTGGAAAGTTTTCCTTTTTCCAAAAAAAAGGTGAAATAGTAGAATTTGGCAGTGGTTCCTCCGGGGCTCACCTAGGACATGTGTTAGGCTCATTTCCCAAAGGTGGAGGTGCGAGAGAAAAATGTGATAATTTTACATTTTCCAAAAAGTTGTAAAAGGAAAAAAGGAACCCGCATGCCTATTTTATAGTGGATCTCCCACGTGGACGGTCCAAATTCAAAGTAGAAATCAATGGCAGTTGTGCATCTATATCTGATTTTTCCGCCATTTTCACTCTAGAGCTTTTGGAGATGCGAGTCTTCATGATTTCTCAATATTTCTTACACGCTAAACAAGAAAGGGGAGTAAATTTGATATCTAATTTTGGTGAGTAAGATCTGGGGATGTCTTTTGCCATTAAGATGAGATCTGACCTTTGGGCTTGATCTGCTCTTCCATTTCTCTTCCTAAGCATGCAAAGAACTAGATTGGATAGACTAGGGGTGGAAGTGGTTGGTGAGTTAAAAGAAGAATGATCTACCAGAGGAGGGAGTTGAATGTGGGATATGTTTGAAGAGATATTTCCCCTGAGCACCTGACAAATTTTTACAGATTTGATTTTGGGAATCGCGATTGGGATCATGGCGAGAACTAGTGCACTCAATGTTTGGGTTTTTTTGGGGAAAAATCTATTTCAAAATGATATAAATGGCATGAATTTTTCCATGAAAAGGGTTGGAAGTTGGAAGGTTGGAGTGTTAGACGTTAAAGAAAATTCCCAAGAGGAAAATTTGACAAAGCCTGTATTTTTAAGAATCCATCTGATGAACCTGGTTACCTTTTTTGTATTAAGTTTGATCATGTCAAGGTGGTTGCAAGTGTATATCCATTGACAAGCTCTGAGATTGTTCTAGAAAATTTCCCCTACTGATAAATTTAATCAAACTCGAGTTATTCCATGTTGATCTTGAGAAAAATGTGTCTGTTTCATTTTTGAATGTCTGTAAATAGTTTTTCTTGTTCCTATCACAATATTGTATTAAAATATTTCTAAATCACACAGGTCTCAATCCTTATGAAAGTTTAGTGGCATCTACAATTTCATGTCTCAGAAGAGCTTTCATCTGGGAATGAAATAAATGATTTAAAATCACTTTTCTTTCATCTGTTGACAGAGATTGTCTATAAGCCTCTGGGTGTACCTCAAGCGTGATTGATCTTAGATTTTGATGCTTTGTTGGGTTCTTTAACTCGATCCTTTGTGTTAGAATCTCATAGATTGTGTGAAAAAGTGCTAATTTGGGCCTCCATTGAAGCACATATTCTGGTTAAAGAAACATTTTAGCTATTTTGTGGCATTCTGTTGGTTTAGCATTCCATTTTGTTGAATCTCTCAAAGATTTGGTGAATCAAGTCCATCCTGCCTCACCTCCCACCAAAAATTCATTAAAAACATCCAATCCTACCTGTACTACCCCTGTTTGTCCTATGTGTGTACAAATGATCAATTTTGTTACCAAACCATGTAGAAACAATCAGGATTTCAAATGTCTTTAGTGGCCTAAACTTTGTCTAGAAAAATCTCCACTATCTATAGTGACAACTAGTGAGAGTTAGATTTTGTTGCATTGATCATATTTTCTTCAAGGTCTCTTTAATAACTTCACAAGGAAGGATATCTCCATCTCCTCCATAAAAAATAGGCTACAAAAGGGTTATCTTACCTTGGTTGAAAGGCACAACCTAAAATAGTGAGGATAGATCAAATCCTCTTATGGGTGCTATCCATTTCTCCACATCTGAGTGATAAATGGACAGTTAGATCCCATCCCGGCTACAAAATGACTCATTATGATCTATCTATCTCTAAGCTTCTTATCAATACTTGTGATGTTTCTCAGACATTGAGGGAGAATCAAGTTGGGTACCAACACCTTCATCAACTAAGACCTCTTCATAATTATCAGCATGTGTTGACATCTTAGTTTTGTCTTTCCTTAACTGATCATTGGTGTGTAAGATGTCTTCTAAAGTGACTAGACCTTGAGGCAGCTTATTTGTCTTTAACTGAACAATCTGGTCACCGTATACGTCTTGTAATTTATCTTGATTTACTCTAGAAAATTCAGGTTCTTGCTGCAAAAACGTGCAAATTTTATCATCATTTTCAAAAACACCATCGGTTCAAATAATTATCAGGTATAGAAGTCCACGACTACCAACTTAATATAGGGATATTTTTTTGTTCTCTATCTACTCCATTATTTCAAAGCTAGCACCAACTATTGCAAGTCCTGCATCGCATGTTTATTTTTAGTTCTAGGGATGGACTTAATATTAATAGCATCACAATATTCCATTAAGTCTGAAACTCTATGTCGTAACACTTCATTAATGGATTATTATAGATATTAAAATTATTTACTTGATTGATAACCAACTCGAGAATCACCAAAAATTTGTAATGTGTTGATACCTCTCTTCTCGCCCAAAGTAAGCCTTGAATTAATCCTTCGTATTTAGCTACATTACAAGTTCATGAAAACTAGAGACTCAAAGTTGGGAAATACCTTTCATTTTGGGGAGGTGAGCATCAAACCTGCTCCATGTCCTTTCTTGTTCTTAGCTCCATCAAAATGAATCTTCCAAATCCCTTTTGTTGAAATTTCTATTTTGGACAACAAGAGAAGTGGTGTATATCTTCATGCATACAATACACATGAAAATTATGTTCTCAAACTTCCTTAAAAGGATCATGGGCATGTTCTTCAACTGTCTTTTCATCCATAAATAGGTTATAAACACCATCTAATGTTGAAACATGAGCTACATCATCAAAATCAAACTGATCTAAAGCTGAATAATTAGCCATTGCATTTGAAGAGTGAGGCTCAATGTGAAATATGGCCAATGGTTCTAAATTTATAGTAACTTTGGTGCCATAATGTGCAGTGAAAAATAAGGACCAATCTAAAGAGAGATAAGCTCCTTTTTTTTCTTTGAAATCAGAGATAAGCATAATGTAAAGTAAGGAGGTAAATCTACAATAGTGACATCTTGTAGAATAGAAACATTTAGGCAAAATGTAATGTTACCTCTAGATTTCTAATTACACCAACTGTATTAGTTGTAGTTCCATCAAGCTATAAGAAACTCTTTTCTGTAGGCTCATAATATAGGCCCAATTTTTCTACAATTGCTTTTGGTATAACCGTGTTGCTTACACCACTTTGTCCACCATGAACTTATGAACTAGATGTTCTCCAATAATCAGTGATAAATAAAATGGTGGTGGCTTCTTGATGTCATGAGCATTTAAAAATTTATGAGCCATCCATTTAAATTCTTTGATGTGGTCTTTTTCAAACATTCCAAGGACCATGTATGTTTTTGAACTTCCTTTTCTACTTTTTTAGAAGAAATTTACAGCTTAGCTAGTTCATGAGAAAGTAAATCTTGTTGTCTTGGAATAGTTAGAGCATCCCACATTAAGATGTTAACATTATGCTTTTTGATTACATCAACAATGTTAAAAGAAGCAACATATTTAGAGACAGATTCAACTATTTTAGCATAGGCCTTAGAAAAAATTGATTTTGCTTTAGCTATTTTTGATATCTGAGGTATAAATAATCTTCTTGGATTAGGTTGTATTTGTTTTTGCTACTCTTTACTAGCTAGAACACTTGATGTTTTATGTGGAACATCAAGATGCATTAGCTGGTTTATGGGCCATAGATAATGTCTTATCAGTGACAGTGGGAAAAACAAGCCTATTTTGTTGTTTTTGACCTTCAACAGCCTTATGTTGAGCTCTAGTTGTAACTACAATGAAATCATCCTCATCAAACCGACAAAATTCTATTTAGGTGCTTTTTGAACCTGAGTATCTTTCTACCCACCTTCCATTTGAGGCTTGAATAATGTCTCGAGTTGAGGTTGTGCAACAAGAATTCTATTCGAGAAAAGCATTTGGCTAATTTGTAGCTGAATGAGATTGATTACAAGGTTGGCACTACTCTTACGTAGCCATGTTAAGCTGGGACTAAAGCATTAGATGAACTAGGAATTTTTGGATTTAGGAGTACTGAAGAAATTTTTGCCAGTTTTACCCTCTGAATGTGAAGTTTTTCTACCTTTCCAATTATTTGTAGTCTTGTGTATGTTTCTATTAGTCTTGTGAATGAAAATTCCCTAGTTAATTATCTTACCCTACTGTAAATTTAGTAATTTTTGCATGATGTTAATGTGTATGTTTAGCTTAGCAGTATTGTTGTGATACTTTCCCTCAATACATCCAAGTGTTTACCCTTAATATTTTGTAGAAAACTATTGGTTTATGCATCAAGAATCCTTTCACATATTATCTGTGCATATACTTAGTCAAATCCCTCATATAAGTTTGGTGTATCACCTCAATTTTAAACCTTTTACAATCATCTTTTCCCCTTAATGCCAAAAATCAATTTAGGATACATCAATAAGGAATTTTCCTTGATCTTTGGAGACACACCTCATTATAGGTATACCCACAGGACTTGAGGTGTTTCCATTGTATCTAAGAAAAGAGAGATTGATTTTGTAAGCTTAGAAACCTATAGCCATATCTCTACGGGGTGCACTTTTGAGAGATAACATGAATCGATCTTAATCTGGAGATCTCTCTCAACTCGTAAAGTTCCACACTTTGAGAGATGCTCCATGTTGTGCAATCACACCGAGAGTCTCAACTCATCTAGTTACATAATTCGGGGGTGTTGTGATTATGCACCAATAGGTTTCATTTTCATTAACGCATTGGATCCCAAATAATTTTTTGCATTATTATGAAAGTGATTTGATAGGTCCAAAAGGTTTCTTAGGATGTTCCACTCTCTAATATTTGTAGTGATCTAACAACAAATGACATTGACAAACGAGTTGAGTCGGGATTTATACTTGTGAACTGGATTGGGAGAGATTTGGGGCACTACATGATTGCTTGTTCACCATTCTAAATTTCTTTAGAATTTTTTTCACCTACTTGGCTTGAGGTGTAAAAAAATCTGTAATCGGCTTATTTAAACTCAATCACAAAAAGATTATATAATAGTCATAAATGTACCATCTAAATAATTTTCTTCGCATTAGTATTTTGATGTTTTTTATAGACAAATTTATATTTTAGGTAAATAAAATTTTACCGTGATTTCCTTAATGTAGTGAGTTGTTCGCTTTAAAACTTGCTAAATCTATTTCTCATCAAGTATTAGTCTATGTAGCTATAGTATGTACTAGTGCTTCATTGAGCCCATAAATGTTCTTTAGTCAAATTATAAACATTATTTTAATGTTTGAAAACCATATAGCATTGCATTTTTCCATGCATACATCCAATTTTAAGTATATTTTTAGGAAGGATGATTTGGAATTCATTTGATGTACCTTCCACTTATTTTTAGCTACAATTGCTAAACTAAATCTCATATTTTTCATCCTTTACTGAGATACATGTCCAAATTTTTCATTTTAATCTCATCTTATGGTGAGATTTGTGTAATCTCAACTACCATTAAGGTGACAAATTTTGTTAGCATAAAAGACCTAGAGAATATTTTCAATTTATTGTAAAATAATCTCTTCTAGCCATGCACATTTAATGTTTATTTCTCTTTTAGCTTTCTCAAAAATTAACTCTTAGAAAGACCTCTATATATTTGAGGATTTTATATGCATTATATAAGGAAAATTTGAGCCTTTGAAGCTCTGGAGAAATTTTAATAGAAGCACTTTATTTTGTAGAATATTTTCTATTTTTATCTTCTTTGTTTTACCTCACTTGCTTGCTTCCTAATCCCTTCAACTGATATCATATTTTTCCTTTAATTAGTATTAGATAAAAATCCCTCGATCTGGGTGTGTGATTTCATACAAATGTAGGTGGTGTTCACTTTTCTCATAGGTCACAATTTTCCCTCTTAAGTCAGTGCATTTTTTCTTGTTTGAATCCATGTTTTAGGTTTTAGCCATTCTTGACACTAGCAGAAGTCTCTATAACCCCAAATCCATATTTTTAATGAAAAAAATTATTGCTTTAGGCTATTAAAATGAAAACTATTTTCAACAGTTATAACCCCTAAGAGCTTATCAAAAATGGCTTCTCAAAACAACATGATCAAGAAGCATATGATGCTTTGTCATAAGCAGACAAGGATCTTCTTAAGGAAAATAGGAAAAGGGACACAAAACATCTGGTTTTTATACAAAAAAGTCTAGACTCATCTATATTCTCTATATAATCTGTAGCCAGTAGGTGTAAACAAGCATGTGATATCCCAGAAACTTCCTATCAAGGCACCAATAAGGTAAAACTTGCCAAACTGCAAATGTTGAGGAGAGATTTTGAGAATATTCAGATGAGAGAGTTTGATAGTGTTGATTCATTTTTTACCCATGTGATGGGTGTAGTAAATCAGATTAGGTCCCATGGAGAGACCTTAGAAGACCAGAGGATCATAGAAAAATCCTTAGGAGTCTACCAGCCAAGTTTGACTCCATTGTTGTTTCCATTAAAGAGTCTAAGGATTTGACTCAGCTCTCTATAGATGAGCTAATGGGATCTCTATTATCCCATGAATAAATACTTAACATATCTAAAAGTTCCTCTTTAGAACATGCCTTTAAGAGCCAAGTTTCAGTTAGCAGAGGAAAATGAATATTTGTGAATAGAAGAGGAAGAGGGAGAGGAAGATTTCATGTAAGAGGAGGTAGATATCCACATTCAAGTGATCAAGACAACTACAAATCCATCTTAAAATATTTTTAAGCAAAAAAAAAAGAGGAAGAAGTTCCTCTAAATATCATTTTCACAACCATTCGTGGGAAGAAAGGGATGAGAGATCTAATACAAAATGTCATTATTGTAAAAGTATGGACATTACACTCTTGAATGTTGAAAAAATATTTGATTTAAGAAAACAAAGTGTATATTTTTCAAAACAATGTAATTTTTGAATTTCAAGTCATGGTTCTATTTTTATTACTTGTCATGTTTCTCAAGAGAGCATAAAGATGTATGTTTCTTAGGTTTTGGTTGAAGTAACCACATGGTAGGATCAAAATAATTATTTTCTAGTATGGACGAATCATTCTAGTCATAGGTAAAAATGGGTAATAACAACAAAGTTTTAGTATTTGGAAAAGGGACCATAAATATTCAAACAAAAAAAAGAGCAAAGAAGTTCATTCCTCATGTTTATTATATCCTTAGGTTGAAACACAATCTCCGAGCATAGGCTAGTTGATACAGAAAGGCTACAAAGTGTATTTTGAGGAAGGATTATGTATTATTTTGGATCAAAATCCAAGCAACAGGTTAATAGCCAAGGTGGAAATGACAAGAAACAAAATGTTCCCATTGAAAATACAAAGTTTGTTGAACTTAGCGCGCACTAAATCTTATTCTTGTATGGGTCATGGAGATCTTACTAAAGTAGTCTCTTAGAGCCTAGTGGTCGTTAGTTGTAGAAAAAAATATGGAGTGCAAAACGTTTTCAAGGAGGTTCCTCAATGCTAGCGGGCGCTAAGGTTTTTCAAGAAATTAGGAATAAAAAAATTTAAAGGCAGTTCCCAAAACCTAGTGGGTGCTAAGGTTCTTCCAAACAAAGAAGAAACAAAATTCTCAAGGATGTTCCTCAACCCTAGTGGGCACTAAGGTTATTCCAAGAAAATATGTACAAAAATTTCTCAAGGAAGTCTCCCACGGCTAGGGTACAATAGGTATTTTTCAAATATGGGTAAAGAAAAATATTTTTAAGAAGGTTTGAGCCTAGCGGACACTAGCTCTCAACAACATAAGGGTGAAGAAAAATATTTTCAAGAAGGATTTTTAAATCTAACGGATGCTAACTCTAAATCACCTATGGAATGCCAACACCTCATTGAAAGAGGAATTTAAAGCATGACATCTCCATGTGCACTTCAAGTCAATAAGGAAAATTAGGCTTCAATTTGGCATTTAAGGCTTGGAAACTTAAATTTTAAAAGCATAAATTTTCTCCATGAGAAGAACATGGTGAAATGAATGCCATTGATCAATTGACTTGAAAATCCATGCCAAATTCACTTTCTTGCAAAGTAGCATAGGGAAATCTTTTTGGTTGGAAAGGCATATAGAGCTCAAGAGCCTCTTGAAATTGTCCACACAAACCTATGTTGACCTATGGAGACACCCTCAATAGGTGGAAGCACATATTTTCTAACCTTCATCGATGACTTCAACTTAATGACATGGGTGTACTTCTTAAAGAACATATCATATGTTTTTGAGAATTTTAAGGAATTCAAGGCCCTCGCAAAGAAGGAGAGTGGTCATTTTTTCAAGGTTATGAGATCAAATAGAGGTGGAAAATATATTTCAAATGAATTTTTAATTTTTCTCAAGGTAAATGGAATACACAAGCAACTGATAACAAGGTATACACCTCAGTAGAATGGTGTAGTAGAAATAAAAAATAGAACTCTCATGGATATGGCTAAGAGTTTACTAAAGGAAAAACTATTTCCAAATGAGTATTGGGTAGAAGTGGTTGTATGTGCAACCTACCTATTGAACTGATTCCAAACAAATAGTGTCATGGACAAGGTAGCCTAAGAAGCATGGAGCATAAGAAAACAAAATATTATACATTTAATAATATTTTGATGTGTTTATATGCACTATTACCTAAATAATGGCGAAATAAATTGGATTATATTGGTGATAAATGAATTTTTGTGGGTTACGGTGAGCAATCAAAGGCCTATGAGTTTTATAATCCCATTAGTAAGAAGGTTATTATCACGAGAGATATTGATTTTATAGAAAATGAAGCACTGGGATGGAAGTATTGATAAAGATACTAGTATCTCTATTGAGTTATCTCATGAAGAGTATTATGTTGAAGAAAATGGTACATAACATTCAACCGGTTCGACAAGGGCTCTCTGTAGTAGAAACTCTAGTTCACATCACGATGGTCAAAAATTGAAGTAGTAACACCTCATAATACACCGAAAACTTACATCCCTCAAAGAACTCACCTTTGAAGAGACAATTTTAAGACAACTACTTCAAAGGAAGTTTGGAGAAATAGAACAAAATCTTATCCTAGTGAAGCCTTACGACATCTAGGAAATAAAAGTCCACATAATAATGATTCATCCTGTTGGTATCCAAATTGATTCTTATGCGAGGGATGAGGAGCATCACAAAATTGACATGATTCTTAGAGATAGAAAAATCGTGAAATAAGTCATTTTGTAGTTGGGGAGGGGATTCAGTTGACTCTTTGTCACTCAGGCATTGGAAAAATGGATAGCACCTTATCAAGGGTTTGATCTACCCTCATTACTTTAGGTTGTGCCTTCAACCAAGGTGAGAGGACCCGTTCTGTAACCCGTATTAGTGAAGGATATCAAGATATCCTTCTTTACAAAATTTTCATGAAAACCTTGAGAAAATATGATCAATACAACACAATATAACTCTCACAAGTTGTCACACTAGAGAGTGGAGATGTTTCCTGGACAAGGTTCGAGTTACTAAAGACAATAATTGAAACATGATTATCTCTGTACATATTGCAGCGGTGAAATTTGTTAAATCTTTGTGGATACACAAAGACAAACAGGGTAGTTCTTATAGGAATTATCAATTGATAATTTTTTCATCGGAATTTAAGTAGGATAAAGTTGATTATACAAGATATTTGAGAGCCTTTACAAATAGTAGAACACTCATAGACAAATGCTTCAAAATAGCCAAAATATTCCTTGACGAGAAGGTGTGTATCAATGGAGGCCCGAGAGATACAAGATTTCGTACACTCTTCAAGAATCCAACACAAATGCTTGTGTTAAAGACTCAATTAAATGTTGGAAATCCCTAATTATTCATGCCTAAGATACACTCATAGGATAAAAATAATAATTTTCAACACGGTGAAAGTAAATTGATTTTAAATTGTTTATTTCATTACAAGATGAAAGCTCTCCTCACAATGAAATTAAAAATGCCATAATAATACCACATGGATAAGATCTTGTGTGATTCGAGGATTTTAACATAAAATTGCAATAGAAACACAAAAAAGTATTTGAAAACATTTTGAAATAAAAGCAAACACAGTTATGCTCATGATCAACGCAAATTTATTAAAGGTTCATTAGATTCATCAGCAGGGGAAAGTTTCCTCAAGAATCTTAGAGCTTGTCAATGGATGTACACTTGCAACAATCTTGACATAATTGAATCGATGAACACGAGAAAATAAATAGGTTTCTCGAGAGAAAGTGTCTCTAGAAAAATGGTTTTCTCAAACTTTCTCAGAAAAATTAACCCCCTGTGCATGATTCTTTCATGCTTTTATATCACTTTCCCCCCAAAAACAAGAATATTCCGAGGAATACTTTTTTTGTTACAAATTTTTTCTAGAAATTGATATTTACAATTTACATCCAAAAATCTGCCAGGTGTACAAAAGATGAGTCTTTTTAATTGTTTCCACTGGTTGCTTTAACTAGGGCATCTCGGTCATCTCTTTTGGAAAATTACTTGTAGCTTCCTTCTCCTCATTTCTTTCTATTACATCATGATCTACTAGATCTTGCTCTACTACATCTTTCCCGACTGGATCTTTCCCTGAGGAATACTTTTTTCGATTGAGGCCCAAATCGACTAAGTGTAAAAAATGCCAGTGGAAACCTCCACGTGTTTCTTCGACGCAACTTCAAATGTGATTGTTATCCAAAATTCACCCCTCAAGGTAATTTTGATAACATGTACCAAATTCTTTAGTCCCAAGTAAGTAGAATTGATTCAAGGCCCAAAATCATGTTTTGGGGTCCCTTTGGTATCTCTCTAACTTCCCCATCCAAGGAAAAAATCCAACAAGTTAGCAAAAAAATTGAAAAAATAAAAAAATGAAGTTGCAAGCTTGTTTTAATGCATTACGGGTCTGGAGGTTGTGGGTTGTACCAGTGCGGGTCGTACCAAGTTTGGGGCCAAAATACAAAGGAATAAGATAAATTGAACATTTTTGTCCCAAGAGGTTTGCGGGACAGTTGGGATGCAGGGACACGCGGGACGTGAAAAGCCGAAATGGCCGCAGGTAGTGAAAATCGGCAAAAGTAGAAGTTTTTGTTCCACACGGTCTGGGATAGCAAGGAAAAAAGTACGTACAATATGGGAATTAGCTTATTCGTGAGAAGTTAGTGCATTACGGGTGGCACGGAAAAACGTGTTGGGGACGTCGGGATGCGCGGGGTGTGGAAAGGTGAAAAGGCCGCAAAAGGGACCATGGGATGCGGCGAATGCAAAAGTCAACGAAAATCATGGCCTAGTTAATGGTAGATGCACAAGGAAAAGGAATCCTGAATCAGCTGATGTGGAAGAATGTGTCCAGGACAGCTGGGACATGCGGACCCGATTTTGCCGAAATAGCCGTAGAAAGAGGAAAGTCAAAGTTTGACCTCCCAAACTTCAAACGGCCATAACTTTTGACTCCGAGCTCCGATTTTCATAAAATTGGATTTTATGAAATGAGAAAAATTTCCTCTATGTCATAAAAACATATTCATCTTTAGGTATTTAATGCTCATTCCCGTTAAATGACAGAAACACAGCGAGACCCAAAAGAGCTGCTCGCACTCAAAAGGCCATAACTGTTGTATTTCTCAATGAAATCACACAAAATTGGTACCTTTGGAATTGTGACTTCAAGCCCAACATAAAAAAATAATAAATTTCATATTTTATGAGAAATCCATGGGTTTTTCATAAAACATGGCTGGGTTCATGACAGTGTTTTATTTGGTAATTGGGAGTGCAATTAAGAGGCATAGTCATCATTCCTTCTTTGTTGCAGCACATGGGACGGTATGGGGAGACTTTTTCAAGTAACATAAAATCATTTCACTCAATTTAGTTCCTATTACAAGTGGTTGAAGGACAGATTTTGGGATTTCTATTTTTCCCCTTCTCATTTTCCTATAAATTAGAGTGTTGGGCTCATTGTAAAGGGGGGAGTTTTAGTTGTATAAAAGCTCTATCAAAATTACTTTGAGAAGCCAATGTGTTGTAGGCCCTTATAGTGGACTCCTTGCATGGTGATCTAGGCCCTTATCTTGTAATAGACTGAATTGTGCATATCATGAAGCAATAAAATACAAGTTTATGGATGCATCTTCCCCTATTGTGTTTTCTTACACTCTTCTTTCCCTTTCAACCTTCATTAAAATAGTAATGCGTCTATTTTTATGCTCTTGCAGGGATCCATTATCATTGTGTATGTTTTAGATGTTGTTGTGAATGCATTTTTCTAGATTGTGGAGAACTATCATCACCCCTTCTAGTGTGCACTTTGCTTCACGTATCTCATGCATTAGAAGACTACTCTCCCCCCCCTCCTTTTTGGTGTATCACCATTGTAGTGTATGCTTTCATGTTTTATGAATTCTATGTCCTTGGTCCCTTGGAAAGTTAGATTAGGATAGTTAATTTTTCTTGCATTAGAGTAGTTTATGGCAGATATTTTAGGAGCAAGAACCATCTTACTTTGGAGGTCTATCTCAAGTAATAAGTCCCACAACTTGGAGATAGTACTCATGTTATCCAATCACACCGTGAGCTCAAGTACATGCACTTGTGTAAACATAAGGGTGCTATGATTCAATGAAAATAGTAATGTCTATAGGTAGGTCCCCAAATGAGCACGGGCCCTCCACATGGTCAAAACCTGAGAGAGTTGTATCAGACCATTGAAAATTCTAAACATGGGCATAGCTAGTGAAATCATCCACATGTCTCTTGAAGACTCTTTCAAAAGTAAAATTCAAAAAGCAGGTCCCCAAACAAGCACTATTCCTCCACTTGAATAGGGTCGACAAAGTTACACTATCCATTGAAAAGTTTAAACACCGGGAAGAGCCAAAGAGAACTCTCCACATGTCTCTTCGGCATAACTTTAAAAGTAAAAATCAGGGGCAGGTCCTCAAACAAGCATGGGCCCTCCACGTGGTAAAAACCTTAGAGAGTTACATCAGCCATTGAAAATTTTGAGCATGGGACAAGCTAGTGGAAGCCTCCACATGTCTCTTTGGTGTAACTTCAAATGTGAAATCAAGGGGTAGGTCCCCAAACAAGTGTGAGCCCTCCACATGGTCAAAATTTAAGAGAGTTGCATCGGTTGTTGAAAATTTTGAGCATGGGTAGAGCCAGCGAAAGCCTCCATGTGTCTCTTTGGCATAACTTCAAATGTGAAATCCAAGGGTAGGTCTCCAAGTGAGCACGGGCCCTCCACGTGTCTAGGGTTTGAGAAAGTTACACATCCACTTTTGATGTTGGCTCAACATGTAGCTTTATCTGGGCACTTGCGGGGTCATGCTTCACTTTTATACCTTACTCATTTTTTTCAAAACAAGGCTAAAAGTTCCAAAGTCCTTCGGTGACCTACCTCCCTACTTTTAACTTTAAAAAGTGGCCACGTGTCCATTTGTGGGCTCTAGGCATTCCTTTTACACTTTTATGCCTTTCATCATAATGTCTCAAAATTCCAACAGGCTG
Organism: Taxus wallichiana var. yunnanensis; assembly: GCA_018340775.1. Lineage (NCBI taxonomy): Eukaryota > Viridiplantae > Streptophyta > Pinopsida > Cupressales > Taxaceae > Taxus > Taxus wallichiana. The sequence goes on from CM031242.1 coordinate 576,160,177, forward strand.
CTTCCCGCAACCGCTCATCTTATGACACGTGTACATCTTCGGGGTCAAAGTAAGAAAATTGCTTTACCACTTCACATTGTTGAATAGCCAATTAGAAACTATTAGGGCCATGGGACCAATTTGGCATTTTTTACAATTGTGACAAAAGTGACAAGTTCACCAAATAGACCCGTCGTGCCGTGTCCAATTAAAGACGACCACGTGTCCACGGATGCCGGGACAAAAATAACAAAGAAAGCACAATCATGGAAAATAAAAGAAGGAAAAACCGCCATCTATGACCAAACCACCAACAGGATGCACAGAAAGAGAAACTGCAACCGACACAGAGCTCAACGTGATTCATTCTCATAGAAAAAAGTGTAATGACGACAACCTGATAGATATAAAAATTCATGCATCCATACAGGAAGAAAAATATTAACTCAAACCATGCAGATGAAAAAATTAACTAGTCCAAAAGGGGTGAGGTTAAAACTAAGCACCAACACATCCAACCCAAAATCGGTAAAACTCGAACTCGTTTCAGAAATGCTTCCAAGAAGACAAGAATTCTAAGGGAGATATGTGATCAAGTGAGGAAAATGAAGATCTATACTTCGATTTTGCATTGTTTTCTCAAGATGATGTTCTTTATTATGAAGAATCCATACGAAATAAAGAATGGTTAGAAGCTATGGATGAAGAAATGGATTCTATTGAGAAGAATCAAACTTGGGACTTAGTCAATCTTCCAAAAGGAAAAGATGTTATTGGTGTTAAGTGGGTCTATAAGATCAAATTCAATGAAGATGGAAAATTTAAAAATCAAAAGGAAAGGTTAGTGGGAAATGATTTTTACAATAACCTAGAATTTATTACAATGAAAACTTTGCACGGAAGCTAGACTTGACATAGTTAGAATTGTCTTAACCATAACAACTCAAAACAACTGGAAGGTATAAACCAAATTAATGTCAATTCAACATTCTTAAATGGTTTTCTTGAAAAAAATTTATGTTCAACACCCACTGGGTATGAAATTTATGGAGAAGAGCATAACATATTTAGACTGAAAAGGCATTATATTCCCTACGGGAAACTTTGAGAGCTTGGTACAACAAAATTGATTCATATTTTCTACAAAATGGATTCAACAAAATTAGTTGTGAGAAAACCCTATACATAAATATGAACAATAGAGGTCAAATTCTAATATTTTATTTGTATGTTGATGACCTCATATTCACTAGAAATGTTTCCACTAACTAGTTTGAGTCGGCCATGAAGAAGGAGTTCAAAATGACAGATCTAGGGTTGATGAAATAGTTTTAAGGCATAGAAATGAATCAATATGAAGAATTCATATTCATATCTTAGTCCAAGTATGCAAATGATGTGTTGAAGAGATTCAATACATTGAAAATCAATCTAGTAATAAAACCGGTTGTTATGGGTATCAAATTAAGAAAAGAAGATAAGGGATCAATGTTGATCCAAAATTGTACAAAATAATTGATGGGAAGTATTATGTACTTAACAGAAAAAAGTCTAGACATAATGTATAGAGTCAGTCTCATCTCAAGGTTCATGGATACTTCGAAATAATCACACCGACTGCAACAAAGAGGATACTAAGATATGTTAACAGTGACTATGGAGGAAGCAGTGATGATAGGAAACGTCGACTATTTATTTCATTTTGGTTCGGGTGGAGTATCACGAGCATAAAAGAAGGAACCCATTTTCACTCTCTTGTCCACATAAGGAGATTATGTTGCAACCATAATAATAGCTTATCAAGTAGTATGGATGAGGAGAGTTCTAGTAGATTTGGAGCACTATCAAGAAGAAGCCAAATAGATCTTACGTGATGAGAATTTAGTAATTGTACTATCAAATAATAATGGGTTCCACAATTGGATCAAGCACATTGTAACTAGATATCACTTCAATAGAGATATTTTCAAAAATGATGAGATATATCTAGACTTTTACAGGTCTAAAGACCAATTTTATGACATTTTCATGAAGCCTTTACTAAAGGATACTTTTTTGTATCGTAGAGAATTTCTAGGTGTAGATGCATGGGAGTTAAGATTAAGAGAGAGCGTTGGGATATGTGTAATCTCAACTACTATTAAGTATGAATTTTTTTTCAGTGTGAACGGCATCAAGAATAATTCCAATTTATTGTAAAATCTTCTCTTCTATACAAGAACATTTAGTGTTTACAACTCTTTCTAGCTTTCTCAAAAATTTAACTCTTCCGAAAGACCTCTATATATTTGAGGCATTTTTATGAATTTTGTAAGGAAAAATTGAGCAGTGAACCTATGGAATTTTTTTAATCGAATTATTTTATTTTGAATAGTATTTTCTATTTTACTATTCTTTGTATCACCTTACCTCCTTACTTCCTATTCCTTTCAACTGGTTTTAGAGTTTTTCTTTCATCCAAGATATTGTTACTACCCTTTACACCTAACCTTTCCTTATTTCTCTTAGTCCTTCCTTTTATGGTTCTCTTAGTTAAATAAACCCATGCAACATCATTGAAGTATTTTTGTCCTCAAAGGCTTACTAGCTCCAATGTATTGGTCTTTTCAATTGATTACATTTAATCATACATGGCTTCACACCATTCACTATCCTTAACCGATTCTTACAATTAAACATGATCATTGTCTAAAAATATGTTTGAAATAGAGAATCTCTCCCCACCTTCTTTTTCTATTATTAGAAAATGAAAAAAAATAAAATATTTTTCCATGCATAGTTTTTTTTAACTATATTTCACATTTTTAAGGAAAAGGATAATAAAATAAATATCTTTTTTGCATGCACAAAAGCATGCAATATTTATAGATGATAATTTTATTATTAAGGTTTCTCTATTTTTCAATTTGTGTGTTCTATTGTTAGATGAAATACCACTATATATTAGAGGCTATTGTAATCATTACATAAACAAAAATTGTATTGAGTTGAAGCTCTGACAGGGCAGAAGATATTTTGCACAAAAGCGTTGATTTGAGTTTGGAATACTTCGTTTATTTTCAAAATTCTTTATTTTATTTTTATTTTCCCAAATTCTACAAATTTTTATTAGAGCATTGTTTTTTTGTAGGTTTTTAAATTGACAGCAAGCTATGGCTTCTACATCCTGTCTATAGACACCATAATTCGAGAGGAAAGAATTATGAGTATTGGTCATTAACCATGAAGGAACTCTTTAGATCCCAGGATGTGTGGGAAATTGTATAAAATGGGTACACTTATCCCATAGATGTGGTAGCATATAATGGACTATGATAAATAAAAAAAAGATACTTTGATGGAATTAAGAAAGAAATACGAGAAAAAAATTCTATATTCATCAAGCCATGCATGAAAGCATCCTACCTAGAGTGGCAGTAGCTAGTAAAGCACAAATAGCATAGGACACTCTCCAAGTTGTGTATCAAGGTAAGGAGAAAGTAAAAAATGCCAAAATATAATTACTTTGAATAGATTTTTAAAATATGTTAGTGAAAGATTCAAATTCCATAGAATCATTCTTCACTTTTGTAGTTGGTCTAGTCAAGTAAAATTATATCCCATGGTAAAACTATTTAAGAAATAAGGATTATTGTAAAGTTTCTTAGAATTTTTCCTACAAAATTTGATCATTTGGTAGTTGTTATTGAAGAAACTAAGAATATAAGTCAGTTTTCAATTGATGAGTTGCATACATCACTAATAAATCATGAACACAGTTTGAATAGATCTCATACAATTTTAGATAAATATTTTTCATCACATGTATCAATAATTAATGGAAGAGGAAGAATGATTTATCCCTAGAGGAAGAGGAATAAGTTCATCTATAGGATGCAATAGTAATCCATAAATCTCAAGGTGAAGAGGAAATAGTCAAGAACACAATCATAATCAGTTTTCTAGTCAGAGATAGGATAAGTCACATGTGAAGTGTCACTATTGGAAGAGATATGGGCACTATGCTCTTTGTTACATGAAAAAGAAGTATGATCGAACGGGAAGAATGATAAGTAGGTTTGGAGATCTACTATAAGATCCATGTTTAATGTGTCCACAACTATTATTGAAGCAACACCTTGTGTATCACCTATTGAATGCAATCTATCATAAGAGAGTCCTTATGATCTATGGTATTTGGATTATGGTTACATTAATCACATGTCAGGTAACTTACATTTATTTTCCAATTTGGATGAGTTAGTATAGATCAATTTTACCTTTGGGAATAATAATAAATTATATGTAAAAGGAAAAGTAACAATCAACATTCTAACTAAATATGGGGAAAAAATATTATGCATGATGTTTATTATGTTTTTGGTTTGGAACACAATTTTATTTACATTGGTCAATTGGTACAAAAATGATACATATTTTATCTTGAATACAACAAATGTGTGATCGTGGATAAATATCCAAGTACTCAGTTGATTGCTAAAGTGAAGATGATAAGAAATAAAATTTATACTTTGAAGATTAGACCAGCCACATCCGGATCTCATGCTACAAAATAGTCCAAAGATTAAAAAAATTGAATAATATTTGTAGTCAATTGTGAAAGAATAATTGTTGTTATGGCATCTTAGGTTTGGTCATTTAAATTTCGGTGGTTTGAATTTCTTACATAGGAAAAATCTTGTAAAATATTTTCCTTTGATTCATATACTAGAGAGAGTTTGTGAAGGTTGTATTTTGTGGAAGGAACATAGATAGTCCTTCCCAGTTGGAAAAATAGTAGGAGAAAGTGCACCACTTGAGATTGTTCACTCAGATTTATGTGTACCTATGCAAAAAAATTCTATTAGAGGTTAATCATATTTCATTACATTCATTGATGAGTATACAAGGAATACATGGCTGTATTTTTTGAGCCATGAAAATGGATGATTTTGATATAATTCCCTATTTCAAGGCCTTAATGGAAAAGAAAAGTGTGTACTAAATCAAATTTGTGAGGATAGAAAAAGGAGGTGAGTATGTTTACAATGGTTTTCTAAATTTTTACAAATACCATGGGATCGACAAGTAGTTTACTACAAGGTATAACCCACAACAAAATCATCCGGGAGAGAGGAAGAATAGAGCCATTATGGAAATGGAAAGAACTATGATGAAGGAAACACATCTTTCAAATTAATATTGGGAAAAGTAGTAGTATTTTTTTTTACATTTTAAACATATGTGTAATGAAAATTGTTTAAAACATGGTTCCTCAACAAGCTTGGACTAATAGGAAACACATTGTTTCTCATTTTAAAATATTTGATTGTGTGGCATATGCACATGTGCCTGATGAGATAAGGAAGAAGTTAGACAAAAAAGGAGAAAAGTGCATATTTTTTGGATATTCAGAGAATACAAAAGCTTACAAGTTGTTTAATCCATTCAAGTAAAAAGGTCATAGTCGGTAGAGATGTGCAATTTGGTGTAAATTATGCATCAGATGGAAGCATTGAGAGAATATTCAATGTAGCAGATATCTATTCCTCATGAGGATATGATAGATTAAACTATAGAGAAGAAAGGTATTGTGTATTCTTTGAATCTTGTACATGTACGATAGGTTGTAACAAAAACTACACCTCTATCTACAACAGGGAGGTCTCCAACATTTCAATTATCTTTAACAATGTAAGAGACACCAAAAAAAATACTAGAGGTAATTCCTTTAGTACAAAATAGTCCATCATATGATGTCCCTTTGTAATAGAAAATAAAGAGTCCTAGTGAGATTTATGATGTTGATACAAGGAACTCTTTTTAGTTTTTGCATTGATTTCTCAAGATGAAGATGGAGTCTATTTTGAAGACGATATAAAAATGAAATTTGGGCTCAAGCCATAAATGATGAGATAGACACAATAGAGAAAAATAAGACATATAAATTGGTAGATCTTAGAGAATGAAATGACCTGATAGAAGTGAAGTGGGTCTACAAGACAAAGTAAAATGTTGATCATGAAGTATATAAGCATAAAGAAGTGCTAGATACAAGATATTTTTCATAGAAATATGGAGTATATTACAATGAAAAGTTTACACCAGTAGCACATTTGGACATGGGATAATGGTTATAGAAATTGAAGCTCAAAGAAATAGGCCTATTTATTAGATGGATGTAAAATCAACATTGTTGAATGGTTTTCTTTAAGAATAAGTTTAGGTGAATTAATATGAAGGTTATGAGATTCAAGGTTATAAAGGAAATATATAAAAGTTTAGAAAGAACTCTATGGTATCAAGAAAGAACCTAGAGCTTAGTACAACAAGATTGATTCTTATTTGATTCAAAATGGTTTTAGTAAGATCGGTAGTGATCCTACCCGATACATAAAAATAAGTTAGTAAGTTATTATTCAGATTGTTTGTTTATAAAATGTGGACATTTAATCATTAATCAAAATATATCTACAGATTCATTCAAATCATCAATGATGAAATAATTTGACATGAAAAATCTAGGCCTCATGCAATATTTCTTAGGCATTGATGTTCAAAATCAAAAATGCTTAATTATTTATTTCACAAAAAGTATGCTAATGATGTTTTGGAGAGATTTAAAATGTTGAATTGCAAGTCGGTGCCAACACAAATGCAATAGGTTTGAAGTTAAATAAAGATGACATTAGATCATTTATGGATCCAACATTTTTCAAAAGGTTAGCTGGAAGTCTCATCTATTTGTGGCCAAAAATATCGACATTATGTATGGTGTGAGCCTCACATCAAGGTTCATGGAATCTTCAAAATATTCACATAGGAAAGCCAGAAATAGGATTTTGATGTATGTATGTGGAAATAAGAATAATGGAATTTTTTTCAACTTCATATGAGTTCAAAATCATAAGTTATATAGATAGTGATAATGCCAAAAGTACAGATGAAAAAAAAATCATGGAAATTAAAAAATCATCCCATATTTACACTATATTCAATAGAAACAAACTATGTAGAAGGATTAGGAGCAACATTTCAAACTATTTAGATGAGAAGGGTGTTGAAATATTTGACATAGAATCAATAGGATGTAACACATATTTTTGTGACAACAATTCAACAATAATATTGTCCAAAAATCAAGTTTTTCACAAGAGAAGAAACCATATAGAGAAAAGGTATAACTTCATCAGAGAGTTGGTTAATAACAATGTAATTTATTTATAAATTCTTACATCCTAAGATATTTTTGCTGATATCTTTATGAAATATTTAAGAAAGGATGTTTTTAACTATTTGAAAAGTTGTTTGGATGTTTGTGATCGAAATATGTCGAGATACGGAAATGTACACTTAGCTCTAGAATAATAAAATTTTGGAGGTCGAAATTAAGGGGAGTGTTGGAAAGAGATAATTTCACTCCACATTACTTTTCTTCTATTAGAAAATTAAATTAAAAAATCAACTCATTTTTCCATGCATACTTTAGTTTTAATTAGACATCCCAATTTTTAGGATAAAAGAAGTAGCTTTGCTTGCATGCACAAAATAATGCGCTATTTATAAATGATAGTTCTATTATTAAGGTTGTTTTATTCTAAGAATTGTGTGTTCTATTGTTGGATGAAATCCCTCTATATATTGGAGGCAATTGTTATTATTACATATACACATATTACATTAAGTTGAAGCTCGATAGGGAAGAATATATTCATGCATAGAAGTGTTGATTTCATTTTGCAATAATTTTTTTATTTATAATATTCTTCATTGTATTTCTATTACTCGCTATTTTATTTTCCAAATTTCTACAAAATAAAGAAAAGTTAGTAGTATAGTCATCAATGTCCTCATACATTTCGCTATTATATCTCTCATGTGCTCCTTGTTTTTCTTGATGGTTTCCTTCAATATGATGAAGCATTCCTTACTCTTGAACTTGAAGATGATGTACTTTGTGTTCCATATTAACCATTTCTATTACATAAATAATTTCTCTGCAAAATGGTTATCTAATGCAAAGATGAAAGTATATATACTACTTGATAGATCACTCTCTAGTATGTGTACATTAATCTTTATTTACTCTTGGTATTCTTATAAATTTTTATTAATGGTAAAAAATTTTTTGACTGGGATCATACCTAGGTACAAAAATTCTTAAAATCTAAGATAATATAATAAGGAGCAACAATGAACAACAAAAAGAGAGTTTCCCATTTGTGAAAGAACAACCTAGGTAGGAGAAATAATATTCTTATGAATGGTTTTATTCATGTTCTACATTGTTTTCCACCCATATAAAACCTCCTCAATAGGAAGAACAACCTCAATAGATTCAATCGACTGATATGTTCTTTTTTCATAGGAGAGAGAGGAGGGATATTCTAATTTTTCCTTTTACACTCGATTGGATCATATTTTGTATTCTCTTTAATCCCACCAACAGGTATTGCAATAGGAGTTTTTGGGATCGATTCAGTCACAATGTCCGAATCAACATTAGAATCCATATCATTATTTGTGTTAAAAATTAGATGCTCTGGGGGATGGCATTTTCCCACCAATTTTTTCTTTCATATAAATGCTTTTTCATTGCTATCTCTCAAAAGTGCACCCTATAGAGAAATTGTTGCAAGTGTTCTAATCTTGCAAATTTTTATCTCTCTCTTTTGTAGATATAATGGAAACATCTCATGTCTATGGGTATACCTATTTTGAGGTGAGTCTCCGGTATCAAGGCTGGTTCCTTATTGATGTATCCTAAACTTATTTTTTGGTGTTTAAGGGTAAAAGATGACTATAAAAATGAATTAAAACTAAGGTGATACACCAAACTTGTATGAGGTATTTGACTGAGTACATGCACAATTGATATGGAATGGATTTATGATGCATAGGACAATAGATTTCGAATATAATTAAGGGTAAACACTTTGATGTATTGAGGGATAGAATCACAACAATATTTCTAAGTTACACATACACATTAATATCATGTAGAAATTATTGAATTTGTAATAGGGTAAGATGATTAATCAAGGAATTCAACATTCACAAGATTAATGGAAACATACAAAAGACTGCAAATAATTGGAAAGGTAGAAAATACTTCACATTCAAAGGGAAAATCTGGCAGAAAATTGCTTCAACACTCCTATATCTAAAATTTTTCCATCGTGCTTTACCAAGGCACATAATATATAGCAAAATTGATTCACCCACCCTTCTTAAAAATAGACTAGGGTTGTACTCGCCCATGCATCCTATTTTTATCCTTTATCTATTAATAAATAAAGGACTAAAATAAAGCAAACTAATACAAAGAGGCATTAATAGCCTTTGATTACATATAGTCAAACTGAAGTTGACTATTCTATTTTTAAGAAAAGCATGGGTGAATAATTTGTTAATAATAAATCTTTCTTGATGAGAAAGTCTTCTCCTAGTGCATGCAATTATGTCCTTTTGCTGATCTGTCCTTTTGTGGAGGCATGCAAAAAAAGGACTAAAATTAAGTAAACTAATACAAAGAGGCATTAATAGCCTTTGATTACATACAGTCAAACTGTAGTTGACTGTTCTATTTTTAAGAAAAGCATGGGTGAATAATTTGCTTATAATAAATCTTTCTTGATGAGCAAGTCTTCTCCTAGTGCATGCAATTCTTTCCTTTTGCTGATCTTTCCTTTTGTGGAGGCATGCAAAAAAATCATATCCCTGTGAGTGAGAAAAATCAATTACATTTTTTGCAATACTTGCAAAAATAATCCATCCAAACATCTTTCCGATTGGGATCACCTTTGTTTCTGATGTTGACACTTGTTCTATCTTCTTGTGATCACATGGATAACACATTGTGAATCATCTCCAACCTTCCCACTAGTGGGGACCACCTGTGATTGTGAGCACTTGTATTCGTTGGGTTTGGCCACTCTTGTGGACTTAGCAAATTATTGTGTTTTGAAATAATACAAGGGAACTTTGTTTTAAAAGGGGCACCATGTTACATTCGGCCACCTTTTGGACTTAGGCATATTATAAGGTATGTCACCCCCTTTTGCATTTGATTGGTCATAGACCATGGTTTGACCTTACCCTTTTGGGTGATCATTGCACAATATACTATTTTTACTCGGGTTGAGTTAACTGTAACCTTGGTGGTTTGCATGAAAATTGGTCCCTTGATTCAGGTCATTGATCTTTGTACTTTTGATTCATGGCTGTTGATTTTTCTGACCCTCAATTAGGGTTTTTGGCTTCGCATTTTAATGTGGTAGATGTTAATGTGACCATGGTGATTTTTGTTTAACTTTTTTGATTGGTTTCTGTTATCACCGAATCACAACACTCCTATTATTTATACAAGTGCATATACTTGAGCTCACGGTGTGATTGGATAACATGGGTACTATCTCCAAGTTGTGGGACTTGCTACTTGAGATAGAACTCCAGAGAAAGTTGGTTCTTGCTCCTAAACTACCTGCCACAATCTACTCTAATGCAGGGGAAGCTAACTATTATAATTTAAATTTCCAAGGGACCAGGGAGAGAGAATGCATAAAATGAAATCCTACACTAAAGTAGTGATACACCAGAAAAGGAGGGTGTGAGATTAGTCTTCAAATGCATGAAATACAGAAGCAAAGTGCACACTAGAAGAGGTGATGACAGTTCTCCATAATCTAGCAAAATGCATTTACAACAATATTTTGAACATACACAATGATAATGGATCCCTGCAAGAACATAATAATAGACACAATATTCTTGTAATCAAGGTTGAAGGGGCAAGAAGAATGCAAGAAAACACAAGCAGGGGAAGATGCATCCACAAACTTATATTTTATTGCTTCTCAAACGCATACGCATTCAATCGGTTACAAGAAAAGGGCCTGGATCACCATGCAAGGAGTCCACAACAAGGGCCTACAACACATTATCTTCACAAAGCAATTTTGGCAGAGCTTTGCTACAAAAACTACCTCCTTTTACAATGAGCCCAACACTCCAATTTATAGAAAAAATGAGAAGAGAAAGAGAAGGGAAAATGGAAATCCTAAAATCTATCCTTCAACCACTTGTAAGAGGCATTAAATAGAGTAAAATGATTATATATTACTTGCAAAAGGCTCCCCATACTGTTCCAGGTGCTGCAACAGAGAAAGAATGATGACCATGCCTCTTAATTGCACTCCCAACTACCAAATAAAACACTGTTATGATCCCGGCCACGTTTTATAAAAAAATCCATCAATATCTCATCAAATCCATAACTTCTTGATTGATTTGCCTCGGGCTCAAAGCCAAGATTCCAATGGTACCAATTTTGTGTGATTTCGTTGAGAAATGCAAAATTTATGGCCTTCTCGAGCGGGCAGCTATTTTGGGTATGGCGGGGTTTTTTGTCATTTGACGGAAATGAGCATTAACGATTGGAACCGAACATGTTTCTTTTAATTAAATATATCTACCCTCATTAAAAATAATAAATCCAGTTTTTTTGGTGTAGAGGACGTCGTGCTCGTTCCAGAAAGTCAAATTTTGTGAAAATCGGAGCTCGGAGTCAAAAGTTATGGCCGTTTGAAGTTCACGGGTCAAACGTTGACTTTTCTTCTTTGCCTTCGGCCATTTCGGCTTTTCGCGTCCCACGCGTATTTTTTTCTGGCTGTCCCGGATGAATTCTCCCGCATCGGCCGATTCGGGCTTCCTTGTCTCTTCTGCGGATTTTTTCACCTTTTTGCGTCCCATGCGTCCCTCGCGTACTTTTGTCCCGGCTGTCCCAAACGAAAATCTCGAACTGCCTGAAATGGACCGTCTTGCGGCAAATCAGCCGATTCACGCCCCACACATACTTTTGTCCTGGCTGTCCCAAACCACGTGAAACAAAAAACTTGATGATTTTTCTTGCTTTTGGCCATTTCGGCTTTTCGCGTCCCTCGCGTCCCGATGTCCCAACTGTCCCGCGGACCGCCTGGGACAAAAATGTCTGACTTAGCCGATTTTCTTTGTATTTTGGCCCCAAGCTTGGTACGACGAACCTCGGTATGACCCGCACTGGTACGATCCACACCCTTCAGACCCGAAATGCTTTAAAATAGTCTTGCAACCTTATTTTTACATTTTTTCTAACTCGTTAGGATTTTTCTTGGATGGGAGAGTTAGAGGGAAGCGAGGGGGCCCAAAAACATGATTTTGGGCCTTGAATCAATCTACTTGCTCGAGACTAAAAAATTTGATGCATGTTATCAAAATTACCTTGAGGGGTGAATTTTGGATAACAGTTTCCAATCGTTGATCTTTGTACTGGACATCTTCAAGCCGTCAATATTTGACTTATGGTTAGGGTTTCTAACATAGAGTTTGGCATAGTAATGGCATCTAACCATGGTGACTTGTGTTGAAAATTGCTTTGACCCTCAGCCATCGAGATTTGCACGGCCTGATATTTGGTCATTGGTCTTTAACTGTGGTTGAGTTCGAACTTAACTCTTGAACTCATTTGGTAAAGGTCATTCTATAATGGTATAGACAGATTTGCAGATGAATATAATAAACTATATTCAATTCATACGGGCTCATTACATAATGAATAAGCTGCCAATATATAGGGAGATAGTTTCCTATTAAGTAGGAAACAACTCAACCACAAATCTATATATATGTGAGTTGTTATAACTCCCAAACAACTCACATATAATATACTAACCTGATATTACATAATATTATTCATCCAAATATATGAATAATGTGAGCACTATATAAGTATTCCTAACATTCCCCCCCTTAGTGTGAACACGGGGAAAACACCATCTTCAACCAAGCAAAGATGCGCTCCGTAGCTTGCACATGGTCTCGAACTACATCATCCAGGGACTGATCAACCTATTAGATGAATACATGAATTAGGACCGTTCAACCAATTCACATTAACCATCAAATCAGTCTGATCAAGAGCACTTCCTACAATAGTATCAATGGTACAATTTATCATCACGGGGACACACAAGCACTACACTGCACACAGGAACAAGGATGCTCATCTGTTCTTATTCATCACACAAGACACAAAGATGTCACTAAAGCAGTTTGCGGCCTCTGAGGTAGTGACGAACTCGAGGACGCTGACTGTCCTCCTGCCTCCGTTGCCTCCATCCTCCAATTGACATACCGCTTAGGTCAGAGAAATGTGCTCAGACTTCTTTTCCGAACTTCTCATTTTTCGTAAAAGATGGTCTTTGTATTCTTTAGCTGTCAACCTTTTTCTTTTTAGAGATCTAGGTGGTTCAAATTCACTGTCACCTTCATATCCTTCTTCTAAATTTAGCATAGCTGAATTTTCTTGATCTTGTATATTTTTTATGTCTCTCTCCATGGTAATTGGTTCCATGAGAATACATTGTTTTCTTCTTTTCTTGACCATAGTGAGATAGGTGTCGGATACAACCGAAAATGCACCCTTTTTTACAAAATTATTTACCTAGACAGACTGACAATAAATAACGACACTTTATTTTTTGTTTAACTTTGAGTGGGAACTACCACTTTACCATTAACATAGACCAAAATACTAAAAACTTGAACACGGATTAAGTTATAAAAACTTATAACCATGAGGACTATAAAATGAATAAAGACTAACAATACACCTTATTTTGACTTGACACTGTGACCAACTTGACTTTACCTTCAATACAATATTTTGATGACTCAAATATTTAATTTTATGACTATGAAACCTAAATGAAATAAGGACCCGACAATACTTATACACAATGTATCTTATGGTTTAGACACCAAAAGTATTAAACAACCTATTTAAAAAAGTAATAGAAAATTACTTTTTAATGCCTTACAACTATTGACAAGACTCGTATTATAACAATACAATTCGACTTTATCACAAAAAACTAACACGACTAATTACCAATTTCTGTTGGAGGAAAACATGGATCTGAGGAGCAGTCTACTATTTTGGAAAATTTGTTGGAGATCTCCAAACAGGCTAGACTATCACAATACTGACAGTAGTTGATTTACCATACGCTGATCGATTGTTGTCTGTACAAGCCGTGGCAGAGACGTCTAAGCTTTGGTCCGAGATTAAAATGAAACACAAGAAAATCTATAGATGATAATTGGTAGAGATTACAGAAACCAGATCTGTATACGTCTAAGATGAACGCAAAAAGAGAACTCTCAACGCTGATGCATATAGTGAAAGCTCCTCTGACAGAATTTTGCATGTAATATGCTGATAGGCGCTCCTATACAACTCAGATATGCATGCTTTAATTCCACAACTTAGCAGATAATACACTTGGATAAGGATGCTTGCTTATATGAGGATACAGTCAGAACATTGGCTCCATGAATATGATGGAAAACGTATGACAAGAATCAATCAATTTTGTAGACTGATAATTAAGCTGATCCAGATCGATGCCAGGAGAGAAATCAATGAATGCAGAGATACATGCTACCATATAGGGACGAATCAAGCTGAGGAATACATGGAACACTTGGAAGTAACAGCTGCAATAAGATATATATTTTGGAGTGTTTCCAATGATCTGTGCAAACGTATGATAGAATGCGCCAGAAAGGAATCAACGCTATGATAGAATGTACGTGGGCATGCAGATGTCAAACATCTGACCATTCACAAGACAATGCTCGAGCATAAAGATCTGAGCACTTGTTTTTATACGTGATGAGACAGCTGAGCACACCCGAATAGATGCAGCATAGTAGGCATAAAGACTCTCATTGTGCCCCCTTCACTCTGACTTCTGTCAGCAGATTCACCTACTCTGATACCAAATATAATGGTATAGATAGATTTGCAGATGAATAGAATCAACTATATTCAATTCATATGGGCTCATTACATAATGAATAAGCTGCCAATATATAGGGAGATAGTTTCCTATTAAGTAGGAAACAACTCAACCACAAATCTATATATATGTGAGTTGTTATAACTCCCAAACAACTCACATATAATATACTAACCTGATATTACATAATATTATTCATCCAAATATATGAATAACGTGAGCACTATATAAGTATTCCTAACACATTCAACCTCAATGATTACTCCATTCTAGTTTTTTGGGTCTGCGGGTGAAGCCTTGGAAAGTTTTTCATTGATGTCATTTCTTTGATATTTGAGTTTTAAGACTCTGAAAACTCGGCCTCTATGAGTCTGTGAAGCTTTGTGAGTGGAAGTATTTGATCTCTCTACCATTTTCATTCTATGAAGTTCGGCTTCTTTAGTAGATTGATTCTCTCAGCTTAGTTGCATCTGTATTTTCTTTGATTGTTTCTTGTCGAGATCGGCTCTTGGACCCTTTGCAAGGTTTTAATGGCCACCTTATTGATTATTTTGAGTTCTAGGTTGGATTTTCTTGCAAGATTTTGGTCGATTTCCTAGTTGCATTGCTTCAAGTTCAGATTTTAATGCAGAGGAGGTCTCTATCTTCTTTCTTAGCCACCATTGTTGAAGTCGTGAGCTTGGTTCTTCTACACAAATGATCACCTGTTTCTCTATGGTATCTATATCATCATTTTTTAAAAAATTGTGGCTTTGTGTTTATGTGATCTCTTGACTATATATTGATCATCCCGAGATTTGTAAGGTTTTTCTTTGTTTTGATATCTCTTCCTGGTGTTGTCTTTTGTCCACCATTATTTTTTCTGCCAAGTTCAGTTCATTTTTTTGAGTAAGATTTGAGCTTGGATTTATAGTTTTATAGCTTCTTGCAGAACTATACGAGGTTTCTCTATAGACACCATATCTTTTCTCTCGATATCTATAGATTTTTCTTTCAAAACCTTGATTGGAATTCAAGGATGAGTTGCATTCTTTGTTGTATTCGCTCTATCAGAGATTTCGAGAAATATGGTTGTGGGTGTTTTCCGCCATGAGTGGTTATAGGTGAGCTAATTTTCTCTCACACATGTACACTTCTATTTTCATTTTCTTCCTTAGATATATCACTGAAAATCTTGAAAATATTTGTGGGTTCTATGATTTCTTGATCTTGCTTGACTCCGAGTTCAAAACTTCTCATGGGCATATGGATTTCTTGCTTCATCATTCAATTGCTTGAAAGTTTTGACCATTCAATTATAAATGGTGAGTTCTTGTCTATTATTCTGATTTCTTAATACTCATTAATGGGTTTTCAATCTCTGGCCAGGAGCTATACCCTTCTCACTCTGATACTGCAACTTGAAACTGATTTCAAATGGAATAAAGAATTTCTGAAATAATTCAATATTTCATTAGCTTGGATATGAATGTGTTTCTAATTCAAATTTTTTACTTCTATATTATTTGCTCCATTGAATGGTGATAATCCGAAATCATGGAAGTGTCAACTTTTCTCGCCTCTATTCTCTAACATTATTATTCAGGTTCAAGCTATTGAGATTGTGATCTATTATTATAAACTACCATCATTGGTTTCTAGTTTTTTCACTTTGTATTATGCCTGAATAGAGTCACCGTAATTTGATGCTTATTAGGATTTGTGTATTTATTCACATTTGGGTTCTAATTTGTATTATTGGTACTCGTATTTTGTTGTAAAAATGCACCTTGGTTGTCATATTTAGAGCTAAAACTTACATTTTACTCTAATTTTATTTTTGAATATTGTGGTGAGGGTTTTGACTATCGGCCCTGGGTGTGCATGTGTCTCTGATTCAAAGCTTGTTCTCGATCAATTGTTGAGCCTTTTATGGAAACCCTAGATATTCTACATTATGTTTTGTATTCCATCTTCTTTGTACTTGTTGAATGACTTTGAATGGCTCAGCCATGAACATTTTCTTGCACTCTGTTTCCTTTTTGAGCTCCTTTGGGTTCCTTCTAAGAATGATCCTGGAGAATTATTCATCCTGTTCTTCATTCTCTGGGACCCTAGACCTTCATTGTTTTGATCTCTAAAACTCTTCTCTTGAGGCTAATAATATTTTCGAAAAGTTGAAAATCCACTTCATACTATCTTAATTTTTGCACTACCTGATTTGATTTAACTTGGCCCTTTGTTGTTTGGATGAGTGTATCAGAGTCATCAGAAACTTCTATCTCTGAACATGTCCACTTACTTCCTCTATATGTCCATAAAAAAATGTTTCCAATCTTGTACCTGACCATTAAGTTTTAAACATACTGAAACAATGCTTTTGGTATTCAAACTGTACTTGTATGATTACCCTTTCTTAAAGCATGATTGTCTGAAAATTGGGTCTCATTCAGTGTGTTGTAACTTTCCTTTTCAACTTACTCATCTAACCATGATTGTCCTTCAAGTCCTGAATATGATATATCTTTTGTACAAAAGTTTCCCTTTCATTTAAGAAACTATAACTCCATGAATCCAATATATCTTATTCTATTGAAGTGTTGCAATATTTTACTGTACCTGTAAAAATGTGAATCATGCATTTAATCTTAGCTTTAAAGCTATACTATAGCATTCTGTGGACTTGATATTTTCTTTATTTGAAAATTGTACTTCTAGAATGGTTGAACTTTGTAGGATTATCTTAAGACTTCATGTTATTCAGCTATAAATAAAATGAATGCTCCAAAGTACTTCAATTTGATGACTAAAAGTGCAGTCCATTTCTTTTCTTGTTTAAATACTACATTTCCTTTTTATTACAACTTTGATATGCGTGATGGAAAATTTAAAACATCCATTTTACATGGCAAAGCCCTATCAAAATTTTCCCAGAATTCTTTCTTTTATCCCTTTTTCAGCTATAATAGATGTATTTTTTGATTCAGAATATAAAATGTATCACTTTTCTATTAAAGCTAATTTGTTGTTGGAAATTGAAACATAATAACTGTTATCTTGATCATGGCATACTTTTCTACTTTTCTATATCACTTATTTGATTTACATACAAATTTTAAAGCATGTATTAGTTAAAAACAACATGATGGAAAGATGTAAATATCCATTTCACATGGCGAAGCCCTATCAAAATTTTCTCAAGACTTCTTTGTCATTTTGTTTCAGCTGTAATTTTCTCTTTTAGTTAACTCTAGACTTCAAAATTTAATCCTTTTTTGCATCAACTTTGAGTTGCATTCTTCCTTCATTCCAAAGCATGTACTTATGACTCATCTGCTTCATGTACCATAGGATAGAAGTTATTGAACTCTGCAATCTTTATCTATAGTGAGGACTGTAAGATATGATTTATTTCTTCTTGGCTACAACTTGTACCTGCACACTTGAGAAAATAGTTAGAAAATATTTAGGATTTTTGGCCTCTCTTATGTCCATGGTTTTTCTTTTCTTCTCTCTCCTTCTTTTTGAGTGAGTAAATCATGTATACTATTTGATCTTCAAGTAATCTATGTCTCCTGTTATTAAGAGATCCATGTGCACGAATTAGGATAGTATAGGAATATGGATTAACCCTGAGCTCTTAACTGATTAATTTTCTCTTTTCTATTTTTAGGTACGGTGCTTTCAACAATGAAGATGAAGAGGGAACAAAGCTAAAGATGAGGATGCATCAATCGAAGGAAAACCTCAAGGCAATGATGGGTTCACTCATACTCCTTTATTTTCTCTTTCATGCATGTGTACCTCTTATTTCAATAGTTGTACTTTACTTTTTAGTTACATCCCACAACTTGTGTGGGAACATTTGAAATTCCTTATGAATAAAACATTGAATTGTGAAATTGAGTTGTGTATTTCTTTACGTATTTCTACTTTCTGATATGGATTGTATGATGAACTAAACAACCCAATAATATAATTAAATGTCTTAATCATGAAGGAAATATCATTAAAGAATACTTGTAACATCCAATAATGAACTCTGATTTATGTAATCCATGCAGTCATCATTTTTGATTCCAAACCTAACACTTTCATCTATTCTATAATTTGGTGTCTTCATTAAGGTAAAAACTGTCCTTCAGGGATTTTTGTTCTTTTATTGAAGATAACATAAAATTGTAGGCTATGTGATCTGTTATGTTTTGCAACAACACACATAGCTACTGCATTTATTGTAATCATTATTAATTAAATAGTAACAATATTGTATCGAAAGAAACTCCCTAGCTTAGGTATACTTCACCAATGCTATCCATCGTAACAAATTTTCAAGTTTCCCATTGTCGCACAAGTATAAAAATTGTCAACATCATCCCACAATTAGTAATCGTATGACCTAATTCAAAACATATTCTATACCGAAAGGAAAACCTTCGTAATCTAATGGCTGAGACCATGTCCTATTCTGCACATTAAGCTCTATATTTGTCGGAGGTTTTTATAAGAGTCAAGTTCAACAAGAATCATGGCATTTGTTGTTTGGGTGAAATCAGTAGTTTGGGAATCAATGTGTAGAAAATCACCCAAAACATTTCTAGTGTATATAAAAAATATCGGCTCTAAAATTGTAATGGTAGATGGGGCAGTTGAATTCATAAAGGTTCAAAAGAGAAGGATTATATGAGTGGTTTAAAAGAAGGAAACTAGTGTTTTTGAACAAGATAATGTGATTGACACACCCATAGGTTACCCGCTATGATATATTTATCAAATATTAAAGAAAAGGCTGCAATAAAAATTCCTTTAGAACAAGGATAAATATCTAATATTCTAGATAGGAGTGGGATATAGTGTTTAGAGATCCATTCATGGAGATATGGTAGGGTGGGCCATAACGTGCTAAATATGAAAATCAAAGCATTCTCTTGTTAGTAGTGTTTTGATTTGATGACTTCCTCTCTAAATGTGATACTAGGTGTAGTAAATCAAGACCATGGGTCTTCTTTATCGCACATCTTTGAAGCAAATAGAGGTAGCACCCACACTAGCCTTTGGGCCTTCGCATGG
Source organism: Taxus wallichiana var. yunnanensis (assembly GCA_018340775.1). Lineage (NCBI taxonomy): Eukaryota > Viridiplantae > Streptophyta > Pinopsida > Cupressales > Taxaceae > Taxus > Taxus wallichiana. The sequence goes on from CM031242.1 coordinate 576,180,024, forward strand.
TGAAACTCTAACCACTTTTCCAAAGGGAACTAATATCTATAGGTGTAGGTCTTCAAGGGATCACATGGAAACTACGAAAATACCCTAGCCACCGAAGCCCCAACCAAATTTGTGTAAATGGTTGTCCAAATCCGAGTCCTAGATATACTCCTTATTGATGTTATAAATAGGAAGATCATGAACACCTATTTTCGTGGTCGATGCAGATAAGATCTATGAAGTTTGTTCACCAAGGAAGCGGTATTTTCCGCATTGCGACTAGAACCGACATCATGAGTAGAACTAGAACCTCCGCGAGTAGAACTAGAGATGCCGCCATGAGTTGATCTAGAGACACCACCTATGTAAGAAGGGGAATGAGGAACTAGGGTTTTACAAGACATCATTGTCAATTCATTCTTGATTAGAGTTTACTATAGGTGATATTTTAGGGCTCTTCATATGCACTTGAAAAACTTTTAACGATAAATTCTTTTATTATACCAAATCTCTAAACTAAAGTGATGGAGTAAAAATTTCTCTAAGTCGGACATGGGGTGGGCTTGGTACTCTTATCCTTATCAACTCATAATGTGTTAATTATGAGCTCAACATATCTACTAAATGTTATTTCATTTGTGACATGATTGTATATCTTGTAATATTTTTATTATTTGTTATATCCGAGGAAGATACATATTTATATTATACAATCACATCTTGTTCTTATTGTTTTAGGCACATGTGGATACACAACACAAAGAAATCCAATGTTTTCAAGAATAATATTTTTTTCTCTCCACAAATTTTGATGAATAAATTCATTAATTTTTTTAAAGGAAATATATTAAAAAAATACATCGTTGTTTCTATAACTTCACACTAATAGTATCTTATCCTTTTCTTTTTCTTCTAGATGCCAACTTAATTGGTTTATTCTTTCTCTCTGCTACACCATTTTCCCATGGTGTGTAACTTGTGAACTTTTTTGATTGCATTATATTTATAGAAGTTAAAAAAATAACTTGAAATTATTTCTAGCACTCTATTTGTTCCAAAAATATTAATATAATGATCATTCTATTTTCGACCATGGTCTTAAAATGTTGGCAATTAACAAATGCCTTGTTGTTGTTTTTTAGGAAGTAGACCCATGTCATTGTATGAAGATATCTATAAATGTTATGAAATATTTATTCCTAGAAAGAGAGAATATTTTTAATGGGACCACATAAATATCCATGAATCATCTCAAGTGGAGACTTTAATCTTCATTAATTACACAATGGAAAACATATCTAAGTATCTTTCCCAACAAATCTATGTTATGAATGGACTTCAAAACATTGGATTCCTCTTCTCGGAAGGTAGGTTATACATTTATCCCTATGCTAAGGGTTTTTTTATTGTTGTGTTCACTTATTTAGCTAATAAGGACACCATAGTTGATTATGTTTTGGCATGTTGATATCACTACCAAGTCATGAAACCTTGGTTTCCCTCTTTCAATCAAAGCACGAGATACCTTGTAATGTAAAATAGTTTTGATTAGAATACCACACCTACCATTGTAATTTTGGTACCAAGCATTTCTTGTCTCAATAAAAAATGTGCTAGGAAATTTCTTGAACATAGATTCCAAAAACATTGATTTTAATCATATAACCTATGCATGAATCATGGTTGAGATAGATACCTCCAAAAACCTTCCTCCTAACATTGAAATTAAAATTAAAAATAGATCCTAGACCCAACCTCTTTAATATGAATGACTACTTGTATATGTCAAAGTTGTTTTACTCTGGGCATATTACTACCGATTGTATTTTGGTGAAGAGAAAGAATGTTAGGAAAGTAGATCTCCATGCTGGAAGAATTTTGATCCTAAGCACCTCTTTTTTCAATCTGATAGTGATTCAAAGGAATCTGAGCACAAAGTAGTTCTTTCTCAGTCAATTGTTGAGGGATATCCTTCTCGTAGTCTTGTTGGGAAATCATTTTTCTTAATGCTACTATGGATACCATTTCCTTTTCTCTTGAGACTAAAACTCATGAGGAAAAGGATAACTTTGAAATCATCATTCAAGTTCACACTAAGGAAAATGTAAATTTGAAAAGTGATGTACATTTGACTACTTTGAGGAAGAAGAAGAAAATAATAAATGTAAATGACCCCCTTAAGATGCATTTAAGATCCTGTGGGAAGGAATCTTAGAGATGAGTTAGATGCATGGTTGTTTCTTTGTTTTAATGAAAATTATTTTGTTGTATCTCTTAGACGCTGATAGAGTCTAGTATTTTTTTCAATGTTCTATCTTTATCTCCACTTTTAATTGTGGATTTTAGGTTCTCCTCAAAACCAAAAATTTTAACTAATCTAAAAATAAAAGTATGTAACCCTAACAAAAATTATTGAGGTTTTATATTAACAAATTTTTAAATAAAATTTCATTTATTATAACCAATATTCAAGACATTAACTATTAAATGACCATATTTTAGGTACCACTAATTAGATTGATCCAATGTAACTATAATAATTGTTGTAATGAAAGAAATTTATATTCTTAACGGAATTGTTTCATTCTTTTTCATTAAATAGCATATAATATTTTCAAATTATTACTATTTTATCTTTTATTATGCATTCTCCATTTTAAAAATTAACCTTATATATATTTTGGACTACATACCCAATATTGACGAGGTTATACTTCATCCTTGGGACATTATAGATGTCTTTAATCCACCACTTTCCACCTTTCCTCATGCAAATACTTCCTTCTCCAATAACAAGAACCTTGTGAATGCTCCTTATTTTAACTAGTGAATGATATATTCTCTCAAATATATATACCTATTCCAACTCATATGACCTTATTGTGGCCATGATCTAGATACAATACACTATTATCACATTGATCAACTATGTTGTTAGTGATTAATATTTTATACCCAACGGAATGGAATTTTTATTTATGTTAACTTAGTAGTATTTACGGTGTTATTTACTATGCCCCATGAATGTTTAGGATTTTTATTTATGGTTTTGGCATTATAAATCATGATAAGGGTTTGTATTAAGTATTTATGGCTTAGTGTTTAGAGTTTTTCTTTAGGTTATAATTCTTATCATTTTAAGATGCCTTTACTTCATAAATGTTTACATTTTTCTATTCGATCATATTATTTTTTACTAAGTTAATTTGTAAAGTCAAAATAGTTCTTACCACAATGACATTTACAAAATTTGATTTGTCATACCTTTTGAAAAACCTCCTTTAGAATTCTAATTGTATCTTCCTCTATCTATTCCTTTTGCTTCCTCCTAATTATTGATTCATATAAAAATTCTTTCCCTTTTTCCTTAAATACTATCTCCCTTCCTCTACTAGTCAATTTAGATTTGAAGGCTTGATTAAGATATGTTTTGGCTATCTTATTTACCCTCTATTTATAGATATTGAATGAACACATCATATTTTCAATTATCATGTTTTTAAAAGGTAGGAAGTTTCTATTCCAATAGAAATAGGGTCCAAAGTCACAAATATACTCATTAAGACCTTCTCCATTACATGGAAATGTTATATAGTATCTCGAATCACTACTACAAGAGGGGGTGGTTTGAGACATTAATTAGAGACAATATTATATTTTTGTCTCTAATTACTATTCCCAAGTCACACCCCTCTTAAAATATTTTATATTAAAAAAATTCTCCCAAAAATAGAAGCAAATGGGAAAGTGTGTTATTAATGCAGTAGATGGGCTTTGTCTAGACAACACCCATGGAGAAATGCAAGTGTATTGGAAATGGGGATCAATGGAATTTTTTTCAAGGTGCGGGTATTAGTAAGAGATAAGAGGAGAGAATGATAAAATGTATCTACATGGACTCTATTTCCTTTTCCTATTTTTCACATTGATAGACAAAGAGCACATAATAATTCATTAATTCAACCAAAGAGGAGGTAGTTAATACATACAAGAAAAAATAGTTAAAAGAAGAGTTCGACTAGTTGTTATATCCGACCAAGTCTTACCACATCGGTTTAATTAACAATATATTATTATTTATCTAAAATTCCCCTCTTAATACATTATTTTTACAAATGTACCTCCAAAATAGTTCAAATTTCACCTTTCCAAGAGACTTGGTGTGTATATGTCTAAGTTGAGCATCCTGTCATCGGTAAGACTTTGGAGCTAGATGTGGTGGTTCAAGAATTTTTCTTGAATGTAGCAACATTCGACCTCAATGTGCTTTGTTCTCTCATGGAAAACTAGATTTTTCACAAGCTTCAACACACCTTGATTGTCACAATGAATGATGGGAGAATTTTCTTCAAGAATGCCCATATCTTCCAAAAATGTGACGTAGCCAAATCACTTCACACACACGTAACCTTTGCAACGCAATACTCGCCTCAAAGTGGATGAGAGAGAGAAAAATAGTTTTCTTCTTACTTATCTAAAAGATAGGTCTAGACCTGAGATGAAAAATATAACTTGAATTTGATATATTGTCATCAAATTATCCAACATAGTCCAAGTCTGTATATCCCTTCAAGAAGAACTTAGATTTATTTTGATACTATAGACCATACTCAACCGCACCTTATACATATCCAAAAACGTTCTTTGCTACTATCCAATTAAATTTCTTCATCTCCTACATAAATTTGGAAAGATAGCTCACAAAAAAATAAATTTTTAGTCTAGTATATGTCAAGTAAACAAGACACCCAACAAGCTTCCCGTAGAGAGTACCATCTACTTGAGGTGAATCCATGAATCTAGAAATTTACAAATCTTTCTTCATTGGAGTGGACATAGGTTTAAAATATGACATTCCATACTTTTACAAGATTTTATTGGCGTATTTCATTTAGGAGGTAAAAATATGATTCTTATTATGCCATATCTCAAAGCTAAGACAACGGTAAATTAGTCCCAAATCTTTCATGTTGAAGGATTTCTTCAAATCATTCTTAACATATTTAACGAGATTGTATAAACTCCATATGATCACAAGATCATCTACATAAAAACCCAAGATGAAAATCTATTTTCCTATATTTTTGATAGACATATTTGAATCAGAGGGGCTCCATGTGAATCGATGATGCAATAGATGATCATCTATTTTTATGTACCATGCCTTAGGTGCATGTTTAAGTCCACAAGGAGACCTAATTAGATGACATACCTTTTTAGGATGCTACTCATTAAAAAATCCTTATTCTTGGGTCATGTATACTTCCTATTTTAGATCACCATTTAGGAAAGATTTATTTATTTCCATCTATTTAAGTTTCCATCCTTTTTGTGTTGTCACCGCATTTAAAAATTTGATGGTTTTTATCTTCTGAGTGGGCTGCAAAGGTCTCATGATAGTCCATTCCTTCCGTTGAGCATAATCCTTTGTAATTAGTCATGATTTTTACTTTTGATAGATCCATAAACCATGTATTTTGCTTTTAAAATCCACTTGTAGATAATTGACTTCTTACCTCAAGGAAGATCGACAAATTCCCATTTGTGATTCTATATCAAGAAGTAATATTTTGCATCCATGGCCTTCTTCAACTCTACTTGATTTAGTGCCTCATGAATAGAATCAGTTTAGTGTTATAAAATAACCGAACTCATGAGTGTGGGATTTACCTCATTTCTCACATGTCCTCTAATTTGAACTCCTGATGAAGTGTCTAGAAGAGAGTTAAGGTGGGAGAGATCTCATGGTTCTTTGGACCCATTTTAGACACTAATGTTTTTGCTGATGTGAAGATTTTTTTCCAAATTCCCAATATCAACGAACATATCTCCTTTTAGCTCGCCCTTCTTCTATGAATAATCCTCGTGCTCATCATCTAGTTATGAGAGCAATATGTGAGAGGAGGTCGTTGTTGAATCTTTGTTATGTGGAAATGAGCCAACCGATGACTCGTCACAAAAAAATCTACGATAATAGATATCTTCTTTGTCTCGGGATCAATGAGAGGATATACTTTTAAGGTAGTATTGTACCCAAAAAATATGCACCGGTGTGATTTTACATCAATATTCTTCCTCTTATTATCTAAAACATGCATATAAGTAGTATAACAAAATACTCTCAAATGAGAAATAGAATTTTTATGATTTATCCATACCTCTTCCAAAGTTGTCTAGTCCTTCAAGATCTTCATAGGTTCCCGGTTTAGAAGATACACAACATTTTGTACCTCTTACCCAAATTTTTTTCTCCAAATTCGTAGTGGATAGCATGCAACGATCCATCTCTATGAAATTTTTATTGTGAATTCTACAATTCCATTCTCGTATGGAGTATAAGGAAATTAGATGTTGTGTTATTTTGTGCTCCTACAAAGAATGCCAATAATTTATTCGATGTGAATTTCCCCCCTCGATATGAGTGGAGGACAAGAAGGGGATTCCTTTCATCTTCGAACAAATATCTTATATAAAATTTTTAAATGTGTAAATTCTTAGCTCTTCTTTTGACAAAAGAACACCCAAGTCTTGTGATAATAATCATCAGTGAATGAATGTATAACCCACAAAAATGACATTCTAGGAGCTGGATACAACCTAACACTTAACCTAAAAATTGCAACTAATTTTTTTGTTACAAGATAAAGGTAAGAGGATAAAACAGGTTACAAGGATGTTAATCCCCTAGGGTACAACAACTAACTAACACCACTAACCTCCACTTCTCGATTAAAGAACTGGGTCTAGATAAAAGGTTAACATAATCTCAATTTATCTCTAAGGTCCATAAATCAATTATTCATTAGGAAGGTACCATAGATTAATTTACATAGCTAAATGTTTTCTTCTCTTTAGTTAATGTTCAATCCTAAAAGGTTAACCTTATATTAATTTATTTAAATTTTTATCCTATTAACTTAGAGTCCTTTCCATTGACTTCCTAAGGCTTGCTAAGAACTAATAAAGGTTTAACACTCTAAGGAAATTAAATGGCCCCATTCCCCATTTGCACATACTACTAAAGTTTTAAAACAACATTTATAAAAATCATTCTCACCTAACAAAAGTAGGGTTGATCCTCCACCCTTAGATCAAATCAATTTTGACCACAAGATCCTAGGGTTCTAATTAACCCTAAAAATCCTTATGAATTTTTATTTAATCTCTTTTCTTTGCTCAAGTCTCCTCATTTGATCTATTTTCTTTGAGAAAAAATGCAGGTTGGAGAGGAGAAGCCATGAGAGCAAGAGAGGAGAAACTATAGTGGATTCTATAAGGAGATCAAGCTTAGATGGTTTATATTGTAGTTTATTTGTTGTTATTACTTTCATTCAAGGATTGGGAGGGATTTCCTTCACCAATCTGATTTTATTTCAAGCCATTTGTATTTGGGTTTTTTTAATTTGGGGCAAACCCTACCCCATTGTTATAAATGAAAAGAATGTTTTAGATCCACCATTTGTAGGTTTAATTACTTTATACAACAAGATTGGAGTATTATTTGATTGCTGGTAGTTCCTTAGATAAATTCACAACTTATCATTTAGTGTATACAATTAAAAATTTTGTACAGGTGTGGATCTAAGGAGTTTCATTTGTAAGAAGTGACAGAACCACCGCCAGAGCAGCATCGACAGCCTGGGACCGCCACCCTACAGGTGGCAAACCATGGACCACCACCCTACTGAGTGGTGGTTTCAAGACCACAACCTTATCCAAAGTAGTGGTTATGGAACCGCCACTCGCACAGGTGATGGTCCTATTTTTGAAAAATAGAACCTAAAACCCGAGATTTCTCAAAAGCTAAAAGTTACTAAAAGGTGCTAAAATGCATTTTGAGCTTAATTTTGTACATCTAGAGTTCCAGTTTTGGGATTTATTTCTATTTTTCATTCCTTAGTTAAATCTACTCATTTAGGCATTTTCAAATCCAATAAGGTACATCTACTTACTAGAATAATTTCATTTGTTCAACTAGTCTTCTTTCAAATTCCATGAGCAAAAGAGATCTAAATCTACTTTTACATTGTTATTTTCTTACTACAAAATCAACATTTCCAAATAACAACATACTTCCAATTTTTTCTCTTGTTCTTGTTTTCTCTACAACATATATATATATCTATATACAAAAACTATAACAACTTTATTTTCCATTCAAATTTACTATGTATACATTTTCAACATCTACAACTTCTATATTTCCTTCTTTCTCTTATACAATAAACAACTTCATAATGATATTAAAATTTATTTATCCATTGAATATAGCCCAATTCTTTAAAAAAACAAGAACTTCGTTTTCTCACAACAACCTAATTTTCCAAATAAAGACAAGATTTTCCTTTTTATTTCCCAATACTAACTTTACAACATAAATCTTTCTTCTCTTTTCCAATATATAATACAACTTTCATAACCAACAATGGAATGTAATTTTCCTTCACAAGTTCAATACAATGTCCTCCACTTAAAGTGGGAAATCATACAATAATATAAGCTAAAGGTAGAATAAAAATTACAAGTTCCTCCACTCTAAGTGGGAATAACACAAAGGAAGTTTCACAAGGTCTCCAAAAAAACTCCAAGCTTCATAACTCCAACAATATATCTTCTCCAAGATTTGTTTGATTCACAACAAAATGGGGGGAGAGGCAACACTCTTCACCCAACCAAGATATCCAATGAATAGAAGAATCCATCCTCTCTCGTTGGTCCTCGAGCCCCAACCACATTACAATGGGAGATAATTCCAACACAAGATTCCACAACACAAAAAAAAATTCACAACCATTTAAACAACATTTGAATCACCAACAACACAAGAAAAAAGAACAAAACAACAAAAACAAGGCTTAAAAAGAAAGTCAAAGGAGTAATACCTATGGGGAGGCCACTTATGCCTCCCAATGGGAATGGGTTCCCACCTTAAAGCCTCCAATGCATATCTAAAATCCCCTACATACTCTTATGCCTCCTTCAAGTACCCCTTATCTCTCCCACATACTAGTATGCCTCCCTCAATCTCTTATGCCTCCCTCATACAAGAAACAAGAAAGAAATGCAAGCATTCCTTGTACAAGGTGGGGCACCCAACCCAAACTCCCTCTAAATAAAAAAGTAAACTCTTATGCCTCCCTACATGAAATCTCCCCATAGTCTCCTCCTACTCCAAACTTAGGAAATCTACCCACACCCAACAAGCATTCCAAAGAAAACAATACTCAACACAAACACATAAACACAAAATAAAAGCATAACATAAGCAAGGTAAAGCTCCTACCTTTCCATAGTATAGCTTGTTCCAAGAGTAAATCTCCAATCTCCTCAAAACCAAGAAAGCATCCAAAAGATCCAACAATCCATAAGCACTCCCAAAAATCCTCTAACTCTCCAAAATGCAAGAGCAAAAATAATGAAGTAACCCCAAACAAGTAAAAGAACTTCAATAAATAGAAAAGGGAGAGAGGAGGATAAGGTGGCTCCATGTAGGATGCCACATCACTCATCCTCAACTCCACTTAAGAATTCAAACCTCAACCCCAATGCACCATAAATTATTGGGTGAGAGGAATTACAAGTTACTTACATACACAAATTAAACCCACACCCCCCTAAGGACAAAATTAATTACTTGAAAGAAAGTGCAATAAACATTTCACCTTTTTATCTTCCCAAAACACCTAATGGGGTCTAATTTTGACCCCCAACCCATAGGTAGGGTTGGTATAGAAATTTAAGAGGTGTGGGACAAGTTTAACTTGTCCCACAAGCCTTCAAAATTGGCCCTTAAGGCCAAATTCGAGTTTCCCATGAAGGGTAGAGTGTACAACACTCAAGATCTCAAGCATTCAACACACAACACAAAATCCAAGAGAAAATCAAGTCTAATAAATGAAATTCTTTTGGTCACATCTTTAATTAGTTTAGGACAAGATTTATTAACTTTAATAAGACACTTAGACCCATTAAGATAAAGGGAAAAACATACATCAAAATATAAATAATTAAAACAAGTAACTTACATCACTAAAAGAAACACATACTAACATTAATAAAAGGGAAACTAAAACCAAAGACAACACATGACCCCTTGGTCACACTTTTCCCCTAACCAAATAATTCTAACACACACACAATTACATGTTTCCATGGTGACCCTAGTTGAATTCATCTAGAATTCCAATGTGGTTGGTCTCCAATCCCCCGTTATTTGTTGTGAATATATATATACACCTGCAAAACACAAAAATACCTCCTTTGGCCTCGTGGCCACATTAAAACATCCATGCCAAAATATGTAATATAAATCTAAAATCATCTATATACAAATTAATATCATCTAGGAAATTACAAATCATTTACAAATTTCTAGCAACATTTCTATCCAACGTTTCATCCATGTCAAAATGATCACAACATTAATTCAATTATCAAAGCCTACTCATGGTGATGAAAGTATATCGCATGTCAAGAAATATATATAAATAACCATGTCCACAACATATCAACATCAATATAAAATGTCTCTAATAATCCACATGCATCATATATGAATCAAAATCAACAACAGTCCAATATCTCTAACATCTAGTATCATGCTAAATAAAAAAGCTACAACAATGTCCATAAGTGTAGTTGACAGTATCAAAATCAAATAAAAAGGTGTCGAAGGGAAGTGGGCACTACAATCTCTCGAATGTACTGAAACCCTTTAAATGAGGTAGGAAAGGGTCCATACAGATTGGTATTCATGACCTCAATATGGTTCTTGGCATGGAATGTACTCGACTTGAATGGATCCCGATGTTGTTTTCCCACCATACATCTAGGAAAAATAGGTAATGAATGAGAGAGAGGAGGAAGTCATGGTACCATATTCTTTGAACTGGGCTGATAGAGGGAGCCGACAAAAATACGTATATCAATAATGTCAGAGTGCATTGGATTCCTTTGTGGAGGTGGATAACACAACTGCAGAGGATGAAATTGCATCTAATGAAAATAAACAATCCTTCAAAAAATATTTAGCAAACATCATACCTTCTTGAGATATTAGACATTATTTCATTCCATTCTAAACTAGGAACTCCACCTTGAGATTGTTATTCAACAACTAAGAGATGAACAAGATATTTTTTCAACAACATAGGTACATAGAGCACCTTTGTGAGAGTACATCTTCTCATCCCAAGAGAAATGGTCACATTTCCTATTTCTTCTCGCTACATAGTCCTTGTTGATTGTAATAACAACCTAATGTCCAATGGGTTGATTACTCAATGAATAAAAAAATCTATTTCTCATCATTCTTTGATGGTTGTGATGTTTGAGAGACTAGAACACAATAATATTCTTGGCGTTGCATTATGTTGATTCTGGAACATATTAATTTGTTTCATCATATGACTAGGCTATGACATGTCATTTCTCCTTATTTCCCCAAGGAATCCACTTGGATTTCTGTTAATCACCTCGGCCGATATGATCTCTTCGCATAATTTTGTTGTTTGTGACCATTGTACCAATAATTCACAGTTTCGTATGTATTTGTGGTGTATATGTGGCATCATCAATTAACCTTTTCATAATTATACTTCTATTATTTCCTTTGTTATTTATTATTTGTATTCTTCTCTTGTTGATCTTTATGAGGCTTTTTAATCTTATTCGCCTCAATATCAACACTTTTCCCTCAAACTCTTGTTGTATTGTTTGAATGGATTCTTCCTCTTCAAAAAAATTCACCAGTTCTACAAAGCTTACCTCATTTTATATGATGGTTAATGTGGTGATGAATGTCCTAAAGTTAGATGGAAGAGCTCATAGTATGAGTGGGATAGTCAAATTATCTTTGACAACCTCTCCGAGTGCACTAAGCTCTATTTGTATCTCCACCACACAATGGAAGAATTCTTCCACCTTATCACCTTCTTGCATACTCATGGTATGAATTTTTGACTGAAGATAAAGAATTTTTGTGAAATTATTTTCTTCTTAGAAATTCGAAAAGAGTATCCTAGGGATTATTTTATGTTTTCTCATTCTCTGTGTGTGGTTGTACGATCGGATATGCTCAGTGTGATCAACATCAAGTATTTTGCATCAGCCTTGTCACACCTGTATTCGTTCATCTATGTCGAGGGATGAGCAAGTGCACCGATTACGCTCTCTAAGATATCTTCAAAGACGAGATTAGTATTCATCTTTGTTTTCCATGTAACATAATTTGACCCTTTCAAGAGTTACGCATCAGAAAACAATATCTTGGGGATGACATCCTTTAATCAATGTTTCTTCTTCATACACTAGGGTCATAGTGAAGGACATGAGATCTTTTCTCTAGCCATTATTTTCTTCACATGTACCGTGCCTCACATTTTACACATATCCTATAAATCAAACCTCATTTCTTTGGGAAAACAAATCATGCACACCAACAACAATGTGGAGAAACGAAAAACCAATCATTTCTTCTTTGCACTTGTTGGTCATTGTTCTTCGACAGGTTGTTGCCATGTTGTAAAAATGTCAAAGATCTTCCATGTAGGTCACTTCTTGTAATGCCCAAAATTTTCTATCCTTGAAACAGGAATAACTAATAAATTAATAGTTAAGATTACGGTAATATATTTTTTGTTTAAAAGTTTTAACAAGGTTAGACATTTTCACAATTACTAAATTTCTCTATTAGGGATTTCTACACAAGATTGAACAAGAGAATTAAATTAATAATTAAATATTATAATTTAATTCATAAGTTAATTATATTTAAAAACATCTACTAAATCAAATTAGTTAATTTGGATATCCAACACCAAGGATGTATTGTTTTCTAACTAAAAGGTTTAATTGTTTACCTAGCCACAAGTGGCCCCATTCACTCAATTAGCCATCTTATTTATTTATTTTAATTAAAAGTTACATTCCCACAAAATACCTTCTCACTTAGGTGAGGTAGGGTTTAATTTGGGCCATATGATTGAATCTATCCTAGCCCATAGATTAATGTTACCCTAAATTTCCTTATGGTCTTCTTTTTAATCCGTATTTTCCTCAAACCACTTCATTTATTCTTTTCTTATTTATAGGTTTTAGGAAGAGGACGAGGAGAGAAGGAAGGTCCATGAGAGAAAGGAGGAACAACCATGAAAAAATTACTCTAGTTTTTAGATGAAAGATTATTCCATTGCATTATTACCCATTTATAGAGATCCTATTTTGGATGTAATTTTTATTTGAATAAAAACATTTTCTTTGATTAAGAATTCAACTATTGGGGAAACCCCAATTATTTTAAATCCAAGATTTTTACACATTCGAGTGTTAAAATGGAGATTGGATTGCTTGAAATGTTAAAAGAAGTTTATTTCTAGTTGTTTAGAGGTTACTAGTTAACTTTTTAAGCTTAGAATTTATTTAAAGTTAAATCTTGGTTGTTCTTGGATGGAAACATTTTTCTCACAAGAGTGACAAAATCATCACCCTATGTAGTTTGTCAGTCGGTGAACCACCCCGATGTAGTGCCCACTCCTCTTCAACACTATTTTCATTATGTTGATATTACTTTTGGACTGATACTTAGACATTTTGATTATGATACATTGATTCAAGTAGATGATAGACTATGCGAGATATTTGGACTATTGACATGTTGTGATTCATATTTTGATTATGTTACACTAGATGACATTGGTAGATAGTTTGATATATGTTGATTTGCATTATTTGGATTTTATACTGACACGTTATACTCTGGATGTTTTGAGTAGAATTATAATCTCATGGATGTTAGAATCAAATTATTTGATATGTTGATAGATGATAGAATTACTTAATTTCGGATGTTGATTATTGATTTTTATATGTATATTTGTCTTGATGTTGTTAATATGGCCATAAGGCCATAGAGGTATATTGTTTGTGTTGCAGGTATATTTTATCACAAACATCGAAAGGAGATAAGGGACAAACCACATAAGGATGTTGAGTCTTGTCCAACGTGGCCAAATTTGACAACTTGTATAATATTATGTTGTTTTTCTTTTTCATGCCTAGTTAGGAGGTTTCCTAAGGGAGGGACCTCACATGTGTGGCCATGGGGTGAAAGTTTTTTCCTTTTATTTCAAATTTTTGTGTGTATTTTAATTTTGGTCATGTATTTAATTTTTAGAAATTTTGTCACTTTATTAGCAAGTATTATTATGTCTTAATTAGCTAATCCAACTTAATTTATTAACTAAAATAAGGATGTGACAATTGGTTATTTATGAGGGTAGGTGGTCCTTGAAATCTTGTAGTTGTAAGTGGGATTTATGTTGGTTTTTACAACATGTACTCTCCCTAACTTCAAAATTCGAATTTTGATTTGGAGGTCTTTTTGGAGACTTGTGGGACAAGCTAAGCTTGTCTCATGCCTCTTAAATTTACCCAACAACCCTACCTATGGGTTGGGGAGTTAATTTTTGACTTATTTATCCATTTTGGAGTGTAAAAGGGTGAAAATAATTGCACTTTCCTACTTACCTCAATTAATTTTTTCCTTAGAAGGATGATGTGCAAGTTTGAGTGTCTTTTGGGTTGTCATAGTCTTACATGCTCATTTATTGTCTTGGGCATGGTGTTTTGAATTGTGTGTGGGAATGGAGGAATGATGAAGTGGCATCCTACATGGAGCCACCTCATCATCCTCACATTCCATTTCTATTTATTGATGGAATTTGATGGAATTGGGGTTACTTGTTCATTTTCTTCCTTTTGTATTTTTTGGAATTAGGAGCTTGTTGGAGTTGCTTTTGGAATTTTCTTGGCTTGGAGGTGTCAAAGAATTGTGGAGTGAAGTTTTCTTGGAAGTTGATGGAGAGGTAGGATCTCCATCCTTTTATTTTTCTTATTTATGTTGTAAATGTGAAAATGGTGCTTGTTTAATATTGTATGAGTCTTTTCAATGTGTTTTTTTGTGGTTGGGTAGTATGCCTTAAGTTGAGTGTAGAAGATGGACTTATGGGACCATTTGGGAGGGAAAAGGTATTTTTTGAGGCATGCCTTTGGAGGGAGTGTGATTGGGAGTTTTACCTATGGGGAGTGAAAAGAAAATCATGATGATATTTTACATACTTGCAAGGGAGAGATAAGGATATTGTGTTGTTTGTTTTGTACACTTGGAGGTTTAGGGTGAAACTCCCACTTCAATTGGGAGGAAAAAGGAGGTGGTTTCCCATAGTCCTTGCTCCATTTGGTTTGATATTAAACCTATGTATTGTTTGGAAAAAGTTGTGAGGTAGAAATAAAGGAGAAAGAATAGAGATATGTTATCTCTTATTATTTTACTAAACAAAGGAACCACATATAATATTTATAGGTACGTGAATAAACAAGAACCCCCTAAATGGATGGAGAAGTTACAAACAAGAAGGAGAGAATAATGGAATAGATAGGAACTAGTTTAATAATAAAAATTAAGTACGTAGACTATGCTAACATTCCCCCCTTATTACATTATTCTTGCAAATGTGACCTTTGAAGAGATCAAATTTAACTTTTCCAAGAGCCTTGGTGAGAATATCAACTACTTGTGCTTTTGTAGGATAGTACTGGAGCTGAATATGATGGTTCAAGATGTGCTCTCGAATGAAATGACAATCAATTTCAATATGTTTTGTTTGTTCATGAAATACTGGATTTTGCATGAGCTTCAACACACTTTGATTATCGCAATAGAGAACAGGTGACTATTTTTCAGGAATTCCCATGTCATCCAAAATGTGACATAACCATATCGCTTCACACATAGCTCCTCGCGGCATGATATTCTACCTCTATGGATGAGATAGAAAAAACATTCACTTCTTTCTTATCCATGAGATGGGTCCAAATCCGAGATGAAATATGTATCCTGTAGTTGAATTCCTGTCATCAACAGATCCAACATGGTCCGAGTCGATGTATCCCTATAAGAATAATTGATCATTCTTCTTATATTCTAGACCATAATCAAATGTTCCTCGGACATATCTCAATACATGCTTTGTTGTTGTCAGTGACATTGCTTTGGCTCCTGCATGAACCTGGAAAGATAGTTGATGAAAAAGCATAGATCTGGTCTAGTATATGTCAAGTAGATGAGCCCTCCAATAATTTGTCTATAGAGTGTAGCATCTACTTGAGGTGAGTCCTGGAATATTGAAAGTTGCAAGACTTTTTCCATGGGAGTGGATATAGGTTTACAATCAAACATTTTGTACTTTTCAGGAGTGTCTTGGTGTACTTTATCTGGGAGACAAAAATGTGATGCTCCTTTTTCCATATTTCCAAGCCAAGAAAGTAATGTAGTAGCCCAAAATTTGTCATGTCGAAGGTTCTTTTGAGATCATTCTTCACAATATCAACCTAATCTTCTAAACTACCAATGATCACAAGATCATCTACATATACAACAAGAATGACAATTTCCTTTCCTACCTTCTTTATATACAAATTTGAATCGAGGGGCTACAAGTGAACCCATGCTGCAAAAGGTGATCATTGATCTTGATATACCATGCCCTTGGAGCTTGTTTCAGTCCATACAATGATTTGATGAGATGACATACCTTCTTAGGATGCTCTTCATCAACAAATCCTTTAGGTTGGGTCATGTACACTTCTTCTTTCAGATCACCATTTAGGAAAGCACTCTTGATGTCCATCTATTGAAGTCTCCATCCTTTTTGTGCTATCAAGTGCACAAACAACTCTGATGGTCTTGATCTTCGCAATGGGTGCAAAGGTTTCTTCATAGTCGATGCCCTCTTTCTGAGCATATCCTTTTGCTACAAGATGTGCTTTATGTTTTTCGATGGATCCATCTGCCTTATATTTTGTCTTGAAAACCCATTTGTATCCTATGGTTTTTTCTTGTAGGCATATCGATAAGTTCCCATGTTTGATTTTTCATAAGTTGTATCCATGGCTTCCTTCCACTAAGGTTGAATGAGTGCTTCACAAACATTTTCTAGCTCGAAGCTATTAATCAATGAACTCATGAATGCAAATTTTACCTCATTTCTTGTTTGACTCCTTGTTTTGACTCAGATGATGTATCTTGTTTTGAGTCCTTGACAATTATACCCACTTAGGAGTTGTTGAGAAGAAATGTGGATTGGATTGTGGAGTCACATTCTCTAGTTTTGTAAGGTTAACAAATAACTCTCCGGCAGAATTTTTTTTTCTCCGAGTAGTCTCCTTTGGCTATTCATCTAATTCAAAGACTAGTCGGTGAGATGTGGTTAGTAATGGTTATTCGATGTCACTATAGAGTCAAAGGATGATTCATCACAAACCATGTCCCAAATCTCATATATTTTTTTTCTCAGAATCCATGAGATCATATTCCTTTGAGGTAGTGTTATAGCCAAGTAGGATACACGGGAGTGTCTTTGGATCTACCTTATTTCTCTTCTGAGAGTGGGACATGCATGTATGTTATGCAACCAAATACTCACAAATGAGAAATTGATGGATTTCTACCACTCCATACCTCTTCTGGCATTTTATTTTTTAGAATATTTTTTCGGTGCCCTATTGAGAAGATATATAGCTATTAGTACTGCTTCATTCAAACAATGTTCCTCTTGTTTTCTTGTTATTAGCATGTAGTGAGCCATCTCCATCACTGTGTAATTGCATCACTCAACAATGCCATTTTGCTGAGGTGTGTAGGGAGCAGTCAGGTTTTTCTTAATGCCTTGTTGGTTAAGGAATGCCAAGAACTTATTTGATGTGAATTGCCCCCCTCGATCTAAGTGAATAGAAGAAGTAGTTGTTCGGTCTCTTTCACAATACAGATGATAGAAAATCTGGAAATGTTGAAGATCCTCACTTTTCTTCTTCAGGAAAAACACCCACATTTTACGAGAGTGATCATCCACAAATAGTTGAAAGTACTTGTATCCTGAAAATAAAGTAGGTAGAGGGCCATTCAAATCGGTATGAACTACCTCTAGATGCTTCTTGGCATGGAAGGTGCTTTCTGAAATGGATCCCTGTGTTGTTTTCCTGCAAGACAACTAGGGCACAAATGTAAGGAACTAGACAATTTGGGTAGTCCATGAACCATTCTTTTGAACTCATCTGATGTAATGAACTAGCTAACAAGTGTCCATATCTAAAATGTCAGAGTGTAGTAGATTGTATTTTATGTAGATAAAGCTATTATAGAAGATGAAACAAGATTCTAAAGCAAATAACTCATCTTTCATAAATTCTCTAGCAATAATCTTACCTTTTCGCGAGATCAAACATGATTTGATGCCATTTTGGACTAGAAATTCTACCTTCAGGTGATGATTTAATAGTTGAGTTACTGATAAGAGGTTACTAGTCAAGCCAGGAACATATAGTACCTTTGTAAGTGTACATTTTCATGGTCCCAGAGGAATGGTTACATTTCCAATTCCTTCTACAATGTACTCTTTTTCATCAGCTATACAAACCCGATCTACAGTGGGTTCTTCATTGAGTAAATCAAACATCTCCTTGTCACTGACATGTGCTTACTTGCACCGAAGTCTATTAGCCAGACTCTCTTCATGGACTGTGAAGTCTTGAGAGACAAGTACAAGATTCTTTCCAAAATGTGCTCCTTCTGATGTATCCTCATCAGACTCATTATCTTGTTTGGCTGTGAGATGCCCCTTATGCTTTCTCCAGCGGGGATGTCTTTTGGACTTTTGAAAATCTCTGCACCCTAATGTGCTTGTTTGAATTAAATACCCTTGTTTTAAGCTATTGTATACTAGTAGTGATTTGTGTCGTGAGTGTTGGTTCTGCAAATGTGACACCACCTCTTTGAATTTTGATCTTTCTACTATTGTTTTGGTTGTGCTTGATTTGTCTTCTCTAGGGGACCCTTTCATTCTTTTAGCCATGGTATGGCTTTTAAGAATAGGGATTTATCCAGAGACTCCTCTTGGGATGAATTGATGGACTCTTCCTACTGCAGCAAGAAAATTGATAAGTTCTTTGAATGCCACTATTTGTTTAGATACATTCAGTGTCGTAACGAACACTCGAAATTGAGAAGGGACTTCTCTCAAGATGATCGGTAAGAGAATTTTGTCGTCCAATATTTCACCAAGTGCTAATAACTCTGATTTCATCTCAACCACGTGATGTAAGAACTCCTCAACTTTCTCATCTAAACCCATAGAGAGGGTGTGTAGCTTTGACTAAAGATGGAGGATCTTAGTCTAATTTTTGGCTTCATAAATTATTACCAAACTTTTCCCTAGGCCTCCTTTGGTTTCTCTGCATTCCAAACATGCGTTTGCACATCATCACGACTAATACGAATTATCAGCATCAAGGCTTTGGCACTAGCCATTTCATACTTTATTAATTCATCAAGGGTTGTGGGAGTGGTCACAGATCCGGTCACGATGCCCCATAATCCTTCAAACTGAAGGATTTTCCTAATTTTTTTTTCTAGGCCACCAAATTGGGCCCTTTGAGCAACTAAACATCGAGAGGAGCAACTTTGGAGTAGACATTTTTTTATATTAACTAATAAAATAAATTATTTACATATTTATTTATTTAAAGAGAGATTACAACTTTGACTCACTAGTGTGAAGTACTAGCTCGTAGATGCTCTTGATACTCGCATGTTGAGAGACGACAACGCTTCGTGTGGTGTTCTTCTTCATCTTCAAATTTGGTGTCATACCCAGTTTCCTCTTTTCGAACTCACTTTGCTTGGAAGCTAACGTCAAAAAGGAAATAGTCCAAGAGTCCTTTGCGAACCAGTTCTCTTCAAGACAAGGTTTTGGTGTTGCAAAGCTCATTGAGCAGTGTAAAGTAGAACCTAGAGCTCTCAAGATCTCTAGATGGTGTTCTACAAACTGTGAGTTAATGTTTTAGCTTTCAACGGTCTCGATTGTATTAAACACACTCATCATTCGGTGTTGGCTATTAGATAGATGCTTCAATGTTGTTCTAGAGGCTTCTCTCCTCATGCGCTAGACTATCTTTTACATGTTATAGACTCAAAATTTCCACACAAATTACTCCTCTATCATGCACCAAACTTGATCAACCAGTTGGTCTACTTCCAGTATCCTCTCTCTCTTTTCCTCTTGCTTCTCTCCCTCTTCATGCAGAATAACAACTTTTCATGCACCAATATGCCTATTATCCACACATGTTCTTATACTTTTAACATAGTTGAGAAGACTTCTTCATGTTGAACATGATCTTCCACATAATTCCACATAGGCTAAAGGCTTCACATAGCAGCAAATATTTTCCTTGTTTAAATTACTACGCAAAAGAAAAATACTTTTTCTTTCTATGCACTTTTCTTCCACCCAGGGCTTTTTCTTTGTTTTCCATGCAGGTTTGGGACCAGGAACTTGTCTCTTACTACTTCAGACCTGGCTCTTTGGTCAGATTCCACGTAGAAATACAAGGTCTCCAAGTAGAGAGGAGCTTCAAACTTTGCAGCAGCAAAAAAACTCCTTTTTTACACAATTTCGACTCTTGTTGTCCATGTAGCATAAGATTCTCAGTCTTTAGACAAGGAATTGGAAATGAATTCTTTCTCTCCATGCATCTACACACATAGGTCGAGTCTTTTGATAGCTCGATACCAAACTGTGAGGTAGAAATAAAGGAGAAAGAATAGAGATATGTTATCTCTTATTATTCTTCGAATCAAAAGAACCACGTATAATATTTATAGGTACGTGAATAAACAAGAACCCCTAGATGGATGGAGAAGTTACAAACAAGAAGGAGAGAATAATGGAATAGATAGGAACTAGTCTAATAATAAAAATTAAGTACGTAGACTATGCTAACAAAAATTGTAAGATTTGTTGAGTGTGTCCATTTTAGTTGTGTTGAACGTTTGGGAATGTATATCTTTGTGGAAGCCATGTTTGTTAAAAATTTCTCAAGGTTGCTCAAATTCCCTCATGGTTCCTTAGTTAGGACTCGAGGGCCATTAAGGGTTTGGCTACTCCTCTTAATGGATTAAAGGTGGGTGGGTAGAGCATGTTTCCTATTCCCCTTCCTTTGTATGGCGATTATTTTTGTGAAAGATTGAAGGATGCAAGATTGAAATTCAAGTTGGGAGAAGACATGTGATTTTTCCTTGTTGTTATTCCTTATGTTGTAAATTGTTTATTTTATTATTCCCACTTTGAGTGGATGATTGTAAATTTGTAAGCTTGAAAGAAAGTTGTATTTGTACTTGAAAATCTCTATAATTTGTAGACTCTTCTAAGAATGCTTGAATGAGAAAATTACATTTTGAAATGTGTTAGTTTTGTGAAAGGAAAATTACCAAAATTTCCATTGCTTTGGTGAAGTAGAAAGTTTGAAATGGGTTGAAATGGAATGCATTTTCTTTAACTTAAGTTGTTTATTTGTCTCAAAATGAAACTCTCCTAAAGTTGTAAGCATTTAAGTTGCAATGTATTTTTGGAAAAACAAAGATGTATGGAAATGAAGAGTGTGAATTCTTGTTGTTGTGAAAAATGGAAATTGTGAAATAGAATGTATTGTAGTAATGTTATACTCAATTTTTACTCTTATTGCAAAAATGGATGAATAGAACTTGAATTGTTGTTTTCTTTTGAAACTAAGAGACTAGATATACTATTTATCTACCCAAAAATTAATAGAAAACACTCTCATTAAATTTTTTGAAAATGATGTTTGGGTGAAGGTTCTATTTTCGGTGAACAGGACCACCACCCTATGCAAAGCGGCCATTTCGTAGCGCCGCCTTGACTCAAAGCGGTGGTTGGTGAACCGCCCCCAGGCAGGAGGCGATCACGGGATCGCCGGCCTATGTAGGGTGGAGGTTTCTTCACTCTTGACAGAAAAAATTGTTTATGTCTAAGAATAGTCCAGATTTAACTTTAAATAAATTATAAGATTAAAAACTTAACTAGTAACCTTCTAAAGAACTAGAAATCAACTTCTTTTAAAATTTCAAGCCATCAAATATTCATTTTAACACTCAAATGTGGAGGTTTAAAATAAATGGGGTTTCCCCAATAGTTGAATTCTTAATCCAAGAAAATGTTTTTATTCAAATAAAAAATTAGATCCAAAATAAGATCTCTACAAATGGGTAACAATGCAATGGAAAAATCTTTCATCTAAAACCTAGAGGAATTTTTTCATGGTTGATCCTCCTTGCTCTCATGACTCTTCCTTCTCTCCTCCTCCTCTTCCCAAAACTTACAAATAAGAAAAGAACAAATGAAGTGGTTTGAGAAAAATAGGGGATTAAAAAGAAGACCATAAAAAAATTAGGGAAACATTAATCTAAGGGATAGGATGGATTCAATCCTATGACCCAAATTAAACCCTACCTCACCTAAGTGAGAAGGTATTTTGTGAGAATGTAACTTTTAATTAAAAAAAAGAAAGAACATGAGAAATGGGGTTAATGGGGCCACTTGTGGCTAGGTAAAAACTAAACATTGTAGTTAGAAAACAATACAACCTTAGTGTTGGATATCAAAATTAACTAATGAGACTTAGTAGTTGTTTTTAAATATAAATATAACTTAGGAATTAAATTATAATATTTAATTATTAATTTAATTCTATTGTTCAAGCTTGTGTAGAAATCCCTAATCAAGAAATTTAATAAGTGTGAAAATGTCTAACCTTGTTAACACTTTTAAACAAAAAAATATTATTAACGTAATCTTAACTAATAATTTATTAGTTCTTCTTGTTTCTAGGATAGAAAATTGTGGGTGTTACACTTCCACTCAGTCCTTCCACACTAATCCGCTGCCAAAGAAAAACAAGAAACACCAAAAAATAGGTGGGAGAATATCTTCCATGTAAGTCTACAGGTGAGGACGTCACTTTGCTCAGAAACGCCACGTCTCCAATTCCTTTTCAAATTCTACACTATCTTAAATGAACACATAGCAGGTCACCTCGTTTCTATATAATACGCCAAAACCAACAAACGACTCCACATTTTACACGCACGCTGAGGGGAGAGGAATGATCTGATACCAAAACATGTATGATATTAGTCATTGCCAAATGAAAGGAATTAATTCCACACCATAGGTCCTAGAGAATTCCAAATAGATTCCCAACGAACCATGTCTCTACAAAATGTTTCCACCTAGACCGAGGAACAGTGCTCAAAAACTCACGCCGTGCTCTGATACCAATGATAGAAAAAGAGAGCATAATAATTCATTGATTCAACCAAATAGGAGGTAGTGAATATATACAAGAAAAAATAGTAAAAGAAGAGTTCGACCAGTTCCTATAACTGCCCTAGTCCAACCAAGTCGGTTTAGTTAACAATGTATTATTATTTTGCTAACACACATTTTAGTTAATTTTGGAAACCAAGAACTTGTTTTTGTGTTTAGTAAACAGATAGTTTTGTTAAATGGAAATGCTCTCCATGGTTTTTTTTGTTACTGGTTGTTTATATTTTGTAATTTAAATTTCTGGTTGTTGGTTGCAGAGGCAGGCGGAAATTCCATACATGATTTCAGTAGTGTTAAACAGCTACTTCGTAGTTTTAAACAAGGGTGCCCAGGCATAGCCATCTGCCTCTATTGGAATATCTACTTTTTTCCACCCGTTTCCCCTAAGTCACTTACTTAATCCTTTGTAATCGTACCACCCATTTTCAGGGCCTCCATTTCCTTGCAGGAAAATGTTTATGGAACCCTTGCAAAAACCTACATTTTTAGCGCAATATAGTGAAAACCCTATTCAAAAGCCTCCATTTTGGCATAGTTAGGTAAGATAATTGTAAACATTTTCCACAAGAACACATCTCTTTTAGGAATTCTGTCAAACAGTTCGTATTCCTTCTCTAAACTTCGAAAATTTTCATACATGTATAGTAGTGCAGTTCTAACTACAACATACGTAAAAATCCTCTTATCCTTAAAGATTTTATGGATGTCCATACCTTGTTCCAAAGTTACCATTTTGGCACAGGCTAGGAGTATGCTCGTAAATGTAAACTGATCAGGTTGGATGACTATTTGTTGTTGCATTCATATGTTTTGACATTTACGCTGACTTGTGAAAAGCACTACCACTAGCATTTAGTATTTAGTTTACCCACTCGACTTCTTCGAAACATCATGATTTATGCTATAGTACACAAAAGAGCCCCGTAGAGAAATTTAGGTGACAAATTATTCAACATGACAAGAGGCAATAGATCCCGCCCAAATGACCATGTTTCGTATTTATCATTTGGGTGAGATGTATTGCATCTTTTCATGTTAAATTATTTGTCACCTAAAGTTCTCTACAAGGTTATTTTTGTGCATTGTAGCAAAAATAATAATGCTTCAGAGAAGCCAAATTGGTAAACTAAATGCTAAATGCTAGCTTTATTTTTTTCATAAGTCATTTTAAATTTCCAAACACAATGACCCTATCCCTCACGTAAGTTTGCTAAGAGGCGTAATGTGGCAAGTTGTCAATGTGGAAGTGGACCAACTATTTCCGTCTGTCTCCGTTTCTATGTCCCTCTGTTTCTCTCTGTCCTTTTTTTGTTCAATGCAACTATTAATTGTTGTGGTTGTGTGGGCCATCACATCGATCAATTTATTAGTTCAGAGGTAATAAATTTCTAATTCAAAATTTGAATTTACCCGCTCATCACTTCCAGTTCCGTTTCCCTTATATCTCGATCATAGCTTCATTTTCCCCCTGTTTTGTTGTCGGGTGTCTAAATATGGTCGGTTCACAAAGACAGAAGAGGAATACAAGTTTTCAAAAAGTGTTGCAGGTGCTACCTCCAACATGGCGAAGCAACAAGTCATTGGCTCTTTGGATTCGGCCTCCATTACCATTGAATCAACCTATTTCTCTCCAACACACGTCACATTTCAGGGATGACTCTCTTGTTTTGTTTTCAGTAGTTTCTTTGTTCTATTATGAAGTTTTTGATATATTTTTGTGATGATGAAATTCCATTGGTAAGATCTAGAGAACACAACATCGTTTGTGATTAGATGCCGATCTCAGTCAATGACTGCTTTGATAGGCAATATAGCCACCTCCATCGGATTGGGATGTTGGTATTGGAATATTTTTTAACACAATGATGATAATAAGAAAGTTATATGTTGTTGAATTATTGTAATTGAAGCATCAACCAATGCATTCGAAATTATTCCACAATATTTGATGCAAATCACTTTGAATAACTTTATCAAACTGTAGATAGCAAAAAGAAAATAAAAAATGAAAGTGTTGGAGGTAACAACGTACTAGGTGGAACAAAAAATTACTTTGACATAGTCCCTATACTCACACCAATAACACATTTCAGTTTTATATAGTATACAACTTATATAAGAATAACATGTTGGATCATCATTATTAAAGTTAACAACGTAATATGTTGTTGAATTGATTTGATCAAAACATCAAACATTACATTGGACATTATTCCAAAATAATTGGTGGCATTAAATTTTAACAAATGATTCAAACTATGGTTTACAAAACAAACATTAAAATGCATATTTTCGAGGTAACAACGTAGTATGTAGAACAACAACCTACTTTGATGTAAATAATGTATAACAAACTTTTACATCACATTTTTATGAAATATAGTGAAATTATATTTGGTAATAATAATGTATTGGTTCATCATTAGTAGGGGTAGTAATGTAATACATTGTTTAATTGTTCTAATCAAATTAGCAAACAATGCATTGGAGATTATTCCAAAGTAATGTATTGAAATAACTTTGAATATATTTGTCACACTATACATTACAAAAAACCATTGAAAATGCATGTTTTGGGGGTAACAACGTAGTACATGAACAATAAGTTACTTTTATATAGATCATGTACGCACATAAAACTTTGACATGAGATATTTTGAGTTTTTTCGCTACTCCTATGGAAAATGTGTTTGAAAGATTTCTTGAAAATATATCATTTTTAAACATATTTTAAAGTTGTCCATTAAAATTTGCAGGCACAACTATTGACTTCTACATATCCAGAAACAATTTTAGTTTCTAATGCAATCTTAATGGCATAAGCTACAACTCTACCATAATATTGTTTTATTATTCTTGAATCTTCCCTAACCCTCCTTTTATAGGAAGATGGCTAAAGTAGCAAAAATAATGTGTTAGAAGAATTTTAAAATGAGTTTTTGGGAAGGTAAAATATAATTCAAATGTCCATGTAGAGGGTTTGTAATCAAACACAAACTTAAAATATGTTTGGAGATGTCAAAGATACTTGAGACATACATCAAATCTCAAGGTTGGTTACACTACATTATCTCTTTTTAGTCATATGGAGGTATTACTTAGTGTAGTTAACTAGTATGACATAACACTCATAACTGGGTGTCACACACGTAGAAAAAATGTAAAATTATGAGAAAATATGGGAATAAAGGGATTTTTCTACTTTTTAATTCTAATCTTTAAGCCATTAAGGTTTTTGATTGGATGGCATTCAGTTTCTTAGATAGCCAAGATGCAAACATGAGAATAAAGTTTGAAACTAAAAGATGGGAAATAAATACTTGTATGTCCCACACCTATTTCCATGGCTTAGATTATTGCTACAAAAAAATTATGTCTTCAGCTGACATTCCTAATAGTAATAACTCGTGTCCTTTAAAAGTAAGAGGGAATGAGTTTGAAATTATTCAAAAATAATTGAATGAAACAACTTTGAATAGATTCATAAAAATGAAGTGCAAAACAAACATTAAAAATGCATGTCATCGAGGAATCAACGTATTATGTTGAACACCAACCTAGTTTGATATAGATCATGTAGGCACACTAAGATTTGACATTATTGTTTTATATAGTACATAGAGCATATTTTGTAAGAGTAATGTGTTGGATCATCATTATTAGGGGTAACAATGTAATACGTTGTTGAATTATTATACTCAAAGTAGGGGAATGAATTGGAAATTATTAAAAAATAATTGAATGAAAAAACTTTGCATAGATTTATAACAGTATGCAATGCAAAAAAAAAATTAAAAATGCATGTTTTTGAGGAAACAATGTATTACGTTTAACAACAACCTAGTTTGATATAGATCATGTAGGCACACTAAGATTTGACATTACAGTTTATATAGTAAAGTGAGTATATATTTTGTAAGAGTAATGTGTTGGATCATCATTATTAGGGGTAACAACATAATACATTGTTGAATTATTGTACTCAAAGTAGGAGGGAATGAATTGGAAATTATTCAAAAATAACTAAATGAAACAACTTTGAATATATTCATAACACTATATAGTGAAAAAAACATTAAAAATGCATGTCATCAATGCAACAACGTATTAGGTGGAACAAAAACATAATTTGATATAGATCATGAAGTCACACTAAGATTTGACATTGTATTTTTATATAGTACATTGAGTATCTTTTGTAAGAGTAATGTCTTGGATCATCTTTATTAGGGGTAACAACATAATACATTATTGATTTATTGTACTCAAAGTAGGAGGAAATGAATTAGTATTAAAAAATAATTGAATGAAATTAGAAATTATTAAAAAATAATTGAATGAATGAAACAAATTTGAATAGATTCATTCAATTATTTCTTAATAATTTCTAATTTCATTCAATTATTTTTAATAATTTCTAATTCATTCCCTCCTACTTTGAGTACAATAAATCAACAACGTATTACGTTGTTACCCATAATAACGATGATCCAACACATTACTCTTATGGAAGATACTCAATGTACTATATAAAACTACAATGTTAGATCTTAGTGTGGTTTCATGATCTATATCAAATTAGGCTATTGTTCCACCTAATACGTTGTTGTGTCGATGACATGCATTTTGAATGTTTGTTTTGCACTATATAGTGTTATGAATCTATTCAAAGTTGTTTCATTCAATTATTTTTGAATAATTTCCAATTCATTACCTCCTACTTTGAGTACAATAATTGAACAACATATTATGTTCTTACCCCTAATAATGATGATCCAAAATATTACTCTTACAAAATATACTCAATGTACTATATAAACTGCAATGTCAAATCTTAGTGTTCCTACAAGATCTATATCAAATTAGGTTGTTTTTCAACGTAATACGTTGTTTCCTCAAAAACATGCATTTTTAATGTTTTTTTTGCACTACATAATGTTATAAATCTATTCAAAGTTGTTTTATTCAATTATGTTTTAATAATTTCCAATTTATTCCCCTACTTTGAATACAATAATTCAACAATGTATTACATTGTTACCCCTGATAATGATGATCCAACACATTACTCTTACAAAAGATGATTTTGTGTACTATATAAAATGATAATGTCAAATCTTAGTGTGCCTACATGATCTATATCAAAATATGTTGTTGTTCAACATAATACGTTGTTTCCTCGATGACATGCATTTTTTAATAATTGTTTTACACTTCATTGTGTTATGAATCTATTCAAAGTTGTTTCATTCAATTATTTTTGATTAATTTCTAACTCATTCCATTCTACTTTTAAGGGACATGGGCTTATTATGTGCCACATATTAGTAAGGAGTTGCAAGAATGAGTAGAAAAGTTATTACTATTAGGAATAATTATAGCAAGTCTTTCATTATTAGATCTTTAATATACTTAATTAATACATGTAACAAGATACTTTAATATAGATCATGTATACATACCAAGATTTGACATTGTAGTTTTATATAGTACATTGACTATATTTTGTAAGAGTGATGTGTCGGATCATCGTTATTAGGGGTAATAACATAATATGTTGTTGAATTGTTGTACTCAAAGTATCACACAATGAATTGGGAATTATTCTAGAATAATTGAATGAAATCAATTTGAATAAAGTCACCACACTATGTATTGTAAAACAAACTTTGAAAATGCATGTTTTTGAGGTAACAACGTAGTGTGTGGACATGAAACTTTGACATCACAGTTTTAAAAATATAACGAGTATTGTTCATAAGGATAATGTACTATATCATCATTATTAGGGTAACAACATAATTTTTGTTCAATTTCTGTAATCAAAGTATCGGGAAATGAATTGGAAATTATTACATAATAATTGAATAATATCCATTTGATTATATTCCTCACACTATGTATTATAGAATGAATATCGAAAATACAAGTCTCAAAGGTAACAACATACTAGGTGTAATAACATGCTAATTTGACACAACCCATGTACTCACACTAAATTTTGACACTACATTTCAATAAATTATATAGATTCCATAGTTTGTTGTATAATCATTCTTACATAAAAGGAAACATGAATATGTTTGAATCCTAAACATTGCATATGTTAGACATGGATACTCTATGTTTAGGGTTCCTTTGATGATGCCATCCATCAATGACCACCAACACAAAACGTTTAACATTTTAGATCATTGTTATTAGGGGTAACAATGCAATACATTGTTGACTTGTTGTACTCTAAGTATCACACAATGCATTAGGAATTACTCCAAAAAAATTGAATGAAATCAATTTGAATAAATTCATCACACTACATATTACAAAAAAACATTGAAAATGCATGTTTTCTAGGTAACAATGTAGTATGTGGAGAAAAACTACTTTGATATAGATCATGTATGCATACAAAACTTTGACATCACACTTTTCAACAATATAATGAGTATTGTTAGCAAGAATAATGTGTTGGATAATAATTATTAGGGGTACCAATGTAGCATGTTGTTGAATTGTCATAATCAAAGTATTAGGAAATGAATTGGAAATTATTCCAAAATAATTGACTGAAATCGATTTGATTATATTTCTCACACTATGCAGTGTAAAATGAATATCTAAAATGCATGTTTAAGAGGTAACAACATGTTAGGTGTAATAACATGTTACTTCGACATAGTCCATGTCAGGGAAAATTTTAGTGGAAAATTTTTGTAAACTCACGAAAATCAAAGATTATGGAAATTGAAATTGGTGAATATTATGTGGTTTGAACAACCGACTTATTTGCTAAAAAAATCGACCGACAAGTCCCTTATA
This sequence comes from Taxus wallichiana var. yunnanensis, assembly GCA_018340775.1. NCBI lineage: Eukaryota > Viridiplantae > Streptophyta > Pinopsida > Cupressales > Taxaceae > Taxus > Taxus wallichiana. Next base: position 576,210,062 of record CM031242.1, read on the forward strand.
ATATTCATTTCACCTAGATTTTACACATATATAAAATCTTATGAATGTAATTTGCCACCATTTTGAATCATATCATCCACATATTCTCTTGTTAGCATTAATACATAGTTATTAAGAGACAGTTACAGATAGTTACAAATGTCTCCTTCCTCTTTTAGCCTAGCCTATATATTTGTCTTTATTCTATTTTCTACACATGCATTGAATAAAATAATTCATTCTCTGCTATCATTGGTATCAGAGCTTTCTCCATTCCTCTGCCTACTTGGAGAATAGAGTGACTTACAGAGTTTCTCTTTTGGCATGTGGAAAATAGTGCCCATTGAAGAAAATAGTTTGTATGTTGTGCATGGAGGTGGTGAGCCGTTGTTCCTTCCAAACAACCTGCTAACATTCTTAGACAATGTTCCTTTCATTGAAGCCACTATTTTTTTGTTTGGACGTGGGCATAATCACAAAGCGTGGTCTGGAGAGAAAAACGTGGGCCAACAAGCAACTCGAAGGGCAATATTGCATTGCAAAATGCAAAACCATTGTTCATGAACAGTAAAACATGAACAATGACTTATGAAAGGAGCATATGAGCATAAGCCTGTGTGGAGATCCAAACGACCTACTCTCACACGTCTTGCAAACAAATCAATCTTGGCTATACGCTACCTGGATGTTGTCATTTTGGCATTTTTCTTAACCTCCGTAGATTTATTTAGTGAGGCCGACTTTTGTATAGGAGACTTACCGTGAAGGAGACAGTGATCTGTTGCTGCATTGGAAGCAAAGAAAAAATTATTCTTTGTATTTTTCTTGAAAGCAGAAACATGGCAGTGGAAGTGTGGTGATTTGAAGACCTGTTGATTGTTGGCATTGGAACGTGTGGATGTGGTGTGCATTACGACTAGTTTTCTCTAGTATTTGGCTGTATACATGAAGCAAGAGAATAATCCTACGTTGTTCAGAATCCTAAAGCGACAAGTGTAGTGTGCAACACCCAACAATGTCTGCTCCAAAAATATTGCTATCCGATGCCCAACTCTTGAAAGGGCCAAATTTTGCCGCATGGAAAACCAAGATGTAGATGATTCTTCAGTTTGAAGATCTTTGGGGGATCATTTATGGAACAGATGCCCTCTTGATGACATTTTTGCACTTGTGCAAAAATGGGCAACTCGAAACTTCATTACAATGGACAGCTTTGGTGAAGTATACCTAAGCTAAGGGATTTACATCAGATTATTTTGTTATTGTTGATTTATGAAAGAGATTAAGTGAAATCTGTAGCTATGTGTGTTCTTACAAAATTTAACAACTCACATAGTCTGCAATCTCACGAATATCCTCAGCAAGAGAAAACAAGCCCTAAACGACATCTGTGTTATCCCGTTGAAGACACTGGATTGTAGAATATGTAAGGTGTATAGTTTTGGAATAGCAGACATAGTGGCAATTTTCAAACAATCAAATTCATGGTTATTATCTTGATGCCTATCAGTTTTATTGCTCTATGTTCATTAAAGTTGTTATGATTTATAAGTCTGCATTTACCTATGCTGCCATAAAAGATTACAATTGACTCCTTTCCTGCTACTTCCATCAAGAAAGTATTGACAAAAAACAGTGACAATAGTGTCCAAATGGAGGTAGCAGAAAGGAGTCAAAATGAAGAATGGAAGCTAAGATAATCACACAGCATACAAAGAGACACATTTTATTCAATGATTATCCACTGGAGTTATAGGTATTCACTTCAAGTTACCCGTTATGTTAATTCATTTTATTGAGATATTGAGTTGCCTACATCATTATACAATCAAAGCAAAACAAAATGCAGAAATAGATAATCAACTCATTATTTCAATTTAATTCTTTATTCATAAAATATCATAAGTTTTCCCACACAAGATATGGGATATGACTAAGTGACTCATCATACACATGGAAATGAGAATATCACATGTGCTAGAGAACAAGAGTAGAGGAGTAAAAGTGAACCCATCATTACCTTTTCTCGTCTCTGTCTTCACTCCTCAAAGCATTTCCATCTCCATCTCAACTCCTCCGTCTTTCACTTCCATCTCCATTTCTTAACACCCGCAAGACAAGAGAAGCATCACAAATTGAGTTCAAGCATACAATGTTATTCTAGTACTCATGTTCTAAAGCAAATAAAAATTATGAATTCAATATATCTAACGGTACTTGAAAGAAAGAAGTACAAAAACACACAACAAAGGAAAATAAAGAGAAATAGACGAGTAAATGACACTAAAAGTAGGTTGGAAAAGGTTGCAGAAGAAGGAGGGAAAAAGAAATAAATCGCATGGATACAAAAGAGGCCAAAAGGCCTATTTATTTATAACTCATTTTGAAGGAACATGTTGCAACATTGATTGAAAATCAGTTACCTAGTTAAGAAGAAAGCATCTACTGAATGAAGCACAGACATCATTTTCAAATATCTTATAGAAGAAAGTCAGAGCTTAAAGTCCCACTTCAGAATGATCTAATAAGAAGATATTTTGTAAATTTGGATCAAAAATTTGGAAAAGGAGAGAGAAAATAGGATTTTGGAAAATTTTTGCCAGAGTCTCCCCTTGTAAAATGGCATTTTTCAAGAAAAAAAAAATTGAAACACATGCTTTTCAACTACTACAATGCTTTCTAAGCTATCTGTGCTTTAAAAGGAAGTAAAAGCGAAGAAAGGAAAATCATGTTTCATCACTTTTAAAATTGATATCATGATCAAACGAAACATACTGAGTTTTCGATTCTCACCATGCAATGACTATCAATGTTCCTTTTATTTTATATTTTTAGTATGAATCAAAGAAGAAAATACTTTGCAAATTTTCAGAAAAGTTGCAATGAATCAAATAAATTCAGCATGGACAACTCATTCAGATGATCAGATAAGCAAAGAAAGATGTTATATCTTTTTCAAGAAAAGGTCAAATTATCAAAATCTTGAAAGAGAAGGATTCGAAGAAATTTTTCCAGAGTTTCCCCTTGCAAAACAGACTTTTCCAGAAAAACATAATTGAGAAATAATGCAGAAATTAAAATATACTTGCTACTATGACTTCTAGAAAGTGAAGTACCATTACAGAGAAAGAAATTAATTATCTTCTTCATTTTCCAAAAAGGATATGTTTATTTCATTATACAGAAAGTATGCAATCATGTTTGCAAACAAAGAACCAACATACAACTGCCAAGGATTCATTATCCTAAATGCAAATGTCAAACTACAGAATATCAAAGATAGCATTCATCTTCCGACTGATGGAGTAAACTACAAAGCTTAGCAAAGACCTTGTAGAGTCTAAAGCATGCCTTACGAAATAAGATCATTATACGTAAAGTAAGCATGCACAGAGTTCATAAAAGTAGTTCGAATTTCATCTACAAAAGGAAAAAATGAATCACAAAGGAAAGAGACTACTAAGTAAGAAGTTTCCATTCCCAGGATATAGTTCATAGATAGTAACAACCAGTCAACAAGCTTGAACTCATACAGTCCAGAAAGGAAGTATGTCATGATGCCAAGCATACATCTACAGGAAAATGAAATAGAGTTCAAATATCGAGGTAAAAGATCAAACAGTTTACACTTCTAAGTTTGGAGCAATATTTGCAAGTAAAATATCAAACCCGAGTATAGAAGGAGTTCCTCTACAAATGTCAATAAAGTAAGACTCGGAGATCAAGTTTTAAAATCAGAAAGGATTGAACCCACAAAGTATTTTCATCTAACAAATATTATAACCAAGGTTAGCAAAGATCCAAAGTTGCAGGACAAAAACTCAAGCCCGAAAGAAAAGAGGAAATAGTGTAAGAACTCACCGTGCCCAACGAGAAAACAAGCAAAGTGGTGGAAATTTCCATCTACAGGCTCGTGTTGAGCGCATTAGCTACCGAATCGAAAAAATAGACATAAAACCAGAAGTCAGAGTTTCGTCACGATCACAGCAGAGCAAAGAAATAGATGAGAATGATCTTCAGATCATATACAAAGAGGAAAAGGTCAAGCTACATGATCAAAAACAAAATAAATACCTCCACGTTTGTGAAAAATGTAGAAACAGTCGAGCAACTATGGCATCGAAGGCTAAATAACAAGTATGCAAGCTCAAATACTTCCAGATCTCCAAGTTTCCATCAAAGTTACAGAGCGAGCAAAAAAATTTGCAGAGGCTTCGCCCGCAAATTGAAAAAAACCGAATGAAATGACCAAGTAGAGCTCGCAAGTGTATAAACCTTTCATCGAACTAGGGTTACAAAACCCTAACCCACGGTAAAGCATCAACGATTCATCAAATGCCAAGTGCCAGATCGAACGGTGATCGGCCCACACAGGTTCCAAAGTGATAAAGCCCAATTAAACGCCACCGACTGGAATAAATGCTCAGGCCAGAACCCTAATCCAGGTTACAAGATCAAGGGCCTCAAACACTTCGTAGAACCCAAGCTAAACCACCACGGTCAAGTTACCACAGGCCAGGGTCAAATGAAGGGTGAGTCATCATGGAGAGGGGCCAGCCCACGTGGACAGAGAAATAATAATTCACCAAGACTTTACAAAGTCTAAAGTATGCATGCCCACAAAATAAAATCAAATATCATTATATGCCAAAAGTCCCAAAAAGGTAATATTTGTATTATGTGCTAAGGTCTAAGGGTGGCGAGTTTAATACATGGTGGACTAGCCAAAGGGTGGTGCCCTTTATATTATACACATGCTAATGCCTAAGTCCACAAGGTGGTAGTATCAAACTATACGAACCAAAGGTGGTCCCCACATGGGGTATTAAACCAAAATTTGCAAAGTGTCACTCTTGTGACCATCCAGAAAAGTGAAGAAAATCAAAGCATGTACATATTGGAGGTGGTCCCCATTTCAATTTTATTGTGCAAATATTGCTAAAGGCTGCATTCTTTTTGCCTACACACAAGAGTGATATTTTGCATGCCTTCACAATAGGACAGAATAGAGAAGATGATGAATTTGCATGTGCAAGGAAAGAAGACTTGCCTAGCAAGCAATTTATAATTTTAGCAAATTATTCACCTTTCTTTCTTAAAAATAGAACAGTCAACTTCAGTTTGACTGTATTGTATCTAAGGCTGATAATGCCTATTTTATTACATGCTCTAGTTTGTATTATTTTATTCCTTTATTTAAGGGATAAAATTAGGACACATGGGCGAGTACAACCTTAGTCTATTTTTAGGAAGGGGGTGAACTTTTGCTATATATTGTGTGCTCTTGCAAAGCACAAAGGGGGAATTTTTCAGAGATTTTCCCAGAAGAACTTTTGATATGAGTACTGAAGCAATTTCTACCAGTTTTACCCTCTGAGTGTTGAATTACTTTTACCTTTCCAAGTTGTTCTGCAGTCTTGTGTATGCCGATATTAATCTTGTGAAATCAATATTCCCTGATTAATCACTTTACCCTGCTACAGATCTACTATTTTCCTACTAAATTTCATTGTGCATGTTAGCTTACTAGTACTATTGTGATTTTCCTCAAGTATAAATTAGGTGTTTCTACCCTTACGTTTTGCAGAAAGTACAAATTGGTTCATGCACAAAAGAATTCTTCACAAGTCAGTTGTTTATTCCACTCAAGTCAAGTTCTTTATTCAAATTTGGTGTATCACCTTAGTAATTATCTCATTTTCAATCACTTCCTAACCCTAAAACTCCCAGAAAGCAGTCTAGTGAACACCAATAAGGAACCAACCTTTTAAATCCTAGAGGTTCACTTCAAAATAGGTATACCCACAAACCCGAGGTGTCCCATTGTATCAGATTGTATCTACGAGAGAGAGATCTTTTATAGACTTAGAACACTGCTGCCATCTCTTTTTGGGTGCACTTTCGATAGATAATACTTGATTTTTTTGGCACGCCCGGTGGGACCACGAATCAGATTTACATGTAAATTTCAGATTCTAGAGCAGATCAAAAGTATTTTTACAACAAATAAATTTACTTTTGGGAACTAAAGCTGTAGCAAATTAATTCTAAAGATTCTATGATCTTTTGGCGACTCCGTAAAGTTAATTTTAGACCAGTATTATAACATGTTCCATGCCTAAAGTGACTACAATATCATCGGTAAGAGGTATTCCTCCTGAGTTTGTTTCTTTACCTTTGAAATCTGCTAGAAGAATAAGGGTTGGTAATACTTTGTGTTATAACTGCACTGGTTTGAAAACCCTCCTGATATTCCTTCACCATGAATAAATTTTTCAATCAATATCCCAGTTTTTCCAATGGCTATTCAACCACCCAGAAATTTTGCAGCCTTTACTAATGGAAGCCCATTAGTAATTATAGTATATCATGACATACCTAGTGCTGCTCTGAAAATTCTGCCATCATTTACTGGTGAAAATCAAGTTACACCAACTAAACACATCAAAGATGTTGCAGCCATATGTGCAGTCCACAATATTACTCATGAAGACGTAGCTTTAAGACTTTTAGCTGCATCTTTTAAAGGACAAGCCTTGCAATGGTATAAGAACCTAGAAATTGGAAGCATAAGAACTTGGGATGGATTAGGAGAGAAATTGTTGGAACAGTTCCAAGACAATTCAGATCATTTTTCCCTGATAGAACAACTATCTACTATCAAGAGAGCCCCTCATGAATATTTGTCTAGTTTCAACATTCATTTTGCTAGAACTTGGGAAAGAATCCCAGCAAGTGTTAAGCCTCAAGCTGATCACACTTTCCTTTATTACCTCAGAGCATTGAATAGTGATATTGCAACTATGATTCAATCCATGGGAGCTTTTACTCTTCCAGGGGCCTATGACACTACTATAAAAGCTGAAAACAACCTTATTCAAGCTAGAAAATTAGCACCAAGGCCTACAATGCCATTTTTGGCAGATTTAGCTCCTATCCCACAACCTATTACAATCGTAGAGCCTACTATTGCAGCCCCATCCCCGATATGTTTAAATCTTTGCAAACCATGGGAAATAAACTGACATCAATTGAAAATAAGCTTACATTGCCTAATAGGCCATATCAAGCTCCTTACCAGCAAAACCAACAAAACTAGCAAAACCAACAGAATAGGCAGCCTTACCAACAAAATCAAAATTACAAGCAAAGCCTTATTAGCAAAGGCAGTTTTATTCTAATGTTCCTAGTACATCTAACACTTTGGTTCCAGTTAATATGGCTACATAAGAGTGGTGCCAACCTTGTAATTAACCTAATGAAATTGCAAATTTCCCAAATACATTACTGAACATGAATCTTGTTGTGCAACCTCAATCTGAAGAATTGTTCATACCTCAAATAGAGGGTGGGCAGAAAGAAAGTCATATTCAGAAAACACCTGAATAAAATTTGGTCAGCTTTAATGAGGAGGATTTCATTGTTGTTACCACTAGAGCTCAAGAGAAAGCTACCGAAAATAAAAAAACAACAAAAAGACCCATGCTGCCCATTATTACTCGAGATATCAACATCTTTAGTCTCGAAATTAGCCAACATCTTGTTGTCCCTCGAGAAAATAGCAAGTGTTACAGCTAGTAAAGAGCAACAAAAATAACTTCACTTGATCCAAGAAAACTATTTATCCCTCGGATATCCAGTGCCAAAGCAGAATCAGTTTTTGCTAAAATTTTTGCTAAAACGGTCGAATCTATCTCTAAGACTATTGCTTCTTTCAAAATTTTTGATGTGATGAGGAATCACAATGTTAACATCTCGATGTGGGACACCTTAAGCATTCCAGGACAACAGGATTTACTCTCTCATGAACTAGCTAAACTGCAGATTTCTTCAAAAATAATAGTAAAGGAAGTCCAAAATACATATATGGTCCTTGGAACACTTGATCAAGATCGCGTAAAATATGTTGGATGGATGGTTCAGAAGGTTCTAAATTCTCATGAAATAAAGAATCCACCACCCTTTTACCTATCTCTGATCATTGGAGAAAATTTAGTTCATAACTGTATTGTGGACAGTGGTGCAAGTAGTACAGTCATGCCTAAGTCAATTGCTAAAAAATTAGGCCTGCAATATGAACCTATAGAAAGGAGTGTTTTATAGTTTGATAGGATTGGGACTAATACAATTGGAGTAATCAGAAATTTGGAGGTAACATTACATGCTTGCCCAAATGTTTCCATTTTACAAGATGTCAATGCCTCCATATTTTTCTTTGTGCCTATCTAGAGACTTTACAACAAAAATAGGAGGCTACCTCTCTTCTAATTGGTCTTTCTTATTTTTCAGTACATGTTATGGCACTAAGGTTACCATAAATTCAGAGCCATTGGCTAGATTTCATATTGAGCCTCATTCACCAAATGTAGTAGCAAATTATTCAGCTTTTAGATCAATCGATATTGATGATGTAGCTCGATTTTAGCATTGAAGGTGTTTCTAACATGTTCATGGATGAGAAGACAATTGAAGAACATATTTTTAGTGTTTGTTACCCTGCACAAAGAAAGTGCGAACGTTCCTTCTTGTCCAAAACAGAAAATAAAACAAAAGGGATTTGGAAGCTTCATTTTGATGGAGCGAAGAGTAAGAAAGGACGGGGAGCAGGTGTGATGCTCACTTCCCCAACAAATAAAAGGTATTTTACAGCTCTGAGTCTTCAATTTTCATGCACTTGTAATGTAGTGAGTACGAAGCATTAGTTCATGGATTGCTTTGGGCGTAAAAGAGGAATCAACACGTTACAAGTTTTCATCGATTCGAGTTAGTAATAAATCAAATAAAAACTTCAATGTATGTAAGAATCCACTAATGAAGTCTTACATGCATAGATTTTTAGACTTAATGGAAGATTTTGATGCCATTAATATTTAGTCTATTCCTAGAGCCAAAAATAAACATGCTAATAGACCCGGTAGCAGCAGAGGTGCTAGTTTCGAAGTGCTGGAACAAATAGAAAGAAACAAAGTTCAACCTCATGTTAAGTTGATTTTCAAACCTTCTATACCTGATAATGAATCTAATTGGCAGGTGTTTGAGAGTGATGATCAAATCTATAGGTTTTTACAAAGAAGAAGCTGAATTTTCTGCAGTAAATCAAGATAAATTACAACATCTATATGGTGACCTAAATGTTAATTTAAAAACAAACAAGTTTCCTTGAGGACTTGTCACATTGGAAGACATCTTTAGCACCGATGACCAGTTAAGAAAGAACAAAGCTAAGATGTCTACTACTCATGCCGATAATTACGAAGAGTTTTCATTGATGAATGAAATAACTTATTTCTTAGAAAGGTATGTTCCTTATCCAAAAAATAGTCTTTTATTAAGTTTTGCACTAAATTTAAAGATGTTTTTTCTTAGAGATACCAAGACTTGAAAGGATTTGACTCTAGTCTAGCACAACATACGATTGAATTACAACCAAATTCTAAACCAGTTAGGCAGAAACAAGGGCCTATAAATCCCATAATAGAGCCTCTTATGAGGAAAGAATTATCAAAATTCATTGAATCGGTAATTATTTTCCCTGTTAAGCATTCAAGTTGGGTAGCAAATCTTGTTCCAGTTAGGAAAAAGAATGGAGAAATCAGATTATGTGTGGATTTTGGAGATCTTAATAAAGCATCATTGAAAGATCATTATCCATTACCAAACATGGATCAGATTTTGAGAATAATCTCAAGATTAGACAGACTATCCCTTCTATATGGTTACAGTGGATATAATTAGATATTAGTCCGAGGAGAGGACAGATATAAAACAACTTTTAGCACCAAGTGGGGTACCTACACTTACAAAATAATGCCTTTTGGTCTTTCAAATGTTGGTGCAACATTTCAACATGCAATAGACATGGCTTTTCGTAGCCTACTAAATAAATGCATAGTTTTTATTTAGATGATGTCACTTTGTATTCTCAAAAGATTCGATGAACATCTAATGCATTGGAGACGGATTTTCCGGATCTACGGGAAGTTTGGAATATCTTTGAATCCCAAAAATTATATCTTTTCAATACATGAAGGTAAGCTACTCGGCCATATTGTTTCCAAATAGGGTTTAGAAATTGATCCTCTCATAATTGAAGCCATATCACAGCTATCATTACCTCATCACAAGAAGGCATCAAAGATATTTCTAGGAAAAATCAACTTTTTAGAGAAGATTTGTCCCCATTTTGCAGCATTGGTTAAGCCATTGACAACCATGCTAAGAAAAGAGAAAACATTCTCTTGGACCAGCGAAGGGAGAGAGGGTTTTGATGCTATTAAAATAGCTATTTCTTAGGATCCTACTCTTGCAAATCCAAATTTTGACAGATATTTTACAATATACGCATGTGTAGGAGATGAAACAATCTCAGCTATTCTAACTCTAGTCAATGATGAGAATGTCGAACAACCAATTTATTTCTTCAAACATAGCTTGCATGATTACGAAACAAGGTACACATTCCTTGAAAAACAAGTAATTTCCATAGTCAGAGGACTAAATAATTTTAAGTAAATGCTTTCGAACAATAGAATTCATGTTCTTGTTTCTCATCCAAATGTGAAAGCTTTCTTGTTGAACAAAGAGTTGAATGAGAAAAGATCAGGCTGGATAACGAAGGTTATGGAATATGATGTTGATATCTCGAGTTGCAAAGATAGTTCAAGGTAAAGGTTTATGTGAGCATTTAATTTTTGATATAGAAAAACAGAAGGCTGTAGAACCCAACGATTCAGAACAACATGGTGAAAACATGTATCAGCAATCAAATGTTATGTTGCAACAAAGAAATCAGCAACCTTAACTTCCTCAAGAAATTCAAAATCAAGATGGATGACTGATTTGGTTAACTATCTACAACATGGCACCTATCCGGAAGGTATGGATAAGAATAAATGAAGATATTTCAGATTACAAGCTATTCCTTATCTTTTCATGGATGGTGTATTGTTTAAAAGAGATATAAATGGAATCTTGCTGCGATGTGTCGATTATGACAAAATTCAGAAGATATTATTAGAATTCCATGAAGGACCTGCAGGAGGTCACTTCTCAGCATGAACTACAACTTTGAAAATCATGAAAGTAGGTTACTATTGGCCTAGCATATTTAAGGACTATTTCAAATGGATCAAGAAGTGCAAGAAGTGCACTTTCTTTGTTGGAAAAGAACGTTTAGCTTTGCTACCCTTGCAGCCTATTTCAGTTGATCAGCCCTTTATGCAGTGGGGTCTTGAATTTATCGGAATGATTAACCCACCTTCTTCACAAGGACATAAATGGATTCTAACTGCTACAGATTACTTTACAATATGGACTGAAGCAATATCCTTGAAGGATGCTAATGAAGCTTCAATACTAGCCTTTTATGAGGGGATAATCTATAGATTCGGTGTTCCAAAGAACTATCATATCAGATAATGCTTTAGCATTTCTCAGTGCTAAGGTAACAGATTGGGCTATTAGCCATGGAATCTACTTGAGCTCTTCATCTAATTATTACCCACAAGGTAATGGATTAGCTGAAAGCACTAACAAGAATCTATTGAGAATCATCAGAAGAACACTCAAAGATAATCAAAGAGCTTGGCATCTAATGTTGAATTCAACACTTTGGGCTGATAGGGTGACCCCTAAGAGATCAGTTAGAAATTCACCATACAAGCTTGTGTATGGGAAAGAAGTGAGGATGCCAATTTCAGTTGAGTTACCTGCATTGGATTTGCTGCATCAAATAGAATTACTTGAGAATGAACCATTGCAGGTCCGTTATGAATTGATGGAATTACAAGAACTAAGAGATCAAGCTCATTCAAACATGGAGAAGAATCAGAATCAGATGAAGAAGACTTTTGATAAGAAATCCAAATTTAGAATCTTCAATGAAGGAGATATTGTGTTGAAATGGGATGTTGATCGTGCTAAGCCAGGAAGACACTCAAAGTTTGATACACTCTGGAGTGGTCCTTATATGATATCAGCTTGCAAAGAACACAATGCTTTTCAGCTTTCCAAGCTGAATGGAGAGGAACTTCCCATTCCTATGAATGGTATGTTTCTCAAACACTGTTATTGAAAATCTTACAGTGATTGGTTAGAGTAGGATTTCCCTTTCAATAAGTGCAGTTCTGCACATTGCATCGTTCTTTATTTTCAATAAGTGCATTCATGCACATGGTCTAGTTTGCGATATTTTCCTAGCTTTATTTTTTTCCGAAGGGTTGGGCCCTTTGGGAAAGGTAGATTTTAGTTACGATTTGGACTCCATACCCAATGGACAAGAGTAAGGCACTAGTCTACAAGCTAGCAGGCAGCTTTCCCCGCAGGATCACTAGAAATGTTGACAATTTTTACACTTGTGCAAAAATGGGAAACTCGAAACTTCGTTACAACGGAAAAATTTGGTGAAGTATACCTAAGCTAAGGGATTTACGTCAGATTATTTTGTTATTGCTGATTTGTGAAAGAGATTAAGTGAAATCTGCAGCTATGTGTGTTGTTACAAAATGTAACAACTCACATAGTCTACAATCTCATGAATATCCTCAGCAAGAGAACACAAGCCCCAAAGGACATTTGTGTTATCCCGATGAAGACACCAGATTGTAGAATATGTAAGGTGTATAGTTTTGGAACAACAGACATAGTGGCAGTTTTCAGACAATCAGATTCATGGTTATTATCTTGATGCCTATCAGTTTTATTGCTCTATGTTCATTAAATTTGTTATGATTTATAAGTCTGCATTTACCTATGTTGCCATAAAAGATTACAATTGACTCCTTTCTTGCTACTTCCATAAATAAAGTATTGAGAAAAAATAGGGACAATAGTGTTCAAATAGAGGTAGTAGAAAGGAGTAAAAATGAAGAATGGAAGCTAAGATAATCACACAACATACAAAGAGACACATTTTATTCAATGATTATCCACCGGAGTTAAGGTGTATTCACTTCAAGAAACCCCTTATGTTAATTCACTTTATGGAGATATTGAGTTGCCTACATAATTATACAATCAAAGCAAAACCGAATGCAAAAAGAGATAATCAACTCATTATTTAAATTTAACATTTGATTCATAAGAGATCATAAGTTTTCCCACACAATCCATGGGATATGACTAAGTGACTCATCATACACATGGAAATGAGAATATCGCATGTGCTAAAGAACAAGAGTAGAGGAGTAAAAGGGAACCCATCGTTGTTGCCTTTTATGTCTTCTCGTCCTCACTCCTTAGCCTTTCCATCTCCATCTCAACTCCTCCGTCTTCCATTTCCATCTCCATTTATTAACACCTGCAAGACAAGAGAAGCATCTCACAAATTAAGCTCTGTGGTACAATGTTATTCTAGTACTCATGTTCCAAAGCAAATACAAATTCTGAATTTGATGTATCTAACAAGACTTGAAAGAAAGAAGTACGTAAACACATGGCATAGGAAAATAAAGAGAAATAGATGAGTAAATGAAACTGAAAGCAGGTTGTAAAAGGTTGCAGAAGGAGGGAAAACGAAATAAATCACATGGATACAAAAGAGGCCAAAAGGCCTATTTATTTCTAACTCATTTTGAAGGAACAGTTGCAACATTGATTGAAAATCAGTTACTTGGTTAAGAAGAAAGCATCTACTGAATGAAGCATAGAAATATTTTTCAAATAGCTTATAGAAGAAAGTCAGAGCTCAAAGGCCCACTTCAGAATGAGCTAATAAGAAGATATTTTGCAAATCTGAATCAAAAATCTGGAAAAGGAGAGAGAAAACAAGATTTTGGAAAAATTTTGCCAAAATTGAAACACATGCTTTTCAGCTACTACAATGCTTTCTAAGCTATCTGAGCTTCAAAAGAAAGTAAAACAGTCAAGGAAATTCATGTTTCATCACTTTTAAAATTGATATCATGATCAAATGAAACATACACAGGTTTTCCAAATTCTCACCATGCAACAACTATCAATGTTCCTTTTATTTTAAAATTTAAGTGTGAATCAAAGAAGCAACTACTTTGCAAATTTTCAGAAAAGTTACAATGAATAAAATAAAGTTAGCATGACAGCTCATTCAGATGATCAAACAAGCAAAGAAAGATGTTATATCTTTTTTAGGAAAAGGTCAAATAATCAAAATCTGGAAAGAACAAGATTCTGAAGAAATTTTGCCATAGTTTCCCCTTGTAAAACAGACTTTTTCTAGAAAAAAGAATTGAGAAATAATGCAGAAATTAAAATATACTTGCTACTATGACTTCTGGAAAGTGAAGTACCATTACAGAGAAAGAAATTAATTATGTTCTTCATTTTCCAAAAAGGAGATGTTTATTTCATTATAAAGAAAGTATGCAATCATGTTTACAAACAAAGAACCAACATATACAATCGCCAAGGATTCATTATCCTGAATGCAAATGTCAAACTACAGAATATTGAAGATAGCATTCATCTTTTGACTAACGGAGTAAACTACAAAGCTCAGCAAAGACCTTACAAAGTCTAAAGCATGCCTTACAAAAGTAAGATCATTATATAGAAATTATGCATGCACAGAGTTCATAAAAGTAGTTCGAATTTCATCTACGAAAGGAAAAATTAATCACAAAGGAAATAGACTACTAAGTACTAGGTTTCCATTTCCAGGATATAGTTCATAGACAATAACAACAAGTCAAGAATCTTGAACTCATACAGTCTAGAAAGGAAGTATGTCACGATGCCAAGCATACATCTAATAAAAAATGAAACAGAGTTTGAATATCGAGGTGAAAAATAAAATAGTCAACACTTCTAAGTTTGGAGCCAAATTTGCAAGTAAAATATCAAACCCGTATGTGAAGGAGTTCCTCTACAAATGCCAATGAAGTAAGACTCGAGCTCAAGTTTTAAAATTAAAAAGACTGAACCCACAAATTATTTTCATCTAATGAATATTATACCCAAGGTTAGCAAAGATCCGAGTTGTAGGAAAAAAATCGAGCCCAAAAGAAAAGAGGAAAATAGTGTAAGAACTCACTAACCTCCGTCAATTCAATCATGCCATAAGTTTTCCACTATACTACAATCCACATCCTATCAACTATTTACACAAAGTTGTATATAATCAAAAATGGCTTAACATGAACGAAATTCTATCACCCATGTCCCTTCGAACCAAGTCCCCTGTCATAGTCTAAAAATTGATGTCATCAATAGATAAGCAATTCCACAGAATTATATGTAGTAACCGAGCATTACTATAGGTGATCTATTCTAGCATTGACAAGACACAACAACATAAGGATAGGGAATTCCGTAAAGGTATGACAATATACGAAATCAGAACCCAATATATCAACTCATACTAATATAGCCAAGATAAGAGAGAGAGAAAGAGAATTATAACACAACATGCACTTCAAGTGATCAAGCTATAGATTGATACACACAAGAAAATTTCTACATAAGTGTAAGGGATCAAGGACATCAGCAATTCTAATCAACAAAATCATAGAATACATCCTTCTACTAATAAAAATCAAGATCCAAGTTATAAGGATAAATATGTTTCCTTTAACAATAATTATAGAAATTCACATTTTAAAAATCACACACAATAACCATACTCAAAGAGATATTTTCATGAAAAGCAAAGTTAATTTAATAAAACATTTAGATAAAAGTGGAATAATTAAGGTGTAGGGCTTATCATACCTGAAATTCACTTCCACCCATTGCATAGACACCTCACCAACCAACAAAAACACTCAACGGGTTAAATCTCTGTCCACACACATCATCGGCACTAAAACCTCCACATACTCTCATGCTTTGGCACGGGGGAAATCTCAAAACCATGAGTACATCTGTTTGAAGAAATGTGGTGCAAGGTCTACCTTGATGGCAGATAAAACACAAAAATGGGTGTAATGGAAAGGACCTAGGATCTCGTGAGAGATAGGGGAAAAACCAGACCCTAAAAACCTCACAAAAATACTCCCACCGGCATCGGGATGGAACCGTTAGGATAGGGAAACAACCTTCTATGAGCACAAGGGAAAAACATTTTCTAAACAGTCATGGGAGTAGGAGCAAAAGAGGCCACGCATGAAAAAGTGCAAGAAACCACAAGGTAGGTAAACTACTTTGCAAAATGCCTCAAGGAGATGAGGTCATAGGTATGCCACGATTGGAGGGAAAACACAAAAGAGGAAACAAAAACAAACAAACAAAAACATCCTAGTCTTATTAACCTAGACAAGAATATATGCAGCTAAGTGGGAAAAAAGGATCTTTGGAATAGGAAATAACATCCGTCGAGTAAAATGAAAGGGAACTTTAGAATATGAAGTTCCATAAGCTAAGAAACATGTATGCAATGCATGGAGGAAAGCGCATGGCTAGAAACTCATTGACTAAATCCTGCAAGATATGTGGTCTTCAATGAAATGCCATCACATACGGATACACACAAAAAACAAATGGAATCTGAAAACTCATTCCTTCTTCACCTACACACCATCACCAGTGTCTAGTAAGAACAGTTCATTTATTCTAAGCACCCCACACAGCCCAAAGTTAAAATGGCGGTTTTGTAATAGGTATGGAGATCCACCCATGCACAAAGAAGATAAGTCTTCGGACCAATGTTGTTGAAGATAAAGTCCATCTTACACAGTAACCACAACCATTCTCCAAACCGAACGCTTCCAACAAAAAAATCAAAGGAAACACCACAACATGCCTAACACAAGGCCCCAAACAAAAGTGAAAATAAAGCTTCCTTCTCTCCCATGCGGACAAACGAGGAGCCAATTAAATGGCCATAAAGAAGATAACTAGGGAGGTAGGCATCCCCAATTCCAATGCATATCCATGCCTCCACATGCCAGAATACCATGAGGGAAGGAAAAAAATAGTCATATGCCCAACAAGGAAAATTAAATTCTCTTAAAAAATGTCAATTTGGTGAAAGAAATGTCATATTCTCCTTTAATTAAATAATAGAATAAAAAAATCACTAACGCAGGTTTGAATGACCAAGGAGGAAAACACTAGTGGTTGGAGTTTCAAAGGCAACGCATGAAAAAGACCAACCATGGCGCCACAATGAAAATCTCTTCCTTCTCGCAAAACGAGGCTCATGCTACATAAACGATCAATAATACAATAAAATAAATTAGAGGTAATTAATAATAATATAGATTCAAATTGACACTCAAATAAAATAACCGTAAATCGACAAGTAAATAATAACATTATTATTATCATTATTATTTTTATTTTTACAACCTAAAATAATTATTATCAATACTAATAATGACCGGCAATCAAGCTTGATGAAATGAGAACAAGATTTACCTTTAACAGGTAATTAACTAGGGTGCTACGAGAGACCCTCCACAAGAAGCATTGATAAGGACACGGGAAGACAAGATGGGGAGGAAGGATGTTAATCCTTCTCTGTGATAAGGTCGAATCCAACTAACAACCCGTAGAACTCACACAAATGTTTGATCCCTAGAATAGGGTCACCGAAGCGAGGACTAAAGTAATCGTCGAACATGGCATTACATTTTCCTCCCCTTAAGAAAGCATCATCCTCGATGCAACATAACACTAGAGGAAGGAAGGTTGGTAAGAAAAAAAGAACCGATAAAGATGAAAGTATACCCTATGGTTAAAAATTTTATCACTAAAGTAGGGTCATGGGATAGCCTAAGAACATTTTGGTAGAATGTTTAACTTTCAACGTTCTATGAAGATTGGCAGTTTTGTGAAGTTTGGTTAATTAGACTCTTTCCATTTACATTATACTTAATTCAAGTTCTTTAAAATTTCATTGTTGCGGTTTTTTTTTGTTCATTCTTGTGGGTGACCAACATGAACTACAATCACAACACCCCACTAGGGTCATACACAACACTAAAGGCTCACAAACATACTTTTACATACTTTCATGTCTGTACGCACCTCACAAACACTTAACCAAATATGGAAGAGAATAGGCTTGGTCCAAATAACATAGTACTGGTCACACATCTATGAATGCCATACCATAGTCGCACACAAGGGTAATACAATAACCAGAAGTTCCCACAATTCCATAGATGAAGATTGTACATAACTCAAAAATAGCTACATGTACATAGAGTCAAAAGGGCACCAAATCCATATCCACAACATCACACAACATATCCAACTAACATGAGTGA
Organism: Taxus wallichiana var. yunnanensis; assembly: GCA_018340775.1. Taxonomy (NCBI): domain Eukaryota; kingdom Viridiplantae; phylum Streptophyta; class Pinopsida; order Cupressales; family Taxaceae; genus Taxus; species Taxus wallichiana. The sequence goes on from CM031242.1 coordinate 576,228,226, forward strand.
CACATACATCATATGACCACTCCCAAGACATCACAATAACTCACATATATCCGGATACAACTATCATACACACAAATCTGCTATGCCTCCTCAAGTCTCTTATGCCTTCCTCGATCTCTTATGCCTTGCTCAAGTCTCTTATGCCTCCCTCAATCTCTTATGCCTCCCTCAAGGAGGCCGGTTTCCCTATGGCCCTAGGCACATAGAGTCTTGACACCCCTAACCCAAGTGACATAATAACTCGTGGTTCAACAACCTGCTAGTTATCTATGACTCCTTGGGGCATACCCCCATACAACAAAGTGGGTCCATAGGTCCAACCATTCCATGGTGCATCCCATGACCCTATTCCACACATCACGACAATAGAACCAGCATGACAATCCACCTCAAATGCCAATTGGCAAAGTACAAGCCTTGGGCAAGGCGGTAAAATCTTTTTTTTTTAAAGGTCCAAAATAAATAGCCAAATAGCCATAGTTAGGAAAAAATACACATGTTAGTATCGTAAACCAAGGAAATGCCCAAAATGTAAAACATGGAAATTAATAAAACTTTTGGTCCTTGCAGAAATAAGATAAAAATTTGAATTCACAAATAAAATACATATATAATAATAGCACATTAAAATGACTATGTAGCCCTATCTACCCACCAAGGGGGTACTAACAAGTTGCCAAAGCACTTAGAACATCAAGCCTCGGCCATTCGCAAAATAACATATAAATAGTACAACTATCATCATCTCTATCTGAATCATCTTGCCACCACTTCGACAAGGCTAAACACAGTCATAGCTACACTTAGGTTGCATCCATACAACAACCACAAGGAGAGAGAGAAAGAGGAGCACAGGTCATCATCTACTGAGCCTAAGGTCAGCTCAAGTTACTAGCCCATGGTACACATTCCCTCACTCCAAACATACTCTTTTACCAATTTCCCTCAGGGTCGATTAGCATAAGGTTCACAACATAATATGTAACTACATCACTAACACAATGGTGGTACACACAGAATTACCATAACGTCTTACGTATGGTACATATACAAGGTAGATCACAATCATACATTCACGGTTTACCACACACCACATCACCACATGTTGCACCTAAAGTGCAATTACTATACGATAGGGATCATATACTCACCATATGTCCCAAATTTATGACATTAATCATTACATATTACATGAATTTTACTTATGATGAGCACAATTACAACATACAGTCAATCACCATATAACATGGGGACACACACATTTCTATACCAATGATAATGACATCATTATGAATTCCAGTTCACTACAAATCAACCTTGTCATACAACATATCAGCACACCTACACATCATAAATGCCAAAAGGAATCGACACTTCGACATAACCAATCACATTTCTTTCACACAAACAACAACACAATCTTTCACACTCAAATTCACATATAATTCTGTTGTGGCAAATCAACAAAGACACCCTTGGATGTTGATCGATTTCTAGTTTGATCATACTAGCATCCAATGTGATTGCACAAAATTGAATCCTCTTCCCAAGTGTGGGACTCACAAAAATAGAAGAGGAATCTCTAGATTAGAGGCTGGTTCCTCAACTCCTCTGATTAGCTATTTTACTTACACAATTGCAGAGGTTTAAACTCCTAAATCTACTCTAAATTCAAAGGAGAAAGAGATAGGGATTGCAAAAAGAAAGAACTAATGCTAATAGGTGACGCACCAAAGGAGTTGTAGACACCTAGTGCTACATGAAATACACAATCCATAAGGAAACATAGCACAAAACATGCACAAATGCTCAAAATGTAATGAAATATCAAGAAAGCAATGATAGATATATGAAAGGATTGAGGGATTTTAATCACAGTAACATATATCGGCATCTCGATCCAATACAAAGACATTACATTGATCCGAGGAAAGAAAAGGTGCTACATTACATGGAAAGGTAAAATTTCTTCACAAATTCAGCCAAGGAGGAAGAAAAATGAAGTTACAAATCTTAAAAGTGTCTCTCGTTCGCAAAAATGAACTCATTCTCGCTTTTACAAAGGCAAATCACGACCCCAGGAGAGAGAAATGTGGGAAAATGTGCAAGGGGTTCAACCATTAACCAAAATACCATCAAAAAAGCATGGGCGACCTAACAGACCCATCCCCTAACATTTTTAACCATGCTGGGAGAGAATGCGAGCCATTCTTCATTAAAATCGGTGGTTGAAACGTCATTTCTGTTCATGACCACGTGCCAGAAGAGTTTTTTGATTTTATCTCTCCAAACTCCACCAAAATGCAAAATTGACCCCGGAATCTTGTAGATAATTTCACCAAATTTCCATTGATATAAATAACGTGAAAAACCGAGCTCTGGATCGAAAGATATGGCAATTTGAAGTTTTAGGGAAAAACAGGGCCAAATCGGGTTGGTGGGCAAAAATTCAAATTTTTACACCTTTTTGGTCATTTGGAAATTTTTTCAAAATTTCCCCGCGCTCCACCACTCTAGGTGCCATTTGGTGGCATCTCATTAGCCGCAGCCTTTCGGGGAAAAGTTTTCAAAAAAACTCCACCGAGCCATAACTTCAAAAATACATGAAGTTAGGAGGAAAACTTTACCTTCTCGGAAAGCCGAGAAAGAGCTCTATCCAATGGTGTCATTTCTAGAAGGTTTTGAGTGCCTGAAAAGCAAAATATTATGACTGAGGCACAAGAGAGGAAAAAATGAGAGGAGTTAGCCACAAAAAATGAGCGGGGCACATTTTGAATAACAATTTTGACGACTTAGAGGGTCATCTCACTGCTTTGGATTAAGTTACAGATTGCATGAAGCATCCATGGGCATGGAGTCATGAGTTGTAGCCTGCAAACTGATCTGAAATTTGAAAACCTCCTCTCGAGCCACTTGGAAACCCATGAAATGGGTGTGCAAGAGCAAAACCAACACCACAAAAACTATGTACAAAACTAAAGGTCATACATGCTCCAAAATGGAATAGGTAGAGTGTACACAAGCACTTCTTTTCGAAAGAAAAACTACCTATCCTACTCTAACCTGGAAGCAAAAGTGGGCTAAACAAACCCCGCAATCTGGTTGGGAGAAATAACTTCCTTTCTCAAAAGTTGCAACCATGCAACTAATTTGGCATTGAACATGGCTGATTGAATGAGTGGAAAATCAACAAGAAGCTGGTCTTCTACCCAAATCATCAAGGTGTCAACTGAAAACAAATCCAATACCTCTTTTAGTTGCTCTACATTTAGATTAAAGAGGTATGACAGCTGATCCTTGGTACTTTGTAGCTCACCCTCATGCTTAGAAGCAAGCATGACTGGTTGTGACTTCTCCTTTGACTCCAATGAAGTCAAATACCTTATTGGGCAAGGTATGATCCATTTGATATGCCCATAGCTCTGATTTTCAATTCCAAAAATGGAGTCTTCTTGTAGACCTTCTTGGGTGGGTGATGTGGAAGCAATGGTAGGACTTTTCTGCCCTTTCTCTTCCTTCATGGCAACATGGAACTCTTCAATAGTGTGCAACTCCTCGTTATTGATTGCAACATCTAATGAAGTTGCTTTTGCATTGTTGTTACCTGCTGCAATACATTGTTGGCTTTGGGGCTCCTTCATTGTAGCTTTTGGAAGATCAAATTCTTTCAGCTTTGATTCAAGAGGCATGTTGCAAACTGTAGGCTGTTGTCCTTGAACTCTTTTGTCCTTGGCAGCAAGTTCTTGTTGTTGGAGAATGAACGGTGAAGAAGGAAACATGGTAATTTCAGCTAGCTCTTCATCTAAACATTCTTCTAACTCTGATGGCAAATCAAACTCTTGAATGTCTTGCTGCAACAAAGTCTCTCCTCTTGTATGGTGGCCTCCAAATCTGCATTTTCTTCACCCGTATAGCTTAATATTCAAACATGAAACTTGTTAATCCAAACTCATCCCAAAAATCAGATTGTTGGAGAGATGAAGTGGGAGAGAAGCATGAAATTTCTTGTGCCTTTTGCTCACAATTTGGACCTGTTTTGTTCACCTCCATAATGGATTCATCAATCAAATCAGCCCCTTCAAATGAAAGAAAAAACGTATCAATAATGCTTCCTTCTTCTACCTTTGTTGTAAAACGACTTGACCTCATCCATTTTCTCCTCAAAGATGGGGTTTTGAAATGGTTTTCCTTCCTTCTCGATGGCTGATTTTATAGTGCAAACTGGATCAGCATTTTCTTTGGGCAAAGTGCCAACATGGACACCCAACTCATCACCAACAAACTGCTGTTTTTCTCGCTTCACTGCTGTTATAAAATCAGCCTTGTTTTCCACTTGTTCTCCAACTTCAACATCCTCTATTGGTTTCACCATCAAGGTGATTTTTGTAATCCCAAATTTAAGAGCCCAACTCTTTAGACTTTGAATTTCTTCATCCTTTGAATTTCTTCATCCTTGTTTGGCTCTTCTTTTTGCTGTTGTTTTCCTTGATTGGCATTCTGATTTTTATCCTCCCAAAATGGATTTGGGAATGCAAGAGGAGAAGTGGATTGTAACTCAATTGATTTTGCAATTTTTTGTGGTGGTGGAGGAGGTAGGAACTCTTGTTTCTTTGGAGGGAATGGCTGTTTGGAAGGGAAAAGGACAGAAGAATTGAGATGGGGTGGAAGACTAGGGAATGGAGAAATGGATTCAACACTTGGGACAGCAGATGGAGAGTTTAAAACTTGACACTGCTGAGATAAAACAGATTGGGAAAGAAGGAGAGAAGAGGCATGAGATGGTGTACTTACATGTTGACAAGGTTGTTGAATACTTCTCTCATACACCTTTATTCCTCCAGTCCACTTTGCAAGCAATGGTAGTGTTGTAATCATGAAGTCTATCTTCTCTTGAGGGCTGTAATGCCTTGGAAAAGGTCCCACCCATGGACAAGGTGCTCTACAACTGATTCTAAATGCTTTCATTTGTGCTTGAGCCCTGGATTACTCCATATTTACCTCCGTCTTTTGGATTTGTTCTAGCAGATCTGCATTTTTTTTTTTACTACCCTCAGAACCAGCATACCCTTGTGCTTGACATGCTTCATATCCAAACCGACTTTGCAATCGCTTTGCTCATATGGGTAGACATGCTGATTTTGAATTTGATCAAAATGTTGATTTGGAGGATTTGTAAAACATGTTGGAGGTGTGATATACTGCTGTTGTAAATGTGAATTCCATGATGGAAATGAAGTCATGATTGCACAACTTCATGGAATGGAAAATAATGAAAATGATGGAAAGAAGAATGGATGGAAATGAATGGAAAACAGGTCTGCAACTTAGAGAATGAGTTGTTTACCAAATGGATTAGCCATATGTGCTTTGAAAGTGCCTCCAAAGGCTAAATCTTTAACAGAACAAACCAACTGTCAAAGATAAAGTGGAAGACCTCTAAGGTCCCACTGGCGTGCAAAAACTGTTGTAGCAAATCAGCAAAGACCCTGGATGTTGATCAGATTTCTAGTTTGATCATACTAGCATCTAGTGTGATTGCACAACATTGAATCCTCTTCCCAAGTGTGGGACTCACAAAAATGGAAGAGGAATCTCCAGATTAGAGGCTGGTTCCTCAACTCCTCTGATCAGCTATTTTACTTGCACAATTGCAGAGGTTTAAACTCCTAAATCTACTCTAAATTCCAAGGAGACAGAGATAGGGAATGCAAAAAGAAAGAACTAATGCTAATAGGTGATGCACCAAAGGAGTTGTAGACACCTAATGCTACATGAAATACACAATCCACAAGGAAACATAGCACAAAACATGCACAAATGCTCAAAATGTAATGAAAGATCAAGAAAGCAATGATAGATATATGAAAGGATTGAGGGATTTTAATCACAGAACATATATCAACATCTCAGATCCAATACAGTACATTACAGTGATCCAGAGGCAAGAAAAGGTGCTGCATTACATGGAAAGGTAAAATTTCTTCACAAATTCTGCCAAGGAGGAAGAAAAAGGAAGTTGCAGAGCTGAAAAGTGTCTCTCCTTTGCAAAAATGAACTCATTCTGGCTTTTACAGTGCAAATCACGACCCCAGGAGAGAGAAACATGGGAAAATGTGCAAGGGGTTCAACCATTGACCAAAATGCCATCAAAACAGCATGGGCAACCTGACAGACCCATCCCCTAACATTTTTAACCATGCTGGGAGAGAATGTGAGCCATTCTTCATTAAAATCGGTGGTTGAAACATCATTTTTGTTCATGACCACGTGCCAGAAGAATTTTTTGATTTTCTCTCTCCAAAATCCACCAAAATGAAAAATTAACCCTGAAATCTTGTAGATAATTTCACCAGCTTTCCATTGATATAAAGAACGTGAAAAACGAGCTCTGGATCGAAAGATATGGCGATTTGAAGTTTTAGGGCAAAACAGGGCCAAATCGGGTTGGCGGGCAAAAATTCAAATTTTTGCACCTTTTTGGTCATTTGGAAAATTTTCCAAAATTTCCCACTCTCTGCCACTCTAGGTGCCACGTGGTGGCATCTCATTGGCCGCGGTCCTTCAAGGGAAAAGTTTTCAAAAAAACTCACGAGCCATAACTTCAAAAATACATGAAGTTAGGAGGAAAAATTTACCTTTCTCGGAATGATGACAAAGATCTCTATCCAATGGTGTCATTTCCAGAAGGTTTTGAGTGCCTAAAAAGCAAAATATTATGACCGAGGCACAAGAGAGGAAAAATGAGAGGAGTTAGCCACAAAAATGAGCAGGGGCACATTTTGGATAACAATTCCTAAAAAGGAGAGAGAATACTCTCACCTTTAACACATCAACATGCCATCAATTACACACTAAGTGGCATACACAACATGTGTGCTAACAATATCACAATTACAACATAGTTCACATCACGCTTAAATCACATTACTCTTCCAATATCAACCACCATCATGCAACACCATCATGTAACACCATCACAAATCCAACTGCCTAGAGGTTTGAGAGCATGAACCTCTACTCTGATACCAAGTGTAACACCCACTATTTTAGACACACAAGACAACAAAGAAAATATAGGATAATTTTTTTTTGACTTGTTCGAAGTATAGAATGACATTATAGTAGGACACAAAGGTTACAACTATCTTTTCAAACAACCTGACACAACTATGACCACATAGGCAACACAAAACATTAAACACCCATCAAGGAAAGTTCATTTTTCTCTTTGACAAGACATGACAAAGAACCCAACTACAGTACATAGTTACAGTTCAGGAAAACCCACTGTGAACATCTTCTTAAGGTTATTTATTTTACTAAAACATGCCCTTCAAACTTTATTTGAAGTTCTAGGAGATTCAAGTTTGGTTTGAGAAAATTCTTCTTACAAGGGTTAGAATCCTTTCTTTTACACTTAGAGACTTTAGGATTGGGTAAAAATTTTCGAAAGAGGATCATCTTTAATGAGACAATTATTGGATTGATCAGTTATTAGGTTAACACTAGAAGGGAGGTGGTGTGGACCAATCCCAACAAGATTTTCATAAACTAACACAAGCTACGAAACTTTATTTAGACCTCACTTGCACAAGGTGATAAGCCTAAGGTCCAACTGAAGTGGATTTCCATAAGGTTTCATAACTACAACCTCCTTGTACAAGAACAAACTATTAACCATGCTTACGAGAAGATTACAATATAATATGGCAAGATTTAAAGTGAGAGGGTCAATTTGTTTCATCATCATGATCTCACTAGTTAAAAACTGGTCTTTTAATGAGACTTAAGACTTCAATTGGATTTGGGTAAAAGCTTCATTTAGCATTCTCTAGATTAAGTTTGCTAAAGGATGGACAAGGGGTTCCCAAAATGGAAGCATTAGACTTAAATTGTTCTTGTTCAAACTCCCCTACTAACTAAGACATAACTATAACCCCAAAAACCAATAATGATTCTACTTTATTTTTTTAATACTTATCATTTCACAACCAAGAAAATAAATTTTAATTTGTAGCTTAAGGTTAGCAAGGGTAGATTCTTTTACACCGGTAGATAACCACTTTCTTTCTAATTAAAGACTCTTAATTTTATCAACCAAGTACAACTTCATTATCATCTTATTTATTTGTTCATCTATGTATTCAATTTATTTCATTATTTTGATTATCTTTAGAAAAGGATTCCCAACCACTAAAACATGCCTAGAATAGCATTGGTATCGATACCATGGAGGGTTATTAAACATGAAATTTTTATGACCCGAAAGAAGAAATTACCATTACTCATCGAGAAAACTAAACATTGTTGTAACATTTCTACTAAACATGGCATACAATCCAAAGGCGTCAAAAGATTCGATTTAATTTGAATGACAACAAGAAGGTAACAAAATTATTTAAACCACACTATACCATTTTTATGACTACCATAATGTAATAAAGAAAATAAATGTAACAAGCAGATGATCGAGTTTTATTCCTCACAAAGATAATTACAAGTTTTTCTATAACAGGATAAGACATATTTATTTCACACAAACCAAAAATCCAAGGAAAGATGCCTTGAAACTCATTTACAAGTACCATTCCAAGATTTACAACACATTAAACATTCGTACAAGGAACTTCATAAAACAAATCAATGAAACCTTTACAAGTCCTGTCCTTTATCTACTCGCATATAAGCCATCTCGCACAAGTATTAACTTGAGTCGGTTCATGAGAACTGAGCATGATAATAGTGACAACATAAGATATTGTGATGTTACCTAACTATTTTATAGAAAGAAAAGCTGTTGGTAATGAAACAACCCCTTAAATGTAGGTTAAAATTTGTGAAAAAACTTTTCAAAGTAAAACAATAAGGAAAAAGAAATCACATAGATCTAATAAGTAGCAAAATTTAAATACGATCTCATCAATTCAATCATGTTGATTCTATTTCAAACACCAATATGCACTTTTACCAATTACTAATCATCTAAACATTGGTATTTAGGAAGGAAGAAATTCATGTCTTATACTAACCTTATTCTTCCATTCAAATAACAACCCAAGTCCCTCAACTAAATATATTCTAACTTATCAAGAAGAAACACAAGTCTTGAATGACTACCAGTCTCTAATCAAGTATAGAAATGTTTATGAAAAATATTTGTGACTGGAAGCACTAAAAGATAAACCAAAATCTAAATACATTCATAAACTACTATACCATTTTAGGGCCCAATGCAGAGTCAAAAATGGGATTGATCGAGTAACAAGATCCCACACTAAGGTGAGGAAGACTTGGTTAGTTAAAACAAGACAAGATAAATTACATGTGAAGCTTTCAAGGTAAGGGTGATTAAGTGGACTGCTCAAAATCTATCATGCCGACAATGGAAAACAAATCACTAATTCTCATTAGACAATAATTTCCTATAAAAGAAGCCAATAATTTCAACCCTATTAATTTCATCGGTGTGTTCGATATGAGGTTCATTTACAATATGAAGATGTTTAAAACTACAACCATATTTTAAAGGGAGGAATTAAATTAAAAAAAAGAAAAATAAGAAAAGAACTTCAAATGATTCTTCAACAACTTTTGTCAATTCATTCATGCCATAAGTTTTCCACTATACTACAATCCACATCCTATCAGCTATCTATGGAAGTTTTATATAATCTCAAATGGCTTAACATGAATAGAATTATGTCACCTATGTCCCTTCAAACCAATTCCATTTCACAGTCTAAAAATTGATGCCATCAAATAGATAAGAAATTCCATAGGAATTAAATGTAGTCATTGAGCATGCCTATAGGTGGTCTATTCTTGCATTGACAAGACACAACAACATAAGGATAGGGAATTCCAAAAAGTCGAAAATATACTGAAATCAAGAATGCACCAAAACAACTCATACTAATATAGCCAAGATAAGAGAGAGAGAATTATAACACTATGTGCACTTCAAGTGATCAAGCTACTGATTGATATACACAAGAAAATTTAGACATAAGTCTAAGGGATCAAGGACGCCAGCAGTTCTAATCAAAAAAATCATAGAATACACCCTTCTCCGATAAAAATCAGGATCCAAGTTATAAGGATAAAGATGTTTCCTTCAACAATAATTACAAAAGTTCACAGTTTAGAAAATCACATACAATAACCCCACTTACAGAGATATTTTCATGAAAATCAAACTTCATTTAATAAAAATTTTAGATAAAAGCAAAAGAATTAAGGTGTAGGGCTTATCATGCCTTAAATTCACTTCCACCCATTGGATAGACACCTCACCGACCAACAACAACACACAACGGGTTGAATCTTTTTCCACACACATCATGGGTGCTAAAACCTCCACATACTCCTACATTGGCATAGAAGGGAACTCTCAAAACCTCGAGTACATCTATTTGAAGAAATGAGGTCCTAAGGAATTCCCTAATGGTAGTAATGACACAAAAATGGGTTTAATGGAAAGGCCCCATGAGCTCATGAGAGATAGGGGAAAATCCAGCACTCCCCACAACCTCACAAAAATACTCCCATCCTACATCAAATGGAACAGTTAGGACAGGCAAGAACTCACAACGAGCACAAGGGAAAAACATTTTCTAAACAGCCATGAAGGTAGAAGAAAAAGAGGCCATGCATGGAAAAAATGTAAGAAACCACAAGGTAGGTAAACTACTTTAAAAATGCCTCAAGGAGATGAGGTCACAACTATGCCACGATTGTAGGGAAAACACAAACGAGGAAAAAAAAACATCCTGGTCTGATCACCCTAGACATAAATACATGCGGCCAAGGGAGAAAAAGGATCTTTGGAACAAGAAGAACAACCATCCGATCACAATGGAAGGGGAATTTAGAAGATGCAATCAGCAAAAGCTTAGAAACATATATGTAATGCGTGGAGGAAAGCACATGGCTAGAAAAATTGTTGACTAACTCTTGCAAGAGATGTGGTCTTCAAGGAAATGCCATCACATAAGGATACACACACAAAAAAATGGAATCTAGAAACTCAACTCCGCTTCAGCCCCACACCATCACCAGCCTATCCAATGTAAGCAGTTCACGTTTTCCAAGAGGTATGGACATCCACCCATGCATACAAGAGATGATTCTTGAGTCCAACATTGCAGAAGAGAAATTTCATCTTATAAAGACCCAAAACCACTCTTCAAACCCCATGCTACCAAAAATAAAAGGAAAGGAAACGCCACAACATGCCCGACACAACGTCCCAAACAAAATTAAAAACAAAGCTTCCTTCTCTCCCACGTCGATGTGCCAATTAAATGGCTATAAAGAAGATAACCAGGAGGTAGGTTTCCCCACTTCCAAGGCATATAAACGCCTCCACATGCTAGAAGACTAGGAGGGAAGGAAAACAATAGTCATACACCCAACAAGGAAAATTAAATTCTCTTAAAAATGGTAATTTGGTGGAAGAAATGTCAAATTCTCCTTTAATTAAATAATACAATAAAAAAAAGCATGAATGTAGGCTTGAACAACCAAGGAGGAAAACACTAGTCGTTGGAGTTTCAAAGGCAACGCAGACAAATACCAACCATGGCACCACAACAAAAATATCTTCTTTTTTGCAAAACTAGGCTCACGCTACATAAACGATCACTAATAGAATTAAATAGCTTAGAGGTAATTAATAATAATATAGATAAAATTTGACACTAAAATAAAATAAGCTGTCAATCAAAAATTAAATAATAATATTATTATTACCATTATTATTTTTATTCTTTCAATCTACAATAATTATTATCCATACTAATAATGACCGACAATCAAGCTCGACAAAACGAGAACAAGATTTTCCTTTAACAGGGTAATCGAATAGGGTGCTAGGAGGCCCTCCACAAGAAGCACCGACAAGGACATGGGAAGACAAGATGGGGAGGAAGGATGTTAATCCTTCTTTGTGACAAGGTCAAGCCAACTAACGACCAACGGAACTCACACAAATGTTCAATCCCTAGAATAGAGTCACCAAAGTGAGGACTGAAGTAACTATCGAACGTGGCGTTACATAAGTTAACATAGTAAAAACAACTACACAATTTCCATCTATTTTGTTGGCTTCTCTTTTTATGAGTTGTCACTATCCCAAAGTGCCTGACCTTAAAAAATTACCATATTATGCATATTTGAAACACCAAAATAAATTAACATAAATAAAAAAACCAAAGTAATGCCACCAATAAAGGGGAGTAAATACAATAATGTAAATAGGAATTCATATATGTAACATTGAATACATACAATTACAGATTCCAAATTGACTATGACTATCAATCACACATGAAAGGTGCAATGAAGATGAAAAGGGGATGTATAGAAGAATTAAAACTTGAGGGAGTGAAACATTTCTCTAGGAAGAGTGGAGATGAAGAGGGAGTTGAAACATTGCTTTCAAGATTATGATTCTATCTATTTATCATGGTACTCTATATTTTTTTGAGATTTATTAGTTTGGTTGTAGTGGTGTGGTTCATGAATTCAAGAGGGGGAGATGTTATGCTAGCATATCCATCACCAAATTGAAATGAAAATGTAAACATTGGAGCATTCATCTCATGTCTGGGTGTGAGAAGAAAAAGTGACATTTAAAGGATCATTAACATCATCATCTATCATCATAATAAAACTATGATTCCCTATTAAATTTTTTCATTAAGAATATGAGTTATGTGAAATAAGGCATGCCCAAATCATACACTCTGATTATCTCAGAGAGGTGGGAGCATAGAGTGATGTCAAAGTAGTGTTGCATACAACACAGATGGGAGATTTGTGTGCATAGTGGAGATTTGTGTGATCCATATATCTTGGAACAAAAAATATCACCTAAATGGTCGATTCAAAGGTTTATTAGAGAGAGGGGTTAACCGATTAGGATGCCAAATGTGGGGACATGTGTATGATTGAAGATAGACGTGGTTTTGTCCTCACAAATGCCTTAAAATATGTCAAAATGTGGATTTTTCTTGTCGTAATGTAAATCTTCCCAAACCTTTTCTATTTTTTCATCTTGAGTGTAGTTAAAAATCTTGGTGTTTGCAAGATGGAAGACAAGATCTTAGAAGCCATCAATGTATGTTTTCTAATTAACCAAAAAAATGACGTATCATATATGTTGATGAAGGAAAGTATTTTTGACCATTTTAGCGTTCTTACTTTGCATGTTGGTTTTCCCTCAAACTATGTAATACATGTGAATTCTCTAAGAAAGTTACCTCAGTCTCTAATCTCTATAATAGGAGGGTAACATTGACCTCTCAGTTCATCTCTGTAGATAAATTAGAGTTTCTGGACCCAATTTTTTAATCTTCCTACGCTAATAACACCCTTAGATTGAAGCCAACATTTACCATGTTTGCACATATTTTTCCCATCATCAAAATTTTAGTCACAATATAGACACCAAAAACAAAGGAAAATGTGTGTGGAAATATTGTCACCCTCGTTGTTTAACTTAGGTAGAACAACAATGTCAACCAAGGTGTTACAAGTAACAACCAACTTGTGACCCAAGAGTGGTTATGTGAAGGAGGAAGGTATGTTTATAATGAATGCAAGGTTTTCAATGGGACACTGGTTAATTTTATTATGACTTATAGTCCCAAGATGAATTTATTCTCATGGAATTCCTTAAAATCTTTCAAAAATCCAAAAGTTAAGAAGATTTTATTGACCTGAATAATAATCTCTTTTGTTGTGAAATTGCTCTTCAATTTATGATCCTATGTGGACTCGAGATGTATGAGGGAAGGATATGTATATTTTTAAAATGTTATAATCATATTTTACTAATGACGGAGGAGGATAGGAAGATTCTTATGAATGTTGTAGTTGCCTAAGAGAAGGAGAACAATACCAGAAGTAAAGCTGCCAGGGGGCAACAAGCCAAGTCAAAATTTCCATTTCTTACTAAAGAAACTCCAAAGAAAAATACATCTGGTAAAGGCCCTATTCCCCCAAGAAAAATTTGTGATCCTCCCCATGCCCAAATTGAAAAGACTGCCATACCATCTAATGAATCTACTTGTCTCCCTTCCAATGTTGCCTTGCCCAAGAATGCTCCATATGATATTGCCCAAGTCTTGAGTCAGATCAAGATTCCTGTCCCAATTGCTGAGTTGCTTAGGATTCCTGAGCACAAGAAGAGGGCTTTTGAATATTTAGGATTCAAAGAGGAAGAGAGTACCCAAAGCAGAGTTGGAAGCAAGGTTGAAGTTCCTATTGCCATTGCAGAATTGGAATAGCCACAAGTGTTAGAAGAGTTGGGGGAACCACCTGAGGTTTACTTAGGAACTTCTTTGGTTAAATCTCAGCTGAATGTGGATCCATTTTTCACTACCTTGGTTATCAAAGACAAGCTGTTACATAACTATATGTTTGACTCCAGGGCATCATGTAATGTCATGCCTTTGGAGGTCATGAATGAATTAGGAATCAAAGTGATAGCAGCATATGGCAAGTGTACTACCATGGATTCCAGGAAGTGCTAGTTGTTGGGTGTGTCAAAGATCTGGTGGTGCAGCTTGCATCTTATCCTGGGAGGAATTTGAAATTAGATGTTGTGATTATTGACTGCCCTACCAAATGGGGTATGTTATTATCAAGGAAATGGGCTGAAAGTGTTGGTGGGAGTGTCTAAATGAAAATGTCTTATGCCACTATCCCCATTGAAGGAAACTTAGTGAATTTATGTGGAGAGAAGAAGATGATGTACCTTATTAAAGACCCAAGCAATGCATCTTATGAAGTTTTACAGGAAGATGCTAGTACTGATCACTTTGTGAGTTTTGTGGATTTCAGGGAGTATGAAGTTGTTGAAAGCATATCTCTTAAGTATGTTGTTTTTCTAGAGATTTGGTCCTTGAAAAATGCTAAAAGGTTTGACCTGAGCACAATGGAGGAGCTTCAAAGAAACTAGATGGTTTACAAATTAAATAAAGAAGAACAAGAGTTATATTTCTAGTTGCGAAAAACATATCGTAACCCTCTGAAGCATGGTCAAATCCAACATGGAGGACATTTGGGGTTTCCCCTTGATTTGTTTTCTTTGAATCAAGGTTTTCTTACCAACTTGTATAGTGTATAGTGTTTGGATTTTGCTCTGTTTTTGATGTTTTGGTGGTTCGTGGTTAGCCTTGGTGTGTGGCAGCCATTTTTGTCGGGTCCTCAACTAGTTTTGGTGGCTTTGGCAAATGAATTCTTTTCCCAATGTATTATTTTGGCACTTGGTCTACTTATTGTTCTTGTGGCACTCACTAGGAGTGCCCATCCCCAAGCAGAGCCGATCTTGGTGCACATGGCGGAGTAAAAAGGAGAGTGTGGACCCAAAGGTAGTAAAATTTTTAGTTTTTGCAAAAATGAGTTAAAGTACAAATTTGAAGCATGGCTCCATGAAAATCAGAAGGAGACATGTGGTAGGGAAGAAATCAGAGGTGTGGGCCCATGGGGAGAAGAAGTGAAAATTTTCCAAATTCCAAAAAGGGTAGAAATGTGCGAATTGAAGCACGATTTTTATGGGACCCACCATATGCCACGTGTCAGCTCCAAATTTCAAGGGCGGAGGGGCGGAGAAAAAAGTCAATTTTTTCCATTTTTCAAAAATGTTAAAAAGTCAAAAAGTGATCCCAAATTCATTCCCAATCGTATTTTGACACGTGGAGGGCCCAAATTGAAGGAAAAAGGGCAAATCGATGGTAACTGTACATTCTTCAATTTGGCTGCATTTTTGCTCCAGGAAGTGTGGAAATGTGAATTTTGCATCAATTTTGATAAACTTTTGGTGAATTTGTGTCATTTTTGCCTACAAGGACCAATGCAAGTGGTTTCAAGGATCAATTTGCATATTTGAGATGTTTTTGAAGTGAAATTATGCCCTATCCCATGCAAAACATGAAATATCAAATCAAGAAGTTACAAAATCAAATTTTGAAATGATAGGGATCAAATAATGAAATTAAAGGAGTCTGCAAGCTTGGAGAATGAAAAATGTGCCTCCACAATGGATAATGATGAAGGATTTGTAATGATTCACTTTTTTGAAACACCTGGCAACTTTTGTTGCAAATATGTTAAACGTCCCTATCTGCAAATCATGTTGGAATTTTTTAACAAACTTGATGTTGGGCATATTCTTTTCTTGGGAAAGAAGGATCAAATGTAATTGAATGTTATATAATGCATGTTTTGAGACATGTAAGAGGTCGGAGAAACTTAGAATTTCATGGGAAAATATGGGAAGAAGCCCATTCTCAGGAGAAACTACCTGAGAACCATTTCTAATTCCTTTCTACATCAGATTTGTATCATGTTGAGTTGGTTTCAGATGTAAAGCCATCAAAAATCTCTGAGATTGTTCTTATAACATTCCCTTGCTGATAAATTTGGTCATTCTAGATTATTTTGTGTTGTCTCTTTGAAAATTTTTCATGCACTTATGTTTTAGAATGTTTTCAATTTGCATTTCTTGCTCCTGTTGTAGTCTTGTGTCTGAAATATCTCTTGATCATACATGGTCTCATTTCTTGTTGATAGTTTAGTGGCATTTGCAATCTCACATTCAGAAGAGATTTCATCTGATAAAGAGATAAACAAATTTAAAATCACTTTACCTTCCCTGAATTTAGAGATTGTTTGTAAACCTTTGGGTGCACCTTGGGTCATGATAAAATAGAGGTTTCTGGATGCTTTGTTGGTTCATCTGCTTCAAGATTTTGTGGCAGGTTGTCAAATATTGTGTGGAAGAGTGTAGATATGGGCCTCCATTTGTTACACATATCCTAGTTGAAGGAGTACCTTAACCCCTTTGAAGCATTCTACTATTTAGGTCTTACAAATTTCTTCCAAAGGTCCTCAAAGAATTTGGAAAATTCTTGTTAATCTTGTCTAAAAATATCCCACCAAAATTCATTCAGAATAACTAATCCTACCCCATACTACCCCTACATTGCATTGTGTGTCAACAAAAGAATACAATTTATTTACAAAAATGCACAAAGCAAATAAGGATCATGCAATGTCTTCAGTAACCCTTGCCTTGCTTTGAAAATATCTCCATAGTCTAGGAGTGAGAACTTGTGAAAGTCATATTTGGAGTGTTGATCATATTTTCCCAATGCCCTTTCCATACTATTTGCAAAAATTGAGGGATATCTTCATCTCCTTCACCATTTTAGGGTTACAAATCAAGTTCTCTTACCTCGGTTGAAAAGGCACAACCTAATACAATTAGGACAAGATCAAGTTTTATTTGAGTGCTATTCATCTCTCCACAAACTGAGTGCGGTTAGATCACATCCTTGGCTACAAACGGCACACATCATAATCTATCTCGACTTCAAGCTTCATGTCATATCTCCGATGTTTCTCGAGTGAAAAGGAGAACAAATTTGGGTACTAACAAACATTACGGGGTATGTCCTTTCACATTCAAATAGAATTTTATTTCCAAAACAAAATACTATCCAATACCAATAATATTACAAGTCATCCACTTGAAGTGGGAAAAAGGGTTTACAAAAAGAAGTTTCACAAAGGAAAACCAAACTCTATCTTCTTTCACAGCTCCAAAACAACA
This sequence comes from Taxus wallichiana var. yunnanensis, assembly GCA_018340775.1. NCBI lineage: Eukaryota > Viridiplantae > Streptophyta > Pinopsida > Cupressales > Taxaceae > Taxus > Taxus wallichiana. The sequence continues at coordinate 576,245,846 of CM031242.1, forward strand.
GTATGAATTTCCATCATTCTCCAATTTGATCACAACAAAATAGGGGGAAAGGCAATGCTCTCCACCCAACCAAGACATCCAATGAAAAGGAGAAGCCATCCTTCTTCATTGGCCCTCGAGCCCCAACCATATTGTAATAAGAAATATTTTTCAACACATGGCAACAACAGGCTTCCACAACACAAGATAGATTTCTCATTCAAAATACAGTCCAAAATAGAATGCAGTTTACAACCACATTAAAACATAACAAACAAAACTCAAGCTTCACCATGCAAGCCAAAGGAGAAAGAAACTATGGGGGATGTTGCTTATACCTCCCAAAGGGGAAATGGGTATCACCACCTGAAAAAAACTACCAATATATATATATATAATTTTAAATCCCTGACATGCCCATATGCCTCCCCCAAGTACCCCTTATTCCTCACATTTCCTTATGCCTCCCCAACCTCTTATGGCACCCCATAATGAGTAAAGAAACGCAAGCTCTTTATTTTTAAGGTGAAACCCAAATCCCAACTCCTTGCATAGTTATACCTCCCCAAAATACTTATGCCTCCCATAGAAATACCCCATAGTCTTGACTTACGCAATCCCTAGGCCATCTACCCAAACAACCGACACACATGCAAAAAAATTCACAACAATAACATTTTCACAAATAAAAGAAGATCATTTCAAGAGCCAAGCTCTTACCTCTCCATAATGGAGTTTGTTCCAAGTTCCAAACAACAAGCTTTCCAATGCAAAATAACCCAAGATCAATGAAACACAGGCCTGTAAAAAGTCTACAAACTTTCTCCAAAAGCAAGAGCTCAAAACAACAAAAGAATTCACCCCAAAAGAAGTATGCAAAAGTGAAGCAACCAAAAGAGTGTAACCCCAAAACAATAAAATGAATTCAAATATATAGAAGGGGGAAGAGAGGAGGATGAGGTGGATCTATGTAGGATGCCACATCACACATCCTCAACTCCAACTCACAAGTCAACTTCAATCTCCAAGACACAATAAATAAGTAGGTGAATAATATGATAGTTTTACTTACACACTCAAATCAAGCCCATACCCCAAAGGACTGAAATTAATTTCAAGCAAGAAGTGTAATTAAAACATTCATCTTGACTAACAAGATGCATAAAGAAAGTCTAAATTCAACTCTCCAACCATAGGTATGGTTGGTAAACAAATTTAAGAGGTATGGGACAAGTTTATCTTGTCCCACAAGCCTCCAAAATCAGCCTCCAAGGAAAACTCGAATTTCCAAGAAAGATGGAGTGTTTCTTACTCCAAAATCAACTTACATACCCCTTACACATTACTTACACATTTCTTACAACACTTTAATTCAAGGCCAACAACTCTATTAATTACTTTCTTATGACATATTTTAATTAATTAACTTAACAACAAGATTACTCACAATATTACACACCATATAATAAATAATGAAAGGGGTCAAAGCACCACAAAATAAACACATGCAAACATTAACAAAGGGACCAAATAAAAGAAAATACATACAACCCCTTGGTCACATTTAAAGGTGATCCCCCCATGGGAATCCCTAGCACAATCAAACACACACAAACAATACAGTTGCCATGGTGACCTTGTTGAATTCATCTAAAATTCTAAAGTGGTTGGTCTCCAATCCCCCGATGTTTGTTGTGATATTTTAAACCTACAAAATAAAAATACCTCCTTCGGCCTCGTGGCCATATTAGAACATCCAAATGAATATAAATATAATTTCAAGATCATCAACATATATGTGAATCACAACAAACATCAAGACAATCAGAAGTATCACTTACAATTTCATCCACAACTATATCATCACCAAATTTAATTTAGTTCTCATTTTCTAGGTCTACTAAAAATATCCAATTATCACATAAGTCCGAACAACATCTATAATGTAACCATGTCAAACAATATATCAACATTAATATCTAAAATGTCTCTAATAATCATCATGCACCATATATGAATCAAAGTCCACAATAAACCATGATCTAACATCTAACATCATACTAAATTAAACTATAACAATGTCCATAATATAGTTAATAGTATCAAGATCAATATCACAAGGTGTCGAAGGAAAGCGGGCACTACAATCATCCTCATCATCATTATCACCACTGTTAACACCACCACCACCAACATCTTTTTCATTTACAATTTTTTGTGTTGTTTAGGATGAGTGTTAAAATTTAGAAAATCACATTGATTTGTTAGGGATGCAATGATATTTTATGTTTGAAATTATCATTTATGGGGTATCTACAATGGCATTGAGATCTATTATAAACTATAAATAGGACAAGTAAAGAATACCCTACATGTGGAATCCTAAACACTAAACATGAATTTTTAACCCTGAATTCAGACACTAAACACTAATATAGTACCTAAGAACTTTGTGTATTATAGACATGGAATTTTTATTACCCATGCTTATTCTATAAAGAGAGATGATTCCCTCATTAAATGCCTCTATGAATTCCCTTGTAATATATTTGGGTTTAAAAGGATTAATTGTTAACCTTTTCTCATATTTAGTTGTTGTTTGTGACATTTTTATCGAGATCAATATTTGAAAAGATTATTAATTGCATTAACTAAATGTTGTTCTTATTTACCTGAATTTATTTTTGGTATCATATTATGTATAATGCAACTCCCACGAATGCTACTAGCATACATATCTTATATAAATATATGTAAAATATGTTGAGAGGTATAGTTCGAAAGGCACTTATGTCACACATCTAAAATAGGTACCTCGTGAACGATACCTCTCGGCATATTTTACATACCATGTTTTGATAAGTATGTAAAATATGTTGAGAAGTAACGTTCTCACGAAGCACCTATTTTAGATGTGACACATAAGTTCCTTTCGAACTATAACTCTCGGGATATTTTACATATATTTATATAAGATATGTATGCTAGTACTTCTATATCAATGTTAAACACTAAAATTTTGATTTCCATTTCTTCGTTAGCAATTGGAAAACTCTACTAAATATATACACACAAGCAATTTACTTAAAATCTGCACATAAACAATTGATTTTAGTCATTAACTATTTAAGAACCTATTTAGGCATTTCGATATTTTGTATAACCAATCTGATTACGGATCCGCTTCTTTCTCTCGTATGAGAAGAAAGAACATTTCAAAAATATCCTTTAGTACATCTCATGATTAACGTATACGATAGGACTCCAATATTTTGTAATGAGGTTCACAAATAGAAGACAATCTACCAAAGAAAGAGTTCATTCAAAAGCATTGCATTCAACGCCTAAATGTTTTCCTCCAACTATCGTAAATGATAAGTTATTGAACCATTTGGTTGGCTTTAGATAAATGGATTTCGAATGAAACCTGGTGTATAGAATATTTCATGTGGACAAAATAAAGTCATTCGCTAGATATCCATCATATCCTTGTCTCTATTTAGAAGAAAAGCGTGACTTTCATACTTGTAGCGCATCGATTTGTCAAAGTCATCATGAATTCATACCATAAAGCTTGTTAATTAGACATGCATAAGAGATCAGGTTAACTAAAATCTTTATTTAAAAGAATATTTGTGTGTGCCAAGCATTGATTTGTAATATTATTTCTTACTTTGATTCATATATGGTGCATATATGATTCATATATGGTGCATGATGATTATTAGAGACATATATGGTTTGTAATATTATCTCTAGTAGGACTGGCCCACTAGAGATCGGATCACCATCGTAGATAATCGGGAGTATATTGTGGCGGGGATTGGTGATGTCATCATTCCTCTTGGGACACGAAGATGTACACTCACGAACGTGTTATATGTTCCGGGTTTGACCTCAAATATCTCATCCGTGATTCAAATTCTTAATCATCGAATGTTAGGGAATAAGAGATAAAATATGTGGAATAATCCCTTACAGAATCGCAACAGTAGAAACTAATATGCAAAAAATATTACATATCTCAAATAAAAGTGCAGAATAAATAACACAACATAGAGAGACAAGATTTAACATGGTTCACCCAATTTGGGCTACATCCACCAAGAATCACTTGCTCATATTTTATTACAAGCCTCCACTCTCTCAATACAATACCTAGATCCATTTGGAGCTATGCTCAACAAACTCTCTGAGAATTCACATCCGAATTCAAAGAACATCTACAATACATTTTCTTGTTTATCTATCATGTGCATAGTACCATATAAATAGACAATTTCTTAAGCGATTTGATACAAAATCGTGGGTATAAAAACCATGGGAATCAAAACAATGGGTACCGAAAAACCATGGGTCCAAAAATAGCCCATAACGGTTACCGATTACCCACGGGTTAATAAACCACCCATGAAAAATTTCTTCGGGGCCTTCGCCTCTAAGATCCCATCAATCGGGGCTTCACCCCTCCGAACCCCTCGACCCACTCACCAGCAAGTGCGACCTCCGTAAAAATAACCGAGTGTAACACATAGAAGGTGTACCACACTCTAACATGAAAACAGGCTCCACAAACATAACATCGAATGTAGGTTGAATTCTTTGTTGAGAAAGGGGTCAAGTCTTACATCATTTCCAAGGAGACTCAGTTATTGCTCAAGCATTTATGAAGGGCCATCTATTTGCATTGGATGTGGTCACTTCATCTAACATTGCTCTCTCTACTTCAACGACAGAGTCCACTGCACTATGGCACTTTCGATATGGTCATCTTTCTATCAGGGCTCTGCATTAGATCAGTGCTAAGGAAATGGTAAGAGGGCTTCCTCCACTCTCCCATTCATTACCTATTTTCTCGTGATATCTTACAGGTAAACAACATAGGAATCCATTCAAACAGAGCTCTTATCACTCTACAGAGATTCTTCAAAGTTGTACACACTAATTTGTATGGACCCCGCCGCCTAGCTTCCAAGGTTTTGACTACTTCCACTCATCATTCATGATTACTCATGGAAAATGTGGGTATATTTTCTCCGGATGAAGAGTGAGGCATTTACCAATTTCCAAACCTTTTACCAATAAAACACCGATCTAGGAAGCCTCTCCTTCTCCTCAAGGGGGAATTTGTATCGAAGAATTTCTTAGGATACCCAAGCAACATGACATTCAAAAACATCTAACCACACCCTACACTCCCCCCCAACGTAATGGGATTTCCAAGTGACACAACATGGTTGTCATGGAGATGGCTCGTTGTATGCTCTCCACCACCAAGTAGTGTATCTACTCAACCGAGCACCCATGAAGATCTTGCAAAATAGGACATTGGAAGAGGTATGGACTAGTCGTAAACCTTATATCCAACATTTGAGAGTTTTTGGTCAGACGCATATATGCATGTTCTAGATAAAAAAGAAAAAGATCGATCCAAAGACACCGCCATGTCTTTTCTTGGGGTATAGTACTACCTTAAAGGCATATCATCTCATGGATCCCGAGATGAAGAAGATCTATGAGAGTCAAGATGTGGTGTGTGGTGAGTCATCCTTTAACTCCCCGCCACACAATGGAGATCCAAGATCGACCTTGTCACATAGATTGCTCACACATCCGGATGATGGGCAAGATGATTCTTCTCAGAGAGAAGAAGATTTGAGTGGCGACTTGTTCGTTGATATAGGCACACCGGAAAACACATCCTCACATCAGCAACAACAACACCAACATCCAAAGTGGGTCCGTAATACTATTAGGGATGCAGACTCGAACTCACTTCCGTGAACTTCTACGGGAGTTAGAACACGAAGTCAAGCCGGATATGAGGTAAATTGTACACTCATAAGTTTAGTTGTTGATAGCAAGACCGAATTAGACCAACCACAATGGAAATAGGCTATGAATGCTGAATATGATTCCCTACTTCAGAATCGGATGTGGGAACTTGTCAATATGCCTCCAGGAAAGAAATCCATTGGCTGCAAATGGATTTTTAAAATAAAATATAAGGCATATGGTTCAATCAACAAACACAAAGCATGACTTGTTGCAAAGGGTTATGCTCAACAAGAAGGAATTGACTATGATGAGACCTTTACACCCACTATGAAGATCAAAACCATCATAGTTGTCTATGCACTAGAAGCACAAAATGGATGGAAACTTTAGCAGATGGATGTCAAGAGTGCTTTTCTGAACGGTGATCTAAAATAAGAAGTATACATGGCCCAACTTGAAGGGTTTGAGCCAAGCATCAACCACACAAGGTATGTCATCTAATAAATTCACTTTATGGACTCAAACAAGCACCTAGGGCATGGTATATAAAAATTGATGATACATATTATAGCACGGATTCACTCATAGCCCCTTTGATACAAATTTGTATATCAAGAAAGTGGGATTAGAGATTGTTATTCGGTTTTTTGTACGTAGATGATCTTGTGATCACAAGAAGTTTTGAAAATCTTGTGGATGATGTAAAGAATGATCTGAAGAAATCCTTCAACATGACTGATTTGGGGCTACTTCACTACTATCTTTGCTTAGAGATATGGCAGAAGAAGAATCATATCTTTGTCTCCCAGATGAAATATGCCAAGACTCTCCTGGAGAAGTATGGAATGTCAAATTGTAAACCAATGTCCACACCTATGGAAAAAGGTTTGAAATTATCTAGATTCTAGGATTCACCGCAGGTAGATGGCACTCACTACAGGAAGCTTGTGGGGAGTCTCATTTACTTGACTTATACAAGACAGATCTTTGCTTTGCAGTGAGCTATCTCACCAGATTTATGCAAGAGCTAAAGAAATGTCATTGGATAGTAACAAAGCATGTGTTGAGATATGTCTGAGGTATAGTTGAATTTGGTCTGGAGTATCAAAAGAACAATCAGTTCTTCTTACAGGGATATATAGACTCGGACTATGCAGGATCCGTTGATGACAGGAAATCCACTTCAGGGTATGTTTTTCATCTCAGATCTGGACCTATCTCATGGATTAGCAAGAAGCAAACTATTGTTGCTCTCTCATCCACTGAGGCTGAATACCGCACCGCACGAGGAGATGTGTGCGAAGTGATTTGGTTACGTCACATTCTTACAGATATAGGGATTCCTAAAGAGAAATCTCCCATCATTCACTGCGATAATCAAGGTGTGTTGAAGCTTGTGAAGAATCCTATTTTTCATGAATGAACAGAGGATATTAAGGTTGATTGTCACTACATTCGTGAATAGGTCTTGAACCACCAAATTCTAGCTCTAGTACTACCCTACTGATTTTCAGGTTGTAGATATTCTCACCAAGCCTCTCAGCAAGGTGAAGTTTGATTTTTTTAGGGGGTACATATGTAGAAACAATGTATTAAGGGGGAATGTTAGCATTAATACATAGTTGTTAAGGGACAGTTACAGCTAGTTACAACTGTCTCCTTCCTCCTGTAGCCAAACCACAACCTATATATTTGGCTTTACTCTATTGTTTAGACACGCATTGAATAAAATTATTCATTCTTTGCTATCATTGTTGAAGTAAACATAAGAAAATCAGCAGCTACCAACATAGAAATCGAGCCATCCAACCACAATCCATCTAACTCTAAGCAATCCCAACCTGAGCCGTCCAACCCTAACCCGTTTAACACTAAAATATGAGTCGTCCAACCTCTTAGGTGTCCAACGTTGATCTATCCAACCCTAAGCCTTCTAACTATGATCCCTCCAACCCCTATCCATCCAACCCTTTTTCGTCAAATGATCAACCCTAGCCATCCAACCCATTAGTTGTATAAATGTTATCCATCCAACCCCTTAGTCATCCAACCCTCACTTATTTTTGAATGGTAAACCTATTAACCAACGTAAATCCTCATGTTTAATTGAGAAATAAATTTTACGACATCTTGGGTGCATGAGGAGAACGGAAAATTTACCATCCCTTTCATTTTCATTGTTAGAGGCGAGAAGGTAATCAAGGACCGAAGTATCATTATTGAATTAGCGCATGTCCACAAGCCTAGTAAATTCTGAGTTTTTGAGCCAATCCTTTTATGCATCTTTTTCTCTTAGTAGATCTATAATCTATGGGCACATGAGGTTTTTTTATTGATATTTAGGTGTAGGAATAGATGTGGTGCTAGACATTGCTGAAATTTGGGAGAAGTTTGAAGATTGGAGAGCTCAGAGCACTGGAAATTTTCATAGAAAAGTGAATAAATGAACCTTGAAGGGGTATTTATAGGGGTTTGTATGGTTCAAAGGACACATGGTGGAAAACTATTGATTGTCATGGTGGTTGGTACAGCTCAAGTTTCAACCATTAGCCACCCAACCCTTAGCCACCCAACCCACAAGACCAAACCTTAACCATCTAACCCATGTGTCCAAGCCTTAACCATCCAAATATATACCATCCACCCGTCCAACCCTTACCCATCCAAACCTCACCCTCACTTGTCCAACCCTTTTTCATCCAACACCTCACCCATCCAACCCACCCATCCAACCCTTAGCCATCTAACCCTCACCCGTCCAACACATAGCCATCCACCCCCTCACTTGTCCAACCCTTATTCATTCAATCCCTTTCCCGTCCAACCCTAGGCCATATAAAAATCACCTTTCCAAAACTTAGCCATCCACCCCTCACTCATCCAACACTTATCCATCCAACACCTCACCCATCCAACCCGCCCATCCAACCCTTAGCCATCCAACCCTCACCTTCCGAACACGTATCCTGTCTAACCCTCCCTCATCCAACTCTTAGCCATACAACCCCTCACCTATCGATCCCACCCACCCAACCCTCAACCATCCAAGCCCTCACTCATTCTACCCCACCCACGCAATAGTCGTCCAACCCTTACCCGTCCAACCCGCCCACCCAATCCTTCAACCGACCAACCCCTACCAATCTATACGACCAACTTCCTACCCAATGAAAAATCCGACCAACCTACCCAAAAACTTTCCAAAATGAAGAAAAAATGCTCTCTCAGAAACCGTCTTTGCCACGAAATATTTTTTCAGATATTCGCCAACAATTTGAAAGTTGATTTTGAGATTCGCCAATGATTCGAAAGTAATTTTTCAAAGGGGTCTTCTTAAAATGAACTCTGGTCCATGTACTCACAAAAATTTGACACTAAAATTTAATAAAGTATATAGAGGATAGTTTGTAATTATAGTGCATTGTATTTAAGAATTCTCATCATTGACAACATTATACATTGTTGACATGTAGTAAAAAAATTGAACACTATACATTTAAAAAATAATATTTTATGTAGAGATTAATGTCTTGAGTAAACTTTAAAATATTCTACTACAACTATCACTCTTTCTACAAATAATATTTACATAACATAATTTATTTTATGTTATTGTATTTTCTAAACAAAGTTTCAACTCGTGTACCATGATTATTTTCATATACACATTTGGATTTTACAAGTGATGGTGAAAACTTTCAAATAGGTTCACACTATGTATTGCAAAACAAACATTGAAAATGCATATTTTTAGGTAACAACGTAGTAAGTGGAACAAAAATCTACTTTTATATAGATCATGTATGTACATGAAACTTTGACATAACAATTTTAAACGATATAATGAGTATTGTTTATAAGAATATCATATTGGATCATCATTGTTAGTGGTAACAACGTAATATGTTGTTGAAATGTGGCAGTCAAAGTATCGTAGAACATATTGGAAATTATTTAAAAATAATTGAATGAAATCATTTCTATTATATTCTATTAAATTTGGATCAGACTTGCACATGAATAACACAAAGAATAAGAATATTATTTCTCTGTATATCTTTCATATGAATAGATTACAAATATATAGGAGAAGATTCCTATAATTAGGGAGATGCAATCTCCACTATTCTCTCGCAAGAATCTCCTTTGAATAATTATGATATATTGTTACAACAATAAACAATATATTTTAATATTGTATATAACAATATTAAATATTAACTAACAAACTACTTATTTACCTTTTGGTAAATACCAAACTATTACTATTTACCATACAGTAAATACCCTATACAATGCAAACATTAATTTTCCTAACATATTCCTCACACTATACCTTGCAAAATGAATATCCAAAATGCATGTTTTAGAGGTAATATCATACTAGGTGTAATAACATGGTACTTTGACACAGTCTATGTACACACACCGAAATTTCACATTATAGTATAATAGAGTATATAGAGGATAATTTGTAATTATTTCACATTGTATAAGAATTATCTGGGTTAACAACATTATACCTTCTTGACATGTAGTAAAAATATCAAGCATTAAACAAAACACTATGAATTAAAGAAACATAGTTTCATGAAGAGATTACTGTCTTGAGTAAATCGGAAAAATCTTCTTCTACAACTATCAATTGTTGCACTTATCACTCTTTTTGCAAATAATGTTTACATAACATAATTTGTTTTATGTTATTGGATTATCTTATCACTGCAACAACTTAGCTGGAGAGAATTCCTCATAGAAGAATAAAATTTCTCTTACTCAGGAAGAGGAATGTAAATTATTACATAACAAGGAGATGATATATCCTTTTCAATACCTTACCATTTCCATCCAAAATATTTGTAAATGATATAAGTGTAATGCCCACTATTTCAAATACAGAAGACAACAAAGAAAATGCTTTGGATAATTTTATTTTTGACTTTTTCAAGTATAGAACAACATTATAGGAGGACACAAAGGTTACAACTAACTTTTCGAACAACTCCGACACAACTATGACAACATAGGCAAGACAGAACATCCAACAATCCTCATCAATTTCATTATCAACTTCCTCTTCAATTTGATGATCTGTTCCACATGGAGGATGGGGTAAAAGCATATGTCACACAAATCAATCTCATTTGCATCATCAACAAAGCAGCCACCCTAGTAGTTAGGGGATTAGGCACTACCTTATTTTCCTTGGCCTGAGATTTTCTATTTCCAAATCCAATAGGCCATTTTCCTTTGTCATCAAATCTCTGATCACCCCTAGGATGATTGGAAAATTTGTCATGGTTTTGTGATTTTAGTTGACCTTGTGAAGTCTTTCGGATTCCCTTCTCAACTCTTGCAAACTTGTATGAGATTTCTTTGATAGCCCCTGCAAAATTTTCAAAACCTCCTCCAAATCAGCATCCTTGCTAGCTTGAGGTTTTTCGGTGGTTTATCAACTTTACATAATCTCTCTTGAGGGGTTTCCCAATTGCTTTGATATTGTTTTAGATTTGAAGTTCCATGGTGAAAGCGTGTCTTATATTAGTATGGTTCTTGTCTCTTGAGTAGTAGGATGCCTTCTTGTCAAATGCATCTACATATTTGATTACACAAGATTCATCAAAAGGCCTCGAGACTAAGAGGAATCCTTCTCAAAATTTTGTTAAACCTTGTGTTAAAGTTGTGGATTGATTCATTGTGATTTTTCTTGATATTTTCAAATTCAGACAAGAGAAATCTAGGATCAGTCTTGTCACCATATTGCAACCTAAATGCATTCTTCATTTCAGTCCATGAATCAATAGAATTATCAAGCAGAGCCTTGTACCAATCCCTAGCATCCTCTTCTAGTGTATGAATGAACAATTTAATATACACATCTTCAAACTCTATCTCAAAATCCTCCATCATGTTAACAAAAATCTTGAGATGCTGATCACCAGTTATAGCATTGTTACCTTGGAACTTTGGCAACCTATTTCTGACATCTTGTGGGACAACATTTGGGTAACCATCCATTCCTCTAAAATCTATAGGACCAAAGGTGTTAACAACAAATGGAGGTCTAGGCTGAGCCATATTGTTTGGTGGAGGTGATCTTGGGGGTGACACAAGATGATGAGGAGTGCAAGGTCTTTGGGGCTCAAGAATGTGGTTCACAAGATTGGTATCCTTTAAGTGCTGATTTTCTTGGAAAGTTTTATTTGAATTGAAACACAGAGGTGCAGATTGGAGAAGGAACTTACCTAGTACAATAGAAGGACCTTCACTAGCTGAGGAAAACAAGTTTATGAGAGGATTTCTTGAATCAGAATCACTTGAAGAAGAGTGATAATCCTCTACCAAAGGCTGATCTCTCTCACTTATGGATATATCTTTTCCTAATGTCTGACCTTTAACAACTTTCCAAACTCTTCTCCCTTCTAACTCTGAGTTCCTTGAATCTAAAAACAACTTCTTAGTAGAGTCTCTAACGAAGAGAGATCTTCTTCCTTCCAATTTTGTAGAGATTAACAACACTAAAGTAAATGATAGAAAGGTAAGACACTGGTATTTATCAATATCAGAATAGCATGGAGTTGCCACTAAATATTTTCACCCTAGTTGTGTAGATGCACTAAAATACTCACAAATATCTACCAAAGACTAAGAATCTTGCAAAACTTTATAGATCGACCTTCCTTTTTTTTAATTTATCAACCAAAATGCAAATGAAGTGCAACAACTACTGGAAACTGATAAAATTGCAGGCGGAACTTATATCTTCACTTAATCCTTACAAATATAATTATAAAATGTTGCTTCAACAATGTATTCGTATGTAGAATTTGTAAAGGACATCACCATGGTTTGATATGGATTCAAATATCTCAAATATGTATGCACATGGATCAGATTGAACTAAGAAAATATCAAACTCAGAACTCTACTCTTCATTCCATCTTTATGAATCTGACAAGAAGTTCATACTTAGATTTGTAATTGCACATAAATCACATAAGAAGAATTACCAAGGATCTGAAATACTAAAATACTGAATAATGTCCCCGGAAACGATGCTAAGAAAGTGTTGGTACCCAAATTTGTTCTCTTTTTCAGTCTGAGCAACATCAGAGATATGGCATGAAGCTTGAAGTTAGATAGATCATGATGTGTGTTGTTTTGTAGCTGAGGATGTGATCTAACTAGCACTCAAATTTTTGGAGAGATGGATAACACTCGAATAGGACTTGATCTTATCGTAACTATTTTAGGTTGTCCCTTTTCAACAAAGGTAAGAGAACCTTCTTTGTAACCTTCAAATGGTGAAGGAGATGAAGATATCCCTCAATTTTTACACATAGTATGGAAAGGGCCTTTGGAAAATATGATCAACACTCCAAATCTGACTTTCACAAGTTGTCACTCCTAGATTATGGAGATATTTTCAAAGCACGGAAAGAGTTACCAAAGACATTGCATGATACTGATTTGCTTTGTGAATTTTTGTAAATGGATTGTATTCTTTTGTTGAAACATAATGCAATGCAGGGGTAGTATGGGGTAGGATTAGTTATTCTGAATGAATTTTGGTGGGAAATTTTTAGACAATATTAACCAAAATTTACCAAATTCTTTGAGGACCTTTGCAAGAAATTTATAAGACCTAAACAACAAAATGCTTCAAAGGGGTTAAGGTACTCCTTCAACCAGGATATGTGCAAAAAATGGAGGCCCAGATCTGAAATCTTCCACACAATTTTTGACAACCTACCACAAAATCTTGAAGAAGATGAATAAACAAAGCATCCAGAAGCCTCTATTTTATCATGACCCAAGGTGCACCCAAAGCTTTACAAATAATCTCCAAATTCAGGGAAGGTAAAGTGATTTTAAATATGTTTATCTCTTTATCAGATGATCTTCTGAATGTGAAATTGCAAATGCTACAAAACTATCAACAAGATATGAGACCATGTATGATCAAGAGAGATGTCAGACACAAGACTACAATAGGAGCAAGAAACGTAAATTGAAAACATTCTGAAACATAAGTGCATGCAAATTTTTCAAAGAGACAACACAAAATAATCTAGAATGACCAAATTTATTAGTAGGGGAATGTTATAAGAAAAATCTTAGAGCTTTTTGATGGCTTTACATCTGAAACCAACTCAACATGATACAAATGATGCGTAAAGGAATTAGAAATGGTTCTCAGCAGATTTCTCAAAGAATGGGCTTTTTCCCATATTTTCCCATGAAATTCTAAGTTTCTCCAACATTTTACATGTCTCAAAACATTCATTATATAACTTTCAATTACATTTGATCCTTCTTTCCCAAGAAAAGAATATGCCCAGCATCAAGTTTGTTACAAAATTCCAACATGATTTGCAGATAGGGATGTTTAACATATTTACAACAAAAGTTTCTAGGTGTTTCAAAAAGGTGAATCATTACAAATCCTTCATCATTATCCATTGTGGAGGCACATTTTTCATTCTCCAAGCATAGACTCCTTTCATTTCATTATTTCATCCTTATCATTTCAAAATTTGATTCTATAACTTCTTGATTTGATATTTCACGTTTTACACAAAGCTAGGGCATAATTTCACTTCAAAAACATCTCAAATTTAAAAATTCATCCCAGAAACAACTTGCATTGGTCCTTGTAGGCAAAAATGACATGAATTCACTAAAATTAGATCTAAATTGATGTAAAATTCACATTTTAACACTTCGGAGAAAAAAAATGGCGCCAAATTGAAGAATGTACAATTACCATCAATTTTCCCTTTTGCCTTCAATTTAGGCCCTCCACATGTCAAAATACAATTGGGAATGAATTCAGGATCACTTTTTCACTTTTTAACATTTTTGAAAAATGAAAAAAAAATTGACTTTTTTCTCCGCCCTTGAAATTTGGAGCTAATACGTGGCATATGGTGGGTCCCATTGAAATCGCGCTTCAATTCTAAACATTTCCACCCTTTTTGGAATTTGAAAATTTTTCATTTTTTTCCCCATGGGCTCGCACCTCCGATTTCTTCTCTACCATGTGTCTCCTTCTAATTTTTCACAGAGCCATGCCTCAAATTTTTACTTTAACTCATTTTTGCGAGAAAATGGAAAAGAATTATTTCGCCTCGTCGGCCCACACTCTCCTCGCACCTACCACGTATCTCCAAGTGGTTAATTTTGCATACCCGTGCTTCAAACTTCCATTTTAACTCCTTTTGCAAAGAGGGAACAATTTCACTTTTTCCCCGCCACCCCACCAACCCGCACTCTCCTCTGCCTATGACGTGTCCACCCCTTGCTCCATTGTAGACCCATGGCCCTTTCCTCACCCTTTTTCCCTTTCACCAAAAAGGAAAAACTTTCCTAAGTCCTCTCGCCTTCCTCTCATTCCACCTTTGCATGAGAAAGTGACATGTGTCCTCCTGCGGAGTTGTGGGGCAATTTTGAATTTTTGCCAAAACACCAAAAATGTTAAGTTTTCAAAGAAACCTGTCAATCCTTGTCCAACCAGAAGCGGCCATGTATGAGGGGAGGCTTGAGCTTAAATTTGATGGGCAAAGGACACCCGTATCGACCATCAAAAAACATAGAATTTTCCCGCAACCTCCAAAATAAATTTTTCTTCGTGGATGAAGGATTTTTCGATCAAAAGGCAAATGGAAGGTGTTTTAAAGTAATTTTCGACCATGGGAAAGGATTTTTGGGGAAAATAAGTATAAAATGAGAAACCACGAGCTCCAAAGGCTAGGAAAAGTGGAAAAAATGATAGAAGCCCGTAGATTTGGAAATTTAAGGCACAAAACATGGCACGCATGTATTTTTCGTTTCACATTGGGGAAAAATAATAAGTTGTGAGCACTTTAAGGAATTCAATCTGGAGAGAGAAATTTACAGATCACCAAATTCAAATAATTTTTTTAGAAGCACGTAGAACAAAGGGGAATGATGGAAAATCGAAAAGAGGATCAAAATGGGCACCAAGAATGTTATTATGAGAAAGAAAAAGAAGATTTGTATTCTATCTTTTGAAATGGAATGGAAAAAGACAAGTTTGACATTCCTTGTTGAGATTATTCTTACTATAACCCTTTCCCACTTGAATTGAATAACCTTGTACATTATTGGTGATGGAAATATCTTCAGTATTGGCTATGAAAGTTGCAATTTGAATTGAGAAAGAGATATACTGTTTTTTGGATTTGAATAAATGTGGAAGAAATTGTATTCTCTACATTGAAATTGAGGAGGAAGATAGAGTTCTGACAGTCCCTTATGAAACTTCTTTTGTAACCCTTCCCACTTGAAGTGGATGATCTTGTATATTATTGTGTTGGAAAGACTACTCTATTTTAGCTATGAAAGTTGTAATTGATTATGGAAGAATATATCTAGTATTCAGTTCTATGAACAGAAAAGAAAGATATGCATTTGGTATGTTGTATTTCAAAAATAAATGGGAAATAAGTTGTAAGAGATTCCTTTGAATTAATATAAGTGTTTTTCCTTGTTCATATGATATTATTTCCATTGGAAATCTGTGTTTGATATACAGTAGGAAATCTCTGTTGTAAAAGTGAAAAGGAAGCACATATGAAGAAATATTGCACTGCTCTGTCTCATTTGAAATGTTTAAAAAAATTACATTCTTGTCTCTATCATTTGATTAAAGGAAAGAAACCTATTTAGAACTAGCTTGGAATAAATTTAATTTTTTTATTGCATGACAAAAGAGATAGTTTAATCTCTGTTCTTGAAGTGTACAAACCTCATTTCTACTTCACTATATACTTCACAAAATTTTTTTTTCAAATGTCCAAAACAACCCTACAAATTTATAAGAGATAAATGAAATATTCACTTGGACTTAATGAGATCAGAATGATCCCCAAACTAAACTAAAACACTGAAGAGATTCTTTTAAATAACCTTTCAAAACCAGTAAAGGTGAAATTGTAGGCTTTCTTTTGTGTAAACATTGGTAAATTTTTGAATGCAAATCAATCAAGAAAATTTAATCTTGTAATCTATCCTAAAATCTTCCAAGTGAAATCCTCCATGCCTATTTGGCATGTTGAGAAAGAATTAATGGCAAATTTGAAAAAATCGATAAGTTAAAAATGTCAGTTCACTTTCTAAGTGACATAAAGATGTTTTCTCAAAATTTACCATTAAAAATTTATCCAAATCAAATTCTTAAGATTTTTGTGCAAAGACGACATTGAGAGATTTCCAAAAAGTCCTTGTTTTCGAAAACTAAGTTCCCAATCAAAATTTATTGCCCTATGAATTTTTACTTCATTTCGAGCTCAAAAAATTAACTATCAAAATTGAAAATATATATATATATATATCGCAAATGGACCCATAGGCTCAAAATTTTCTTTTTCCTTCGGGAAAAGAAATGCAAAAACAATAATTCTCCTTCCGTTCGGTTGGCCCGAATGCTTTGCCTTCAGCAAAATTTTTTTATCTAAGTCCAAAAGTTAATGTGTCAATTTTTTGTCGTGTCCCTGCAACCAATAATTGATTGACACTTGGCATCGTTAGGCATCGACGGAGGCTTAGATCCATTTTTAACCTTAAGCACTTTCAAAATTAAATTTGGAAAAAAATTGCAAGTTTCCTCCATGCCCCCACCGGCCCATAGCCAATTAGGTGCTACCACGTGGCCTCCCAGTGTCGGTGCAGGTGTGGGTGAACTTCACTTTCTCCCAAAGGGAGAAAATGCTAAAGGTTTCCCCACTGCAAGGCCCGCCCTTGGGAAAAGTTTCCTCCCAAGGCCCGTCGGGCCATAACTTGAGAATTACAAGGAGTTAGGAGGACTTCTTTATATCATTGGAAAGGTGAGAAAATTTCCTATCTAATGGGAATGTTTTCAAGAGGTTTAAAGTACATTAATTTTAAGAAAAATTAGGTTGAATATCTTAATCTTGTTAGAGGGTGGGAGAGTGAGAAATTGCCCTCTTAATCTTAATGATCATTCTAACCCTAAGTTTTGACCCTGTAGATTTAATATTTGTTGTAATAGAAAAAAACTATGAGCTAAGATTTATTTTATTTATTTGGCCTCTAAACCTTGCTTGTGGCAACTATTGTTTTATAACCAGTAGCAGACACTTTTAAACAAAAAAAAATTCCATAATTTTCTAACTAAACCTAGGTTGTTCTTTGGTCTCGAGTGGTTGTTTTTAGCAGAACCACACTTGGTATCAAAGTGTGGGTTCAAAATATTTGACCCTTGGGAACACTAGAAAACTTGAGACATGAACATTTAAACCTAGTACAATATTAACCTAGCACACTTTTTGAATATAGAGAGCAACTTGTGGGAAATTACATATTTAGTGGACATGGAAAACTGAATAAAACCTAGAATAGTGAACTAACTCTCACCTTGGTCTGTGTAGGAGGCGCAGATAAGACGAGGGGTCTTTTCACATAGACCTAGACTTACCACCACTAGATCATGTTGTAGAAGTTATCCTACCACATATTTTATAGACACTTTAGGATGTTAATGTCACTCTACGTGGAGGGACCATAGGAGCACATTTAGTCGGACATGATAGGGTGACATCCATTGAGGTTCATGCATCTCCTGGCATAGCGAGCAGCATAGAGGAGAGAAATCCCATTAGGAGTTAGTCAGATAAGATTCACCACATAGGGGACAGGGAGACCAAGTTTCAGGACACAGAGATAGGTCTTAGATCCCTAGGATCAGATATGAGCATGCAGAGCGGCCTAGGGGCCACTAGAATACAATGGAAAATCACATCAGGGAGATCCTTAAGCTATGACTAGCTCATTATTCTAGTGACATAGGTGGTTTTCAGCAGAGGCCTAGTTGGTGAGATTGAGTGGATGCTTCATTCTCTTCCCTTGTTCTAGTAACACTAAAGCTTGTGTTGATCCATCCATTGAGGGATGGAGTAGGTGTCTCGGTGGAGGACAGTGAGCAAAAGCTCCATGTTGTTTTTGAGATAGTTACTTAAGAGAGCTTTGACACAGAGGTTCATGAAACAGAGCATTGATGATTTTCATGACCTCCGACAAGCATCTCTTGTAGTCACTAAGTATGATAGTAGATTTTTACATCTACTCCAGTATGTTGATTATATGTAGGATGAGTGGGTGTGGATCCACAAGTTCATCTGGGGCCTAAATCTAGACATTGGAGGTGAAGTGTGAATCCATTATACACAGACATTAGATGAGGTTATTGAGAAGGCCTATATAGCAAAGGAGACTGGGGGAAAGACACAAAGACGCTAGAGACTGAGTCCAGAGCTGCATATAATAGATGTAGGACAACATATTGAGGGGGTCAGTACCTCCTCCTCATGGTGGACAAGATTCAGCACATTCATCTTTCAAACCATACAAGAAGAACCGTAATAGTCTCGCCCACCATATGGACCTCAACGAGAGATTTGATACAGAGGGTCGGAGTATAGGGCCTCCTCTTATGGGTCCCATTAGGGAACATGGAGCACCTAGAGTTCAATCAATAAGTGCTCACCGGCAGAGAGGTCAATAGTCCAAAGCCGAGTCATTAGGTTCCATAGCACACCCCTATAGGGCATCTAATGGAGTTGCTACTTATTGGAGAGGATCGGGTGGTTGTTTAAGATGTGGTATCACTTGACACTTTTGGAGAGACTTCCCACAGAACCCTAATAACAAGGGTAAGACACAGATCTTAGAGCCTATTATAGGTGACATGAGGTACAATCAAAGGATGTACGCAGTGGTCAAGAACTGCCAGGTAGAGCATCAAAGTACAATTATTTAGACTACATGTAGAATTGGTTGTATTCCTACGTCCATTTTGTTTGATTCTAGTTCTTCTGATTCCTTTATTGCACCATCTTTAGTAGAGTGATGCAGGTTGGTAGCAATTAGGTAGGGTCATAGTTGGGATGTTGAGATGGATTATGGAGCCAAGATCTCTATAGAATCCTTTTTACGTAGTGTGTAGTGGAGTTGGGACCTTTTTCCACCACCTCGGATCTTCGTATCCTTTCGTTGGGCTCTTATGGAGTCCTCTTGGGCATGGACTGGTTATCTACACATAGAGCCAGAGTGGATTATTACCACAAGATCATATCTTGTACAGATGATCTAGGAGTTGAGGCAGTGATAGCGGGGGTTAGGAGACTCATTTCGATTTGCATAATCTCCATTATGCAGCTTAAGCAAAGTGTGTGTAATGGGGTTGTCGAGATGTTTGCTTGTCACAATTAGTGATCGATCAGAGGATGGGTCTAGTGGACCATCGCTAGATGACCATCCCATTTTGAGATAGTTTTTTGATGTCTTTCAAGGGGAGCTACCGGGATTACAACCCCATGTGAGATAGATTTTATACATATCTTGTTCGGGCAAGAGAGAGTATCTCATGAGCACCTTATCGATGACTACCCCCGATCTCTGTGAGCTCAAGTTGTAGTTTGAGGGCATTCTCGGAGAAATGTCTAATTCATCCTAGTGTATCCCCTTGGGGTGCACCGGTGATATTTGTAAAGAAGGACAGATCCTTGAGGCTATGTATTGATTACCACCATTTGAACAAAGTAACGATCAAGAATCATTATCCACTTCGTGAATTGATGATTTGTTTGATCGATGAAGGAGCCATAGTCTTCTCTAAAATAGACCTTAAGTCAAGCTACCATCAACTGAGGATTACAGAGGAGATATTCATAAGACCACCTTTCGTATGAGATATGGCCATTATGAGTTCACAGTGGTACCCATTGGCTTGACCAACGCCCCCGCAGTTGTTTATGAGTTTGATGAATGGAGTATTTAGGAACTTCTTAGATCACTTTGTGTTCATCTTCCTTGATGACATTTTTATTTACTCACATATGTGTGAGGAGCACGAGGGGCACCTTTCCAGGTTCTTCAAAGTGTCTTCGTGAGCATCAAATTTATGGGAACTTAGAGAAGTGTGAATTATTTCAGATAGAGGTGTAGTATTTGGGTCATATCATTTCTGGGGAGGTATTGCAATTGATCCTTCCAATATTAGAGCTATTATGGATTGGCCAACACCCACTACTATGACTGAGGTGTGCAGCTTCATGGGATTAGCAAGTTATTACAGGAGATTTGTTCAAGTCTTCTCTCAGATTATGCACCCCATCACTTCCCTTCAACTGAAAGGGAAGATGCTTGTTTAGTCAGACAGGTGTGAGTAGGCCTTCAGGACAATTGAAGGAATGTCTCACTACAACACCTATTCTTGTAGTGTTAGATCCATAGGGTGAGTTTTTGTATGCACGGATGCTTCTTTGGTAGGACTTGGAGGTGTATTGATGTAGGAGGGAAGAGTGGTGGTTTGAGTCTCACAAACTCAAATATTATGAGCTTAATTATCCAACTCATGATCTTGAGCTTATGGTAGTTGTGCATGTCTTGGTTTGATTGAGACACTTTATTCTTGGTAGGAGATTCACACTCAAGAATGATCATTTGAGTCTTTGCCACCTCAAGTTACGTAGCCAAATCTCAATGCTCATCGATTGCGTTGGATGGAGTTGCTTTGTGAGTATGATATGGAGATAGAGCATGTGAAAGGGAATGAGATTGTGGTTGCATACGCTCTTAGAAAACGGAGGCAAGTGGTTATGGCCACCTTAGTGAGAATAGATTTGCAGAGAAGGATTCTATAGAACCTTCCTCACGATAGCTTCTACATTACTGACTAGAGCAGAGATCGAGTCTGGAGACCCTTGAGGGGAATTCTTATGGGTTTTATTTAGAGGCGAGATGGTCTTCTCTGTGCACAAAGGTCGGATTTATGTTCCCAGAGATGGAGGCTTGAGGCAAGAAATCTTGGTAGAGGCACATCATGCACCCTATTCAGCCCATCCTGGGGTGAAGAAGATGCATGCCACCTTGAGATAGTTGTTTATCTAGAGGGGACTTCATAGAGACATGGCTTAGTTTGTGTCATGTTGTTTAGAGTGCTAGAAAGTGAAGGCCGAGCATCAACATCCAAGTGGCCTTCTCTATCCTCATGCTATACTAGAGTGGAAGTGGGACACCATTTCCATGGACTTCATTGTTGGGCTACCAATGTCGAGATACCACCACGATGCCATCATGGTCACGGTGGATAAATTGACAAAAGTGGCTCATTTTTCTCTAGTAAAGACCACTTATACAGCTAGTGTAGTGGCACATGTATATCTTGATGAGATTGTCTACACGGGATTCCACACAAGATCATTTGTGACCATGATACTTTGTATACTTCCCATTTTTGGGCCACCATGCAGTATGCCCTTAGGACAAGGATCAACTTCAGCACAACATATCACCCTGAGACAGATGGACAAGCGAAGCGGGTAAATTAGATTTTAGAGGACATGCTTAGGATGTATGTGATGGATCATCAGAAGAGATGGGAGAAGTACTAATACTTGATGGAGTTTTCCTACAATAATAGTTTTCAGAGTTCTATAGGCATGGTTCCTTTTCGGGACTTGTATGGTAGAGAGTGCAGGACACCTCTTAGCTGGGACAAGTTAGAGGACAGAGTTTCTCTTGGACCAGCTTTGTTGCAGGACACAGAGTAGTAGGTGGTTATGATCATGTAAAGATTACAGAGGAACATGACAGAAGAATAAATATACACCGACCAGCATAGAACGATCATAGTTTTGATGTGGGCATGAAGTTGTTCCTTCATTTCAAGCCACACAAGAGCCCTATCTGTTATGGAAAATGTTCTAAGTTAGCTCCTAGATTCATGGGTCTTATTGAGATTTTGGAGTGTATCGGCCCTTAGGCCTACCATCTAGCATTACCACCTAGCTTATCTCACGTACATAATGTGTTTCATGTTTCATTTCTTAGGAGATATGTTGCAGATCATTATCATGTGTTAGATTAAACATCATTGGTGCAAGATTAGGGGCAAGTGATGGTGGAGCCCATTCACATTATAGATTGTAGGACCTCGAGCCTTCGAGGAGAGAAATGGATCAGGTCCGGGGTGTGTAGTGGGATAGATATGATGAAATTGTAGCTACATGGGAGGATGCTACTTTGTTATGACTTCAGTTCCCACATGTGTTTTAATGACTTCTAGAAGGAAGTCGAACCTAAGGGGAGGGGATGTAGTTCCCGCTTTCCTTTAACACCTTATGATATTGATCTTGATACTACAAAAATATTATGGACATTTTTATAGTTTAATTAGTATGATGTTAGATGTTAGATCATGGTTTATTGTGGACTTTGATTCATATATCATGCATGATGATTATTAGAGACATTTTAGATATTTATGTTGATATATTGTTTGGCATGGTTACATTATAGATGTTGTTCGGACTTGTGATAATTGGATATTTTGAGTAGACCTAGAAAATGAGAATTCAATTAAAATTGGTGATGATATAGTTGTGGATGAAATTGTAAGTGATATTGTTGATTTTCTTGATGATTTTTGTGATTCACATATATGTTGATGATCTTGAAATTATATTTATATTCATTTGGATGTTCTAATATGGCCACAAGGCTGAAGGAGGTATTTGTATTTTTAGGTTTAAAATATCACAACAAACATCGGGGATTGGAGATCAACCACTTTGGAATTTTAAATGAATTCAACAAGGTCACCATGACAACTGTATTGTTTTTGTGTGTTTGATTGTGCTAGGGATTCCCATGGGGGTCACCTTTAAATGTGACTAAGGGGTTGTATGTATTTTCTTTTATTTTTTCCCTTTGTTAATGTTTGCATGTGTTTATTTTGTGGTGCTTTAACCACTCATTATTTATTATATGGTGTGTAGTATTGTGAGTAATCTTGTTGTTATGTTAATTAATTAAAATATGTCATAAGAAAGTAATTAATAGACTTGTTGGCCTTGAATTAAAGTGTGTAAGAAATGTAAGAAATGTGTAAGGGGTATGTAAGTTGATTTTGGAGTAAGAAACACTCCATCTTTCTTGGAAATTTGAGTTTTTCCTTGGAGGATGATTTTGGAGGCTTGTGGGACAAGATAAACTTGTCTCATACCTCTTAAATTTGTTTACCAACCATACCTATGGTTGGAGATTTGAATTTGGAATTTCATTATGCATGCATCTTGTTAGTTAAGTTGAATGTTTTAATTCAACTTCTTGCTTGGAATTAATTTAAGTCCTTTGGGGTATGGGATTGATTTGAGTGTGTAAGTAAAACTGTCATATTATTCACCTACTTATTTATTGTGTCTTAGAGATTGAAGTGGACTTGTGAGATGGAGTTGAGGATGTGTGATGTGACATCGTACATATATCCACCTCATTCTCCTCTCTTCCCCCTTATATATATTTCAATTCATTTTATTGTTTTGGGGTTACACTCTTTTGGTTGCTTCACTTTTGTATACTTCTTTTGGGGTAAATTATTTTGTTTTTTTGAGCTCTTGCTTTTGGAGAAAGTTTATAGATTTTTTTTACAGCCCGTGTTTCGTTGATATTGGGTTATTTTTCATTGGAAATCTTTCCCTTTGGAACTTGGGACAAACTCCATTATGGAGAGGTAAGATCTTGGCTCTTGAAATGCTCTTCTTTTATTTGTGTAAATTTTATTGTGGTGAATGTTTTATGCATGTGTGTGGGTTGTTTGGGTAGATGGCCTAGGGATGGTGTAGGAGAAAACTATGGGGTATTTCGTGGGAGGCATAAGTATTTTAGGGAGGTATAAGTGTGGAGGGAGTTGGGATTTGGGTTCCACCTTAAAAATAAATAGCTTGCATTTCTTTACTCGTTATGGGGTGCCATAAGAGGTTGGGGAGGCATAAGGAAATGTGAGGAATAAGGGGTACTTGGGGAGGCATAAGGGCATGTTAGGGATTTGAAATGATATATATATATATATATATATATATATATATATATGCGGTTTTCTCTCAGGTGGTGATACCCATTTCCCCTTTGGGAGGTATAAGCAAGCATCCCCATAGTTTCTTGCTCCTTTGGCTTGCATGGTGAAACCTGAGTTTTGTTTGTTATGTTTTAATGTGGTTGTAAATTGCATTCTGTTTTGGACTATATTTTGAATGAGAAATATGTCTTGTGTTGTGGAAGCCTATTGTTGCCATGTGTTGAAAAAATTTCTAATTGCAATATGGTTGGGGCTCGGGGGCCAATGAAGAAGGATGGCTTCTCCTTTTCATTGGATTTCTTTGTTGGGTGGAGAGCATTTCCTTTTCCCCTATTCTATTGTGATCAAATTGGAGAATGATGGAAATTCATACTGTTGTTTTGGAGCTATGAAAGAAGACAGAGTTTGGCTATCCTTTGTGAAACTTCCTTTTGTAAACTCTTTTTTCCACTTCAAGTGGATGACTTGTAATATTATTGGTATTGGATAGTATTTTATTTTGGAAATAAAATTCTATTTGAATGTGAAAGGACATACCCGTAATGTTATTCTGAGAAAGGAAAAGAAGATTTGTATTCTGTCTTTTGAAATGGAATGGAAAAAGACAAGTTTGATAGTCCTTGTTGAGATTATTCTTATTGTAACCCTTTCCCACTTGAAGTGGATAACCTTGTACATTATTGGTGATGGAAATATGTTTAGTATTGGCTATGAAAGTTTCAATTCGAATTGTGAAAGAGATATACTCTATTTTCTGGTTTTGAATAAATGTGGAAGAAATTGTATTCTGTACATTGAAATTGAAGAGGAAGATAGAGTTCTGACAGTTCCTTGTGAAACTTATTTTGTAACCCTTCCCACTTGAAGTGGATGATCTTGTATATTATTATGTTGGAAAGAATACTCTGTTTTAGCTATGTAAGTTGTAATTGATTATGGAAGAATATATCTAGTATTTCGTTCTGTGAACAGAAAAGAAAGATATGCATTGGTATGTTGTATTTCGAAAATAAATGAGAAAGAAGTTGTAAGAGATTCCTTTGAATTAATAGAAGTGTTTTTCCTTGTTCATATGATATTATTTCCATTGGAAATATGTGTTTGATATATAGTAGGAAGTCTTTGTTGTAAAAGTGAAAAGGAAGCACGTATGAAGAAATATTACACTCGCTACTCATTTGAAATGTTTAAAAAAATTGCATTCTTGTCTCTATCATTTGATTGAAGGAAAGAAAACTATTTAAAACTAGCTTGGAATAAATTCAATGTTTTTATTGCATGACAAAAGAGATAGTTTAATCTCTATTCTTGAAGTGTACAAACCTCATTTCTACTTCACTATATACTTCACAAATTCTTTTTTCAAATGTCCAAAACAACCCTACAAATTTATAAGAGATAAATGAAATATTCACTTGGACTTAATGAGATTAGAATGATCCCCAAACTAAACTAAAACACTAAAGAGATTCTTTTAAAGAACCTTTCAAAACTAGTAAAGGTGAAATTGTAGGATTTCTACTATGTAAACATTGATAAATTTTTGAATGCAAATCAATCAAGAAAATTTAATCTTGCAATCTATCCTAAAATATTCCAAGTGAAATCCTCCATGTCTATTTGGCATGTTGAGAAATAATTAATGGCAAATTTGAACAAAATCGATAAGTTAAAAATGTCAGTTCACTTTCTAAGTGACATAAAGACATTTTCTCAAAATTTACCATTAAAACTTTATCCAAATAAAATCCTTGAGGTTTTTTTGCAAAGAGGATGTCATGAGATTTCCAAAAAGTCCTCGTTTTCCAAAAACTGAGTTCCCAATCGAAAGTTATGGCCCTATGAAGTTTTTACTTCATTTTGGGCTCAAAATAATTAACTAACTATCAAAATTAAAAAAATTCGCAAGCAAACCCGCGGGTCTGAACGTTTCTTTTGTCCTTTGGGAAAAGAAACACAAAAACAATAATTCTCCCGCCACTCGCTGGCTCGAATGCTTCACCTTTGGCAAAAAAATTTTTTCTCTAAGTCCAAAAGTTAATTTGGCAATTTTTCCTCCGTGGCCCCGCCACCCAAGCAGAGCAATCATTGATCAACACGTGGTTTTTTTATGCATCGGTGGAGGCTCAGATCAATTTTTAACCTTAAGCACTTTCAAAATTAAATTTGGAAAAAAATTGCAAGTTTCCTCCATAGGCACGCCGCCTGTAGCCAATTAGGTGCTGCCACGTGGCCTCCCTGGGTGTTGCCAGAGGTGTGGGTGTGAAATTCACTTTTTCCCAAAGGGTGAAAAGTGCTAAATGCTTCACCAGGCTCGCAAGGCCCACTTGGGAAAAATCTCTCCCTTGGTCTCGTAGGCCTGCCCTTGGGAAAATTTTCCTCCCAAGGCTCGTCGGGCCATAACTTGAGAATTATAGGGAGTTAGGAGGAGTTCTTTATATCGTTGGAAAGGTGAGAAAATTTACTATCTAATGGGAATTGTTTTAGGAGGTTTCAAGTATGTTAATTTTGAGAAAAATCAGGTTGAATCTCTTAATCCTGTCAGAGGGTGGGAGAGTGAGAAATTTCCCTCTTAATCTTAATGATCATTCTAACCCTAAGTTTTGACCTTGTAGATTTAATATATGTTGTAATGGAAAAACTATGAGCTAAGATTTTTTTTTTTTTTTTGGCCTCTAAACCTTACTTGTGGCAACTGTTGTTTTATAACCTGGTAGTAGACACTTTTAAACCAAAAAAATTATTCCATAATTTTCTAACTAAACCTAGGTTGTTCTTTGGTCTCAAGTGGTTGTTTTTAGCGGGAACTACAATGATGATTAAAATGATGGTGATGATGATGAAAAAGAAGAAAACTATGACATAATCAGTAAACTTTAAACCCAAAAAAATGTATGATAACAATGGTGATGATAATGATCAATGTTTATAGAGTTATGTTAGTGTTTTGTTTTCAAATTCAGGATAAAAAATCATGTTAAGTGTTTAGGATTCCACACGTATGGTTTTCTTTACTTGTCATTTTTACAGCTTTTACGGTAGGTTCTAATGGCATGGTCATTACACGATATATGATAATATCAAATCTTAAAATATCATCGGACCCCAAACAAATGGATGTGACATTTTCAATATTAGCACTCATCGTAAACAACAACAAAAATTGTTTAAAATAAAAATTTGCAAACCTTAAACCCTAATCATGTACGATAACGATGGTGATGATAATGATGATGATGGAAGATGAAAATGACCATGATTTTGAAAATAAAAATCATGATCATGATTAGATGATAATTTTTTCAATGATGACAATCATGACAATGATTATATCGACAATGAAAATCATGATGATAACGATGAAAATGAAAATGATGAAGAAGACACTAACGAACACAATTCGACAATGAAAATAATGAGGATGATGGTGACAATTAAGATGACAATGATGATGATCATAGTGATTATGATGATGATGATGATGACAACAAAAATGAGAATGATGACAATGATACACCATAAATGATAATGTCAAACCTTAAAATCTCATTGGATTCCTAACAAACCGGTGTGAAATTCCCAATATTAGTACTCATTCTAAACAACACATTAAATTGTACAAAACCACAAATTTTAAACCTTAAATTCTAAACATGTACGATAACGATGGTGATGATAATGATGATGATGACATATGACAATGAACATTACTATGAAGATGACAATCATGATCTAACGATGATTATAATATTTAATTTATTTACAAATTCACATAATAATATCAATAATACTAATAAGATTAATACTCATGATGATGATGATGGAAAATATTTTGATGATGGTGGTGTTGATGGTGGTGATAATGATGATGAGGATGATAATGAAAATGACAACAATGATGGTGATGATGATGGAAAAGATGAAGACTATGTCACAATATGTAAACCTTAAACCCTAAAAATGTACGATAATGGTGGTGACAATAACTATGATGGTAGAAGATCACAATCATGATCATGATCTGATGATGAACATATTGATGAATAAAATCATGAGGATGACAATGATGATTATGAACATGAAAATGACGACAAAGATGATGATGAATACAATTGTGACAATGATGAAATGA
The DNA here is from genome assembly GCA_018340775.1 of Taxus wallichiana var. yunnanensis. Classification (NCBI taxonomy): domain Eukaryota; kingdom Viridiplantae; phylum Streptophyta; class Pinopsida; order Cupressales; family Taxaceae; genus Taxus; species Taxus wallichiana. Next base: position 576,274,636 of record CM031242.1, read on the forward strand.
CAATGAGGATGATGGTTATCATTAAGATGCCAATAACCATGATGATAAAGATGATGTTTTCTAAACCATAAATCCTAAATGCGGGCTCAAGATTAGGGTTTGTGTCTAGGGTTTAGGGTTTTGTATTTAGATCTTTGCATGAGTGTTTACATAGTTACGTTAGTGTTTGGTTTTTGAAATCAGAATTAAAAATTCATGTTTAATGTTTAGGATTCCACTTGTATGCTTTTCTTTACTTTTCCTATTTGCAGTTTATGGTAGACCCCAATGACATGGTTGATACCCCATAAATGATAATGTCAAACATTAAAATATCATTACATCCCTAACAAAGAGATGTGACATTCTCAAAATTAGCACTCATCCTAAACTACACAAAAACTCATACAAAACCAAATGATAATGATGGATGATGATGATGGATGATGATAATTACCATGACTATTAAGATAACAATCATGATCATGATTAAACGATTATTATATTAGCGATGAAAATCATGCGATATAACTGTGATGACGATGAAAATTAAAATGATGAAGATTACACTAACGAAGACGATTACTATGATGATAATGAAAACACCGATGATGATGGTGATGATTAAGATGATAATTATAATCATCATGGTGATGATGAGGATGATGATGACGATAAAAACAAGAACCATGACTATGATGACGGTGAAAATGAAAATGAAGAAGATGACAATAACCATGATGATAACAATGATGTTGACGATCATGATGTCACTATCATTGCTAATAAAATTCTAATAACAATATAATATTAATAATAACAACATTAAAATTAGTAATAATTAATTTTCTAATAAAAATGAACATGATTGTGATGATGATGATAAGGACAATAACAATGATGGTGGTAACGATCGAGATGACAATGATGACTATCATGGTGACAATGACGCGTTGATGATGCGATAAAAATGAGAATGACAACTATGATGATGGTGAAAATGAAAACGAAGAAGATGACAATAACCATGATGATAACGATGAGGTTGACAATCATGATGTCACTATCATTGCTAATAAAATTCTAATAACAATATAATATTGATAATATTAATAATAAAACGATTAAAATTAGCAATTATTAATTTAAAAAAACTATTAATAATCATTATAATAAATTATTATAAATTAATATTAATATATTATACTCGTTATTTATATATGATACTATAATTTATAAATATTAACATTAATTTATAGATTAAGGTTAAAATATTATAATAATAATTTATTTATCTATATATTTACCAATAATAATTTAATGTAATACCTATTACTTATTTATTTACTTAATATGTACCAATTTAAACTTATTTACCTATTTTGAATTTGTTTATTTACGTATTTAAATGATTTAATATAATGTCTATTTTTATTTATCTATTTATCTAAGTGATTTAATTTTTTTAATGTTCATTTTTAATAAAAGAAATTCATGTTAAACATATTTACTTATTTTCTATTTATTATTTAACTCATATGTTAAACATATTTACTTATTTACCTTTTTATTAATCTTTAGAACTCATATGGTATGAACAATTTATTTACCTATTAAATTTTTTAAGTGTGGGTCCTCATTTTTCTTTTAGATTTTGAACTTATTTATCTATTTAACCCATATGCATTACCATGTAAATATTTTAACCCATTTTAATGTATTAGAGTGTAACCCATATGTTACACTTATTTTCTATTTATTTACCCATGTAACCCATATGTTAAATTTATTTTTATTTACTCATTTTTCTATAATATCTTAAACTTAATTATTTATTTACCTTTGTAACTCATATGTTAAACTTATTTTCTATTTATTATTTAACCCATATGTTAAACTTATTTAATGTCTTAAACTTATTTACTTATATCTTAAACTTATTTAGTTATTTACCTTTTTATCAATCTTTGAAACTCATATGGAATGTTAAAGTTATTTACCTAGTTAATTAATCTTTAAAAGGGATTTTTATTTTTATTTTTTTATTTTCAAAAGTAGTTTTTATTTGCATGGTCACGAAATCAAACTCCTCTACTCAATATACAATTGTATATGCATGTCGCATAATTAAGCAAGCACACAAGTTATTGACATAATATTTTCCCTATAGAAGCCTAGTGTGGGTGAAAATATAGATAATTACAAAGAATTATGTTTACATGTTTTCAAAATATGCTATCATTTCAACACAGATGAAATATATGATAAATGAAAAATTAAATCTTTTTTATTCTTGGTGTCATATTTGTTTCCTTTTATTAGTCATCATGTATGATTCGGACATGAACAAACTTGTAATTCATTTGTTTGGATTTGAGCAAAAATGCAATATGTGACTAAGCATTGGTGATAGGTTCAGTTATGGAAAATTTCTTAGATGATAGATTTGGTCCGGACCAAATGTGTCATTTTACAACTTCATCCTACATGACGCACCAAACCATCTTGTGAGAACATGTTTCCCATCACCCCGCATCAATGTTTTTGCATATTTCATCAATTTTCAGCCTTTGCATCTATGTCTTCAAGATGTCAAGTATTAAACCAAGTTTCAATGTTGGAAAATGAATATATTTCCATTTTTATGGTGTACTTTCTGATGGTTGCAGCTTTGTATCGACCATTGACAACAAAAAGGGGAAATAGGGGTCTACAAAAATTATAAATCATGGGGTCGCTGAGACTAGTGGAAGAGAACTTGACAAAGACACCTCTACAGGCAGCAGAGGCAAGTCATTTGCAAATGTTGTTAAAGGATCCACTCAAAGGAATCATCCCCTGAAGCCTAGAATCTCCCCTTATCTTTTTTTAATGAGAACATGGTCACTTAGTCTATGATTCTAAGGAAAAGCTTTTTGTAACAAACCTCATTTGCGAATTCGAGGTTTTTGGACAAATCTTGTCCAGTTGATCGAATGGATAACCCAAAGAAGCGGTCTAAAAATGAAAGGTAAAGTGGAGCTCTACCCATGGTCTAGAGCTTTCTTTATTGTTTTTTAAAATCTGTTGAATATAGGGACATTATAGATGGAAAGTACTTGTTTTGGTGGGACCATATTCTCATGGTGAAACCTTAGTACCCTGCATTTGATTATTCAAGAGCCTCCTTTGATTCTCAACCCATCTCGGTTAGACACCCGGGTTTTCCCATACGACCTTTGGAATGAAGATTGCTTTAAAGATATTTCAAATAGGTTAGGGGCTTATGTCGAATCTGATGACAATACCTCTAAACTTCATATGAAATTTTCTCGTTCTTGTGAGACATGAACCTCACTCAAGATGTTCCCTAAATTCAACCTTTTTATAGGTGAAAGAATATGGGTCCAAAATCTTGGTTTTGAAGGTGTGCCTTTTTAGTGCCATAGATGTTTTACAAAAGGACACTTGATAGCTGATTTTGAATTTCCTAAGCACATTGAATCTGATCCTGTTTGGTGGAAAGACTCTCTCTTGGATCATTATACAATGTGTGCACCTTATATCTTGATTCATAATCCTTCATCGCCATACTTGGAGAACTCCTCACATGATGAAAATACGCAGATGCTTGTTGAGATTCCCCAACCCATTATCCCAAACTAATCTAAGGGGGTGACCTTAGGAGATATTGAGAGGATCCAAAATCTAGATCTATAAACTCGTGAAGAGGCAAAGGAGAATAAATCTTCCTATATAAAAAAAAAGTATCAGCTGATTGAAAGAATTTAAATTGTCCTTCCTATAAAGGAAGATTCTCTTTGAGTGGAAGTTGGCTCATAACAAGAAGAACAAAAAATTACTTCCACCTCTTAGATGATTTTCCTCTTCCTCTATTATTTTCTAGATATAAATTGTGACTCTTGTGTGTTGTAGTATTGTTGGGAAGTGTGCTTCATAATTTCACTTTTGTATTAATCATTTTATCTACTTTTTGACCCCTTTAAATTATTTTTGGGTAGGATCACATTCAACAAACATTGGATCATTTATATATATATATATATATATATATATATATATATATATATATATATCCAATGACATTCAAGATGACTTATGCAAAGTACTAATGCTAGCATTTAGCATTTAGTTTACCCACTCGACTTCTCTAAAACATCTCGATTTCTGCTATAGTACACAAAACAACCCTGTAAAGAAATTTAGCTGACAAATAATTAAACATGACAAGATGCAATAATACGTCCCAACTAAATGACAAGTACTAACCTATAGTGCCAACAGAAACAAGACTAAAAATATATATATATATATATATATATATATATATATATATAATGTGATTGTGTGAGGCGGGTGGGATAGTGGAAATGATCTTAGGATTCTATTTATTTTTTAAATTATTTTGCTATCGGTGGGTGCATGGTTGGATATGATGGCCACCTTCCATTTCAATAATCATGTAACTTAATGGTAGATGCATTTGGCCTTACCTTGTTGGTGGATGCATAATTATTTTAATTATGATTTGATTTACAAATCTGCTCTAGATTTTGTATTTGATTGCATACGCCAAACCGATCGGGCTGCGTGATTTCTCCAATGGAGGTTTGTTTTTGGGGTTGTTAAAATGATTTGAAACCTTGAGATAAATTCTTTGTTAAATAATCATGTCTTTTCTTTGCAGAGCGCTGTTATTTCCTTGTTTCTTTTTGTTTGTCTTTCTTAGCCACGATTTCGGGGAAATGGTTTTCCTTATTTCACGTTGGACACTGTTGGCTATTTCTTGTTTCTCTATGCATGTTCTAAGGCTTTTATTTGCCTTTAGCGATGTGTATGTTTGCATACAAATTTTGAGCAGGTCACTTATTTTTCCACATGTCATTTGTGTTGCTTTGCTCATTCTCATGCTTACCATGCAATCGTGGTGCCCCCCTTGAGACCACGCCTCTTTAAAGCATTTTTTCAACTATGCTCTTGCCTTGGGTTTATTCCTCCTCATTTCTTTCACAACACTTGTGATGCCTAGATCTTTAGCTGATAAAAATATGTGTTTTCCCGCTCTAACTTCCCCATTATGACGCAGGCTAGGAGTATGTTGGTAAGATTTTGGGATATGGATTTTTTCCCCTCTCGCTCATGGGTTCCTAGGTAATTTCCATTAAACCCTTTTCTGTGTATTCATTTCTATCATGGAAATGCTTGGGACATCATTCTTTCAGTCAGATGCACTCGTGGTTTTGGTATTTCCATTCCTTTGCCAACATGGGAGTATGTGCAGGTCTTAGCAGCTATCATGTTATGGACGATGACTTTCAACTTGAATATTGTCTGCTGCTGGTCCCTGTGGTGTCCATGCAACTAGTAGGAGCTCAAGATTAGGCAAGGTAATTCTACCATTACTACAATTTCTAATATTTAAAAATATCATGAAATGGAATTGTCATCACCAATCCAACACTATGATAATTCTTCACCGGGAACTCCTCGTGCTATGATTATTTACTAATGCACAGCCTTTAGTTTGGTGGATGTAATCTGGAAACAAAACAACAACCGAACACAAGAATACCATTGACTATGATAAGACGGAATGATGACAAATCTGAAATATCAAAGTAAATTATAATATTAACATGAAATTGTTACAATCTCACCCATGAGGCACTTCAACAGACTATGGGAGAAACTTTATAATTACGCCTCTTGATGGCTTCTTCAACACACCTTTAATCGATGGCTTCCTCCGCACACTTCCTACAATATTTCTCACTACTTCTTTCTATGCTAAATGAGGGGGTGGCCTCTCTATTTATAGAACTTCAGCTTATCCATCCTATCTCTAAGATAGGATAAGAAATCCACTCGACGAATCATATTCCATACCTTAACTCTTATCTCGTACATGTAAGCTTATCTCTTAAGATAAGATAAACCTTATCATTTTACATGGGTTCCACATTTTTAGACTTTTTACAAGTAAAATACACAAAATATTTATGACCTCACTCCTTGTCGTTATTACCAATATAATATTTCTAATTCCTAATCATGTAGACTCTACTTCTCTAATTACCCAAACTTTGACATTTTAGCATTACCGGACCACTTACGACAAATATTTACTTTTACAACATTCCTATTGTACTTTGACTATTACCGTACTCCACATTATTGGCGACACCGTACTGATGGCGCCGTTATCTTCTATCAAACGCTACTACTAATTACACTTAACAACATCCTATTCCTAATACATACATTAATGAAATAGAAATTATGGAGGAAAATTTTAGTGTCGACATCTTCCCCCTTACGAGCTTCTACTCCGTCCTCGGAGTAGACTATTCCAGTGCTTGGAAAATATTCAACTTGTCGTGGTTGACCCATTTCGTAATGGGAGTTCCATCCAATTCCTCTAGTCGGTACGTACCATTTTCATGCACAACTGCTATTTTGTAGGGCCCCATCCATTTTGGAAGAAATTTTCTCTGTCTTCTTTTTTGTATCTGGAATCATATACTAGGACCAAGTCATTCACATGAAATGGAGACCATCGGATCTTTTGATCAAATTATTCCTTCGCTTCATTTTCTTCTTATGGCTTGTATCCTTTGCTATTTCTCTCATTTCCTCCAAAGAAATGAAGATGTACCAACCTTTCTTTTTCTTGAATCACTTTCATCCATCATTTCATTTTTCATAACTCTCACAAAGTGGGAATATCAAACTAAATAGGAAGAATGGATCAATGCCATAGGCCAACTGAAATGGAGAGTATCCTATTGCTGACTTTGATGTTGCCCTATATGCCCATAATGCTGCATGAATCCTTTTATCCCATTTATGTACCTACAAGGCTGCATCTTTTGCTAGAATTTGACACAAAGACAAAATTTGTTCGCTCCACTCCGTCCATTTGTGCTTGGCTTGTATGTTGTTGCCTTCCTGTGCTCAATAGAAAACTTATTGACTAGGGCTTCTACCACCTCATTAATGAAGTGGCTTCCTTGATCTGTTACAATTTCTAATGGGCAACCAAATCTGGTGACAATACGTTCATATATGAACCTTGCCACTTCATCCATAGAAGTTGTCTTCAATGGCCTAGCTTCAACCCACTTGGTTAAATAATCTGTGGCAACTACAATATACTTATTTTGGCGTGATGTAGTTGGAAGTGGACCTACAATGTCTATTCCCCACTTTTCAAAGGGACCAAGGGGAAGAATAGGACATAATGGAGCTGATGAAGTCTTACGGTTACCATGTGTTTGACAAATATCACATGTCTTACAATAATTATAACAATCTTTAAAAAGAGTGGGCCAGTGATAACCTGCATCCAAGATCCTTCTTGTTGTAAGTTGTCCAGAGAAGTGCCCTCCACATGTACCATTGTGGAATTCTTCTAGCAGTTCCTTCCCTTGATCACGTCCAACTACCCTCTTGTACTGTCCATCAGGTCCTATTCGAAATAATGCTCCATGCAGAATAGAATATGGACGACTGGCTTGAGTAATCTTTCTCTTAGTCTTTGCATTGGCACCATCAGAAACTTGAATTCATTCCAGATAATTCCAAATATCTATGTATTCACTAGGGATTGTGTCAAGGAGAACAATCTTTGCATCGGGAAAATCATCATCATCACAAGATGATCCTAAACCATCATAGGCTCGAGAGAGTGCATCCGCTCCGACATACTTCTTTCCTAGCCTATCTATAATATCAAATTCAAATTCTTGTAGCAAAATTATCCATCTTGCTATCCTCCCTGATGGGTTAGGCTTATTGACAATATATTTCAGAGCTTGATGATCTGTTACAACTATAAATTTCTGCCCTAGCAAGTAATTTCTAAACTTCTTTACAGCAAAAATGATAGCCAGAGCCTCTTTTTCAGTTACAGTATAGTTTACCTCAACACTGCTCATTTGTCTGCTCCCAAAGTAAATTGGATGTTCATTCCCATTTTCATCCTTTTGGCTCAAAGTACTTCCTAGTGCTGCATCTGAGGCATCAGTGTACACAATGAATGGCTTGCTCCAATCTGGATTCTTCAAAGCGGTGAAGAGACACTGGGGCTTCCTTGATTGTCCAAAAGCTTCATGCGCCTTATTTCCTGGTTCATAAGTAACATCCTTCTTCAAGAACTGGGTTAGTGGCTATGCAATCTTTGAGAAATTCTTGATGAACCTTCTATAGTAACCCACATGGCCTAAAAATGATCTCAACTTACTTCTATTCATAGGAAATGGTAAATCTTTGATTTTTGAAACTTTATCAGGATCAGTACCAATACCATCTCTGGATACAACATGCCCTAACAAAACACCTTTAGAACATCCAAAGACACACTTTGTAGGGTTTAGTGAGGCTTGTGCTTCATCTAACCTTTGAAATTTTGTCTCCATTTGGTGCAGGTGGTCCAACTTGCTCCCATAGATGCAAAAATCATCCAGAAATACTCTGATGAAGGTCCCAATGTAGGGTTCGAACACCCTATTCATCAAACGCTAGAATGTTCTTCTGGAGCATTACATAACTCTATAAGCAAACGTTCCCCAAGGAGTGGTGAACGTGGTCTTCTTGGTGATCTTTCTCTCGCTATACGAACTTGGTTGTAGCCGCTATATCCATCAAAGAAACTATAGCACTCTTGGCCACTACTTCTTCCAAGATCGATATGAAAATGGAAGAGGGTAATGATCCTTCTTTGTTGCCTTATCGAGCTTCCCTGTAATCAACACAAATGCGTAGCTTCCCATTCTTTTTTATTGAGATCACAATGGGAGAAACCCATTCTCGAATTCTCCACAAACAAATATGAATCCTACATCAAGCAACTTATCTATTTCTTCTTTTACGGTCTTGGAAAAATTAGGATTCATTCTATATGGCATTTGATTTATGGGCTTAGCACCATCTACCAGCTCAATACAATGTTCTACCCAACTTACTTCATAGAGTTCCTTGTAACCAAAAGTGAATAGGTGTATGTACCTTGAAAGAGTGGAGGTAGGATTCCTTCTCACTCTCCATCACAAAGCATCACCAATCTTTATTTGTTGGAGACGATCATCAACTTCTTCTTTGAGATAATTTTATGGGGTCATGAGTTGGTGTGATGGAAGGATATCCATGACTGAAACATCCACCTCGCTTTCTTCATCATCAGTGTCCACTTCACTGGTACTAGAGTAATCAGAGGATGTCCAATCATTAGTTTCATCACTTGAATCCTGAGTTACGCCTTATGATGTCGAGGATCACATTTATCTTCACCCTCTCTCTACCACGTCTAGGTGTCCTGAAACCTTCATTCCAGTAGTTTCTTGCATGAACTCTCCTTAGCCATGGTCTTCCCAGAGAGCATTGGGTACGCAATAGCAGTACCATTTTCATCACCCGAAGGTCTACCACACATACCACACCCATAACAAATATTGCCACATTTGAAACTACACCTTCGGTTTAGTTTTCCTTTATTTAATGACCTTAACATAAGTGTTGAAGGGCGATCAATTTTTAAACCCAACATATTCATTACAGACTCGGTCATTACATTAACTGCAGCACCTCCATCAACTAAGACATCATGAATTGAAATACCATTACATAATACCTCAGCTTGTGGAGCATAGGGATCTGCCTCTACCTCCAAAACAGGGACCTCAACCTCCTTCCTTCTTCGAGCATTGAGTCCACCTCGCAACTCCCGCCTCTTCTCAGAAGACATAGCCAAGAGTTGACCATATGTAATATTTGCAGGCCTTTTGGACAGATCTTCCAAGATGGAGTATGGTCCTTGCCCCTGTGAAATCAGAAAATCCTGCACACCCAACTTTCTTCTCCTATGTTTCTTACTAGTTTCTCCTTTCATCTTCTTAGGATCAGTTCCATCTTGATTATCTTTTTCTTTCTTTCTTTTTGTTACAAACACATCTACTTCATTATTTCTACTCTTATCTACTACATCAAGAGAATTCACAGGTGCTTTTCCTTTATCATTATCTCTTGTACAGATGTAGAAGCTCTATACGGACAATTATATTTATAATGTCCCTTTTTATAACAACCATAACAAACAACTTCAGAAATATTTCTTTTTGGACCTCTATCTCCTCCCTGAGAACTAAATTCCTTTCCTTGAAGAAGATTAATAGTTAACTGACCCATCTTTTTGAGCAGATCTTCATACTCAGTAGATGTACTAGGAGAAATATTTGTGCTCACCGGGAGTGGTTGTGGATTCTGGACCAAAGGTGCTGGTGTAGGCTCTACTTTAGCAACAATTTCTTTGGGCTCCTCTTCCATGCTTTCTTCTTGCCTTCTTGCAATCTCCTTTGCTTGTTCAATGGTAGCTGGGCGGTCATACTTCACTCGTTGTCTGATCTCTGGCTTCATCCCAAGAATGAAGTGCTTACAGAGGAGATTATCCACGCCATTCATCAACCCATCCGCTAGTCCTTCCTTCCGGATCTGGGCATCGAGCTTCCTCCTTAGCTCTAGAACACGAGCATGATAATCCCTTATCTTCTCCTTCTCTCCTTGGGATAGCTTTGTGATCTCGATCATGAGATCTGGCATATTTCGTTGTTCACCAAATTCTTCAAGAAAACTTTCGGTTAATAAATCCCATGAATTTTTCACATTATCACCTAGTGTTTCAAACCACCTAAGTCTTTGAACCATCCAAAAAGGTAGGAAAAATTCAGTCCATTGTTCCCTTCTTATAAGGCCATTACAAATACAAGATCGTTTAAACTCTTGAATGAAAGAAGAAGCATCTTCATTAGATTGAGCTGAAAAAATAGGAATCTTTCCCATTTTCAAAAGTAACCACCGTGAAATACCAACCCACAAGTACAATTAACAAGACTTATGTGCACAAATAATTGGAATCACTATACTAGAAAGTGAATTTACACCTTTCTACAGTATAATATAAATGACCACGGTAAACTATGGTAAAACTTGACTTACTTTGCGAGTAAAAGCGATTTTCCTGTGGTAAACACTATTCACGGTAAAAATTGAAGTTACTGTGGTAAATACTATTCACGGTAAAAAGTGACTTTACTGTGATAAATACTATTCACAGCAAAAATGACTTTATCATGGTAACTACTATTCACGGTAAAAAATGACTTTACCATGGTAACTACTATGCATAGTAAAAACAAGGTTACCCTCTAATTGATTTTTGACTAAGTGGGAATATCTCTCCAGAAAATCCACCAACGAGGAATGGTCCCGGCAACGGAACCAAAATGTCATCACCAATCCGGCACTATGATAATTCTTCACCGGGAACTCCTCGTCTTTATGATTATTTACTAATGCATAACCTTTAGTTTGGTGGATGTAATCTGGAAACAAAACAACAACCGAACACAAGAATACCATTGACTATGATAAGACGGAATGATGACAAATCTGAAATATCAAAGTAAATTATAATATTAACATGAAATTGTTACAATCTCACCCATGAGGCACTTCAACAGGACTATGGGAGAAACTTTACAATTACACCTCTTGATGGCTTCTTCAACACACCTTTAAGCGATGGCTTCCTCTGCACACTTCCTACAATATTTTCACTACTTCTTTCTATGCTAAATGAGGGGGGTGGCCTCTCTATTTATAGAACTTCCAGGCTTATCCATCCTATCTCTAAGATAGGATAAGAAATCCACTCTGACGAATCATATTCCATACCTTAACTCTTATCTGTACATGTAAGCTTATCTCTTAAGATAAGATAAACCTTATCATTTTACATGGGTTCCACATTTTTAGACTTTTTACAAATAAAATACACAAAATATTTATGACCTCACTCCTTGTCCTTATTACCAATATAATATTTCTAATTCCTAATCATGTAGACCCTACTTCTCTAATTACCCAAACTTTGACATTTTAGCATTACCGGACCACTTACGACAAATATTTACTTTTACAACATTCCTATTGTACTTTGATGTTATCGTACTCCACATTATTGGCGACAATTTGTACTAACTGGTGCCGTTATCTTCTATCAAACGCTACTACTAATTACACCTAACAACATCCTATTCCTAATACATGCATTAATGAAATAGAAATTTTGGAGGAAAATTTTAGTGTCGACAGAACATTCCCTTCCCTAAAATTGGCTTGTCTCTGCTACTTTTGATGTGGCTTTGTATGCCTTGCTGAAAAAGATCTCCTCTTTTCTTGAAATATATTTTTTTGTTTTAATATATACTAGTTATTATTGTTAATGTGGACAAAAAGATGTAGTACTCTTCTCTGGCTATTGTGTATTCATGCTTGAATGATCGACCTTCTAGCATTATTAGTCGCATTTTTGGGTTTAAGTGAGTTTGTCATGTTGTTTATTTCTAGACTTTTTCTGTTGTGAAAACAAGCTTGTTGTACTTTAAACCCCTTACTCTTCATACAAGCTTATTATCTGTAGATTAGATTTTCCTTCTAGATAATCGAGTTGTTCCTATTTCGGTGACTCTAGATCTAGGTACTCAAGTAGTTACTCTATCAAAGGATGTCTCTTCCGGGTATGCGAGATGTTTTGATTTTTAAGGTTTATAACCCTTTTCCCCTTCTCTGCTACTCCTTAAATCAATCGATTAGTGGAACCAAATCTGGTATAGTTTTACCTTCCCACTTCCAGGTATGTTGAGCATAGATTACTTGGGTCATGACAACCTTACTTTAGTGAAAAACCACTAGGTTGAACCCGATCCAGGTTGACTATAGTTTTATGGACACTTAGTCATCCTTTCGAGTTATGGCAACAAATTTCGTAATGTTAGTTGTTTTCCTTTGGTGTTACCCAACCACGGTGAGGTGTGGTTTTCGAGGTCTATTGGACCTCCTTGTTCTCCTTTCTTGGGCTAGGTAGGTGGCCCCTTTATTATCCAATCATTCCCACATGTCTACAAAACTTTACATGTGGTTGAATGTTGTGGTTGCTATTATGTATGAGGGGGTATCATGGCTAAGGTACCCAATTGCTTAGTCATTTTGCACCTTGGTTATTCCTTTAGAATTGATTAGAATACTAGACATTTACCCAACTTGATGATCATCGGTGTAGGTCCAGATGTTTAAGTTCTTCCCTTAGGGGCACTTTGACCATCCCTTATGAAACTTAAACCGTAACAAAGGTTTTCATCACCAAGATTTGTAGTTTCATGTGTGTGTTATGGATAGTATTCCTTTATTGTCATAACTACCTTGGCATTTTTCTACTCATGATGACTCTTGGTGGAAGTTTTTATAAATTTGTATCTCACTAATTTTTAATTGATGTTTGGATGACGTATGTGCATTGATATCTTGTTGACTTATGATAGAACGGTTAAGAGCATTAGGGATAGTTGGGGGTATTTATATATAGATGCATTGTTGATTGATAGTTGAAGTTGATGTTAATTTAATGGATTTTGGTGATACTTACAAATGTAATTTTAACTTTTGAATGGTTTGAATATTTCAACGAGGGGCACTCTAAAAGGACTTGTGATGGAATAATAGTTCTCTACCTTGTTTTAAAATGAAACTATAGACTTATAGAGAAGGTTTGGAAATCCCTAGTGTGGAAAAACTTGGTTTGATGTTTAAAATGTTAACTTGTATGTCGAACTCTCTTTTACTCTCACTTGTCATTACTAGCCTATAAGGGCAGTGGCCTCTTCTTAAATGATTGTGAAATTCCTTGGAGTCAATGGCCAAAACTAGTATTATCTTCTTCCCCTTGTTAAACAATGTTGAGTGGTGGTCGTGTATTATTTTTCCATCATATAACTTATATGATTACATGATTAAAATTTTAATACACTCGACCTTTCATGTTAACCTTGAAATCTGTGCTTCCTCCTAGATTTATTGTTTTTTGTGTTGTTTCTGAAAATGAGTATCATAGCTTGTGCTTTTGGTACTTTTTATGAATGTAGATTGTTTGGTTTGAATATCAGTTCTCAATATTTTAACCTAATTGTTTATTTGATGGAAATCCTATTACACTAGACTGTTGTTTCTAACTTATCAGGCCATTGGCCCCTTCACAAAATATTGTTTATTTGTTTTGATTTGAGACAATGTTCATAACTAAAGGATAACGATTTATTCTTAGATTGACATGAGGGGGTGGTTTAATTATCTTACTCGGTTGTTAGAATTTATATCTTTGAGCTACTTCTTGGAATGGAATATTTTATCCTTCCTTGATTTTGTTAGATATTAGCTTATTGCTAGTTTGTTTAGTCTTCTCTTAATCAGTTCTCACAAACCTGATTCAGTTAATAATTGTTGCGAGATGGTTTATGCAAAGAGATGAGGGAAAGACTGGTAGAATATTGCATCAAACTTTGATGTAAAGTTCTTTTATAAGAATACTTCTATGTTATGAAACTCTAGTATGGGTTATGTGGGGAATTTAGAAGAAAACCAGTGCCTTAGTATTTTTGTTATGGAGTAATGTTGTCATAACTATTGAAACATTTACTTGTTTTGTTATCATGGAAAATATAAAAGTTGATTACCACATGGTTATGGGTGATTCTAATGTATTATAGAAATTTCTAATAAATGTATAGTGTGGCATGACCAATGTTATTCTCTCTTGTTACCTAGTCATGGTTCCATAGAGTTGGTTGTCCCTTTGGGTTGTGTGTCATGTTGGAAAGAATTGAGGTAACCTTGTTTAGTTTTCAAAAATGAGTAATGTTAAAATTTTCTTTCGAGATAAAATGTTGAGTTGTAAACCCTTCTAGGACATGGTAACAATGTATTTATAAACATAATAAATCGGGCTGGATAATCCTTGTAAAAGTTAAACTAATATATATATGTAGATATATGTATATGTATGTGTGTGTGTGTGTGTGTGTGTGTGTGTGTGTGTGTGTGTGTGTGTGTGTGTGTGTGTGTGTGTGTGTGTGTGTGTGTATGTATGTATGTATATATATATATATATATATATATATATACATATATATGTATATGTATATGTATATGTATATGTATATATATATATATATATATATAACATATACATATATACATATATATATATATATATATATATATGTATGTATGTATATGTACATACATACATACATACATACATACATACATACATACATACATACATACATACATACATACATATATATATATATATATATATATATATATATATATATATATATATATATATATATATATATTAATGTAGATGTGATCTACTTGATAACTTTTGAGCCCCTAAGCAATCAATGAGGAAAACTATATTTGGTAATAAAAATATTTATATACCTTGCTTCTTTTTTGTTTCAAGCTAAACAAATCAGCATTATATTTTTATGGTGAAGTCTAAAGTGATCTTATAGTGTAATCATTGACTAGTTTTAGGAAGATAATAAGGTTGTATAAGTAGGAAAAAATTTATTAAGAAACCCTTTACTATTTCTCAATCACTTAAAATGTCAATTTGTTTTCCTTTGTCAATATTAATCAAGAAAAGTCTAAATGAAACTTTTAACCAATCTTGATAAATTCTTAGCCTCAATAAAAGGCGGGTTAATAAGCAATGAGACCCTGAAGCTGAATTCTTTTTGACTGTTTCCGTTAACCCTTGCCTTGATTCATTGTGATCTTTCTTAAGTAATGTAAAAATTTGATCCTTAAACAAAGAAGATTTTTGTTCTGAACCTAAAACAAAGTATTCTCCCCAATCGGATCTTGTGCTTTCCACCTATGCAATAGAGGTGTGGAACGAGTTTAGGTGGCTCGAGTAAGATTAATTAACCTTGAGAGAAATGGAAAATGTTCTTAAATCAATGAATTAAGAAAGTTATTGACATATTATAGAATGATTCTCCTTCAGAAAACTTGGTCTAAAGCTATGTAGTCAGTAGTATAGAAGAAAGAAGTTCACCTTTGTAAAAGAATGGTGCGAATCAAAACATGAATCTTCTAGATCATAAAGTCAAGTTTGAAAGACAACTTTTTGTAAATACTTAACCTTAAAATATGTTACACCATGGGATGTCCTTAACTGTAATCTGTGTAATGTGTTTGGACCTTTCATTGTGCCTTGTCGAAGTGAAAATTGGATTGTTCATGTTAGGTGTTGTATGTTTCCTTGTTGTCTATGTGGTCATCATTGTGTCAAGATGTTTGAAGATTAAGTTGTAGTCGTTTTCACCACTGTTGTGTCATTCTATACTTCAAACAAGCAAAAATAAATTATCTTGTACTTTGCTATGTTATCTTGTGTGTTTTAATTAGTGGGCATTACACTTGGTAACAGAGCGGAGGTTCATGCTCTCGAACCTCTGGGACAGATTGGAGTGGTGATGGTATTGTGTGATGGTGGTAGAAATTGGAAGAGTAATGTGGTTTAAGCGTGATGTGATCCATGTCATAATTGTGATATTGTGAATGCACATGATGTGTATGTCACTTAGTGCATAATTGTTTGCATGTTGATGTGTTGGAGATGAGAGTATTCTTCCTCCTTCTAGGAATTCTATGAGAATTCGAGTGTGAAACATTGTCTTGTTGTGTGTGTGGAAGAAATGTGATTGTTGATTTCAGAGTGTTGAATCCTTTTGATATTTGTGATGTGTGGGTGTGCTTATATGTTGTGTGACCAAGGTTGGTTGTAGTGAATTGGATTTCTTAATGATGTCATTATCATTTGTGTAGAAATGTGTGTATTTCCATGTATATGGTAGTTGACTATATGTTGTAATTGTGCTCATCATAAATATAATTCATATAATATGTAATGATTCATGTCATGATTTAGGGAATATGGTGGGTATATGATCCCTATCATATAGTGATTACACTTTGGGTGCAACATGGGGTGATGTGGTGTGTTGTAAACCGTGAATGTTATGTATGTGATTTACCTTGTTTATGTACCATGCGAAGGCACTATGTTAATATGCGTGAAGTACCATTGTGTAGTATTGTGCATATGTGTTATGTTGTGAACCTTACGCTAACCGACCCTAAGGGAAATTGGTAAAAGTGTATGTTTGGAGTGAGGGAATGTGTACCATGGGCTAGTAACTTAAGCTGACCTTAGGCTTAGTAGATGATGACCTGTGCTCCTCTTTCTCTCTCTCCTTGTGGTTGTTGTATGGATACAACCTAAGTGTAGCTATATGGTGTGTTTAGCCTTGTCGAAGTGGTGGTGGGATGATTTAGATAGAGATGATGATAGTTGTACTATTGATATGTTATTTTGTGAGATGAGGCTCAATGTTCCGAGTGCCAACAACTCGTTGAGTACCCCCTTGGTGGCCAAATAAGGCCACATAGTCATCGTAATGTGTTATTCTTATATATGTATTTTATTCATAAATTGAACTTTTTATGTTATTTCTGTAAGGACCAGCAGTTTTCTTGATTGTCATGTTTTACATTTTGGGAATTTCCTTGGTTTGTGGTACTAACATGTGGATTTTTGCACTAACTATGGCTATTTAGCCATTTGTTTTGCTTGGTTTTGGATTTTTTTTTAAATTTTAAGATTTTACCGCCTTGCCCAAGGCTTGTACTTTTCCACTTGGCATTTGGATCAGATTTTTATGTTGGTTCTATTGTTATGATGTGTGGAATAGGGTCATGGGATGCACCATGGAATGGTTGGACCTATGGACCCACTTCATTATATGGGGGTATGCCCCAAGGAGTTATAGATAACTAGCGGGTTGTTGAACCATGAGTTATTATGTCACTTGGGTTAGGGGTTTCTGGACTCTATGTGCCTAGGGCCATAGGGAAACTAGCCTCCTTGAGGGAGGCATAAGAGACTTGAGGGAGGCATAAGAAATTGAGGGAGGCATAAGAGACTTGAGGGAGGTGTAAGGGATTGAGGAGGCATAAGAGACTTGAGGGAGACATAAGATATTGAGGGAGGCATAAGAGATTTGTGTGTATGATTGAGGTTTTGGGATATATGTTGAGTTATTGTGATGTCTTGGGAGTGGTCCTATGTTGTATGTGTTACTCATGTTAGTTGGATATGTTTTGTAATGTTGTGGATATGGCATTGATGCCCTTTTGACACTATGTACCTATAGTTATTGTTCTGAGTTATGTGAAACCTTCATCTGTGGAATTGTGGAAAATTCTGGTTGTTGAAGTACACTTTTGTTCGATATTGTATGTCAGTCATAGATGTGTGTCAAGTATGATTTCATGTGGACAGAGCATGTTCTCTTCCATAATTTGGTCAAGCTCTTGTGGTGTGGTACAATCATGATAGTATGTAAAGTTATGCTTGTGAATCCTTAGTGTTGTGTATGACCCTAGTTGGGTGTTGTGATAGCAGTTCATGTTGGGCACCCTCAAGAACAAATAAACTAAAATTCTACAACAATGAAATGTTAAAGAACTTGAATTAGGAATAATGTAAATGGAAAGAGACTAATTAAATAATGAATAAGAGGGAACTACCAATCTTCACAAAACTTTGAAAGTTAAACATCCTGCCAAAATATTTCTAAGGTGACCCCATGGCCGTGCTTTAACATTTGAAATTTTAACCATAGGGCATACTTTCATCTTCTTTGTTCTTGTTGCTTCTTTTGCCCTTTGTTCCTTCAGTTTTATGTCACATCGAGGATGATGCTCTTATAAGGGGAGGAAATGTAGTGCCAATAGAGACAAGACTAAATTAATATGTATATATATATATATATATAATGTCGGTGCGTGTGGCAGGTGGGATAGTGGAAATGATCTTTGGATTCCATTTTTTTTTAATTGTGTTCTTTATCGGATAGGTACGTGGGTGGATATGATGGCCACCTTCCATTTAAAAAATATTTTTAATGATAGACACGTTTGGCCTTACCTTGTTGGTGGCTGCATAATTCTTTTAATTATGATTTGATTTACAAATCTACTCTTGATTTTGTATTTGACTGCATACACTAAACTAATCTGGCTGCGTGAGTTCTCTAGTGGAGGTTTGTTTTGGGGTTGTTAAAAATGATCTGGAACCTTCGGATAAATGCTTTGTTGAATAAGCATGCCTTTTCTATGCGATCCATTGTTATTTCCTTATTTCCTTATTTTTTCTGTTTGTCTTGCTTAGCCACGATTTGGGGGAAATGGTTTTACCTTGTTGCATGTTGGACACCTTTTGGTTGTTTCTTGTTTTGTCCATGCATGTTCTAAGGCTTGTATTTTCCTTTAACGATATGTTTGTTGGCATGGGAATTTTGAGTAGGTCGCTTCTTTTTCCATAGGTCATTTGTGTTATTCTTGCTCATTCTCATGCTTACCATGTAATTTTGGTGCCCCCCTTTAGACCATGCCTCTTTGAAGCATTTTTCAACTTGTCCTCTTGACTTGGGTTTATTTCTCCTCCTTAATTTCACAACTCTTGTGATGTCTTCATCTTCAGGAGTAATAAAAATATATGTTTCCCTTGTCATTGATGGATATGTTTTCCCTGCTCTAACTCCCCATTCTAATGCGAGGCTAGGAGTACGTTGGTAAGGTTGTGGGATCTGGATTTTTTTCCCCTCTCACTCACGGGTTCCTGGGGCCTTTCCATTAAACCCTTTTTATGTATTCACTTCTATCATGGCAGTCCTTGGGACCTCATTCCTTCACTCAGATGCACTCATGGTTTTGGGAGTTCTGTCATCACCAATCCGGCACTATGATAATTCTTCACCGGAAACTCCTCGTGCTATGATTATTTACTATGCACAACCTTTAGTTTGGTGGATGTAATGCGGAAACAAAATAACAACATAACACAAGAATACCATTGACTATGATAAGATAAAATGATGACAAATCTGAAATATCAAAATAAATTATAATATTAACATGAAACTGTTACAATCTCACCCATGAGGTACTTCAAGTGTTATTGACTTCACTTGCCTTTCACCAAGACTATGGGATAAACTTTACAATTACACCTCTTAATGGCTTCTTCAACACACCTTTAAATTGATGGCTTCCTTCGCACACTTCCTACAATATTTCTCACTACTTCCTTCTATGCTAAATGAGGGGGGTGGCCTCTCTATTTATAGAATTTCAGGCTTATCCATCTTATCTCTAAGATAGGATAAGAAATCCACTCTGACGAATCATATTCCATACCTTAACTCTTATCTGTACATGTAAGCTTATCTCTTAAGATAAGATAAACCTTATCATTTTACATGGGTTCCACATTTTTAGACTTTTTACAAATAAAATACACAAAATATTTATGACCTCACTCCTTGTCTTTATTACCAATATAATATTTCTAATTCCTAATCATGTAGACGCTACTTCTCTAATTACCCAAACTTTGACATTTTAACATTACCGGACCACTTATAACAAATATTTACTTTTTACAACATTCCTATTATACTTTGACTATTACCGTACTCCACATTATTGGCGGCACCGTACTAACGGTGCCATTATCTTCTATCAGACGCTACTACTAATTATACTTAACAACATCCTATTCCTAATACATACATTAATGAAATAGAAATTACGGAGGAAAATTTTAGTGTCGACATCTTCCCCCTTCCTAAGCTTCTACTCGAGTCCTTAGAGTTGACTATTACAGTGCTTGGAAAATCTTCAACTTGTCGTGGTTGACCCATTTCGTAATGGGAGTGCCATCCAATTCCTCCAGTCAGTACATACCATTTTCATGCACACATTTCTTTATTTTGTAGGGCCCCATCCATTTTTGGAAGAAATTTTCTCTGTCTTCTTTTTTTGTATACGGAATCATATACTAGAACCAAGTTATTCACATGAAATGGAGACCCACCGGATCTTTTGATGAAATTATTCCTTCTGCTTCATTTTCTTCTTATGGCTTGTATCCTTTGCTATTTCTCTCATTTCCTCCAGCAAATGAAGATGTACCAACCTTTCTTTTACTGAATCACTTTCATCCATCCTTTCATTTTCATAACTCTCACAGTGGGAATATCAAACTCAATAGGAAGAACTGGATCAATACCATAGGCCAACTGAAATGGGGAGTATCCTGTTGCTGACTTTGATGTCGCCCTATATGCCCACAATGCTGCATGAATCCTTTTATCCCATTTATGTACCTACAAGGCTGCATCTTTTGCTAGAATTTGACACAACACAAAATTTCTTCGTTCCACCTGTCCATTTGTGCTTGGCTTGTATGTTGTTGCCTTCCTGTGCTTAATAGAAAACTTATTGACTAGGGCTTCTACCATCTCATTAATGAAGTGGCTTCCTTGATCTGTTACAATTTCTAACGGGAAACCAAATCTGGTAACAATGCGTTCATACATGACCCTTGCCACTTCATCCATGGAATTTGTTTTCAATGGCCTAGCTTCAACCCACTTGGTTAAATAATCTATGGCAACTACAATATACTTATTTTGGCGTGAAGTAGTTGGAAGTGGACCTCTGATGTCTATTCCCCACTTTTCAAAGGGATCAAGTGGAAGAATAGGGCATAATCGAGTGATGAAGTCTTACGGTTACCATGTGTTTGACAAATATCACATGTCTTACAATAATTATAACAACATTTAAAAAGAGTGGGCGGTGATAACTGCATCCAAAATCCTTCTTCTTTTGTAAGTTGTCAGAGAAGTGCCCTCCACATGTACCATTGTGGAATTCTTTCTAGCAGTTCCTTCCCTTGATCACGTCCAACTACCCTCTTGTCTTGTCCATCGAGTCCTATTCGAAATAATACTCCATGCGAGAATAGAATATGGACGACATTGGCTTGATTAATCTTTCTCTTAGTCTTTGCATTGGCACCATCAAGAAACTTGAATTCATTGGATAATTTCAAATATCTATGTATTCACTAGGGATTGTGTCGAGGGATAACAATGCTACATCGGGGAAATCATCATCATCACAAGATGATCCTAAACCATCATAGGCTCGAGAGAGTGCATCTGCATTGACATGCTTCTTTCCTGGCCTATCTATAATATCAAATTAAAACTCTTGTAGCAAAATTATCCATCTTGCTATCCTCCACGATGCGTTAGGCTTATTGACAATATATTTGAGCACGATGATCCGTTACAACTATAAATTTCTGCCCTAGCAAGTAATTTCTAAACTTCTTTACAAAAATGATAGCGAGAGGCTCTTTTTTAATTACGGTATAGTTTACCTCAACACTTTGCTCATTTGTCTACTCCCAAAGTAAATTGGATGTTCATTCCCATTTTCATCCTTTTGGCTCAAAGTACTTCCTAGTGCTTTGCATCCGAGGCATCGAGTGTACACAATGAATGGCTTTCTCAATCTGGATTCTTCAAAGCGGTGAAGACACGGGGCTTCCTTGATTGTCCAAAAGCTTCATGCGCCTTATTTCTGGTTCATAAGTAACATCCTTCTTCAAGAAGCTGGGTTAGTGGTACATGCGATCTTTGAGAAATTCTTGATGAACCTTCTATAGTAACCCACATGGCCTAAAAATGATCTCAACTTACTTCTATTCATAGGAAATGGTAAATCTTTGATTTTGAAACTTTATCGGGATCGTACCAATACCATCTCTGGATACAACATGCCCTAACAAAACGCCTTTAGAACATCCAAAGACACACTTTGTAGGGTTTAGTGAGGCTTGTGCTTCATCTAACCTTTGAAATGTTGTCTCCATTTGGTGCGAGGTGGTCCAACTTGCTCCCATAGATGCAAAAATCATCCGAAATACTCGATGAAGGTCCCGATGTAGGGTTCGAACACCCTATTCATCAAATTTGGAATGTTGCTTGGAGCATTACACAAACCAAAAGGCATAACTCTATAAGAAAACATTCCCCAAGGAGTGGTGAATGTGGTCTTGACTAATCTTTCTCTTTATACGAACTTGGTTGTAGCCGCTATATCCATCAAAAAACTATAGCACTCTTGGCCAACTACTTCCTCCAAGATCGATCTTAAAATGGAAGAGGTTAATGATCCTTCTTTGTTGCCTTATTGAGATTCCTATAATAAACACAAATGCGTAGATTCCCATTCCTTTTTATTGAGATCACAATGGGAGAAACCCATTCTGAATTCTTCACAACAAATATGAATCCTCCATCAAGCAACTTATCTATTTCTTCTTTTTACGGTCTTGGAAAAATTAGGAATAATTCTATATGGCATTTGCTTTATGGGCTTAGCACCATCTACCACTCAATACAATGTTCTACCCAACTTACTTGGCGGAGTTCCTTGTAATCAAAAGTGAATAGGTGTATGTACCTTCAAAAAGTGGAGGTAGGATTCCTTCTCACTCTCCATCACAAGCATCACCAATCTTTATTTGTTGGAGACGATCATCAACTTCTTCTTTAGATAATTTTATGGGGTCATGAGTTGGTGTGGTGGAAGGATATCCATGTTGAAACATCCACCTCGCTTTCTTCATCTTGGTGTCCACTTCTTTGGTACTAGAGTAATCGAGAGGATGTCCAATCATCGGTTTCATCACTTGAATCCACATGTTCTACCTTATGATGTCGA
The DNA here is from genome assembly GCA_018340775.1 of Taxus wallichiana var. yunnanensis. Lineage (NCBI taxonomy): Eukaryota > Viridiplantae > Streptophyta > Pinopsida > Cupressales > Taxaceae > Taxus > Taxus wallichiana. The sequence goes on from CM031242.1 coordinate 576,298,165, forward strand.
GGATCACATTTATCTTCACCCTCTCTCTACCACGTTCAAGTGTCATGAAACCTTCATTCCGGTAGTTTCTTGCATGAAATCTCCTTAGCCATGGTCTTCCCAGTAGCATTGGAGTGCATGCAGTACCATTTTTCATCACCTGAAAGTCTACCACACATACCACACCCATAACTGATATTGCCACATTTGAAACTACACCTTCGGTTTAGTTTTTCCTTTATTTAATGACCTTAACATAAGTGTTGAAGGGCGATCAATTTTAAACCCAACATATTCATTACTGAGACTCATTCATTACATTAAGCTATGCAGCACCTCCATCAACTAAGACATCATGAATTGAAATACCATTATATAATACCTCGGCTTGTGGAGCATAGGGATCTGCCTCTACCTCCAAAGCAGGGACCTCAACCTCCTTCCTTCTTCGAGCATTGAGTCCACCTCGCAACTCCCACCTCTTCTCGAAGACATAGCCAAGATTTGACCATATGTAATATTTTGCGAGGCCTTTTGGACAGATCTTCCAAGATGGAGTATGGTCCTTGCCTGTGAAATCGAGAAAATCCTGCACACCAAACTTTCTTCTCCTATGTTTCTTACTAGTTTCTTCTTTCATCTTCTTAGGATCATTTCCATCTTGATTATCTTTTTCTTTCTTTCTTTTTATTCAAACACATCTACTTCATTATTTCTGCTCTTATCTACTACATCAAAAGACTTCCACAAGTTCTTTTCCTTTATCATTATCTCCTTTACCGGATGTAGAAGCTCTATCTGGACAATTATACTTATAATGACCCTTTTATAACAACCATAACAAACAACTTCAGAAATATTTCTTTTTGGACCTCTATATCCTCCCGAGAACTAAATTCCTTTCCTTGAAGAAGATTAATAGTTAAGCGACCCATCTTTACGAGCGAGATCTTCATACTCGGTAGATGTACTAGGAGAAATATTTGTGCTCACTTTGGGAGTGGTTGTGGATTCGGACCAAAGGTCTTTGGTGTAGGCTCTACTTTAGCAACAATTTCTTTGGGCTCCTCTTCCATGCTTTCTTCTTGCCTTCTTGTAATCTCCTTTGCTTGTTGATGGTAGGTGGCGGTCATACTTCACTTGTTGTCGATCTCGGCTTCATCCCAAGAATGAAGTGCTTACAGAGGAGATTATCCATGCCATTCATCAACCCATCCGCTAGTCCTTCCTGCGGATCGGGCATCGAGCTTCCTCCTTAGATCTAGAACACGAGCATGATAATACCTTATTTTCTCCTTCTCTCCTTGGGATACCTTTGTGATCTCGATCATGAGATCGAATATTTCTATTGTTCACCAAATTCTTCAAGAAAACTTTGGGTTAATAAATCCCATGAATTTTTCACATTATCACCTAGTGTTTCAAACCACCTAAGTGCTAAACCATCCAAAAAGGTAGGAAAAAATTCAGTCCATTGTTCCCTTCTTATAAGGCCATTACAAATACAAGATCGCTTAAACTCTTGAATCAAAGAAGAAGCATATTCATTAGATTGAGCTGAAAAACAGGAATCTTTCCCATTTTCAAAAGTAACCAGTGAAATACCAACTCATAAGTACAATCAACAAGACTTATGTGTATAAATAATTGGAATCACTATACTAGAAAGTGACTTTACACCTTTCTACGGTAAAATAGAAATGACCACGGTAAACTATGGTAAAACTTGACTTCTTTGTGGTAAAAGCTGAATTTCTTTGTGGTAAACACTATTCACGGTAAAAGTGAAGTTCTTTGCGGTAAATACTATTCACGGTAAAAGTGAAGTTCTTTGCGGTAAATACTATTCACGGTAAAAGTGACTTTCTTTGCGGTAAATACTATTCCAAAAAATGACTTTACTATGGTAACTACTATTCATGGCGAAAATGACTTTACCATGGTAACTACTATGCGCAGTAAAAACAAGGTTACCATCTAATTGATTTTTGACTAAGTGGGAATATCTCTCCGAGAAAATCCACCAACGAGGAATGGTCAAGAAGCGGAACCAAAATGTCATCACCAATCCGGCACTATGATAATTCTTCACGGGAACTCCTCGTCTTTATGATTATTTACTAATGCACTGACCTTTAGTTTGGTGGATTTAATCGGAAACAAAACAACAACATAACACAAGAATACCATCGACTATGATAAGACATAATGATGACAAATCTGAAATATCAAAATAAATTATAATATTAACATGAAAGCTATTCTGATCTCACCCATGAGGTACTTCAAGTGTTATTGACTTCACTTGCCTTTCACCAAGACTATGGGAGAAACTTTACAATTACACCTCTTAATGGTTTCTTCAACACACCTTTAAAGCGATGGCTTCCTTCGCACACTTCCTACAATATTTATCACTACTTCCTTCTATGCTAAATGAGGGGGTGGCCTCTCTATTTATAGAACTTCCAAGCTTATCCATCTTATCTCTAAGATAGGATAAGAAATCCACTCGATGAATCATATTCCATACCTTAACTCTTATCTGTACATGTAAGCTTATATGTTAAGATAAGATAAACCTTATCATTTTACATGGGTTCCACATTTTAGACTTTTTACAAATAAAATACATAAAATATTTATGACCTTACTCCTTGTCTTTATTACCAATATAATATTTCTAATTCCTAATCATGTAGACCCTACTTCTCTAATTACCCAAACTTTGACATTTTAACATTACCGGACCACGTACGACAAATATTTACTTTTTACAACATTCCTATTGTACTTTGGTATTACCGTACTCCACATTATTAGCGGCACCATCTTGTGGCGCCATTATCTTCTATCGACGCCTATTACTAATTATACTTAACAACATCCTATTCCTAATACATACATTAATGAAATAGAAATTACGGAGGAAATTTTTAGTGTCGACATTTGCTTCCTTTGCCAATGTGGGAGTATGTGGAGGTCTTAGCACCCATCATGTTGTGGATAGAGATTCAACCTGGAGATTTTTTTTGCCGGACCATGCGGTGTCCATGTGACTGGTAGGAGCTAGAGATCAGGAAAGATAATTCTACCATTGCTACAATTTCTAATATTTAAAAATATCATGAAATGGAACCTTCCCTTCCCTGAAATTGGCTTGTCTTTGCTACTTTTGATGTGGTTTTGTATGCCTTCTTTGAGAAATATATCCTCTCCTATTGAAATATTTTTGTTCTTGTTTTAATCTATACTACTTATCATTGTTAATGTGGACAAAAAAGATGTAGTCCTCTTCTCTAGTTGTTGTGCATTCATGCTTGAATGATCAACCTTCTAGCATTATTAGCTGCATTTCTGGGTTTAAGTAATGAGTTTTTCATGTTGTTTATTTATATAATTTTTTGTTGTGAAAACAATCCTATTGTACTTTCAACCCCTTGCTCTTCATACGATCTTATTATCTGTAGATTAGATTTTCCTTCTAGATAATCGAGTTGTTTTTGTTTTGATGACTCTAGATCTAGGTACTCAAGTAGTTACTCTATCAAAGGATGTCTCTTCAGGTATGCAAAAACCCTTTTCCCCCTTTTCTGCTACTCCTTAAATCAATTGGATTAGTGGAACCAAAACCGTATAGTTTTACCTTCCCGTTTATGGGTATGTTGAGCACAAATTACTTGGGTCATGACAACCTTACTTTAGTGAACAACCACTAGGTTGAACCCGATCTAGGTTGACTATAGTTTTATGGACACTTAGTCATCCTTTGATAATATGGCAACAAATTTTGTAATGTTAGTTGTTTTCCTTTGGTGTTACCCAAGCACGGTGAGGTGTGGTTATCGAGGTCTCCTTTCTTGGGAAAGGTAGGTGGCCCCTTCATTATCCAATCATTCCCGCAGGTATACAAAACTTTATTTGTGGTTGAATGCTGTGGTTTCTATTATGTATGAAGGGGAGGTATCGTTGTTACGGTACCCATTTGCTTAGTCACTTTGCACCTTGGTAATTCCTTTATAATTAATTAGAATACTAGACATTTACCAAAGCTTCAGCAGCGATCATCGGTGTAGTTCCAGATGTTTAAGTTCTTCCTTTAGGGGAACTTTGACCCTCCCTTATGAAACTTAAACCATAACAAAGGTTTTCGTCACCGTGATTTGTAGTTTAATGTGTGTGTTATGGATAGTATTCCTTTATTGTCAGAACTACCTTGGAATTTTTCTACATGTGATGACTCTTGGTGGAATTTTTTTATAATTTTGCATCTTTCTGATTTTTAATTGACATTTGGATGAAGTATGTCCATTGATATATTGCTGACTTATGATAGATCGGTTAAGAGAATTAGGGATAGTTAGGGGTATTTATATATAGATGCATTGTTGACTAATAGTTGAAGTTGATGTTAATTTAATGGCTTTTGGTGATACTTACAAATGCAATTTTAATTTTTGAATGGTTTGAATATGTCAACGAGGGACACTTTAAAAGGACTTGTGATGGAATAGTAGTGATCCACATTGTTTTAAAATGAAACTATAGACTTATAGAGAAGGTTTGGAAATCCCTAGTGTGGCAAACTTGGTTTGATGATTAAAATATTAACTTGTATGTTGGAACTCTCTTTTACTCTCGTTTGTTGTTACTAGCCTATAAGGGAGTGGCCTCTTCTTAAATGATTGTGAAATTCCTTGGAGTCAATAGTCGAAACTAGTATTATCTTCTTCCCCTTATTAAAAGATGTCGAGTGGTGGTCGTGCATTATTTTTCCATCATACAACTTATATGATTACATGATTAAAATTTTAATACACCCAACCTTTCATGTTAACCTTGAAATTCGTGCTTCCTCCTTGATTTATTTATTTTTGTTTCATTTTTAAAAATTAGTATCGCACTTGTGCTTTTGGTACTTGTTTATGAATGTAGATTGTTTGGTTTGAATATCAATTCTCAATCTTTTAACCTAATTGTTTATTTGATGGAAATCCTGTTACACTAGACTATTGTTTCTAACTTAGCAAGCCATTCACCCCTACTAAAATGATTGTTTAATTTTTTTGCTTTGAGACAATGTTCATAGCTGAAGCATAAGGTTTTCTTCTTAGATTGGCATGAGAGGAGAATTTTTTTAATTATCTTAAGGGGTTGTTAGAATTTAGAGCTTCGAGCCACTTCTTGGAATAGAATATTTTATCCTTTCTTGATTTTGTTAGATATTAGCTTATTATTGCTTTGTGTAGTCTTATCTTGCTCGGTTTTCATGAAAGGAATGAGATTAATAATTATTATTGCAAATGGCTTATGCGAATAAATGAGGGAAATAATGGTAGAATATTACGTAAAACTTGGTTTTGAATTTCTTTTGTATGAATACTTTTATGTTATAAAACTCTGGTATGGGTTATGTGGGGATTTTAGAAGAAAACCAGTGCCTTAGTATTTTGTGTTGTGGAGTAATCTTGTCGTAACTATTGAAATTTTCGCCCTTTTGTTATAATGGAAAATATAAAAGTTGATTACCACATGGTTATGGGTGATTCTAATGTATTATAGAAATTTCTAATAAATGTATAGCATGGCATGACCAATGTTATTCTCTCTTGTTCCCTAGTCATGGTTTCATAAAGGTGGTTGTCCGTTTGGGTTACGCGTCATGTTGGAAAGAATTAAGGTAACCTTGTTTCATTTTCACAAACGAGTAATGTTAAACTTTGCTTCTGAGATAAAATGTTGAGTTGTAAACCCTTCTAGGACATAGTAACAATGTATTTATAAGCATAATAAACTGGGTTGGATAATCCTTATAAAAGTTAAACTAATATAGATACATACATACATACATACATACATACATACATATATATATATATATATATATGTATGTATGTATGTATGTATGTATGTATGTATGTATGTATGTATGTATACACACACACACATATGTATATGTATATGTATATGTATATATATATATATGTATGTATATATATATATATATATATATATATATATATATGTATATGTATATATATATATATATACATATACATATATATATATACATACATCTATATATATACATACATATATATATATACATATACATATACATATACATATACATATACATATACATATACATATACTGTATGTATGTATGTATGTATGTGTGTGTGTGTGTGTGTGTGTGTGTGTGTATGTATATATACAAATAAAATAATGTAGACGTGATCTACTTGATAAATTTTGAGCCCCTAAGAAATCAATGAGGAAAACTATATTTGGTAATAAAAATATTTATATACCTTGTTTCCTTTTTTTCAAGATAAACAAATCAACATTATCTTTTTATGGTGAAGTCTTAAGTGATCTTATAGTGTAATCATTGACTAGTTTTTGGAAGATAATAAGGTTTTATAAGTAGGAGGAAATTTATTAAGAAACCCTTCAATCTCTCTCAATTGTTTGAAATGTAAATTGTTTTCCTTTGTCAATCTTAATCAAGAAAAGTCTAAATGAAACTTTTAACCAATCTTGATAAATTCTTAGCCTCAATAAAAGGTGGGATAATAAGCAATGAGACCCTGAAGCTGAATTATTTTTACTTGTTCCCGTTAACCCTTGCCTTGATTCATTGTGATATTTCTTAAGTAATGTGAAAAATTTGATCCTTAAATAAAGAATATTTTTATTTCGTACGTAAAATGGTATTCTCCACAATCGAGCATGTACTTGCCACGTGCGATAGAGGTGTGGAACGAGTTTAGGTGGTTAGAGTAAGATTAATTAACCTTGAGAGAAATGGAAAATGTTCTTAAATCAATGAATTAAGACAGCTATATACATATTATAGAATGATTCTCCTTGAGAAAACTTGGTCTAAAGATATGTATTCAGTTGTATAGAAGAAAGAAGTCCTTTGTGTAAAAGAATGGTGTGAACCAAAACATGAAACTTCTAGATCATAAATTCAAGTATGAAAGGCAAGTTTTTGTAAATACTTAACCTTAAAATATGTTACACTATGGGATGTCCTTAACTGTAATCTATTTAATGTGTTTGGACGTTTTTATTATGTATTGTCGAAGTAAAAATTGGATTGTTCATGTTGGGTGTTGTATGTTTCTTTGTTGTCTATGTGGTCATCATTATGTCAAGATGTTTGAAGAGTTAGTTGTAGCCATTGTGACCACCTGTTGTGTCATTCTATACTTTGAACAAGTCAAAAAAAAATTATCTGTACTTTGCTATGTTATCTTGTGTTTTTGAATTAGTGGGCATTACATAACCTTTGTTAGAATGTGTGTGTGTGTGTGTGTGTGTGTGTGTGTGTGTGTGTGTGTGTGTGTGTTTGTGTGTGTGTGTTTATGTATTTATGTGTATCTCTCTCTCTCTCTGTATGTATATATATATATATATATATATATAATTTGTTAGAAGGTTGGAAAAATATATTTTAAAAATAGTCCTAGAAACATTCCCTGGGAGAGGCAAGGGTATATTAGGACCCTACGAGTATGGTGGGTATGACTTAAAACATACCCAACCATACATGGGTGATCTGGTCATATCTTAGCCTCTCTCTCGGCACATTTTTAGGACGTATTTATACTAGATACATACTATATCGGTATCGGTACACTGTTACCATGTTGTATCGGCTACTTAGGATACATCTATGGTCACCGAGGAAAATATTTTTTTATCGAGGGAGGCATTTATTGTAGAAAAGGTTGCAGAGTCTAGGTAAGATAATGATCTATAATTATATAAGAAGACAAAAATTAGTGAAATATTTTATGGAGTGAAGGGACAAGTTAGAAATACTCTTAAATGGTTATTGAATATAGAAGAGGCTTCTTTTTCCTTTTTGCATTCCTTTATTTTAGATGTTATTTATTTTATTGGCTATTTATTCTATTTTTATGGTGCTTGATCTTATTTTAGATCAGGTGAATACCTCTCCGTTATCTTTAATGTACTACAAGTATATGTATGATTTTGTTCAATATCATTGTATATTGGGTAGGTGGGGAGAAGATTAAAAATTATTTTGAATTGCGCATGACACATAATTTTTGTTCTCAATGTGTATTTAGGTGGTCTAAGTAGGAGTTTCACAACATAATTTTTTTGACTCATGTTTTAGTTTTTAAATTTATTGAGATATGTTATTCATCCTATAAGGATGCATTTGGGTGGGTTTATCTATGAAATTTATTGTATAATTTTTACGAGTAAGATGTTAGTTTTGTAATATTGACATCTATAGTGAAATGAAGTACATATTTATTTATTAATGATAAATAATTTTTGAAAGGGACTATACCCTTGTACAAAAATTATCAAAATCCAAATTTCACTGTTCAACCAAAATAACAATTGATCAAAATCCATATTTTACACAAAAATCCCAAAAGCAAAAATATTTTTCCATGATAAGTACCAAAACCACCATCAACCCACAACATAACAACAAAAATATAACAATAAAATAGTTACTTAATAGTTGTTTTCTATGTGAGAATCTTTCTTCTTGTTTTGAACCGTAATCCATTGCTCGGAAGTCTTACGTAGAAGAATAAAAACCTTAAGATGTGTTTTTCGACTGATATGTATTGTTTGAACAAGGAAATCGAGTGAGATTATCCTTATCTGTATAGATGCCATTGGTTCAATGCTTAATCCAACCCTCTCAGCCACCTCCCCAAATGATTCCTTATTTTCATGATCTATGATCTCTTTGTGGGGGATTTCAGGTACCGTTTCCATCATGTCAGGGGTGTCCTTAGGTTCAAATTCAAGATGTTCCAAGAAATATTTTTTCCACCGAGTTAGCATTCTCATTTTTTCATTCTACCATCACGATTAGTGGTAGAATTTCCCAAAGAGAAACATATTATACTTCTAAAAGGCAGGCCTTCATAGTCCAAAGGCTGAGTCCAAGTGCGATTTAGCACTTTTAGCTCTATGTGAGATGGAATATCCTTTGAAGTATCAGCCTCAACAAGAATTCTTGTGTAGGTTGTATGTGTAAAATCAGAGGTTTCAGAGTCAATATTAATGATACTACCCAAGGAATTGCCTATGGATATCAGACAATTTTGATCCCAAAATTGAAGAGGTAGGTGGGGTAATCTGATCTAGATCGGTTTGGGAGAAAGATTCTGTGAGAGGGTTAAAAGATGGAAACTAGGGTTTTAAGATGAGGTATTTTTGCTGGAAAACCCAGAGTTGGTTAACGATGATATCCTTATCAGATATGGATTCAAAAGCAACAATAAAAATTCCCTTAGCACAGGGGTAGAGATCTAACCTTCCCTCTAAAAGTGGGATCCAATGTTTGGAGATCCATTCGTGTAGGATAGGTAGGCTAGGTTAGAGACCAATTTTTTTGTGTAGTTTTTGTGATTTGGTTATCACTTTTTCTACTTGGAATATTGGTATATTCAATAGAACTAAGGACCATAACAATATTTCTACTCAAACTATGTGTAGTCTAGTCTAAATTTTTAGGTCCTATCATGATCAAGAATGGTGGTGATGGATATTCACACAACACAAACATACAAGCCTTGAAAATTTGTTACATTACCATAATTACCCATAGTGAAAAAGTATTTTTTAAAATGTTCTGTAGTTTCTTGAACATGATTCTTTGTATATCACATTAACATTTAAATTCAACCATATTCTAAATATAATTATTGTAAGGATGATCATTGACTCATCAGTCTCCCATAGAGTACAAATGGGAAGTCTTAATTAACATGAAGTACTTTTTATTTGGAGATTATTTTCAACATTATCATAATAAGAAAAATGTGAGGTAGAAATCGAGGAGAAAGAATAGAGATATGTTTTCTCATATTATTATACTAAACAAAGGAACCATGTACAATATTTATAGGTACAAGAATAGACAAGAATCCCTAAATGGAAGGAGAGGTTACAAATAATAAGGAGAGAATAATGGAATAGATAAAACAAATAATCTAATAATAAAATATAAATACGTACACTATGCTAACATTCCCCCTTATTACATTATTCTTGCAAATGTGACCTCGAAGAGATCAAATTTAACTTTTCCAAGAGCATTGGTAAGAATATCATCTACTTATGCTTTTGTAGGACAAGATCTTGGAGCTGAATGTGATGGTTCAAGACATGCTCTCGAATGAAATTACAATCAATCTCAATATGCTTTGTCCATTCATGAAAAATAGGATTATGCACAAGCTTCAACACACTTTGATTGTCACAATAGTTTATAGGTGAATGTTATTCAAGAATTCCCATATCATCTAAAATATGATGTAACCATATCAATTCACACCACAGTGCTTGTGCGGTGCGATATTCTACCTATATGGATGAGATAGAAACAACACTCTTCTTCTTGCTTATCCACGAGACGGGTCCAAATCGAGATGAAATATGTATCATGTACTTGAATTCCTATCATCAATGAGATCCAGTGTGGTCCGAGTTGGACGTATCCTGTAAGAATAATTGATCATTCTTCTTATATTCCAGACCATAATCAAATGTTCCTTAGACATATCTCAATACATGCTTTGTTGTTGTCCAATGACATTGCTTTGGATCCTGCATGAACCTAGAAAGATAGCTGACGGAAAAGCATAGATCTGGTCTGGTATATGTCAAGTAGATGAGCCCTCCAATAAGTTTCTGTAGAGTGTAGCATCTACTTGAGGTGAGTCCTAGAATCTTGAAAGTTGTAAGCCTTTTTCCATGGGAGTGGATATAGGTTTACAATCAGACATTCTATACTTTTCAGGAATGTCTTGGCATACGTTATTTGGGAGACAAATATGTGATTCTCCTTTTTCCATATTACTAAGCCAAGAAAATAATGTAGTAGCCCCAAATCTATCATGTCGAAGGTTATTTTGAGTTCATTCGTCACAATATCAACTGATCTTTTGAATTACCTTAAAGTGATCACAAGATCATTTACAAATACAACAAGAATGACAATTTCTTTGCCTACCTTCTTTATATACAAATTTGAAGTTGAGGGGCTACAAGTGAACCCATGTTACAAAATGTGATTGTCGATCCTGATATACCATACCCTTGGAGCTTGTTTCAGTCCATACAATGATTTGAAGAGACGACATACCCTTTTAGGATGTTATTCATCAAAAAATCGTTTAGGTTAGGTCATGTAGACTTCTTCTTTCAAATCACCATTTAGGAAATCACTCTTGACATCATTCTGCTGAAGTTTCCATCCTTTCCATGTTGTCGATTGCACAAACAACTCTGATGGTTTTGATATTTGTAGTGGGTGCAAAGGTTTCTTCATAATCGATGCCCTCTTTCTAAGCATATCTTTCTGCTACAAAACGTGCTTTATATTTTTCGATGGATCCATCTACCTTATATTTTGTCTTGAAAACCCATTTGAAGTCTATGGGTTTCTTTCTATAGGAATATCAACAAGTTCCCATGTTTGATTTTTTTGAGTCATATTTTGTATCCATGGCTTGCTTCACCGAGGTTGGACTGATTACTTCATGAACATTATCTTGCTCTGAGCTATTAATCAGTGAACTCATGAGTACAAATTTTACCTCATTTCTTGTTTGACTTCTTGTTTTGACTCCGGATGATGTATCTGGGAGTTGTTGCAAATGTGAGTCCTTGATGGTGCTTTGTACCCACCGGATGACAACTTGGCTGCTTATGAGAAGAAGCTGTGGCGTTGTCGTGTGGATTGATGTGGAGTCACATTCTCCGTTTCTCCAAGGTCAACAAATAGCTCTCTTTATAGCATTTCTTTTCTCCGAGTAGTATCCTCTAGCTCATCATCGATTTGGAGACTAGTCGGTGACGAGGTGGTAAGAAATGGATCTTCATTGATACTATTGAGTAAAAGGATGACTCATCACAAACCACATACTGACTCTTTTATATTTTCTTTATCTTAGGATCCATGAGACGATATGCCTTCAAGGTAGTGTTGTATCTGAGAAGGATACATGGGAGTGTCTTTGGCTCTACCTTCTTTCTCTTCTCAGCTAGGACATGCATGTATCTTGTGCAAAAAAATACTCACAAATGAGAATTTGATGGCTTTGTACCACTCCATACCTCTTCTAGCAATTTATTTCGTAGAATCTTTGTTGGTGCCCTATTAAGAAGATATACTGGTTGTCTATACATCTTGATTCATCCTAATAGCATTCTTCTAGCTTTGTAGTTGTTAGCATGTAGCGAGCCATCTCCATTACTATGTGATTATAATGCTTAACAATGTCATTCTATTGGGGTGTGTAGTGAGCGGTTAAGCTGGCCGCTTAACACCTTGATGTTTCGGGAATGCCAAGAAATTATTTCATGTGAATTTTTCCCCTTGATCGAGTGAAGTAGAAGAAGAGGTTGGCCGGTCTCTTTCACAACATGATGATAGAAGTTTTGGAAATGTTGAAGAGCCTCACTTTTCTTCTTCGGGAAAAACACCCACATCTTGCGGGAGTGGTCATCCATGAACAGTTGAAAGTACTTGTATCCTAAAAATGAAGCAGGCAGAGGTTCATTCAAATCGGTATGAACTACCTCTCTGGCAGATGCTTGCACGAAACTAATCCCTGTGTTGTTTTCTGCAAGACAGAGACAGGCAAATAGGCAAGGAACAGGGAAAAATTTTGTAGTCCATGGACCATTACTTTTGAACTCATCTAGTGCAATGAACTAACCAACAAGTGTCCATATCTAAAATGCTAAAGGGTAGTTAATTTTATTGTAGAATCGAGATAAAGCTCTGCGAGAAGATGAAATAGTATCTAAAGTAAATAACTTATCTTTTACAAATGCTCTAGCAATTATCTTACCTTGTCGCGAGATCAAACATGATTTGATGCCATTTTGGACAAGAAATTATACCTTCGAGATGATGATTCTATAGCTGAGTTCTTGTGGGAAGTTTCTAGTCAAGCCAAGAACATATAGTTCCTTTGTAAGTGTAAATGTTTGTGGTCCTAGATGAATGGTGACTCTTCCTATTCCTACGCAACATACTCTTGTCATCATCGGCTATCCTAACCCGATCACCAATGGGTTGTTCGTCTAGTGAATCAAATAGTGCCTTGTCACCTGACATGTGCTTACTTACACCAAATTCTATCAGCCGAGACTCTCTTCATGGTTTGTGAAGTCTAAGAGACAAGTACAAGACTTTTAGCACAATGGGATCCTTCGATGTCTCCTCATAAGATTGATCATCTTCCCGGGTTGTGAGATTCCTCTTGTGCTTTCTCCAACAGGGATGTCATTTGGAATTTTGAAAATATTCATGCCCTGATGTGCTTGTTTGAATTGAATACCCTTGTTTCAAGCTATTGTACCAGCGAGTGATCAATGTCGTGAGTGTTAGTTTTGTAAATGTGACACACCTCTCTTTGACTTTTGATCTTTCTATTGTTGTTTTTGTTGAGCTTGATTTGTCTTCTCTGAGGGACCCTTCTGATTCTTCTGGCCATGGTATGGCTTTGAGAATAGGGCTTTATCCTAAGAATCCTCTTGGGATGAATTGATGGCCTCTTCCTGCTGCAAAAAATTCACGAGTTATTTGAATGCCAGTGTTTGTTTAGAGACATTCAGTGTCATACCAAACACTTAGAATTGAGAAGGGAGTGCTCTCAAGGTGATCAACATGCAATGTTTTTTGTCTACTATTTCACCAAGTGCCAATAACTTTGATCACATCTTAGCTGCACGATGTAAGAACAACTCAACTTTCTCATCCGAACCCATAGAGAAGGTGTGCAACTTTGACTAAATATGGAGGATCTTAGACTACTTTTTGGCTTGATAAATTGTTGCCAGCTTGTCCAAGGCCTCCTTTGGTTTCTTTGCATTCTAAACATGCATTTGCACATCGTCATTAATACTGAGAATTATCAGCATCAAGGCTTTGGCACTAGCCATCTCATACTTTATTAATTTGTTAGGAGTAGTGGGAACAGGCACAGATCCAGTCACGATGCCCCATAATCCTTCAAACTAAAGAATTGTCTACATCTTGGTTTTCTAGGCCGTAAAATTAGGCCCTTTAAGCAACTGAGCATCGGAGAGGAGAAACTTTGGAGTAGACATCTCTTATATATATATAAAATAATAAATAAATAAATAAATTATTTATTTATTTTAAGAGATATTACACATTTTTTAACTCACTGATGTGAAGTACAAGCTTGGAGATGCTCTTGATACTCGCGTGCTAAGAGATGATGATGCTTGGTGGGGTGTTCTTCTTCATCTTCATAGTTGGTGTCGTACTCGGCTTCTAACTCTTCTCGAACTCATTTTGCTTAGCTACTCGACGTCGAAAAGGAAATATTCAAGAAGTCCTTGTCAAACTAGCTCATTGAATACAATATTTCCAGTGTTCAAGCTTGTTCATCAAAGCAAAGTAGAACCCAAAGCTCTTAGGAGCTTCTTCACGGTGTTCTCTGGTTGGCGAGTTGATGTTCCAAATTTCAGCAGTGTTTATTGTGTTATTTATGCTATCAATCGAGTTATCTACACTCGACATTCGAGTGTAATTTTGTAGAAACTCCACGTTGCCTTGGTAGAGTATCTTGTACGTAACTTTTGGTCTTTCCACGTAGGTTGTGGATTCTTCTATGCAGCACCACGCAGGCTAAAGATTTATCTCTTCTCCACACACACATCTTCTTAGCATATCTCAATGCACCGAGTGGTCTAACCTCCTTCCAAATAGGTTTCTATGCAGGTGAAGAAAGCTCCTTTTCACGCACTTTCTACCACGCAGATTGCATCAGATGGAGAGGCAGATCTTATGCAGCTTTCACATAGCAAAAATATTATGTCTTTTTGTGTCCACGCAGGCTGAAGATATTTATGCACTACACTTCCACGCAGTCTTGGAACACTCAGACATCTCTTCCTCTTGCTTCTATCACACTTCACGTAGGAATATCAACTTTTCATGCAGCTTCGTAGTCTCTCCTTTCTTCACGTAGAGGTAGTTTGAGAGGTTTGTCTACCAGTCTACCAGTCGTAGGAGAACAGAGAAAAAAAAATTAGTATGTCTCTTGTCCATGCAGAGTGCTAGAAATTTTACCTCAAGTGCATATGTTGTGGGATTGGAAGATATCGGCGTTGGGATTGGAAGATATAATCTGATCTCCCTCTTTGTAAATCTGACAGAGGAGAACATGAAAGAAATTGAGGCTATTTTTTTATCCTGTAGATGTTGTAGTTAGACCTCGTTATAGTGTAGATCATGCACATTTGAGCTAGATTAATTCTGAAACGCCTCCTTACAATGCTTCCTATGCATAGATAATTGTGTGTGTACACGTCTGCACACGTCGCTCCAAATCCTTAAGTCGGGTTCCACGATAGTAGCTTCTAGCCTCCATGTTTTTGTTTGATTTCCTTCTTTGTCTCTTGTTGTAGGTTAATCTTCTCTCTTCACGCACAGCTCTCCTCGCGAGTTGTAGAAGAATTCAAATCTCTCCACACTAATTACATGCAAGTCTTCTTTCACGTAGCCTCCTTTCGAGTTGGATGGAATAAATCTTGAGATGCACACACATAGGTTAGAGTCAATGATGCTCGATACCAAAATGTGAGGCAGAAATAGAGGAGAAAGAATAGAGATATGTTATCTCATATTATTCTACTAAACAAAGGAACCACGTACAATATTTATAGGTACAAGAATAAACAAGAATCCCTAAATGGATGGAGAGGTTACAAATAAGAAGGAGAGAATAATGGAATAAATAGAACAACTAGTCTAATAATAAAAAATTAAGTACATAGACTATGCTAACAAAAAAATTAGTTCTTTGAGATTATACCATTGTGGGATAATATGCAATACAAATATAGGTGTAATCACATTTGTATACTTATGAAATATGATTGTTTAGTGAACTGTGTGGGTCATGCTATACCCTATCCCATCCTAGGAATCATTCTCATCCTCCATAATTATTATAGTAGAGGGAGTTGTAGAAGAATTTTTAATGGTTGTATACATTATAAACTAAGTTTGAGGAAGCTTATAGAAAGCATTAAAGTATGTCCATTCCATCCAATTCCAAAATCTCTACAATTTATGAAATATATTAATTCCTTTCTCAAACCAAAGTATCGCAAACCAACCTCATGTTAAGGAACGAATATTTTCATTATCTATTATAATGACAAGATTTTATTCCATTTTGTTGATGTGTTACTCCACTTAATATTTTCAAATATATCTTGTATTTATACTCAAAGAATTTTCCAAATCCAAGAATAAGTTAAAGTGTGCTCAAATTTCAGTAAATTTTTACAACATTAAAACTATATTAATAAGGAGGCACATTAAAAATCCTAAAGATAGTTTGGGTCGAATATTAATCGAAAGAAAGTAGGAAGAATATAATAAAAACCAAGAAATACCATGCTAGAAAACAGGTTTTGACTCAAGTATATTACTACTCTATAGATAATTTTTCATTGGAATCCTAAATCAAATGAATACAATCAAGCATGTTACAACTATTATTTTTGAAACATGGATGAATGACATATGATTATGAAGAAAATTTAGATGATATATTCTTTAAATCTAGAGTATTTTCTAATAGAGATCCTCACATAATGTTTTCCAACTTCTACTGCATGTGCCAAGATGGAGGATTTATAAAAAGGTATGGAAATCCATAAAACCATAAAGGATAGAGGAAACATGTCAAATGAATTTGTAACCACCTTATAACAATTATGTATGAAGTTGATTTTGTTTTTCCCATTTTCTCGCAAATCCATTTTATGGATACTTTGTAATCATTGCCACCATGATAACACATTTCTTCTTGAAAATAATTAGATTGATCTTTGGATACTATAAAATTAAAAGTAATCTAATTTATCTCTAATGAGAACAAATACCTATGATAAGTTACAATATTCATGTTTTCATTAATTGAGCGTTGTAACTTATTATAGGTATTATCGCAACATGGTTTTGAATATGTGGGCCTTCTCATGATCGCTTTTAAAAAAATTAATAGATTATATTTTTATTTGTATGATTTATTTTTATGTTTCTCATTTTTTCATGCCTCATTATCTTCTCCTACCGCATTTAGTGTGCAAAGTGGATTTAGTACAAGAAGCATAGATAATATGACATTATAGTTCTAGATATATTGGTAAATAGTTTCAATGTGTAGAAAGAACCACAAACAATTGTGTGTTGGTTGTGTGTCTATACATTTATTTTAAATATTTTCCTGTATTACTATCATCACTATTACTTTTTTGTAGGACTCTATTACCCAATCAACCACTATACTTGGAGAAAATGGAACTTGTCATGTACTTTTATTTTATGTCAGTTGTATTATTTATTTAATGAAATCAATCTCAATATAGATTAGTATTATCATGTAGTCAAGACATTTTTAATTTTTTTTAATAAAGCTACAAGAGGTAGAGTGTGGTTTCATATGAAAACAATATCCTAGGTGTTAGTAGATAACACGTAGAATAATATTTAATCATGATTAATAGTGGAAAGAACATAGCTCTATAAGTTGATTTTAGAATGAATTTTTTATTCCTATGAATTTGGTCTTAAACAATACTTGTAATGGACCCCCTCTTAACTTATAAAAATGGATAAGGGCCAAGTATAAACATATTTTCATGATTAGAGTGAATATATAATGGGACAATTGACCACATAGTTCAGGACTAATAATTTTTTTGTGTATGGAAACATCATAATGGAGTTACCCATGGCCAAACTATAAAAAATAAGTATCAAGTTGAGAGGTAGATGATTATTATTTATATTTCGTAATTCATGGGGAAAATAGTATATATTTATCTAAATATCCATATGAACATATACCCAAACCTACTCTAGGGATATGAATACTTTAATGAAATGATATATTGCACTTGTAAAAAGTGTATTAATAGGAAATTAAAGAATCCTCAACTCATTTATATCCATAGGTTAAGTATGGAGTTTATATAAAGGAGGTGTACTATAATGAAAATTCAAATATGCTTGTTATTAAAAAATATGATTTTTTTATATTGCATTATAATTAACTAATTTAAATGATATTGTAATGTATAGCTGATCCAAGTTTATAACAATCTTCAAGAAAGTGAACCTAGAACTGATGATAGTGACTCTAAAAATGTAGAACAAGACACATTTATGGGTTATACCACTTCTCAATTAAAATACGGTGGATTGAATGAATTTATACAAGAATTATAAACATATTTGAAGAAGTTGATGATTTGACCCTAACTCAACTTGTTAGGAGACCTCTTAACCCAAATGTAATTTTGTCTATATTGGCAACACTTATGTTATTTTTGATCTTGAAATTTATGCATGGAATAAAATATACATTCTTTACATATATCTTGAGTTAGATTTTAAATTGATCTAAACTATATCTCGTATGTCATTCAAGTTTTGAATATTGTGTAGATTTAATAATATAAATATATTTCATTGCATCATGTAGACTTCGGTAGATAACATACTTCCAAATGAAAATAATATTCATCATTGAAAAAGGAAGTATCTTCAACAATGAAAGACACTTTGGTATGGAGTAAAAATGTATGATACATGTCTAAATGACCATCTCTTATACTATGGAGTAAATGAGAATTTACAACAATGCCCAATATGTAACACCAACATATTTCATGAATATCAATTGTCCAAGATAGTTTCCTATAAGGTTTTATTCCATATTCTAATAACATTGAGGTTTGAAAGTATGTTCAAATGTAAGGATTTGGAAAGATTTATGGAATATCCTGCACTAGGAAGGATCAAAGATGGTGTCATGCGTATGGTGGCGAATGGAAAATATTCGACTTAAAATTGAATTAAAAATCCACATTTAAGAAATGAGTCAAGGTATCTAGAATTTCATTGGCAATCAATGGTGTTAATCCTTTCAAAGATCTTTGAACAACATATTATGTATGGCTGGTTTTCCTTATTAACAATAATATTCCACCTTGGATGGTATTGAAAAAGGAGCATGTAATGCTAATTCTAATAATATCATGTACATGAACTTGTTAATACTATGTTCTTTTTAAGATGATGTGTAATTACATGAACAAGTATAAATTTTAGTTCACATTCTATTCATAGGAAAACACAGTGAAAAATATGGACACGTATATGGAGCCTTTCACCGATGAGCTATGTGAATTATGGAAGGGGTTCAATATGAATTATGTATCGAGACTTATCAATGATAGGATCTTCCTTTTTCGTGAAACACTTATGTGGACAATTCACAATTCTATGGGACACTATTTGTGTTGTGGTAATCTATTTATCATGTACATTTGTAATCATTATATTTATGTTAATGACCATTAAATAAATATGGTTTCCACACTAAGTTTTTAGTTCTAGAGACCTAACGTAAACATGGATGCCCATCATTTGGGTTAAATGTTTTGTCTAGGAAATCAAAGGATCTTAAAAAATGTGTATGATGAATATAGGAACTTCTTACCTCAAAACCATCATTATTGCATGCATGAGAAAAATAAGTTTAATGGACAAGAAGAGGAAAGGAGGAAGAGAAAAAGGATGAACCCTTTAAGGTGGAAAACACCATATGAAAAAAGGAATGAAGAGGTTATCCATTGGGAATGATCAGACTATTTAAGTTTTATACATTAGATTATTACAACCATCTCCCAATAGCTCATATATTCGATACAATGGATATTGGAAAAAATGTGTCGAGTTCTTATGGAAACAAGTAAAGGGAACCAACAATGAAGCCCAAATAAAATTAACAAAAGACCTCAAGTCGTCAATATGATGTCAAACATGTGGTTCCATGAAAATAATACACATGGTCCTCTTGGGTTCTTACATCAAAGGAGAAAAATATATATATCGGATATTATGCATGTCATAAGATTTCCAACTAGTTTTGGTGTGACATTAAAACTGTATTTGTAAGTGATAATTTAGAGTTTTTAGGAATGAAAAGACATCATTGGCATAATTGGATAAATATAATTCATGATATGTTATATTTCTTGGTATTCTAATTAGAAAGTTCAATAGATTAGTAATATAGAATATAATATATAGTTTAAACATTATTTTTCATTATTTTTGTAGTATGTGCTTCTTATAGCAATAAAAAGCACTTTCAACCATGACATTGCACAAAGAATTACAAATTGACCAAATATTTTAGGTATTCTAAAACATTATTTTCTATTCAATAATTAAACTATTTTCCTTCTATAAATATCATTTTCGATATCAGTATAGATTTTTTAACATATAATTTGTAAATATTTTAATTGGTTTATGGAAGGATTCACTACAAAATTAAAGCCCTGTGTGATTTTGTTGAAGATTCCTCTTTTGAAAAGTGTTTGTCAAGGTTTGAATTAACTCATATTTCCACTAAGAATCCTCCTCGGGTTCCTCATCCTAAAATGCACTCTTTGACAAAAACTTCCCACAGCCCATATTAGGTCGGATAAGAAGAAAGAACCTCCTTATTCTCCCACCATTAGGTCCATTACTTCAATTTATGTTCTTATTCCATGTGTCCTAGATACTAACGATGATCTCAACAACAAGTGGAATTTAGTACAAAATTATAGAAGAATTTAGTCAAAGTTGTACTCGGTCCCTACACACATGAAGCTTAGATATCACTCTAATTATTTGACTGAGTTTAAATGTCATTTATTTATATTTATCTTCTCGAGTTCATTGGTGAGTCAAATATTTTTAATCTTTATTGTTATTTTCTTTTTCTAGAGAGCTTTATTGAGACATATTTCTTATAATGGCACTTAGATCCTTTCTAAATATTACCAATCAATAAAAGAAAAAAAAAAAATATTATAAAGCGGTGATATGTTAATGTTGGTTACTAAAATTTATTAGTGGGCTCATCTAAAGAGATACATCTATATAAAATGAACTATTGGAAGAGGAATGTTACACTTTTGATGTGTGACATTCAAATGTGTTTACCTCCATGTTTCTTCAATTCTCAATAGCACTAATTTATACACCAAGTAGGAAGAGATTAAACAATGTGGAACCATCCATGTTAGGACAATGTGGCTTGCAGAGAGATATATGAAGGTCCTAAAAAAATTTTGATGTGAAGAGCTCGACCTAAAGGTTTCGTGGTTGAACATTACATGATTTTTCAAACCATGGTTCATTTATGTAAGTACTTACCTCAAATTGCATCTGGAGTCTCTAAGATTATGGGGTGATCAATAACCTCAATCTGTTTTAGATATAAAAATAGAGGGTCAAGGATTTTTAAAGAGGATAAAAGGTACACTTAATTTTAGTAATAGTTTTTAAATCTTAAATATTGTATGATGTATCCTTTTAAGAATGGTTAGATCAATGGTTAGTTATACTTCTTATTGTTTAGGGTAAGAGAGGGAGTCATTTATTTTGTATGTTGGATACAAATATAAATTTATGTTAGAATGGATGGAGAAGTATGATGAATAAGAAAATAGAGAAGATGAGAAGGCATTGGTTAATATATATAATAGAGATGGTAAAAATGTTAATATACGACTTCCTACATGGCATAAAATGAAATGGATAGATATATGCTCATAGCATTGGCTAAATACCAATATTGAACATGAGGCAACCAAGGGAATGAAATGAGTAACAAAAAACCAAATAGATTTTGCTAAAAACAAAGGATCTAGAAATGGGAGGTAATATACAACTAAAGTAGTATTATAAAAATTAATTAATTTAAAAAAATTATCATTGAAACTATTTAGTTAACCTTTTCTATCCTTGAATCTAATTAGATAATATGTACATATGTATTTAGGTAACATATTGCAAAGGAATGTGGATTGATGATCATCATTTTTAAATTAAGAAGATCGATAAGAAGCGAAAAGTTTATAATATTGTGATTTCATAACCATTTGAAGTGGAATGTTGTTCACATGAATATTACACAAATGTAATCACACATACACTAAGATATTATGGAGTGTTGAAGAATACAATAGTGATTGATTTCACATATTTTTAAAATGTTATTTTTCATGTTGAATGATATATGATCATTGAAGTGTGCCTTTAAAAACTATTTTGTTGAATGAGAATGGATTCAATATGATAAATACATCTAGGTTTGAATATAATTTTGAGAATTTTACTTGTTTCCAAATAAATGAAATCACATATTTATTATTCTAAATTTTGAACAACTTGGTTAGTCCTTTATGATAGATTATGATCTAAGAGGATTAAGAGGGGCCTTTTTCAAAGATGTAGAAGGCCATGATGTACTTGAAGAGGTAGAATATCCTCTTGAAGACATAAATGACCAAGAGGAGGATCTTGATAACCTTACTATTGATGATGGATATGAATAAGATGATGTTTTAAAAGGACAAGAAATTTTGTTGGTTATTAGATACATGAACATGACGGGTATTTTGATTATCATTTATCTATGGTTGAAGGGGATGAAGATCATGAGAAGCATGGTATTAATTTAATTATGGATCGGGGCCCATTAATTACGGTGTATTCATGCCTCCACATGATAAAATTGTAATGTCATAGGAAGATGATTTTGTTTTATCATCATGAAAACCTTAAAATTGTTGTAAGGACATAACACACGGGATTGATTAGCTAGGCAATATCCTTGCACGTGGGTTCATATTGAGGTAATTAGAATTAATAAAATTAAATTCAATATACCAGTAGATATGAGGGTGAAAGGGTTTAATTTATTAATATTTTGAATCGGTATTGGGGTAGTTTAGAGAGATGGGCCAATGGAAAGGGAGGTTTAATTTTAATATAAAACTAAAACATTTGAACCGTAGTTTTTTAAATTAAATTCCTTAAAATTGTAAAAGGAGTGTGGTCATTAATTAAATTATAATCTCTTTTTTAATAAAGAAATCTCAATTAATATATTCTTAACCAAGAAATAATAGGATGGTAGAAAACTAAGATTGAGTATGCTTTTCAACACAAGTGATATTATTTCCCCATCTTAATTATTTGAATAACTATTGATAGATGATTAAATCTGAACATTTATAAGGTGATCGGTAATAGGTCTTGATGGATTCAAAATATCTTTCGAGAGGAAATGTATATTAAAAATATTTGAGTGAAAAATATGATATATTTTATGTTTAATATATTATGGTAGAAATAAAAAGGGGTAAATAAAATTGTAATTGAAAAATGGATAAGTAAGGGATATGGAAAAAATAGGGGATATTTTCATTCTAATAATATAACGGGAGGGGTATTATCAATTGAATAATTAGAGGTAAAAACTAGAATTATGGGTATTCTTTAATACCCTTTAAACGCATGTGATATATGATGCTTTTACTAAGTGAACCCCTCGTGACATAACACAATTTCATAAATATTATAGAAATATAGTATTATGTATATCATATCCATGCATTATTATTATTTTGAACGTATCATATAGTTTATGAGTGGATTGATAATGTTTTTTTTTCTCTCGTACGTGAATGCATACATTGCACATATTTCATTGTTTAATTAAATGTTTCCTTATTGAAGTTGTATGAAGATGCACACCTTTTGGCCCTTTTAAATATATATTATTTTTGATACATGAAGTGAAATAATAATTTAGTATTTTATATGTTATTATTCATTTATTCTTGAAGTTGTTCAATGTTAATTGTAACTTTTTAGTGTTTTTTGACAATTAATTATTTTGTTTTATGATATTTTGTGATTCTTCAACAATGTTCCT
The DNA here is from genome assembly GCA_018340775.1 of Taxus wallichiana var. yunnanensis. Classification (NCBI taxonomy): domain Eukaryota; kingdom Viridiplantae; phylum Streptophyta; class Pinopsida; order Cupressales; family Taxaceae; genus Taxus; species Taxus wallichiana. The sequence continues at coordinate 576,322,002 of CM031242.1, forward strand.
ATAGGATCCTCTGAAGGATTAACTCAAACAAGAACGCATCTTTTAGGCATGAAGGATCATGGCATGCCCTTTACATATGCTCTAGAAAATCCTAATATGAGAGGTCCGTCAAGAATTAAATCTCGTACCATATTGTCTATTAGCATAGTCTACGTATGTTATCTTATTATTAGACTAATTGTTATCTATTCCATTATTCTCTCCTTCTTGTTTGTATCTTCTCCATCCATTTAGGGGAATATTGTTTATTCAATATACCTATAAATATGTATCGTGCTTCTGATAATAATATAGAATAATAATAGATATCAATCTCTATTCTCTCTCCACTGTTTCAACCTCTCAATCTGGTATCAGAGAATCAAAGACTCTGACTCTGTGTGTGTGCATTTGAAGAATTAGACCACTCAACATGGAAGGAGGCTACGTGAAGGAAGACTTGCATGCAACCTACGTGAATACATTTGGTGCTAGAAGGAGGGAAACCTGGACATACAAATTTGTGTGAAGGAGCAAATAGTGTGGAAATTGATAAGACTGTTGTGTAAAACAAAACAAAACATTGTTAATTTTTGCGTGGAAGTCCCCAAAATATTTGCGTGGAAATGTTTTTTTTGGTGCATGAAAGTTTTAAACTCTTCTCTACGTGGAATTTGACCATGTCACTGTCTATGTGGAGACAAGAAGTCTTCTACACCTGCATTAAAAGTATAAGAAGATATTTTTACTACGGTAGATGAGGATTCACGGGTGAAAATTACGGATGAATAAAAAAGTGGACATCAAAAAGTGTTGTTTTTTTAGTTATTTCACCTATGCATGGAGAAAAGCATGTGGGAGAAAAATCATTCCAGCGACCTGAGTGGAGGCTTAAAGCTGTTGGTGTGTGGAAGTTGCGTAGTCTTCAACAAAGAGTTGGAGTGGCTGCGATAAAAATTTTCATCTTTCAATTGCATGGAGTTGTATTATTCCTACGTAGAGTTATTATATTTCTACGTGGAGAGGTAGAAAACATGTTTGAAGTGGCTTGAGATCTAACACTTGTGTGGAGGAGTAGAAAATAATATATATTTTCTTCTTGGCTGGTTGTGATTGCTAATCAACGCATGGAGATTGGCTGAAGAAGTTGTTGTGTGAGGACCATTATTTCCTACGAGAACGCCATCCCTGTGTGAAAGACAGAGGAGAGGAGAATTTGACTTCATCAAGCCTGAAAGTCACAAATAATAAAAAAGGGACATATATTGCTTGGCAAAGAATCCTTTACCACAACATCTAAGCACATCTCTAATAGCCAACGACGAATGAAGAGCATGAGTGACACAATCGAGGCCGCTAAAAGTCGTAACATCAACTTGCAAGCCACAAAACACCATCTAGTAGCTCCTGAGATATCCAAGTTCTACTTTGCCTTGCTCAACAAGCTTCAAAACACTGGAAACCTTGTCTTCAACGAACTGGATCACAAAGGAATCTTAGACTATTTCCTTTTTGATGTTAGCTACCAAGCAAAGTGAGTTTGACATGAATTAGAAGTAGCGTACAATGCCGATTTGTGAAGACAAAGAAGAATGCCCCACCAAACATCCTTATCTCTCAACATGCGAATATCAAGAGCATCTACGAGCTAGTACTTCACATTAGTGAGTCATTGTTGTAATATCTCTTGAAATAAATATATAAATAATATTTTTTAATTTTTTTAATTAAAATTGTCTTCTCTGTAGTTGCTTCTCTCGATGCCGAGTTTCTTAAAGGGCCCAATTTTACGGCCTGAAAATCAAAGATGCAGACATAATCCTTCGATTTGAAGGATTATGGGAATTATGACCGGATCTATGCATGTTCCCACTTCCCTTGATGAATTAATGAAGCATGATATGGCTAGTGCCAAAGCATTAATGTTGATAATGCTTAGGATCGGTTTTAATGTGTAATCACATGTTTGGAATGTGAAAGAACCAAATGAGGCTTGGGAGAAGTTGGTAACCATTTATGATGCCAAAAATCAAGACTAAGATCCTCCATCTTCAATCTAAGTTGCACACCCTCTCTATGGGTTCAGATGAGAAAGTTGAGGAGTTCTTATGTCGCGTGGCTGAGTTGTGATCAGATTTATTTGTGCTTGGTGAAACGGTGGATGAAAAACTTCTTATCTTGATCACCTTGACAACAATGGTCCTTCTCAATTTTGAGTGTTTCGTTACGACACTAAATATATCTAAACAAAGTGGCTTTTGTATAACTTGTGAATTTCTGCAGCAAAAAGAGGCCATCAATTCATCCCAAGAGGAGACTCAGGAGAAAGCCCTATTCTCAAAGCCACACCGTGGCTACAAGAATCAGAAGGGTCCCCCATATAAGCCAAATCAAGCACAACTAAAATAACAACAGAAACATCATAAACCAAAGAGGTGGTGTCACATTTGTAGAACCAACACTCATGACATTGATCATTGCTGGTATAATAGCTTGACACAAGGTTCTTCAAGTCAAACAGGCACATCACGGTGTGAAGATTTTCAAAATTCCAATTGACATCCCTCCTAGAGAAAGCACAAGGGACATCTTATAGCCCAACAACATAATGAATTTGATGAGGAGACATTAGAAGGAACCCATTATGGTAATAACCTTGTACTTGTCTCTTAGACTTCATAGCCCATGAAGAGATTTTGGTTGATAGACTCATGCAAGTAAACACATATCGGTGACAAGGATATGTTTGATTCACTAGATGAACAACCCATTGGTGATTAGGTTTGGATAGCCGATGGCAAAGAGTACGTTACAAAAGGAATAGGATGAGTCAGCATTCCTCTAGGACAACAAAGGTACTATATGTTCCTCGATTGACTAGAAACCTCCTATCAGTGACTCAGCTATTGAATCATCACCTAAAGATAGAATTTCTTGTCCAAAATGGCATCAAATCATGTTTGATCTCATGAAAAGGTAAGATTATTGCTAGATCATTTCTAAAATATAAGTTATTTGCTTTAGATACTATTTCATCTTTTGTAATAGCTTTATCTGCATCAATAGTATAATCTACTACACTCTGGCATTTTAGATATGGACACTTTTTAGCTAGTTCATTACATCAGATGAGTTCAAAATAAATGGTTCAAAATAGTTGATGAGTTCAAAATAGATGAACAACCCATTGGTGATTGGGTTTGGATAGCCGATGACAAAGAGTACATTCAAAAGGAATAGGATGAGTCACCATTCCTCTAGGACAACAAAGGTACTATATGTTCCTCGATTAACTAGCAACCTCTGTCGGTGACTCATTTATTGAATCATCACCTGAAGATAGAATTTCTTGTCCAAAATGGCATCAAATCACATTTGATCTCGTGAAAAGGTAAGATTATTGCTAGATAATTTCTAAAATATGAGTTATTTGCTTTAGATACAATTTCATCTTTTGTAATAGCTTTATCTCGCATCAATAGTATAATCTACTACACTCGGCATTTTAGATATGGACACTTTTAGCTAGTTCATTACATCAGATGAGTTCAAAATAAATGGTTCATGGAGTACCAAAATTTTCCAAGACGGCCTCTTTTCCTTGGCTGTCTTGCAAGAAAACAACACAAATATCCATTTCAGAAAGCACTATTCATGCAAAGAAGCATCCGGAGGTAGTTCATACGATCCGAATGGCCCTCTCCCGATTCATTTTCAGGATTCAAGGACTTCCAATTTTTCATGGATGACCACGTCATAAGATGTGGATGTTTTTCCTTAAGAAGAAAAGTGAGGCTCTTGACATTTCCAGAACTTGTCATCATGTTGTGAAAGATCTTGGAAAACCACTTCTCGCTTACTTCGCTCGGAGATCAAGGGGAATTCAGATCTAATAAGTTCTTGGAATTTTGAACCAACAAGGTATAAAGCGAACCCGATGCTCCCTACACACCCCAAAAAAATGCATTATTGACCATCACAATTACATTTTGATGGATATCACTCACTGCGCATGCTATCAACAACAAAGCTAGAAGAACACTATTGGACTGAAGCAATACATATAGTTGTATATCTTCTCAACAACAAACTGACAAATATTCTACAAAATAAAACGCCACAAGAGTTTTGGAGTGGTAGAAAACCATCAATTTCTCATTTTCGAGTATTTGGTTGCACAACATACATTCATGTCCCACTCGAGAGGAGAAAGAAGGTAAAGCCAAAGACACTCCCATGTATCGTACTTGGCTACAACACTACCTCAAAGGAAAATCATCTCATGGATCCGAGATAGAAAATATATGAGAGTCGGGACGTGGTGTGTGCCAAGTCGTCCTTTGACTCAATAGTATCAATAGAAGATCCACTTCTAACCACCTCTCACCGACTAGTCTCGAGAATCGGATAATGAGCCGAGAGGAGACTACTCAGAGAGAAGCAATGCTGCAAAGAGAGCTATTTGTTGACCTTGGAGAACTAGAGAATGCGACTCCACATCAATCCACACAGCAATGACACAGTTCTTCTCAAAAGTAACCAAGTTCTCGTCCAAAGTGGGTACAAAGCACCATAAAGGACTCAATTTTGCAACAACTCCCAAATACATCATCTGGAGTCAAAACAAGGAGTCAAACAAGAAATGAGTTAAAATTTTCACTCATGAGTTCACTGATTAATAGCTCGAGCCTGATAATGTTCATGATGCACTCAATCAACCTTAGTGGAAGGAAGCCATGGATGCATAATATGACTCACTCATGCCCAATCAGACATGGGAACTTTTCGATCGCCAACGGGAAAGAAACCCGTAGGCTACAAATGAAATTTCAAAACTAAATATAAGGTAGATGGATCCATCAAAAACATAGAACACAACTTGTAGAAAAAGGATATGCTCAAAAAGAGGGCATCGACTATGAAGAGACCTTTGCACCCTTTGTGAAGATCAAGACCATCGATTTGTTTGTAAACTAGCGGCATAGAAAGGATGGAGACTTGGTAGATGGACGTAAAAGCACTTTCCTAAATGCTGATTTGAAAGAAAAAGTGTACACGACCCAATGTGAAGGATTTGTTGATGAAGAACATCCTAAGAAGGTATGTTATCTCATCAAATCATTGTATGGACTGAAACAAGATCAAAGGGCATGGTATATCAAGATCGATGATCAACTTTTACAGCATGGGTTCCCTCATAGCCCCTCAGATTCAAATTTGTATATAAAGAAGGTAGGCAAAGAAATTGTCATTCTTGTTGTGTATGTAGATGATCTTGTGATCATTGGCAGTTCAGAAGATCAGGTTGATATTGTGAAGAATGATCTCAAAAGAACCTTCGACATGACAGATTTGGGGCTACTACATTACTATCTTGGCTTGGAAATATGGAAAAAGGAGCATCACATTTCTATCTCCTAGATAAAGTACGCCAAGAAAATCCTAGAAAAGTACAAAATTTCTAATTGTAAACCTATATCCACTCCCATGGAGAAAGGCTTGCAACTTTCAAGATTCTAGGAATCACCTCTAGTAGATGCTACTCCCTAGAGGCATTTTGTTGGAGGACTCATCTACTTGACATATACCGGACAGATTTAAGCTATGCTGTCAATAATCTTTCTAGATTCATGCAGAGGCGAAGAAATGTCACGATAATGTAGCAAAGCATGCTTTGAGATATGTTTGAGGTATATTTGATCTTGGTTTGGAATATAAGAAGAATGATCAATTATTCTTACAAGGATATGTGGACTCGGACTATGTTGGATTTGTTGATGACAGGAAATCAACTACAGGATACATATTTCATCTCGGATCTGGACCTATCTCGTGGATAAGCAAGAAGAAAAATATTGTTTCTATCTCATCCATAGAGGTAGAATATTGCACCGCATGAGGAACTATGTGCGAAGTGATATGGTTACGTTGCATTTTAGATGACTTGGGAATTTCTGAAAAATAGTCACCTCTTCTCTATTGCGATAATCAGAGTGTGTTGAAGCTCGTGTAGAATCTAGATTTTCATTAACGAACAAATTATATTGATATTAATTGTCATTTCATTCGAGAGCACATCTTGAACCATCACATTCAACTCCAGTATTGTCTTACAGAAGCACAAGTTGCCGACGTTCTCCCAAAATCTCTTGGAAAAGTGAAATTTAAACTTTTCATGGGTCACATTTGCAAGAAAAATGTACTAAGAGGGGGAATGTTAGCATAGTCTACGTACGTTATCTTATTATTATACTAATTGTTATCTATTCCATTATTTTCTCCTTCTTGTTTGTATCTTCTCCATCCATTCAGGGGAATATTGTTTACTCAATATACCTATAAATATGTATTGTGCTTCTGATAATAATATAGAATAATAAGAGATATCAATCTATATTCTCTCTCCACTATTTCAGCCTCTCATTGTCTACATCCAACATTGATACTTTTACTATTCCGGTTTAAGTCAAGCATGCAAGCACATAGGAAAAGACAATAGTTAAGGAGTATCCCTTCATGTGTGGGTTCTCTTTGAATTCACCCTCTCATGCCACAACATGTTTCCTTGACAAGCCTCATAGAATCACAATACAAAATGTTAACGCTCCTACAAGATAATCCATAGTTTTTTGAAGTTAGACAAGAACTAATTAAGAAAATTAATGCATGGAAGTTTACATTGCTTGAAATTAAATTTCATGTTGCACTTGAATAACTACATTTATGATAACTAATTATTTCTAAAATAGTCTTAATAGTAGTCCTAATTAACATTCATTTTCTATAAAACAATCCTAACAACAATTTTTCATATTGCATTGTTTACAACAGTCTGGAAAAACATTCATGTCCTATACATGTAGGAAGAAAATGGCATGTCCCTTGATGTTCTTATAGGGAAGCTACTACAACCCCTAAGGCTGCAAAAATCTCCACGATGAAAACGAAATGATAGAAAGATGTTACAATCTTGTTAACCTCAGATGGAAATGTCTTAAAAGATGAAATATGATCTGAATTTTTCCAATTTCTATTTCATCATGCAGAATGCCTAGTTGGAAATACCATACAATTAGATTGGTGAAAGAAATACATTTATAAGAAAGATGAGTTCTTTGAAGATTTCATAAAAGAGTTTGGAAATCTTGGTTTTAACAAGGATTTCATAATGGATAATACATGGAAAATCATTCATTCTAAAAGAATAAAAATAAAGGAAAATCTAACAAAGGACTTGAGATATCCCCAACCATCTTGGATCACTAACTGAGAAACATGGGACAAGCTTATTAAAGATGCCAAATTCAAGATAATTTCCTTCGAAAATTCAAACTACATGCCATCTGCACGAGAAGGAAGTAAAAGACGCCTTCAGGATGTTGGCCTATTTCATTGGCAAACATGTCTATTCATCTTGCTAAGTAACCTGTGGCTTTCCAGGGCCCAACTATCCATTGGGATCCTTCTCTCCTCATTCTTGAGCGTGTATATATACAACTGTAATCTTTGTTAATAATCATCCAATGTAATTTAATATTCTTCATTTCATATCATTGGGATCAGAGTTCCTTGTGACCCAGCGGCCTGTGTATTTTTTTGTACCTACACAGAAAAATTTATGATTGTTTCTTTGTTGTGTACGAAGCTTTGACATGTGTGGAGTCCTTAGAAAACAACCAGCAAACACCCACAACGACCTGACTTGGCATTTGTTTTTCGCTTGTGGTTTCATCAAAACATCCGACTCGTTATGACTGCTTTGACTTTGTTGGACGTGGCGGAGACTTGCTCTAACAACAACCTCTCAGACCATCTAATTTTTAACTTGGTGTGTTTGAAAAAGGACTTGTTTGGCATGGATATTTGATTAGAATCGTGGAGGATTTTACTTTCAAACACGGTGATTGAGGTGCAAATATGAGCGGAACAACTTGAAACCAGCCTTCTTGAACCGTGGTAAATTGGAAGCGCAACAAAAGCCTTTCAACGTGGAGTGACTGTTACATGAACCTGCGTGAAGTCCAAAAACGAGTGGAGAAACCAACCTTGTGACCCCAACATAAGTTCGTGGATTGTTTTGGTGTTTTCTTTCTCCTACATAGAAGGAATTAATTTCGTTTTCTCTTTCTAAATTTTATGGAAATCAAAGAGATTTAAAATTTACGTCTTCCTTGGGAGGCATGTTCATAGACCTACTCACGTATGAATCAGACCAAACGTATAGAAAACGTGGAACACGCCTTTCCTTTTGGTCAGAAACATTTACGCCCAGTAACCTGCTCACTTGCCTATGTCTTGGGTGGAGGAAAAGACGTTTGATGGAAATGATTTTATTCTATTGTTTGGTGTCTATTTTGGAAGTGTGGAAGCACTATAGACTAGCAATCGTACATGAAGTGTACGATGGAAACACCGAAGGGGATGGAGTGAAGAATGAAAAAATGAGGAAACAAAAAGATGGAAAGGATGAGGGGTTGTTAAGAAAGGGTTTAATGGAGGGGGAGGACATTGTGTTCCAGTGTATCATCTCTATCTTATAGGGATTTTTCATGGCGTTGCAATATGCATTTGAAGAGAACAAACTAAAAAATGGGGAAATTTGAAAAGGTTCCATGTTTGAGACCCAACGGAAATGCATGTATCACACATTTTCCATAAGTCAAATTGTAAGACCCTAATAATATCAGTTATTTGTGTTTATTTTTATTGTGAGTGCAATTTATACTTAAAAGACGCAAAATAAATAGTGGAAAAAGTGAACAGGTTTCAAGTTCAAAACCCAACTGAAATGCTTGTTTCTTAGAGCACTTTATAAGCACCATTTATGATATTAAGCTCGAGTAAGTGCAGGGAAATAGATGAAGTGTGAAAATTCATTGATAATCGAGTTGACATTATGCACGTGAGTGTAATTTACACTTAAAGGTAACAAAATAATAAAAATTTAATGTATAATTATCAAGTCATTTAGGAAAAATAAGAAAAATGAAGAATTTGAAAGAAAACACAATTTTTAACAATGTCTCATTAAATAAAGAGTAAAAAACACCTACAGATTAATAACTTACCATACTACAAGATATTATTTTTTGCGAAAAAAATATATATGAAGTGGCATGCCACGCCCTAAAGTTAGGAATCTCAACTATTGGCCCCTTCCCCTAATATAAAATAATAATCAAATAAGGAGAAAATTTTAAATAATGAAAAAACAAAAAACCATTCTTAATCAAAAGGTGAAACCAACTACTATAAAGAGGTTTATGGCTTCTATTTTATTTCAATAATTTTCAATTTTTTCCTTGAGCGGATGTAATGAAAAATTAAAATAATGTTTATGAAAAACAATTTGCAAGTGTTTAGGCGGGAAGGTAAAGCACTTCTAAAAAAATGAGCGCTGGAAACTTCTCACCTACTTCTATTTTCTATATATATAAATTGTAACATACCCTCGATATATATTAGGCGGCCCTCCATGGAACCACCTCCTAAAATATTTCACTTAAGAATTTATTCTAGTGTTTATTTTGAGATTTTGCATTAAAAGAATTAAGCCTTATTACCCCCAAATTCTTCAGGGAAATTGGATGTGTTGGTGACAAACCCTAGGAAAGCTGATGCAAACACGTCCTCTAAAAAGTAAAGGAAAGAACATAACACTCGGCAAGTTGTCCAGTAATGCCTTGTGTATTATTCATTAAAAAACATTATAGTTTCTTCCCCTAACATTTGGTGGTCTAAATTTTCTATGTCTTAAAGGCATTATTAACAAATTCATTCCTTCTAGCTTAAGGCAGAGTTCCATGAAGGCTGTTACCTCCAGATGGTCTAATCAAATATAATAAGCCTATAAACGACAGATACACAGAATTCCTTCCAATAAATTAAAACTTTGCGCAGAAACTGTTTTATGGAGAGAGATTCCCTGCAGGAGCGGGATAGGGGACTCAAACTTTACAACATGCCACTTCAGAGATTTATTGACAAGTGGCAGCCTAACTTTGTTCTTGTTTTTTAGATGATATCCCACTTGTTTTCCAGATGATTTCCCACCACAACATATATTGATAAGTTTGGATGGAATCTCCTGGGAAGCAGGAGCAGCACAGAAAATTTCAGACACACGGGGACCATTTGCCCGCTGTGACAATTTAGGAATAGCCCTCCTTTGGACCTATAGTCATCTGACCAGTTTCCTTGTTATAGATTCGGATTGGTTCACACTATTTGGAGTATGAGAATGTATGTGCCAAAAAATGGAATATAATTACCAAGTAGGCCAACGCTGGAATAATTTCAATGCTTGATCAGCTTATATAAGCTACCACTTTGTATTTTTATTTCTGACTAAACATCATGTTGGTATCATTGCACAAATAATCAATATGCTTTGGCTCAGTGCCAAGGACAAAAGGGACACAAGCCTGGTCTCCTCCCTAACTCGGCATTTGGGCCTTTGCACTTGGCAAGAATGAATGAACCCTAATCAACTCCACAATATCTTTGAATTATTAGTTTCTTAATGGTTAAACTAGCTTATTATTTGACCTCTAACTTTAGCTGTGTTAGCTTTCCATGCCATTGGGTTTCGATAATAAACAAAGCCACGGTCAATAGATCAATATTGAGTATCAACAGACCCCAAATAATGACCTTCACATTTAATTTAACCAACTAAACATTTGGTAACAAAATAAATTACAAAGTAACACTTACAACTATCCTTCGTTATACAACAACAAAATCTGAAATTCAAATTTGATGGTCATAACAAAAATTGAAATTCTGAGAAGCCTGAACTCTTAAAACTGACATAACAAAAAAACGATATTAATGAAAGATACCATAAGATTATTTGTGTAAACTTTCAATTTTGTATCTTCAAAATTTACAAATAATGGGAACATAAAACCTGAACCAATTACCAAATTTCAAACTAAATAACTTCATCAAAACACTGAAGAAGATGACTCCAAAGATTAGTGAAGTTTATTCAAAGCATACAGAGGATACAGCTGATGTAAGAAGATCCTGCCAAAAAAGAGGACCACATTTTTATGTTTGATTCAATGATCTTGATTAAACTAACACTAAAAACTTACAGAACAGGATACCTCGCAGGTCAAACAGCAGCCTTCACATGGTGAAGATATAAATTGTGTTCAACTTTCTAAAATAGTTTCACTTCAGCTTCAGCTTTCTTGACAAATGATGATTCTGCTCAACTTCCACCTTCTGCTCTAACAGTAAAATTGATTTTTATGATGTGATATAAACCACCCACTTTATTATAACTTCTTGGCACCCAAATTTAATTGAGTTACCTTCACGTGTACATTTTGTGAGCACTTGTTTATCTTTAAATTTTGATCCATCCCTACACTGTTCTGAAAAGAGTTGCAGAGCAACACACTTATGCTGAATTGCACCAAAATTTAGACAACAGTTACCACTGAAAAAACAATCATAATACCAAAACATCGAGAGAGGAAAGTAAGATTACTCTTTACATAAAATATTGAAAACCATATTACAATTTAAGGCAAACTGTAAATGAGATTCTCTCCTAGCCTCAAAACTAAGCTGAAATGGAAATACACAACCCTATGTATTACAATCAACAAACCTACAAGGCTAAACCCCTTGCCCAATTTAAATTTACCATCCATTCTTCTTTTAAGTTTCAACCAAATGTATGGGTATTGGAAGTAAACTGTTTTGAAGGTAATAATTTTAATTATTAATTGATTCTGTAGTATTTTTTTAAGATGCATAAATCCATGGAATCTGCTTTCTTCATGGCCCCTCATAAAACCCCTGAAAAATGTTACAATTTACAAATATCATAAATTGATATACTAATTATGTTCCCTCTAGCTTAAGACATCTTACTTGATATTTTCTCGTTGGCTGTTTTTCATCTAAAGCCCCCACCCATTTATGGTTGAGAAGGTTTAAATTGTTCAACAAAGAACTATCAAAAATGTCTAGACCAAAATGAAGTTCCAAAAGCCTTTAGAATTTCAAATAAGGCCTAAATCTTTTGCATTGTAATTGATACAAATTATTATCTATCATGAATTTTGGAGCCTTTCCAAAGCTTAATGACTCTAGAAATGCAACAAAGAAGATTTAAATTGAGAAGGTTTAAATTGTTCAACAAAGAACTATCAAAAAATGCATGCAAAAATCCCCTCTACCTTCTGAATCTAGACCAAAATGAAGTTCCAAAATCCTTTAGAATTTCATATAAGGCCTGAACCTTGTGCATTGTAAGAAATGCAACATTGCTAGAGATACAATCATACAAATTATTATCTATCATGAATTTTGGAGCCTTTCTAAAGCTTAATACTCCAAAAATACAACAAAATCCTTCTCATGGTATCATATGTATAAACTTTTCAACACTTATTTACATAGAAACCTTAGACATCCATATCATGAATTGAGAAGGTTTAAACTGTTCAACAAAGAACTATCAAAAACTGCATGCAAAAATCCCCTCTACCTTCTGAATCTAGACCAAAATGAAGTTCCAAAATCCTTTAGAATTTCATATAAGGCCTGAACCTTGTGCATTGTAAGAAATGCAACATTGCTAGAGATACACTCATACAAATTATTATCTATCATGAATTTTGGAGCCTTTCTAAAGCTTAATACTCCAAAAATACAACAAAATCCTTCTCATGGTATCATATGTATAAACTTTTCAACACTTATTTACATAGAAACCTTAGACATCCATATCATGAATTGAGAAGGTTTAAATTGTTCAACAAAGAACTATCAAAAAATGCATGCAAAAATCCCCTCTACCTTCCGAATCTAGACCAAAATGAAGTTCCAAAAGACTTTAGAATTTCACATAAGGCCTAAATCTTGTGCACTGTAAGAAATGCAACATTGCTAGAGATACACTCATTCAAATTATTATCTATCATGAATTTTGGAGCCTTTCCAAAGCTTAATGACTCCAGAAATACAACAAAATCCTTCTCATGGTATCATACATATAAAATTTTCAACACTTATTTACATAGAAAACTTAGACATCCATCTTATGCACTCTAGAATTACACAATACAGAATGCAGTAGTCTCATCATTATAGTAGCCAGCATCTGCAAAATGCAGCAAAGCAAAATCTGACCCCAATCCTAGAACATAAACTTGTGTTTTACATATGTAACTCTCTTATATATTTACCTATCTGGATGCTGACAAAGAGACTTTGTCGCAGCCTGAAGTAGAATTGCTTGCACTAAAATCCTTATAGCTATACATAACATCTCACAAGAAGTGAGAACTCTTCAAAAGGTTGATTGCTTACATATAACCAAAAGAAAATAAGAGCCATGGTTACAATTTGTAAATTATCAATCCATTCAGCGGAGTGTATTCTGGGAAACTGCTTGGCACAACTCATCCTCGTTAAACAATACTCTGTGAGAGGGTAAATATCTTGAACCTGGGCGTGGCAAGACAAGTGGCTTCGTGTGGTAGAATCGAGAAGACATGCCTTGGAAGAGGGAAGCAGAGATCTGCCTCATTTCTGCCATTGAAAGGCAAGTCGGAGGACGCTGATCATGCCGAGGAACCTTTGGAGTTAATGGGCACTGCATAAACCCAACTCCACTACATACAGTGAAACAAATATCAGAATTAAAATAAAATGCTGCCACAACATGTTTACCATTGTAGGACTAAGCAAAAGAAGAAGGCATTCTCACTCTAAGAAAGGCCAATGTTCATCAGGTCAGGGAGTTGTCAACCTAAGCATTTCTTGCCGTGATCTATCAGGTGTTGTGTAATTGAAATAGCACTGTCTAGCTACTAGAGCCTGCATCAAGTTGAAGAGAACTCTGATTTTACTTGAGTTGCATACAGGACTCAAAAAAACAAGCAGCCACATAAACCTGATTAACTGTAAGTCATAAAGTAGCAAAACACTAATTTCACTGTATAAAGCGGCAAAACCCTGATTGAAATAAAAGCACATATAAAGCATTGATTTTACTATTACTCAAATGCAGGAACCAAACAAAAAGTAAAAGTCATAAGGTGTTCATTCACCACAAATACATAAAAGGTTCAAAACAAAATTAAGGCAGTTGTCAATCCCTGATTTTACTAGAAGCCAAAAAATAGAATTCAAAGTAAAGGAAACTAGTCATAGAGCTCTCATTTTGTTAGTTGTCACATCCAGTACTCAAACATAAAAGAAAGCAGACAAAATTCATAATTGAATTGCATTTTGTTGATGAGCAACCATGCATGATCATGAACAGAAAAATATTGTATTTTATTCAGTTCAGCTAAAACATAGAAGCAATACAAGTTAGCCATCATACCAAAACTTGTTGAAGTCTCATACAGGATTAAAACAAAGAAAGTAAATACTATTAAATTGTGACAATCCCTAATTTTACTAGTTGTCACTACAGTTATGAAAGCACAAGATTCAAACCTAAAAATAAAGTGCACATAAAGTGCTAATTTCACTATCAGTCACATATAAGATCCAAACAAAACAAAAGCATTCATAAGACTTAGCTTTTTCTGGAAACGACGAGCAGGATCCATATATTATAGAAGGTTGTAATAAATCACATTTTATCTAATAGTTGAATAGTGTATCCAAATAAAAAAGGAAGCATCCAGTAAATTTATAATCAAATGGGCTTTTGTGGTAGCAGAGTCCTGCATGCAACTGATAAAGATGAAAAGTATTCAATTTTATTCAATTCTGAGACAAAAACAACTAGCTTTCATCAAATCATTACAAAAACAGAGAACAGGCAATTAGACTTAGCCTTCACTTTCATAATACACTTAAGTCGCATACAAAATTTGAAACAAAGAAAATGAAAGCAAGCATAGATCCCTGAATTTACAAGTAATCGCATACGATATTGACATAAAAAAATAACTAGAAAAATCAAGACATAACACACAATTTTACTTGCAGAATCACACAACATAGGACTCAAACGAGAAAATAAAGCAAAGCATAAACTACTACTTCAAAAGCACTCAAAAACAGGACTCAAACAAAAGAAAGTAGTCGTTAAACATGATTTTTACTAGAAGACAGGAAGAGAACAGGAAAAGAAGCAATAATTAAACAAAATGAAAGGGGAAAGAAACTATCACAAAATATCTATTTTACTGGTAAGATGCAATATTCAAACAAAAATCAAATTAAGGCAGCAATAACCATTCACAATTAGTTGTCATTGTATACGAGAAAATGCCCTGCATGCAGTTTGTAAAGATATATCATTTCCTTTTGCTAAAAAGACAGACACAAGTCAAGATATTTACCGCTTTCTGAAGACGCTGAGAGACATGGAAAACGGTTTTGAGTTGATCGTGGTGCAAAAGGCAAAGAACTCTAAGCTGCAAAATGCAAAGCGTGGGAAACTCAGTCCATGCTTGATAACAGACACATTTTTCCATTTTCATAGTAAAATAAATTAAAAAACGAACATCTAAATCAGAGTTAATGAAACCCTACACAAGTGCTACAGAAATTCAAAAACAAGGATTAAAGAAATGCTAGTTGAATCAAACGATTGTCCAAGAAAAGTCTCTTATAAATTGAGGATAAAATTGCAGAGGACCTGAAACATTGCCGAAACATAATATTGCATCTGGATACGATAGCAGTTTCTAAAATCTTAACCGTTACACCATAAATAACAAAATGATAATTCGGCAGTGTCTACAGTCCCCTGCAATTTTTCTGTAGAACGGCCAAAATATTGTCCAATGTGGTCCTCTGAAGAAAAATCTTGTGCTATCAAGATAGAAACTGTTGGAACCTATGAAATTAAACCAAAAATGACTAGATTTTTACCAAGAGGTCGAATGGCAGAGACTCCAGGCGGGATTCGACCTCGGGACCTTGAGCTTCGTCAAATGGAGATCTGTAACATAGACATCCCCTGTCCCCACAACTAAAAGAATTGATATCTAAAAACAGAAGAGAATAGGAAAAGAGTTTTTACAGGCTATACAAATCCATATCTTTCTACCCTGCTGGTTGCAGGTTTAATCTGGCCACACCGTGGTTTGCACCCCTCACGTTCTGTGTGTGAAACAACTCGTTTTGGCCATTCGACCCTCACCTCTACCATTGTTACAACCTGCTATGGCGGCCTCCTAGCCTTGCTTTCGAGCCTTGCAAATATTACTGCAATAGCTGGTGAGCAGAACATCCAACAAACGGCCTTTTCCACAAACCACACAAACTTTACCATGAAAGGCCAGGTACCGAACCAGAAGCTGCAGCAGACCTTGCACATTATTGTTGTTAGATGCAACCACATCTCCATTGAGAGAGTCTTTGATGTAATGTCTCGCCAAGTCAGGCAGCAGGGAACCCAACCCCAAAGTGCCATTCGTTTCGAATCCCTCCTGACTGCAAGTCACCTCCACATCATGATCTATGGTCAAAAGCACTCGTACCCTTGGAAAGCAGTCATTGGCGATCCCAAATCGCAAAAGCATGTCGTGGCCTTCCATGAAATCATCCACCACAACCTCAAACTCGTAGCAGGGATTGAGAGTGTCGGAAACTTGCACCCTACACCACTGAGGCATTTTTCCCCCTCCACGGCCTTCGCTTGAAACTCCCTCATCACATTTAAATGCTGCCGTGAATAATTAAATCTGGTGGCTCACAATCCTCTCCAACGGTCCACTGCTCAATCCACCATTCTAATCTCCCACACCCAGTAATAATCTTCTGTCGGTTTGCTAAAGGAGAAAACTGGCCGCAGCTTATACACCATTACAAGCCATTGCCGTGATTTCTGCATCTTCAATGACTCGCCATCGCTTGTCTTCCTCTGCTCGAGAGAATAAAATGTAAAATGCATCCAGTGCTTCCTTCCTCCCAGAAACAGCTCCTACAGCTAGCAGTCACAACGGCTCCTCCGTAACCCTACTTCCTGTCACAAAGCATGGGCGACCATTCACAGCAGGGGCGACAATAAGTTTTCTGCCATTTGAATGACCAATTGCTGCCCTGTACTTTCTCCAGTGAACATCCAACGCCCAAAAATCGTCCGTGCTTCGTCAACCAATAAATCCTGGGCGTTGATGTCTCTGTCCCTGTCAGACCCCGGCAAGCTTTCCCCATTGTAGGAACGCCTTTCGGTGTAAAAGTGCATTGAAGGATAAAGTGATTTTAGCATGGAGATATTCTTATTTTAAAAAACCAAGCAACTTAAAGCACAAGAAGAATAAGAGAACGTGTTAGTAAAATCTTGCAAAGACCTACAAAAGGAGAGACTTGGCATGCAAACGTATAAGGAAGTTGAAAAAGTGCTTCAATAGGAGAAAACATGAGTTCAGCACAACCCCAAATTCATCAATTATGTGAGCAACATGTCAACAAAATAAAACCTATGATCACATGCAACAATCAGAGAGCATCAAAATTATGCTTGATAGAAGCTAGCAAAGATCTGCAAGCAACCATAGGGATGTTCAACCTTTGAGAAACCAAAGTCAAGCCCAAGAGAGCACCAATTTATACTTTGAGTTGTTAAAATTATCTAGAACTTTAAGATTTGAGGAGATGGTTCATAAAAGAATGCATGACCTGGGTCTTTTATGACATACAAGTAATAAAAAAGAGAATATTTGTGCCAAGCTCGAAGAAGGCTACGTTGTAGATGACGAACATGAGAGAGAATTCCCACATGAGCATCTACGTCGCACTATATGAGCATATTGAACCCACCTCTTCATCCACAACTCGGGAAATGAGAGCACAACTACTTGTAGTGATTCAAAGAAATACAAATGACCTCCTCACCTAAAGAAGTAAAAAGGAAATGTCGCAACTTAACAAGATGATGACTCTGAAGATGAAGTACTTGAATCAAAAGATGATGGTGGTGGTGGTGGTGGTGGTGATGGTGATGGTGATGGTGATGGTGATGGTGATGGTGATGATGATGATAATGATGATGATGATGATGATGATGATGATGATTTGGGGATACATTTGTAAAAACAATGAAATAAGGGGGAATGTTGGCTCCTCCTTCTTGAGCGTGTATATATGTAAGCGTAATATTTATTTATGATCCTCCAATGTAATTTAATATTCCTCATTTCATATCGTGAGATACAAAAAAAGCTATTCAAGCTAGGGTGTCAAGTATTGGGTCCCATAACTTGGGGTCGTGGGTATAATATTATTTGTGGGATCTTGATAAGTGAATAATTTCATTTAGTTAAAAAAAAATTGGTAATTGAGTTAAATGTATTTGATTAGAAATGATACTTGAAAAATTAAAATATCTTTATACACTTAGGTTCACTAATTTGAAAGGAAGCTTCAAATGTGAAGGCAAGAGACATAATTGAAATTGATTCAATCCCTTACAAAAGATTCATTAAAGATGCAAATTTATACATCACAAAAGGGACAGTAGAAGGGGAACCATTAGATGCCACGAAGGCGGGTAAATCGTCATGTGGGAAAGCAACCAGCAGCTAAATAAAACCGACACATATTAACAATGTATTAATAAATTTGCTAACATCCCCCTATTAATACATTGTTTATAAACATCATATTTTCAAATGTTCGACCCCCCTTATTCCAAACATAGTAAAAAGTTTATTACACTGTCTGTGTAGTTTGCTCACCATTGGGATGGAATGCCAACATTCTAGCTTCTTGGTCTTGGTGACACTTTGGTTTTTCCCCACAGGATTACCACAAACCTAGAAGTGACCTGAGCACATCCAACCTTGAGAACACCTCGATGGTTTTCGGTTTCCTTGGATTACCATGAACTCATATGGTTTTTCGACTTCGGGTTCATGATGAACCTGGAAGTGTCTTGATGCCTCAACTATACACTTCGGTGGTTTCTCAGATTTCCACAAACCCTTTACACAAGTACTCACAATTTCCTTCATTGAGGAGGTACCAAGTAGGAAGTTTCTCTACATCTTTATTGAACAACACACATTGAAACAACAACACGATCAACAAAAAATGAACAAAAACAAAAACAAAAATGTCACCAAAGCAATGGTGCAATTCCCTTTAAAGGTGACTGATGAGAGGATGCCATAGTTTCTCTAACCTCCATATATCCTCTAGCCTCTATTATATTTCTACTTAATTAGCAGATATAGCTTTGAGGCTCACCAGTAAACTACATAACATTCTCTAAAATAAAGAATTTTCTAGATCCATCAATTTCACTCTTTCAAGCCCAAAATATTCATTTACTTCATTCTCTTAAACTAAAAAATTGTCTAAGACTTTGGCTTTCTTTTATGTGGATCAATCCATCTCGAAAATATCCTACATCTCAGTTTCTCCTACCGATTTATTTGTCTATAAATCATGATATTTAAGTAGAACAATAAGATCACCTTCACAACACTTTATAAGCTATGCGTTTATGATATTTACACATTCTACTTTCACTGGTGGTACTCTTGATGATGCCATAATATGCCCGTTAAATGTAATAAATGATCTCATTTTACTCTCCTTTTTATTAAGTTTGATTACATTTTGTGACTTTTATTTGATCGATATGAGCTAGGATGTAATTGTCCATCTTTTGATTGATTGCGATTCTAACATTTAAAAGCTCTAAAATTTCAAACAAAGTGTGTTGGAAATTCAGTTTTGTAATAAAGCAGGTCTAATCGGTTAAAGAAATGAAGTATGTAGCGTTCAACATGTTTTTAGTAGCATCTGTTCCAATAAGGCTTAGTTACGGAAATTCCAAGCTAGTTCAGGATCTCCATTACACATTCACAGGGCTTCATCACCTAGTTCGAAACTTTGGACTTAGTTAGAGAACTCCAGTATTTAGTTTTGGATTTTTGGACTTATTTCTTGAACTCCTGGTTATAGCTCCAAAAATCTCACAGTTTTGATCTTTAATGATTTCGTATGGTTCTGGAACTTCTCTGAAGTTTCAAAATTGATGGAATTTTATCTATTCTAACCACATCCGGTGATTTAGCATCAACAACCCTTTCAATTAGGAAAGGATGAGAAGATTTCCGATCGCAGATCCAGGGTTAGTTATCTTACAGTTGTCCGATCAGCCACAATCTAAGTTAGCATCTATTCTAGGCACGATTTGATTTCATCATAATCATAGAGACAACTATGATTGTAATTGTATATATAGCGAGACATACGAGAAGATAAATAAAAATTAAAAAATAGAGAAGATAGATATAGATATAGAATAAGTAATACATATTAAAGTACCCAGATCTAGTATGTTTTGTAATACTGAATGTTTTATCAATAAATAGTCATTCCTATTTGAGAGAATTCTAGGTTGTTAAATCCTGATTCAAGGAGGAGCAAGGGCCCACTCCCCCAAGGAACAGGATATTTGTCTATTTGGTATTTATATTTCCTAAGCAAATAGTTTAGATCTGTTAATTTTGTATCACTTTTAATTCTTCTAGTTAAACTTTGTTGTATTCTCATTCCTGCAGTGTCTCAGATAGATTCTTATTCTTCTTACAACCATTTTTAAGCACTCTAAGTTGTGTGTTTATTTCCAAAATGAAGTGTTTTTATTTCCATTCTACAAAGGGTGTTTCCTTCCAAAGAAATCTTTCAAAGTGTGTTTCCTTTCAAGAAAGTTTTTCATAGTATGATTTAAATAAGGTTTTTACCAAGAAATTATTAAGACATTGAAAAGATGCCCCGGAAAATACAAAAATAACTACAATCAACTACTAGATCGGAAGGATTATTCTTGTTGCATATAGCTTTAGACACACCCCTAGTTTGAATATGACATCAACAAGATGTTGATAAAATGAAGTGAATAGTGACACCCATTATTTTTTTCACCATTACTAGGGACACACTAGCTGGAATTTTGTAATTAGGTGTTAACAAGAGCAACAATCATACATTTAGTAGTTGAAGGATCTTCCTACTATATCATAAAATTTATGAGTAGACCAAGAGACTCAAATGGTAGATTCCTCCCAAAACATCTTAAGAAGAATTCATAACATCCTCTAGTCCAAATAAGGAAGTTGATCAAGAATGGGAGACACCATCATCCCCTATTATACAAGAAACAGAATTGCCACCTATGGAATTCTTAGATCAGATCACCTTAAGGAAGTAGTACTTTTAGGACAAGGATTATTTCTCAAGATACATTTAAGGTTATTTTTATTCTCAATTTATTAGTCAACCTCCTGCTCTTGATTTTCACTTTCCCCAAGGCATACCACGTACCACATTGATTGGGAGAAAAATTCGTTCAATATTTTTAAAATGGCATGGGAACCTGAAAGAGAACCTGATAGGACCTCTACTTATCCAATCCAATTGGATGATGATGATACACTAATGAAAAATATATCACCCTGCACATTTACCGATATTTAGAGGGATGTCATCTGAAGACCTTGACCAATTCTGTTTGAGTTCAAGGTACTATGTCGACCTATGATTACAAAATGGATAGTCAAAAACTCAAGTTGTTTCCATCCACTCTGAAGGATGCAACAATGAGGTGATTGATGGGATTCCCATCCAACTCTATTTCCACTTGGGCACAAATGGAAACCGCCTTCCTAGAAAAATACCAAGATTATTATAGAGGGAGAAATAGGAAGGAGGAATTCTTCAAAATCAAGTAGGAGGAGGATGAAAATATAGAAGACTATTATTTAGATAGATTCTTCTTTGTGAGCAAAAGGTGTGGATTTGTACTTCAAGAGGAGACAAGTAAAACCATTTTTCTCAAGGGTTTGGATGATGAATGTAAGGAAGCCCTTAACTTGATAGGAGGTGGAGACATTATTCAATTAAGGATGAATGAAATTAAATATATTTGTAGAAGTTATTCCGAACAAGGGGTGGACCTAGAAAAAAAAAAATGGTGAAAAGTCTCGAATCCAGATATGAACAAACTAATGGATGAGTTAGCAAACTTCAAACAGTGCATTTTAGTTCAATTAACCTCTACTATGGATGGATTACAAGCTAAAGCAAATGCCAAAACTGAACCATTGGTTCTATATTGTCCTAGATGCAAGAAGAAGCATGCAATAATAGACTGTGCTTTTGATAAAACGGAATTATGTCTTATCTCGTGAATCTAAAGACCTTGATATTGATGATTGTTCTCTACTCCCGGTCATAAAGAATCAGCTTAAACAAACCAGTACATCATCCACAACAGAAGAATTGAATTTTGTTTAGAGACAACCTCACGAAGGGTAGTTTATGCCAAGATCAGTTCCTAATCCCTGGACAATGCCATGTGCTTTGCTCGACACAACACCACAAAATTGGGGACAACCACCTTGGGTACCTCAACCAACATGGAACCCTTAGGATTGGGCAAGTCAAGCTTGGTATGCTCAGGGACATCAACAACCATGGGCTGGTCAAGGAAGTCTTTATGCTTGGTCATAACCTAGATGGAACCCTAGTAATTAGGCTCAAGGAAAAACATATCCAAATCAAAATCAATAGGTGATCATGGGATCCCCGCACAAAATTCAAAAGCGAGAATATAGTCCAAACACAAATACCAACATAGCCAGAAAGAGCAAACCCAAGAAACAAACAAACAACTCATGTTTATGGAACATAACCAAAAATTTAGTTAATCTAAATGCCATGGATTGTAATGATATTCAAACTAGATCCGGAAAAATAATTAGCAATCCACCTATTATAATCATTGAAATGATAGAAGAAAATGAAACCCCTAGTACTATTGTTACAAAAGAGGATATAAAAAGAAAAGAAAAGGAGCCGAGATAATGACACTACCGAGACTCCATTTCCAGGAGAGATTTAAAGAAGCTAGAGAAACCAAGGAGTCCGAATTTGTACAGAACTAATGAAATTGAATATTGAAATACCACACGGTTATAAGAAATTAAGGACATTCCAAAATTGAACAAATTAATCAAAATTTTATGTTTGAGAAAGCACCTGTAAGGAAGAAATAGTACTCCAAGACTATCAAAGTAGATGGGAAACTTGTCGATTTATTATCGGAAAACTTTTACTTCCCAAATACGGAGATCCTGGAAGTCTTGTTATTTCGTCTCTATAGGGAATAAGGATATACATAATGTTTTGGTATATTTGGTTGTGGCTATAAATGTAATCATAGTGGAAACATTGAAAACATTACCATTAATAGGTATACAACCTATTAATACCATATTGTAGATGGTAGAACAATTTGTAGAAAAACCGAGAAGGAATTATTGAAGACATGGCGGTTGTGGTGGAGTCATGGAAATATCCAGTTGACTTCCTTATACTGCATCCAAAAGGTAAAACATTGGGTTATCCCATTATTTTGGGTAGACCATGGTTAGCTACAGTTGTTTCCTTAATTGATTACAGGTTAGGTGATATGACTATCTCGAATGGTAAGAACTCTAAGAAAGTTTCCTTATATCCTTCTGCACGACCTTTTATTGACAATCAAGAACAATTGTGGGTTGATTCTCTTGATACTAATAAGAAAAATTTGTCTTCTTTAGCTATGATCACATTACAGGATCACATAAGAGAAGTACAAGAGATGATTAATCCACCATTGAATGAGCACCAGCTATCCTCAAAGAAAAAATAAATATTTCCAGAACCTACGACCATAGTTTCAGTAACTCGCTAACTTTGTCCCTGAACCACCACGTTTAGTTTTGGAATCACGGCAACAACGGTTCTCTGTGATTGAAAATAATTTCACTCCGGAGGAATGAGATTTATCATGGGGAGAGGAAGAATCAGTAGCTTCATTTCAAATACATCAGGGAATGGTGAAGAATTTCTGGAAAGTAGTAGTGATGAAGAGTTTTACCTACAAAGAGATAAGTATCATAATTCTCCTTACTATCCTTTTTCTAGTATTCTGTCTCAAGGAACTTTTGGAGATGTTGCTACATATCATATGTTGTTACCACATGCATGTCCACTAAATAATTTAATGGAACCCTTTCAACAAATCAGTTCATCACACATCGGAACCAAGCATGTTGAGATTCAACTAGGTAAAATTTTTAACATTAACAATTGGTTGAAGGATGATGAAGAAGCTAAATTGTTTGATGTTCTAAAAAATCATACTAAATATTTTTCTTGGGATTACAAATACATGAAGGGAATTCACCCAAGTATCTACACTCATCACATCTATACTAAAAACGTTAAACCAGTTAGGTAGCCTAGAGAAGGATTAACCCAACCTTAAGGGATATAGTCAAACAAGAAATTGAGAAACTATTACAAGTAGGTTTTATCTACCCTATCTCAGATAGTTAGTGGGTATCTCATCTTGTAATTTTTCCTAAAAATAATGGAAAATTGAGAATATGTGTTGACTATAGGGAACTGAACAAAGCCACACTGAGAGATTATTTTCCCTTACCATTCATAGATCAATTCCTAGATAACATTTCAGGTAGACAAAAATTCCCAAATCAAATTTGTTGATGAAGATTAGGAGAAAACTAGATTTACATGTCCATGGGGTACCTTTTCCTATAGGGTGTTACCATTTGGCTTATGCAATGCTCCTACAAATTTTGAGAGAGCTTTACTTGCAATCTTTGTTGATCTAACAAATGATTGTGTTGAGGTATATATGGATGAATTAAGCGTACATGGAGATACATTTGATGATGCTTTAAGAAATTTGGACAAAGTGTTAACAAGATGTGAACAACATAATCTATCTCTTAGTCATGAAAAGTGTATAATGATGGTTAAGGAGGGGATTGTATTAGGACAAAATATTTCAAAAAGAGGAATTCAAGTTGATCAAAACAAAATTAGGATAATTTCATATTTACCTATTCCTCGGACCCCCGTAGATATCAAGTCATTTTTAGGACATGTTGGGTACTATAGGTTCTTTATCAAAGATTTTCAGTAAAATTGTTGCCCCATGTTTAATTTGATAACCAAGGACTATGAATTTCTTTGGGATGAAAGGAGTCAAGCATGCTTTTGAAGAAATTAAAGAAAAATTAATCATTGCCCCAATATTGAGAGGACCTAATTGGGAAAATCCATTTCATATCCAAATAGTTGCCTCAAATAATTCCATTGGTGTAGTTTTAGGATAGAAAGATGAAGAAGGAAAAATGTATGCTATTTATTATCTTAGTAAAAATATTACTCCCACTAAAAAAGAATTACACCACCAATGAAAAAGAATTTATTGCTGTGATTTATGCAATCAATAAATTCAGACATTACATTACAGGGTACAAGATATTTGTACACATAGATCATTCAGCAATTAAATATTTAATGAACAAACCAGTGGTTGGAGGAAGAATAATTAGATGGTTATTACTTTTACAAGAATTTGATATTACTATTTTGGACAATCTAGGTAATTCTAATGTGGTAGTTGATTTTTGTCAAGACTAACCACTACAGGGGAGCAAGATCAAGTCAAGGATAACTTTCCAAATGAACAACTATTTGTTATTTCAGCAGTTACACCATGGTTTTCTGATATGGAAAATTATCTTGTAACAAGGAAGTTTCCTCCTTCTTTCACTAAGAAACAAATAAAGAAGTTAATCAAAACCAATGCACAATTCAAATGGTTAAATGGAATGTTATTTAAATGTGGTCTTGATTTGGTTTTACGCAGGTGTGTAAGAGAAGATGAAATCTTTGACATCGTTAGAGCATGTCATGATGAACCAAGTAGAGGAAACTATTCGGTGAAAATAACAACTCATAAGATACTTGACATTAGTTATTATTGGCCATCTCTACTGTACAAATATGTGAAGAGATATATCAAACGGTGTGATCATTGTCAAAGGATGGGACAACCAACTTTCACCAATGAAATGTCTCTTCAACCTCAAGTAGTGATTGAACCATTTGTGAGACGGGGATTGGATTTTTTGGTCCCTTTAATCCTCCTTCACAAGGAAAGGAATATATTATTGTGTGTATTGACTATGTTAAAAAATGGGCGTAGTGTGAAGTTGATTAACCAGATCTAAAAACCAAAATATATAGAGAACACAAAATACAGGAGACAAAAACAAATATGATAAATAACTCGAGTCACTATTATTCAATAATCAGTGTTCTCTTATACAATAGCTTGATCCTAATATTTAGGAGTCAAAGCTTATCAGAGATAACTTATACATAATCCCACAAATCACTCTAATTTATTTAGTAGACAACTAATAAACAATTACTAATGCTCACACGAATAATAATAATATCTATTTTTCCTAACAATCACCCCCTTAGTGTGAACATGGGGAAGGCATCATCCTATACTACATCTAATAATGACTGTGTGATTTTCCAAGGATTCACAAACCTGAAAAATGGTTTTTCCATGGTTTACCTATAACCAATTGGTTTTGCTAGTTTACCAAAACCATTCATGTCATTATATGCCAAAGTATCTCTTTAACCCCCATCACATCGACTAATGCGGTGATAGTGATCATGTACTTGTTTTAGCAAGTTTTATTTGCAGAATGAAACACAACTGGAAAATAAATATCACCAATACAATGCAGCAATCTCTTTGTTGGTGACTAACAAGAGATGTAGTTTTCCTCCTCCTCCTTTGCCTCGAGCCTTCGAGTGTGATGCTACTTAGTTATAAAATGTAGCTTTTAAGCTCATTACACAATTTTCTGGGTGTCAAATTCAACTGATAATGTGCCCCCTCACTATGGATGTTGTGTACAAGCGAAAGTGTGTCCAAACAAAAGTGAGACAATTTTTTTAAATTTTAAATTTTTAATTCTTTTTAAAATTTGCCAAAAATGGAAAAATAATTTTTTTATCCAACAGCAAAAAGAATAGGATCAATGCGTAGAACTTGAAAAATACACATAAAAAAATGATACCTCAATCCGAGTTATCAGTTGAAAGTTATCGTGCTTACAAGTTCTAAATTCAACTTCTTTCCGGACCCTTTCCAAAAATGAAAACTTTGTGTTTTTTCTTGTATGTCCATAAATGGAAATAAACAGAATATAGCTGAAACTAGATTCCTAAATGACTGCAGATTCACCCGAGAAATTTGACTCATCTAGACACCCAAATAGTTGCAGATTCACCCAAGAGAGACGTCGACACATCTAGATGCCCAAAGCAGCTCTGAGATTCACCCGAGAGAGACGTCAACACATCTAGATGCCCAAACAACTATGGATTCACGAGAGAGAGCGTCAACGAACTTATACGATATGTTTGTTTTTTGAAACTCAAGCACAAACCAAATTTATTCCCGAGAATGGTTACGTAAGACAATTACTTGCATATCAAAATACCTCACAATCTCAGAGGAAATCATTGAAGTCTAACCTACTCGATACCAGATGAAGTGATTAACCGGATCTAAAAAAACAAAATATACTGAGAGAACAAAAAAATACGGGAGAGAGAAAAAAATATGATAAATAACTCGGGTCACTATTATTTACTAATCGGTGTTCTCTTATCAATAGCTTGATCCTAATATTTAGGAGTCAAAGCTTATCGAGACAACTCAAACACAATCCCATAATTAACTCTTAGTTATTTAGTAGACAACTAATAAAAATCACTAATGCTCACACTAATAATAATAATAATATCTATTTTTCCTAACAAAGTGCAGGCATTGACAAATGCCATTGAAGAAGTAGTTGCTGATTTCCTTTGGCACAAAATTATGGTAAAGTTTGGAGCACCAAGGAGCATAGTTTCAGATCAGGGACAACAATTTTTGTCTAATATGATCCAAGCTTTCACAATGTATTACCAAATCAATCATAGGAAGTCATCTCCTTATCACACACAATCAAATGGACAAGCTGAAGTAACAAACAAAGAATTGGAAAACATCCTTACCAAAACAATTGAAGTTGGGAGAAAAGATTGGGTAAAGAGACTACGAATGCATGCGGGAGTATAATACAACTTGGAAAACAACAACAACGGGGTTTTCACCATATGAGTTAGTCTATTGGAAAACTCCCTTGTTAGCCATTGAGTTTGAACTACAGACATTGAGGACAGTAGTTAAGGTGGGTATTGATTTGGATGCAGCTCAAAAGGAAAGAATCCTTCAACTCAATGAATTGGATTAATTGAGGATGGAAGCACTTCATTAGATAGAGATAATCCAATATTAAAGGAATCAATGGCATGACACACATATCAAGAAAAATAAATTCAAAGTAGGAGACTGGGCATTGCGGTTTGATTCTATGTACCAACAATTCAAGGGAAAGTTGAGAACCAGATGATTGGGACCCTATCATATTGATAAGATATTCGACAATGGTTCTATTCGATTTACTTCCCATTGATGGCAGCAGAAGAACACTCTTGGTCAATGGACATAGGCTTAAACTCTATAGGAAGCCTCCTACTAATGATGAATTCTTGAAGAAGATTGAAGTAGACCAAGAATTTGATTATATGAAGAACCCGGTTCTTCCAAAATGATGAAATAACCAGATGATAGATCTAGAATAAAAGGGAATAAAATGAAAACCAATAAATGGCGTTTCCTTCCCATATATATATATATATGTATATATATATATATATATATATATATTCTCCGAGAGGTCAATTTAAAACCAGCAATGGCGGTTGATCTCCTCATATGGCTAATTCAAATAAAAGGGAATTCTTTTGAATTCTAGTAGTCTTTTCTAACCTTTTCTGTTCCACTTATAGGAATAACGAGTCATCATAATGAAATTATTACACCATCAAGGATGGTAATTATATCTTTTAACTCATTTAGGGTTAGATTGAAAGTTTGCATATGTGATTAGACTTGATTTAAAAGTTGGTATGATGAGTCGTCTATTTATACATTATGATTAAAAGTGAGTAATCATGAAGATGATTTGGATGGAATAAGTGGTCGCATACTTATCATGAGTAATCATTAGTGTAAAATCATGAAATAGTTGTAAAGAAATTTGGATGGAGAAGAAGCAAATTAGGTTTTTGTTTCGTAGCCAAGAACAAGAGGTTCCATAGCTAAAATCATCATTTCCATAGCTAAGCAAGAATTCATGTAGCCATTTTGCATGGAATCAAAGGAAATCAAATTTGAGTCGTTATGGGGATTAAAAAGAAATTGAAACCAGAGGATGATTCCCGCCTACTTTACTGCGGATGAAAAAGTGGTATCTATCTTTGAGCAGGTAGGATGGCTAGAGTTCTAAATTTTTTTCAAAGTATAATGACGAATTACTAAGAGAATTCGTCATAAAGCTAGAGCAATCCAAAACAAAGGTTAAAAATATTTTTATTTATTTTTTCGTGAATACAATAAGTAATGTGTCTTGGGTGCCAATTGTGTATGTCCCACATCCCGCCAAAGGGACCTTGAAAGAAGTGGTTGAAACCCTACTACAAGAAGGGGAAACTAAACCCTAATACATTTACAACACAAATAAAATCATAAAAGGGGTCAGAAGGAAATGTTTTCCCAAACCCTTTGATAGGGTAGCATTTTGGATAGTGAAGTATTTAACCTGTGATGGTCAATTTGGGTCTGTAGGAAAAAAAATCCTAAAGATGCTCATATATCCGAGATACGTAGCCACAAAACCAGAATACATAGTAAACCTTCTAGGGTTTATTTTTTATTCTATTCAGACCATAGCCTAAAGGTATTCCTGGGGTGTTGGGACAATCAGGCATCATGGGTTAGTTCATTTGGTATGCTAGCACCATTTTCTGTCAAAAAATATTGAGAAGAAATTTGGGAAAAGTTTCTTGGCAAGTTTAAGAAAAACCTTGGTATTATCGGGAGGACAATACCACTCCATTTTCTCCTTCAACTGATTTGGAAATTGACGCCCTACAAAAGAAGAAGGAAGTGAGAATAGATAATATACCAAAAAGAAGAAGATCTATGAAAAATATCAAAAAAGAAGAACCTTTTGTGCCTTTGAAGGAGATTCCTTCTCTCGCAATAGCTACGGGGAGATAATATCTATCTTTGACTATGATAGTTCACTCGTGCAAGAGCAAGAAAAAAAAGTAAGAAGAATCTCTAGAAGGAAATCCACCGTTGGGCATGTTAAAATTCCCAAAAGAAGGAAAATTCATAAGAGGTAAAGGGAAATCCCAGAGGGAGGAGTGAATAGGAAAATATGGAAAAAGAAGTTCTTGATATTTTGGGTAGCGTGGCCATGACTCCTCATGAACCAAGCCAATCTAATATGGACAAAGGAGATGATAGACTTGAGGAGCAAGACTTTCAAGAATTGGTGAACCATCAACATTATCACATGAAGAAGAAGAATTTGCATCTTGGAGATGAAAAGGTAAATTTCCTTTGATAGAAGAAGAATAAAAAATCAAGTTAAAATGAGCTCTGTTCTTGTCTAGAGAAGAGCTCATTATCAGGGAAAAGGATGAGGAATTAGATTTCCTCAAACTCAAATTAGAACATAGAGAAATGCTCATTGGAGAGCTAACAACTCATCTTGCAGTTAGGACTGAGGAGTTATCAGTAATTAAAAAATAGTTGATAGAGAAAGAGGAAGAATGTCAAACTTCCAGAAAATAGAATGTTGTGTCCACAGTCTCTACACAGACTAAGTTAACTTATTTGCCACTCAAACAACTATGGAATGACACTTGCATGGAACTCAAAGAAGCTAAAAAAACCAATGAAGATTTGAAGACCAATATGGAATAAGAAAAGAAGGAAAGAAAAGAGTGGGAAGAAAAGTTTTATAAGGAAGAAGGAGACAAATATAAATGTCTTGCAAAAATACAAATTATCGCATTATAAGTGAAAAATTGCTTGCACGTAGGAGGCCCTCTCTTGCATATAGTGTGTTTTTGGAAGAAGAATTCATAAAATTGGTAGCTGTCAAGGATTGCATGTGGAATTCCACATGAACTAAAAGATGAATCGAATTCATGACGACTTATTCTAATGTAATAAAGAAGGTCTAATCATTGAAGAAATGAAGTATGTAGCCTTCAACATGTTTTCAGTAGCATCTGTTCCAATATGAATTAGTACTGGAACTCCATTACACATTCACATGCTTCATCACCTAGTTCTAGAACTTGAGAATTAGTTCCAAAACTCCAGAATTTAGTTTGAAATTTTCAGACTTAGTTCCGAACTCCTGGGTATAGCTTCGGAACTCTAACAGTTTTGATCTTTAATAATTTCCTATGGTGCTAAAACTTCTATGAAGCTCTGGAACCAATGGAAGTTTATCTATTCTAACCACATCTAGTGATTTAGCATTCACGACCCTTTCAATCAAGAAAGGATGAGAAGATTTCTGATCGCAAATCTAGGGTTAATTATCTTACAGTTATCTGATCAACCACAATCCGAGTCAACATCTATTTTGGGCACGATTCGATTTCATCAGAATCGTAAAGACAACTATGATTGTAAATGTATATATAAGCGGACACTGCAAGAGATAAATAAAAAGAAAAAAATAGAGAAGATAGATATAGATATAGAATAAGTAATACATATCGAAGTACCCAAATCCAATATGTTTTGTAATATCGAATGTTTTATCAATAAATAGCCATTCCTATTTGAGAGAATTCTAAGTTGTTAAATCCTGATTCAAGGAGGAGCAAGGGCCCATTCCCCCAAGGACAAGGATATTCATTTATTTGGTATTTATATTTCCTAAAAAAATTATTTAGATCTATTAATTCTATATCACTTTTAATTCTTCTAGTTAAACTATGTTGTATAATCATTCCTACAAGTGTCTCAGATAGATTCTTATTCTTCTTATAACCAGAGCTTTTTAAGCACTCTAAGTTGTGTGTCCATTTCAAAAAGCAAGTGTGTTTATTTCCATTCACGAAACTATGTTTCCTTCCAGAAAGCTTTCAGTGTGTTTCCTTTCGAGAAAATTTCTTCATAGTCCGACTTAAATAAGGTTTTTACCAAGAAATCATTAAGAAATTGAAAAGATCCCCGAGAAAATACAAAAATAACTACACTCAACTACTATATCAAAAGGATTATTCTTGTTTCATATAGCTTTAAACACACCCCTGGTTTGAATATGACATCAATAGGAAGTTGATTAAATGAAGGGAATAATGACACCCATCAACTCTATCTGTGAGTCACCTTAAGATCTTTTACTGGGGCTCTGAATTTGAAACTTATTTTCCAAAACTTGGTAAGCAGAATTTTGCACAAAGTCATTCAAATCAAGTGTTCATTTTATAATATACCGGTCAGCTACGTGAGCAGGAGTCGAGAAAATAAAAATTATGCACAACAACAACACATGATAATGCTCGCAGAGATTGTAGAGGATTTTAGATGCATTTTAATTTATTATAATCTTTCATTGGACACATATGAGACAAATAATATAATTGAATGCCTTTCTTTTCTTTTAGAAAATCAAGGTCGTAGAAAGAAAATACGAGACAAGATTTTAATTTTTCTACTCCTTCAAATAGCCCAAGTCTACTCGAATTCCTATTACCACGTTTCTTCCTTCGCGTCCATTGGTTATTACTTCTTCAACTCAAATTTTTAAGGCTGATGTTAGGTGTTGTAACGCCCACAAAAGAATGTTCTAGGAACATGTTAAAACCTAACACTTATCCTGAAAATTGTGACTAATTGTTTTAATTTTTATAAGTAAAATATAAAAGGTTACATGGTGCTTAACCCTTAGGGTACATTTAATATAATTTTCACCAAAAAACTCAACTATACAATTAATAGGCTAGGTCTAGTTAAATGATTAAATATTTACTTTACTTTACCTCTAAGGTCATTAAATTAAAATTCATTCAGTAAGGTGCCCTAATTTAATTTACTTGGTTTAGTGTTTTCTCCTCTTTAGTTAATTTCCAATCCTAATATGGTTAACCTCATGCTTAATTATTTTAGTTTCATTATCCTAATAGCCTAAAGTTCTTTTTATTGAAGTCCTAAAACATACTAAGAATTAATAAAAGACTTTTCACCCTAAGGCAATTAAATGGCCCCATTCACCCATCTACACATACCCTTGAGAATTTAATCTAAACATTTACAATAAATTCCTACCAAACAAAACTAGGGTTGATCCTCCACCTTTAGATCAATTTAGTTGTGGCCACTAGATCTTAGGGTTCCAAACCAACCCTAAATATCCTTATGAATTTTATTTAATCTCTTTCTTACCCAAGTCTCCTCATTTGGCCACTTTTCCTTTGTTAAATTTACAAGTTTGAGAGAAGGAAGCCATAGAAGAAAGAGATGAAGAAATATGGAGGATTCTACAAGGAGATCAAGCTTAGATTAGTTTATTTGTAGTTTTATCATTGTAATTTATTTCATTCAAATATTGAAGGGGGTTTTCCTTTCCAAACTAGTTTTATTTCAAGCCATTTGTATTTGGGGTTCTCTATTTGGGGCAAACCCTACCCCCATTAATATAAATGAAAAGAGTGGTTTTAATTTACCATTTGAAGATGTGTTTTATTTAAACAATAATATTTCTCCATTATTTATTTCTTTGAGAGTATCCTTTGTAATTTTACAAGCTTAAATTTTGATTACACCAAGCTAAAGCTCAGATGTCATGCGGATCCGAGGATTTCCGTCAAAAGTGATAGAATTGCCACCCGAGTAGGCTAGATGTCCTAGGATCGTCTCCCTACCGGGTGATAAACCATGTTGCCACCTTATGGAGTGGTGGTTCTAAGACTATTCAATTTAAACATTTCCTATTTCGATAATAATAACAACATCTATAAGAATCATTTCCATTTTATTTAACAAACATTCTTTCAACAATGTAAGGAATGAACAAGATAGTCTAACTTCTTCTTTTCGTGTTTTTCAATTAACATAATGGAATATACTATTTCTTTCCTCTTTCAACTACAAGTTTCAACCATTCTCACAACCAATTTTAACAAGGTTTTTAATAAGTTTTGAAATGAAAGTTACTAACTTTTCAATAAAATCTATACAATTTTGTGAGAAATAAAACAACTACCATGAGATAAGATGATTCCCTTTTATAGCTTCTTTTCTATTTCAACAATACTAACTTTACAAACACATTTATTTCTTTCCCCTTTTCAACATACAACTACAACAATGAAGGTAAACTTCCTCTTCCCACAATACAAATTTCAACTAAACTTTTACACGTGATTTCCATTTTGATTCTTTTCTTTCCATACTACAATTCTAAAGAGAAAATATGTTTTACAAATCTTCAATGAGCTTCCTTCAAATAATATTACAACTTACAAAGCAACATTTCCTTTAAGGCAAAACACAATATTATAAATATTCCACCTATAGTGGGAATAACAATGAGGTTTCTCACAAGAAGGAATTTCTTAAGGACTCCAACAAAGCTCCAAGCTTCACATCACCAACAAGATAGCTCCTTCATGATTTTCTTGATCCACAACAAAATTGGGGGAGAGGCAACACTCTCCACCCAACCAAAATATCTAATGAGGAGGAGAATCCATCCTCCTCATTGGCCCTCGAGCCCCAACCACATATCAATAAAAGGTGGTTCCAACACATGGCAACAAACAAGCTTCCACAACACAAAACCAGGTATTAAAAAACCATTCCAATGCACATTCAACTCAAACTAAAAACACAAGAAGGAAAAAACCAAAAAAATATACAAGGCTTCAAATATGAAAAGCTAAAGGAGAAAGAACATATGGGGAGGTCACTTATGCCTCCCAATGGTAAATGGATGCCCACCATAAAAACCTCCAACACATATCTCAAACCCCTACACACTCTTATGCCTCCCTCAAGTACCTCTTATGCCTTCCACATACTCTTATGCCTCCCTCATAAAAGAAACAAGCAAGAAATGCAGCATTCCTTGTCCAAGGTGGGGCACCCAACCTAAACTCCCTCTAAAACATGAAATAAAATCTTATGCCTCCCTACATGAATTCTCCCCATAGTCCCCTCCTACAACACACTTAGGAAATCTACCCAAGCACCCAACAAGCATATCAAAACATTCAAAACAAGCACATACACACAAAATAAAAGAAGAACATTAAGAAATCATATAGATCCTACCTTTCCATGGTAGAGCTTGATCCAAGAGTCCAACACCAAGCTCCTTCAAGCCCACAAAAATAACCAACAAGCTCTAACCAAATCCACAAGCACTCCAAAATCCTCTAACTCCAAAAAATGTAAGAGCACAAAAGAATGAAGTAACCACAAAACAAGCAAAAGAACTTGAATAAATAGAAAAGTGATAGAGGAGGGTGAGGTGGCTTCATATAGGATACCACATCACTCATATTCAACTCCACCTCACAAGTCAAACCTCAACCCCAATGCACAATAAATTGGTGGGTGAGTGAAATGACAAATTACTTACACACACAATCTAAGCCCACACCCCTAAGGACAAACTTAAAGACCCATGTAAGAAAAGTGCAATAAATGTCACTTTTTGACTTACAAAACACTTAATGGGGTCTATTTTTGACCCCCAATCCATAGGTAGGGTTGGCATAACAATTTAAGAGGTGTGGGACAAGTTTAACTTGGCACACAAGCCTGTAAAATTGAACCCTAAGGCCAAATTCGAATTTCCATGAAGGGGTAGAGTGTACAACAGTCAAGATCCCAAGCACTCAACATACAACACAAAACCCAAGAGAGATCTAGTCTAATAAACACATTCCTTTTTATTCAATCAAAATTAATTTAATAAAAGGTTAATTCACTAATCTAGACATAAATCAAGTAATTAATTAAAGGATATTACATCAATATATATCACATACTAAAATCAAATAAAGGAAACTAAATAAAAACACCACATAACCCCTTGGCCACAATTCGAGGTGATCTTACCACGGTAACCCTCTAACAACAATTCAAACACACATACACAAAACCACATGTTGCCATGGTCACGCTTGTTGAATTCACCTAGCATTCCAATGTGGTTGGTCTCCAATCCCCTCGTTGTTTGTTGTGAGTATACATTTACCGCAAAACACATAATGCCTTTTTCGATCTCGTTTCGCATTAAAACATCCAAGATAAAATATGCAATATAACTCCACAATCATCCACATATGCATCAAATCACCATCTAGGAAATTACGATATCATTTACAATTTCTAACAACATCTCTATTCTACATTTCATCCATGTAAAAATGATTATAGCATTAGTTCAATCATCAAGGCCTACTCAGTGTGACAAAAATATCGCATGTTAGAAATATATATATAACCATGTCAATAACATATCATCATCAATATCCAAATGTCTTCAGAAATCCACACAAATCATACTAAGAATTGAAAACCAACAATAGTCTCAGTATCTCTAACATCTAACATCATGTTAAGTCGGAATAATACAAAATGTCCATAAGCATATTCAATAGTATTGAAATCAATATTAAAAGTGTCAAAGGGAAGTGGGCACTACATCCCCTCCCCTTAGACTTGACTTCCTCCTAGAAGTCACTAGAACAGGTGTGGAAACTAAAATCATAGTAATATATCATCCTCTTATGTAGCCAAATCTGGTCAATCTCTCTGTCTCAAAGGCCCAATGTCCTATTCTCTATAATTCATATGGAATCCACCATCACCTACCCTTGATCTTGCACCTACAATGCGGTCCAATCTAATACATGAGAAGGATCATAAATATATCTCCTAAGCATAGAAACATGAAACACATCATGGACGTGAGACAAGCTAGGTGGCAACGCTAGACGATAGGCCAAGGGACCGATGTGCTCCAAGATCTCAAAGGGACCCACAAACCTAGGAGAAAGCTTAGAACATTTTCCATAACATATAGGGCTCTTATGCGATCTGACATGAAGAAACACCTTCATGCCCACCTCATAATTGTGATCTATCCTATGTTGATCTCGCATACTTTTTTTTCCCTCTCATGTGCCTCCTCCAATCTTTGCCTAATCAAGACAACCTACTACTCCATATCCTGCAATAAGGCTGGCCCAAGAGAAACCCTATCCTATAACTTATCCTAACTCGAGGTGTCATGCACTCCCCGCCATAAAGTTCCCGAAAAGGAGTCATGTTTATAAAACTCGGAAACTATTATTTGTAGGAAAACTCCACCAAGTACAAATACTCCTCCCATATCGACTGATGATCCATAACATACATCCTAAGAATTTCCTCTAAGATCTGATTCACCCACTCATTTTGTCCATCTGTCTCATGGTGATAAGTTGTGCTGAAATTGAATTTGTCCCGAGAGCACGCTATTTGAATGGTGGTCCGTAGTGGAATTGTACAAAGGATCGTGGTTGTAAATGATCTTCGAGAATCCCATGTAATATAACAATCTCATCAAGATATACCCATGTCAATGCACTAGCTGTGTAGGTGGTCTTCATGGGAGAAAAATGATCCACCTTCATTAATTTATCCACCATGACCATAATGGCATCGTGGTGGTATCTCGATGTTCGTAACCTAACTATAAAGTATATAGAAATGGTGTCCCATTTCCACTTCAAGATATAGCATGAGGGAAGAGAAGGCCGGCTGGATGCTAATGCTTAGCCTTCACCATCTGAAACTCTAAACAACGTAACACAAAAAGACCCATGTCTCTCTGAATTCCTCTCCAATGGTACAACTATCTCAAAGTGGTGTGCATCTTCTTCACCCGGGATGGGATGAATAAGTTATACGGTGAGCATTTGAAAAAATGTCATGTCTCAAGCCTCCATCTCTAGGGACATATATCCGACCTCTTTGTCTAAGAAGACCATCTACATCTAATGAAAATCCATCAAATCTCCCCTCAAGGGGTCTTTGAGACTCAATATCTTCTCTGACTGCAAGGTAGAAACTATCGTGAGGAAGCTGCTGCAAAATCTTGCTCCACAAATTTGTACCCACTGAAGTAGCCATAGCCACATGTCTCCATCTACTCAATGAATCTACAACCATGTTCTCCTTCCCCTTCACATACACTATCTTCATGTCGTACTCACAAAGAAACTCCATCTAATGCTGCTGATAAGTGTTGAGATTGGGCTGCGTGAAGAGGTGGCGAAGACTCAAGTGATCAGTCCTGAGTGTGAATCTATAGCCAAGAAGGAAGTGTCTCCACCACACCAAGGCATGCACTACTATTGCAAGTTCAAGATCATGAGTCGGATAATTGAGCTCATAATCCTTGAGTTTGTGAGACTCAAAAGAAACCACTCTTCCCTCCTGCATCAACACACCTCCAAGTCCTCCGAAAGAAGCATCTGTGCAAACATAGAACTCACCCTGAGGATATGGCACTACTAGAATAGTTGTTATCATGAGGCATTCCTTCAGTGTCCTGAATGCCTTCTCATATCTATCTGACCAAATAAACTTCTTTCCTTTTCGCTGAAGGGAATTGATGGGGTGCATAATCCGAGAAAAGTCTTGAACAAATCTCCTATAATATCCTACAAAACCCATGAATTTTTGCACCTTGGTCACACTAGTGTGTGTCGGCCAATCAATGATAGCTCAAATATTGGTTGGATCAACTACAATACCTTCCCTAGAAATGATTTGGCCCAAATATTTCACCTTTTTTCTGAAAGAACACACACTTCTCCAGGTTCCCATAAAGACATTACTTGTGAAGACACTTTGAAGAACCTAGCGAAGGTGTGTTGTTAGTGACGAATCACAAGCACTTCGAATGTCTCAGAATTAGATAGGTTGATACTCTAAGTGTGATTTCAAAACATGGAGCATCTCTCAAAGTGTGGGACCTTGTGAGTTGAGAGAGATCTCTGGATTGAGGCCGATTCTTATTCATCTATTCAGTGCATGCAAATAAATTACAGAGGATCTATTCTAAAACCTACTCTATATTACGAAGGAGACAGGTTTGAGAAGATACAAGAAAATAAAGCTAAGCTAATGAGGTGATGCACCAAAGGAATGTTAGACACTCAATTTGTAATTTAACACACACCATACAAATGCAATACAAACACCATGCACAAGTAATGTAAATTGCAATAATAAATTAGAAAGACAACAATGAACACGTGAGAGGGTTGATAATCATCCACGAAATATATTATTTCTCAAGAGTCGATACGGTACATTCTAGTTTCCAAGAGGCAAAATTGCATTACAACCTCAATGGGAGGTTAGGAAAGCTCCACAAATTCTCTTAAAGACAAGGGAAAAGGGAGGGTACAAAACGAAACTATCCAACCCTTTACGAAGAGTTAAGCTCCTTATTTTATAGACGTAAAGACGAGAGAGAAGAAGGAGAGAGGTGGGAAAACTAATTTGAAACTAGGCTACCGGTCATCAATGCCACTAAAAATTTTCCCACAATCTTTGAAGTCTACCACTCTATGTCTGTTCGGCATGTTGAAGAAGGAAGAACGACAGATCAAATCAGATCTGATCTGGTTGTTGAGAGAAATTGGATTGCGTATTAATGGCATGAAGATGTTTTCCCATTTTCTACCCACCTAACTTCCTCATAATTAAAGTCTCAGATTTCCATAGAGTAGATAAGGTGGAGATCTCTCCAATGGGGCCAAATTTGTTAGATTTCATGCACTGGATTAGAAGATATGCTTGTTTGAATATTTGAATCGGGTCCATACAAAAATGGTGGAAACTAGTTAGCATAATGGGTTCGTGGGCCTAAAATTCACTTTGACCCCCATTTTGGCACAAAAATACAAAAATGCAAAAATTGCCCCATAGCCCCACAATAACCCTTTTGTAAAATCCATCTTCAGGTCCGCTGATCCACATTTTTCATTTGGGAAAAAAATCAATTCAAGCCCCGCCAACCCGCTTTTAATTTAGGCCTACCATATGGCTCCTTGGGCATTGGTGGAGGCATGAATCATTTTTATACCTTATGTCTCTTAGAACAAATCCCAAAAGTTAAAATTACCTCTGGCGACCCGCCTCCCGATTTGACTTGGAACATGGCCACGTGGATGGCTAGCGCTTGTTTGGGGACCACTTTTAGATTTATCTTTGAAAATGCACCGCACCGACACGTGGTATCCTTGCACTTACTTGAGTCTCGATTTCGTTTCCCCTTTGAATGTGCACCGTTAAGACACATGGCACCTTCCTCTTACACTTTTATACTTAACCAATTTGGGGTCACTTTCCATTTGACCTCTGTTTACCCCCTGCCCAAGTGGAGGGTGGTGCAAGTTTGAGTCTCTACCTTGGTCTCCCCTCTTGAAATTTCACCAGAGATGACACATCATTCTTTCCGTTTGTTTGGAATTTTCAAAGGCCGGCTCTGTCCTTTTTTGGGCCTGGAACACGTGGAAGATCCACTCTCATTTGAGTCTACTTTTTGAGTTTAATCTTTAGAGATGCGCTAATGAGGCATGTGGAGGCTTCCACTGATTCCTCCAAACTTAGCTAATTTTGGGATCGTTATGAACCATTCGTAGAGCCCAAAGACTTTGATTTTTCTACATTTCTCTCCTTTGAGCCTCTGGTTTTATTTGACACTATTTGCTTCCTTCCTTGACCTTGCTCCTCCATTTTAGATCCCATCTGCAACCTGTTTGTTAGATTTAAAACATGGGCTCGCATAAATGTAAAACTGTCCCTTGAATTTCTTTCTCCATAGGGTCATGTTTGATCAATTTTTCTGGGGGAAAAATTGACATAACAATTTGGTGACTCACGGGGATGGTTGCCTACTAGATGAATAGACCAACTCTCTTGTTGTATCCACTGGGCATAGAGTCGTGGGTGTTAACCCGATGTTGATCCTCTTCTTCTAAAAATGGACCTTTTGGGACCGAATATTAGTTTCCCTGTATTTTTTCTATAAGAAAATGAGAAATTGTTCACGAAAACTATGGGTCTCCCTATTGCAAATGCTGAAGGGCTTGGTGCATTCACCTAGAGGCATGTTGAAGCTGTTTAACGATGCAAAGTTGGTGCAATAAAAACTTGTGCCACAAGTACTTAGGGATACAAACCCTACGCTACAACAAAACATTGTGCATACACAATTAGGGTAATTAAAAATTATATGCTAATATTTACAAGGGTAGAACCTTTCCTTTTAGTAGAAATGTTAGAGATAGATCCCGTTAATCGAGATCTATAATTCTACGCCATCCATTTTAGCTAGCTGGAAGGCATTGCTGATTTTACACCCTGTGATCATGTAGGGACCACTCCAAATGGCATTAAATTTGGAATGCATTCCTGGATTTTCCCGATCTACATAACACTTTAGAACTAAGTCCCCTTCTTTAAAGGTCCTCGTTCATGCTTTCTTATCAAATATCTTCTTTATCAATGCTTGATCCTTTTCCATGCTCTGTATTACATGTTATCTTGCTTCTCCTACTTCCATCAGCTTTGCATACCTAATTTACATACGTCCAAACTCGGTCGGTTCCAGCTACTTCATGAGCTCCAAAGTGGGAAACTCCAATGAGATGGGTAATATTGCTTCTTTTCTATATACAAGCTTGTATGAGGAGTTCCCTTGGATATTTTGGATGTGATCTTATTAGCCCATAGAGATGATTTGAGATTTATATGCCAAGTTCTCGATTTTCATCAAGAGTCCTTCTTATAATCCTTAATAGGTTCTTGTTTGTGGACACTTTGCTTTGCCATTACCATGAGGGTAATAGTTCGATGAAGTGATGAGGTATAGACCATTCGATTGTCCATTCAGTGATCCTTGTACCCAGGAATGCCAATGCATTATCTAATATAATAGTGGCAAGGTATAAAAACACGGTGGCTATTCCTTCATAGAAATCCAAGATGTTGGATTCATTTACTTCCTTAAGTGCCACCGCCTCAGTCCACTTGGTGAAATAGTCTTTTGTTGTAAGTATCCACTTGTGGCCCTGGCTTGAGTTTGGGTTAATCACTCCAATGAAGTCTAATCCCCATTGCATGAATGGCTGATCCATTGAAATTAGGCAAAGGGGTAAGGTTGCTAACTTCTCTTCCCTATGAAGAATGCACACTTCTTGCACTTCTTGATCCATGAGTAGTAGTCCTTGAATACCGTAGGCCAATATTACCAACTTTTCGATCTTGAGAGTCATTACTCGAGAAGAAAAGTGACCTCCTACTTCTCCATCATGGAATTCATGCAACACTCTCTCAATTTGGCATGTCCCAATGCACCTCAATAGAACACTATTGATATCCTTTTTAAACAAGACACCACTAACAAGCACATATGGAATGGCTTGTAACCTAAAGTATCTCCTCTTTTCTTTGTTCCATTCTAGAGGGCACAAACATGTTTGGAGATAATGCACCAAGGCTTGAGTCCAACATGGAATAGGTGCATCATTAGCTAGTTTCTCTTGATCATTCTGCAATAGTAGGACAACCTCTTTTTCATCCACTGACTCAGCTTGTTGCTTGGAGGCGAGCTGTTCACATAGACCCTTGCCACAAACTAGTTTTGTCACCTTGATCTCAATGTCATATTCCATTACCCAAGTGATCTAACCTGATCTCTTCTCATTCAAGTCCTTGTTTAGGAGAAAATCCTTGACACCAACATGAGATACTAGTAGTTGAATCTTATTGTTTGAGACCAAGTGTCTGAACTTATTCAAGCTCCTAATAACAAGGACATATTTTTCAATGAAAGAGTAATTTACCTCGTAGTCCTCCAAG
This sequence comes from Taxus wallichiana var. yunnanensis, assembly GCA_018340775.1. Classification (NCBI taxonomy): domain Eukaryota; kingdom Viridiplantae; phylum Streptophyta; class Pinopsida; order Cupressales; family Taxaceae; genus Taxus; species Taxus wallichiana. The sequence goes on from CM031242.1 coordinate 576,364,681, forward strand.
ATCTGATTGAAGAATGCTATGGGTTGTTTTGAACCTTCCTTGTTGTGCTTGACCAAGATGGCTAAGATGGTGTATGACCCTCCAAAAGGATACATCATGAAATCTTTTGAGAAGTCTGGGTTAATGAGATTTAGGGCTTGTGATATTGCAAGGTTGATGGCCTCAAAAATCTCTTTGCCCTTTGTTTTCCATTTAAAAGCAAGATTCTTCTTTAACATCATTTTTAAAGGATTCACAAGAGTGACAAAATCAGGTACAAACATGTGAAAAAGTTAATTCTCCCTAAGAAGCTTTGGAGAGACTTCTTATGTTGTGGCAATGGAAGTGTTTGAATGGATTCAACATTTTCGGGATCAATTGTTAACCCCTCTCTTGAGACAATGTGTCCCAAAAATTTCCCATCATGTGCCAAGAACACACACTTCTTTGGGTTTAATGACACCCCAAACCTTTTACACCTATGAAATACATGTCTAAGGTGGAAGAGATGGTCTATAGCATTCTTTGAGAAGATGGTGATATCATCTAGATACACTAGGATAATATTGTTAATTAATCCTTTGAAGGCCATGTCCATATCTTGTTGAAATGTTGCTCCAAAATTTGATAGTACAAATGGCATATTCTTATAAGCATATGCTCCCCATTTGGTGGTGAAGGTTGTCTTGAACTGATCTTCCTCTTTCACCGTTATCTAATTATAGCCCGAGTACCCATCTAGCGGTGAAAACCTCTTAGAGCAGCTATAACTGTAATATCTATTCCATTGATGAAAGTGGACGGTGATCCTTGAGTGATGCTCTATTCGAGATCATGAAAATCCACACACAAAGTGTGATTTCTCCATTTCTTTTCCTTAAAGGCACCGATTTTGTAACCCAACTTGAGTGCTTGATAGAGAAAATGATGATGGCCTCAATTAGCATGTTTAATTCCTTCCTCATGAGAGGCACAATGTGAGGATTTATTGGCCTTTTCTTTTGTCTAAAAGGCTTGGCTCTGGATCCGGCTCGATAGTGTGTTGTGCCAAGTTTGGGTTGAAAACTCTTAAATATTTATAAGTCTGGAAAAAGACATCTAGTAATTCTTCGCAAAGTTGAAAAAATCCAAATTTTTCTTGTTGAGTGCTTACCTTGCCAATCTGTAACATTTTGCCTTCTTCTATGAAAATGGAATCTGAATCTTCACCCTTTACCTAAATATTCACCTTCTCTTTCGGAATTGGTCATTTACGGTTGAAGATTAATTTCAAAGTGACAAGACCCTTTGGTAGTTTGTTGGTCTCATTTGTACCACTTGATCACCATCTGTTGCTCCGGTTTGTCTTTGTTTTTGGAGGAGAACTTAGCTTCTTCTTGTAGAAAGTTGACAATTTTGATCAAGACTTACCAACTTGTGTTGTTGTACGGGATAGTGGCCTTACACCCAACTTGATATGGGGCTAAGATTTATCACTCTTGATACTCTCCACAACATCAAAGGCTGCCCCAATTGCTGTTAATCTGTCTTCCACTTCATTCTTCTTCCTCGTGATGGAATTGATGTTGAATGCTTTGAAATCCTTGATGATGTCCCATACCCAATTCTTGTAGATCTTTACTAGATCATTCTTGGAAGTGTTTTGTTCTTAGACACTGGTTAGAAACTATTTCACTATCGTCAAACACACTGCAAGTTCATTATCCCTCTTTTCCTTTCCCAACACAGTTCATGGACCAAAGCCTCATACTTTGTTGTATTGTTTGAACAAGGAAATTGGAAACAAGAAGGTGAGTAGTATTTCATACCTTGGGGAGAAACAAGCATATCTCCTCCTCCAGCTCCATATCTACTTCTAGAGCTATCAAAGAATAACTGCCATACCTCATTATCATCTTTGTGGTCTGGCTTAATGATGTTAGGAAGAGGATAATTCTCCTAATGCAAACCACATACTCCTAGCTCAGATTCCTCAATATCCTTATAAGCATCAAAATCATGCCTCTTGTTCACCCACTCATTGAGGGTCAAGTCTAGGATACACCCGACCTTGGTGTCTACTTCACAAGTGCATGGGAGGTCCTCATGATCAAAGGTTGAACAATTGTCATTGATCAGGCTGGGTACATAAGACTCAATATGGTAATCTTCAATGGGCTCAAATATGATTATAGCCTTAGCTCCATACCTTGTTCTAAAAAGCATGTGTGAGCAATCAACAAAAAGATAGCCTCTAATATTAGCGGTGAATCTTTTGACAAACACAATGTAAAATGTGGTGGTAAGTCTATGACTAATATGAATTGCAATGATCACATTAGGGCAAGTGTGTAATGTGAGGCTCAAGTCTTTGATGACTCCAACTATCATTACCACTATCCCATCCAATTATACTAAACCCATGGAGATAACTTTGTATTAAAGACTCATTTGATCAACTATTTGTTTTGGCATTACGAGCTACTTGCCCCCAAATTAATCATGTAATTATGTACCAATTTGTCTCTAATGATCAATGAAACATAGAACGGAGGGGGCTTCAGATTATTACCTTATTTTCATCCATTATTTCTTTCGGGACAAACCGCATTGGTAAACACTTTCTCTTGTTGGTTGAGGAGTTGTTTTGAGGTTGACCAATTGGCTATAGCATCCTGCAACAAGTCTCTCTTCCTTGGGATGTCCAATGAATCCAATATTGAAATATTCACATTTGTTTACTTCATTTTTTCAACGATGTTAAATGGGGGTGAGTTATCCTTTTGTTTCCCTTTCCCTGGTATATGTTTCTCTTGCACATGGGTCATTACAACTGGTGCCTAAGTGGGTTTGGAAGGTGGCTTGGGCTGACTCTACATATCAGGAGTTGTATTCTGAGTGCCAATACCTTGTGGAGTAATGGAGGGTTGAGGATTACTTGAGTTTGGTGATTGTCCCTCTCTAATATTTATTTTCTTGGACCGTGTATTAGTAGCCACACTTTAAGAAGGGGCTTATTTCATACCATAGAAATATCCAGCCTACCAATTAACGAGCATAGTCTCACTTGGAGTGTGCGCTCTTGCTGAACTCCTTGCTGCGAATTTTCCTCTTGGCTAGACTTTTACGACACACCAATGGTACGTACCATCAAGGCTTGGTTTAGTGCACCATTAAAACAAATTGATTGGTTATGGGGCTGATTTCATGGGAAACAACAATCATATTCTTATGCCATGTTGTTTTGTGTTTAGATCATATGAGTGGAAAGGCCTAGCAGCTTGATGTTTTCCTTTGTTTTGGATTTGATTTTTAGCTTGACCTAGTTGTCTATTTTGCTCATATGGGGATCTAGCTTGATATTGAGCTTGAGGCTAATACGGCCTAGAAATCTGATCTTTCTACCTTTTGATAGTCACTAGCTCATTCCCTAGGTTCTATAGTTGCTTCATAACCTCTTGTAGCTCTTTTTAAGTGCTCGAGGATGAGGTAGAGGTTTTAGATGAACTTTGATTCTTTGGAGTGGGTATGGGAGCTAATGTGGGTGTCGACTAATGCTTGGAGCTCCTATTTTTGGATATAGAGGCATAGGAGGCCTAGGGGCAAGTTTACCATCCTAAATCAAACAATTTTAAGCTCTAATGGAAAGATTAAAGGTTGTAAGTAAGGTGGTGCCTCATATTAATTGAATCATTAAAGAAATATCAGAATTTAGAGCTCTAAGAAAGTATAAGAAAACACCTTCATCTGTGGTCCTTACGACCCAATGGAATCCGGTTTCATGTCCTTTGGAATGCGAAGTTGAAATCTATCAAATACTCATTAGGAGCCCCCTTGATTGTTGTTAAATTCTCCAACAACGATAGATTATCTTCCTTCTCTCCAAATTGGTTGTGAAGAAATCTACGAGAGATGGTCCCGATTCGAATAAAGCTCTGTTGTTATAATCTTAAACCATCTTGAAGATTTAACTTTGAGTGAAGAAGCTAACAAATTGACAATAATGTCCATCTCATTGATCTCATGAATTACACAAAAATTGCAATGTCTTGAATGTGGTCACTAGGAGAAGTCTGGTTCTCTCTAGTGAAATGGGGAATGCTCTTTAATACTGCAACTAGGACTGGAATTTGTGCATTAAGAGCGATGGGTTACTTCAAGTGAATTTGACATATGGGTTGGGTGGTTATGACATTATTATTTGCGTAAGAACCCTTGTTGATTGAATTAATTGCCTACTAGGTGGAGGTGTTGACAGTGTCATGCCTCGTCGAGATGGAGACCTTTGGGCTCTTCTTCCCCTTCTTGATCTATCTGGGGACAAGTGTAGATAGAAAAATAGTCCCTCATCTCTAGTTCTTGACCTTGTTTGTATTCTTCTCATGAACTTGACAAGTTTGGACTATTGAAACCAGTGGATTCGATCCTTTGGAGTCATCAGATGTGTAATTTTAGAGCTTCTTAAAAGCTTAAAACTTACAACAAGTACACATAAATCTTGTTGCAATAAAGATGGAGACCTCTTGGTCCCACCAGCATGCCAAAACTATTAGTGAAAATCACAACACCCCCGAATGTCTGTGAACTGAGATAGGTTGAGACTCTCATTGTGATTGCACAACATGGAGCATCTCTCAAAGTGTGGGACCTTGCGAGTTGAGAGAGATCTCTGGATTAAGGCTGGTTCTTATTCCTCTATTTAAGTGCATATAAATAAATTGTAGAGGATCTATTCCAAAACCTACTCTATCTTACCAAGGAGACAGGGTTGAGAAGATACAAGAAAATAAACCTAAGCTAATGAGGTGATGCACCAAAGGAATTTTAGACACTCATTTTGTAATTTAACATAGACCATAGAAATGCAATAAAAACACCATGCACAAGTAACCAAACTACAATAAGATATCAGAAAGACAACAATGAACACATGAGAGAGTTGAGAATCATCCATAGACATATATTATTGCTCGGAAGTTGATACAGTACATTTTAGTGGCCAAGAGGAAAAAATTACATTACAACTTGAATGGGAGGTTAAGAAAGCTCCATAAATTCTCTTACAAACAAGGGAAAAAGGGAGGGTACAAAACAAAACTATCTAACCCTTTACAAAGAGTTAAGCTCCTTATTTTATAGATGCAACATAGAGAAAAGAAGGAGAGAGGTGGGAAAAATAATTTGAAACTTGTTGGTCGTCAAATAGGACTTTTAAGAGAGCAACAGACAGGGGACAAGAAGTCCCTCCTCTTTAATGGGAGAGGTTCCCTTATTCAGAAACGAACTTATTTACAAATGTACAGGACATGATTTGTTGGTAAAACTTGGATATCACGAAAGTGTTTTCTATGAAGATCATCAATTACAAAAGGACTGAGGAAATGAGAGGGTGAGAATGAGCAGAAAGGCAACATGCAGAATTATAGATAACAGAGTAATTCTTTATGTATGCAAAGTCACAGTGAATTGAAAACAAGATCATTCGTATCGTATAAATAAGATGGAATTTAGAGACACAAAGTTCTGTAAATAACATCTGCCAGAACACAAAGTTTCTTAACGTAACACAGATTTATCAATCAAGGACACAAAGTTCCTTCTTGGTTATACAAGATCACCAAACGGCAAGACTAACAAACTGGAGACAAATGATCTTCACAAAGAAAATGAATGAAAGCTCAGAGAACAGACAGAGATCAGATAGACAAAGAAAGGAAAGTCCTTCTGTATTGATTTCTCTATAATCTATTTACACTTGCAGAAAATATGCCAAGTTCTTCCTCCTTTAAAATGGCGCAAAGAAGGCCATTATATAGCTTACAAATCAGTTATTCTTTGTAACCGTTTCTTTAACCGAGAATAGTTAAGGAATGCCAAACGCAATTTCTTAACTAATTACATGGAATACGAAAGGAATGGCGAGAAGAGAGAAAGAAGGGGAAAGAGACAGGTGGCCAGTTCTGAGAGGGACCCACTGTCTTTGGAAACCGCTGCTTGAGTTTCTTCCACGTCTCAGCCATGTCCTTGCCACGAGGGACACGCCAGAATTTTATCTTGAGAATGACAATAAATATCTTTGGAAACTGATGTAACCGACGTCTTGAAAGTTTCGTCCTTCGTAACTACTTCTTTAGTTCTCCCAAGCCTCCTCCAGGATCTTGATCTTCATATTGATAATAACAGAGCTGCAACTTAAATTCATATTTTAGCATATTCGGGTCGAGCGGGAAAAACTAAGTATGAATTGCATTAGGTTCACTTGGGACATGTGAGACGCGAATGCGCGAAACACGCGGTTCGGGCGATTCGGGTGAAACAGGGAGAAGACGCACAAATGCATTTTGGGACATTTGGGATGAAAACGCGCGAAGGACGCGGTTCGGGTGTTTCGGCCGAAATTGGAACAGTTTGCATTTTTGGCTTCGGGACACTTGGAACAAAAATGTGCGAAGTGCGCGACTCGGGTGGTTCGGCCGAAAATGGAACAGAGCACACCTTTTAACTTGGGACAGATGGGACAGGAAAGCGCGAAGTACGCGGTTCGGGCGGACCGGCCGAAAATGGAACAAAAGGCCCATTTGAACTTGGGACATTCGGGACAAAAAGTTCCGGAGTACGCGGTTTGGCCGGTTCGGGCGAAATTGAAATAGGGCGCACTTTTGAAAATGGGACAAAGAGCTCTGAAGTACGTGACTCGGGGGTTTCGGCCGAAAATGGGACAGAGCAATTTGGAACTCGGGACAGTTGGGACAAAATCGGGTGAATCGGCCGAAAATGGAACAACTCGCACAATAAGTTCGGGACACTTGGGACAAAAACTTCCGACGGGCCCGAAAATGGGACAAATTTAGAGGTTTCGGCCGATCGAAGAACAGAAGACCCGTTTACACTTGGGACAGTTGGGACAAAAATGTCCGACAGGCCCGAAATACTTACAGAATGACCCAGAACTTAGATTTTTTTGACTTCAAGACTTTTTCCACACCACCAGCTCGACAGAAAAGACATTTAAACTCAAAATTTTGAAATTTTTACTTTTGACAGAGCGGGGAATTTTGAGTGGACAACAGCTGGCTCCTTCTGGGGATGACTTGGCATAAATTCAAGGAATGAGGCAAGGCAAGAACTTAGACAAACTCAGGGAAGCAGACCAGTGCCTTATCCATTGGGCAACGGAGTCAAAAACAGACCAACACAGAGGGCAACACACAAAAACAACAGAAGGGAAACACACCAAAACAACAGAAGGAAAACAACTGTACAGAATATACAAAGGGACTCCCTAGTCACCTAGGACTTGAACAACTTGAGATACTGCCCACTATAGGGAAGTGGGAGAGGAGAACCATCCATGTAATCGAGATAGAAAGAATTCTCACCAGCAAAATGTCTGATCTTGAAGGGTCCGAGCCACAGGGAATCAAACTTTCCATGGCTGCCACGAGGTTCATGTCTTTTATCCCATAACAGCACGGTGTCTCCAACTTGGAACTCTCTGAACCTAGCTTTTTTGTCAAACAGGACCTTTACCTTCTGCTGGTGAACGAATATCCTATCAGCAACCACCAATCTATCTTCATTCAGCTTGTGCAGGTACATAATTCTCTTGTCCAGGGCATCACTGAAACTAGTATCCTCGATGGCCTTCATTAGATGCAAGGCCGGAAGTTCCTTGTGTTGCAATTGAACTTCAACTCCATATACCACTTGAAAAGGAGACATTCCAATAGCTCTCTTTGGTGTAATCTCTGTACGCCCAAAGAGCATCATAGAGCTTCTTGTGCCGGGCCACTGAGACTCATTGACTAACTTCCTTATGTGAGTCACCAGATTTTTGTTAGTAGATTCTGCTGCCCATTTCCTTGAGGTAGTAATCGAAGAGTGAGTCAAAGAAATACCATACCCATAGTAGAAGTCCATTATCTCGGTTGAAGAGAAATTCGAGGCATTATACATTACAATCTTGCTAGGCACACCATACCTTACCAAGATGTTCTCTTTGATGAAGTTGCATACCACTTCAGAAGTAGTGCTCTTGACTGGAATAGCTTCCACCCATTTGTGAAGTAATCAGTGGCAGTTAGCACATGAGTGTGACCAGCACTAGAAGTAGGATTGAGTGCACCAATGAAGTCCAAACCCCACTGTTGAAATGGTTCCTCAATCACAACTGGCTTGAGAGGCAAAGAAGCCAATTTAGGTCTTCCCACAAAAGTCTGACAAGCCTCACATTTATCCACCCACTTAGATGCATCTCTGAACAAAGAAGGCCAGTAGTATCCTCCCCGGAGTATCTTATGAGCAGTAACCGTTGATGAATAGTGCCCTCCACATGCCTGATCATGAAAAGCTGAGAGCAATTTTCTCTGCTGTTCCTTGTCTACACACTTCAAAAATCTCCCATCTAAGCCATGCTTGAACAAAGCATTTTCCCATAATACATATTGCGCTGATCTCAATTTAACAGTCCTCTTTTCTTTGGTAGTTAAATGAGAGGGACATTCCCCATAGGTGAGAAAATGGGCGATGTCAGCATACCATTCATCAACTGAACTCAGGAACAGAACAGTAGGAATGTCAGTTTTCTCCTCTAGCAACTCATGTTTAGATCCTTCAGCAATGAGCTCACAAAGACCTTTTCCACGAACCAGCTTTTTCGGCTTAATGTCAATGTCGTACTCTTGGACCTTAGCAACCCAGTTCCCTCTCTTGGATCCAAATTCTTGCTGTGTGAGGATTGACTTAACAGGTGTATCTGGAACTAGCACCATGGAATGAGAGTTGAGGATGTAAAAGCGAAACTGCTTCACAGCTTTGACCACTGCAAACGCATGTTTCTCCATCATAGTATATTTCAACTCATGATCTTTCAGAATATAGCTCATGAATGCGATTGGTAGCTCATGCTCATTAGAGTCTTCTTGAGTTAACACAAAGAGCCAAAGAATTATCTGTAGCATAGCAATAGATGATGAAATCTCTATTGAAATCAGGACAGGCTAAAACAGGAGTTTTAGCGATAGCTCTCTTGATACCTTCGAAGGATTCCTTTCCTTCAGAAGACCAACCAAATGTTTGCTTTCCTTTCATCATCTGAGAAATATTCAAAGTTAATTCTACAAAATCAGGGATGAATCTTCTCAAGAAATTGATCTTACCGAAGAAGGAATGCACGCCCCTTTTACTGGTTGGGAGAGGAACCTGCTGGATAGCTTGTACTCGTTCAGGGTCAATCTTAATACCATCCTTGGAGACAATGTGCCCTAGTAGTTTTCCCTCAGTGACACAAAAGACAGATTTTTTAGGGTTCAGAGAGATTCCATGCTCTCTGCATCTCAACAGAACTGCTTCTAGGTGATCAAAATGATCCGCTCTTGTCTTTGAAAACACTGTCAGGTCATCAAGATATATGACAATACATTTCCCTTTCAAACTCCCAAAGGCCAGATCCATAGCTCTCTGGAAAGTTGCACCAGCATTAATAAGCCCAAAAGGCATTCTCTTGTAAGCAAAGGTGCCCCAAGGAGTAGTGAAAGCTGTTTTATGTTGATCTACAGTATCAACCTCTACCTGATTGTATCCAGAAAATCCATCAAGCATAGATAACATTTTGAGCACATTCTATTGCTTGCAATATCCGATCCATCATGGGCAAAGGATAATTATCTTTCGTGAGAAGCTTTGATTCAGTTCCTGAAATCAACACAGATGCGGATCTCACCATTTTTCTTCCTGACAGGCACAATATTTGCAATCCATGTCGAATGGTGAATAGGAAAAATAATTTTAGCCTTCAACAACTTCTGAATCTCCTGAAAGATGGTGTCAGCTATTTTGGGGTTGTACTGCCTTTGTTTCTGCTTGAAAGGCTTAATTCCTGGTTTGAGAGGAATCGAGTGCTGCATATCTTTTGGCTTGAAGGCTTTCAGATCTTCATAAGAATATGCAAGAACGTCCTTATACCTTCTTAGAAGATCAATTGCTTTTCTCCTTTCATCTGCTGTACAACATTTTCCAATATTTACCAGCTTAGGGTCATTAGAACTCCCAATATCAATCTTATCATACTCAGCTGATTGCTGAGGTCCAGTAGAAGCTTTAGATTTCACATACCTGTCATGCTTATCAAATAGTTCCTCCAAACTCACCAACCCTTTAGGAATCTTGTTTCCTTTGAGATTAATGCACCCTTCCTGATCTGTTTCTTCTCCTTGGGTGACAGCTTGGCCAAAGGACACACTTTCACGAGGCAGGTTGTCACTTCCCTCAAAATACAGTTGTTCAAAATTACCCTTGAGTTCCAGGAAGGAAAGCAAATGTTGATCATTATTGAAGACTTGCCAGTTATTGGTATTGTCAGGTACACTAGGCCGATGGACCATTTCAATAGTGAACTTATCCCGAGGAATTAGTAGTGATCCCGAGATCGCCAACGAATCAGCCTCATTTCTTTTCCCTAAAATCTTTTCAATAGAGAAAGCATCAAGGAACTCAATAGAATCCCAAACCTGATTCCGGTAATGCCTTAACCTTCCATTTTTTACTTGAAAAAGGTTTCTGACCTGATTTACAATCAACTCTGCGTCACCACGAGCCAGAAGATTCTTTATACCTTGTTCTTTGGCCACCTGCAATCCGAGAATGAGAGCCTCGTATTCTGCTGTGTTATTAGTATTCTCGAACTGCAACTTAAATGAAAAAGGATGAAGGACACCTTCTGGTGACACCAGTAGGACACCAGCTCTAGAACCAGCCGAGGAACAACTTCCATCAAATTCTAAAATCCAAATACCATTAGGATCTTTAGGTGACATTCTGGGAAGTTGGATTTCATCAGGGGACATAATCATGTAATTGCCATGACCCATATCCTCATAGAGTATTTGTGCTCTAGGATCATCTGTTTTCTGCACAATATACTCAGACTGCTTCTCGGGAAACAACTTCTTCATTTGTCCATTGACAGGCACGAGTGCATGTGACCAGTCCATTTGGATTTCTCCACCCACATCTTTGCAGAAGTTCCTACTTAGCAACATCCCGTATGAAGGAGGGATATCTCGCTACTAAGATAGTAGCCAACACTTTCTTTTTCAAGGCAAGGCAAAAAGCCACTTGTGCATCTTTAATCCTCCCAACCAGGGGCACTTCTTTGCTTTCCATGGAGTAACAGGATCCATAAGTGTGAGTGAGGGTCAGGCCTAAAGCATGAGCTACTTTAGCAGGCATTACATTATCTGAGGCTCCTGAGTCAATGACACAATTACTGAGCCTATGGCCAGCTATAAGAAGTGTTACATAAAATGGTTTAATTTTGTCACCAGGCGAGGTGACAAGCAGCCTACCGTGACCGGATTTTGTGGTGCAGAAGGAGGAGTAGGTAGAAGGCCTTTAGAAGTGGTCTTAGAGCTGGAATTGACAAAGTGGATCATTTTGGCAAAGGCTTTGGGATGGGTTTGATAGTACTCAGCTTCTGAGATTTGGACCTTGGTCTTTTTCAGGTGATCAACAATATCAAAGGATCCAGAAGTGGACGGGCCATCATCATTTGGAATTCTAGGCTTATCAACTTTAGGAGAAAAAGAAGAAGCAACTTTGGTAGCAGGATTGATAGGACTCACCTTCTGTGTAGACGAAGTAGGGATAGGAGATCCTCTTCTTGCAATTACAGGGATAGTTGCCGACTGCTCCTTGGATTTCTTAGGTGGCTGGGTCACCTTCTCCCTCTGCTTTGTCTGTTCTCGAGTCATGACAGCAAAAGATTCGTTGTTCATGTCTGCTACCACTTCATCATAATCATCAATGCCCTCAGTGGTAAAGAAATTCACTCAAGATCCCTCAAGTTCCTCTACCTCATCATCAAATTCTCTCGCAAACTCTTCGCAAGCTTCGTTATCTTCATCATCATCTGGTTCTTCCACCTCGCAGGTCGCATTGACAGGGACTCTAACAGGAGGTCCTTCAAGTGCTAATCTTGTTTGAGAAGTAGGCAAACGATTCCTGGGCTGGAAATTTCTCCTCGGAACGCGTCTGCGCATAAGGGCGTCTTTGAGCGATTGTTTCTTTATAGCAAGAAGATCATTCGCAAGCTTCTGAACTAATGGGTCAGTGTTAGGTCCAGGGGTGGAAGAGGAAGAAGCAGCAGACTTAGATTTGGAAGTGTCTCTTCTCAACTTCCCTGACATGATCAAGTCATCCTCGACACTAACAGCCAGTTCTTGATCCAGAACTAACGTTCCGAGATTAGCCCTTCTTAGTGCATAACTAACTTTGGGCGTTTGAGCATTTAGAAAGAAACATTTTTGGATTTGATCAACAGGTCGGGTATTTACAGGAATTTTGTTGATCAGTCTGTTGAATCGAGCCACAAATTCTCTCATGGGTTCTGATGGATCTTTCTTTATCTGAGAAATTTGGGCAAGCAGGGCATGCACATCTTCTGCCGGCTTGAAATGGTTTTCGAAATGAGTTCTCATCGTGTTCCGTCGGTGATAGCATTATTTGGAAGGTGGTAGAACCAATCGGCAGCATTGTCTTGTAGTGTCTCAACGAACATCCTCACGGAGACGTCTTCATGTTCGACTCCCAGAACTCCACGAGCAACAATAAAAGCTGAGATGTGTTCATCAGGATGCACTTTGCCGTCACCTTTGAACTTGGGGAAGTTCTTCCGGTTACCTCTGGGTAACTCATGTAGAGGCTGAGTAAGGGCCAGGGGCCCGACATGCTGACCCCATGGAAATTGTGCCGCCATTCTTGGAAAAACGGCTTGGAGAGGAACTTTAACACCAGCGAGAGTCAAAGCTCGTAGATTGGGACTAGCAGGTTCTGAAGGAATACCACCCGTAGGACTTCTATCTTGAACAGGTGGAGTGCTCGTTGAACGAGTTCTTCTATTTCTTGTTGAAGGGAAAGGAAAACCCTGCTGCTCCAAAAGCTGAAACTGAGAGTCTTCAATACCAAGGGTCCTTCTCCCTCGAGTGAAACGCGGAGTCGCCAGATCAAAAGATGATCAAAAATACAGAACTGGAAAGTGATTTTCCCCAGCGGAGTCGCCAAAAACTGTTGGTCGTCAAATAGGACTTTTAAGAGAGCAACAGACAGGGGACAAGAAGTCCCTCCTCTTTAATGGGAGAGATTCCCTTATTCAGAAACGAACTTATTTACAAATGTACAGGACATGATTTTTTGGTAAAACTTGGATATCACGAAAGTGTTTTCTATGAAGATCATCAATTACAAAAGGACCGAGGAAATGAGAGGGTGAGAATGAGCGAGAAAGGAAACATGCAGAATTATAGATAACAGAGTAATTCTTTATGTATGCAAAGTCACAGTGAATTGAAAACAAGATCATTCGTATCGTATAAATAAGATGGAATTTAGAGACACAAAGTTCTGTAAATAACATCTGCCAGAACACAAAGTTTCTTAACGTAAATCAGATTTATCAATCAAGGACACAAAGTTCCTTCTTGGTTATACAAGATCACCAAACGGCAAGACTAACAAACTGGAGACAAATGATCTTCACAAAGAAAATAAATGAAAGCTCGAGAAGCAGACGAGAGATCGAGATAGACAAAGAAAGGAAAGTCATACGTATTGATTTCTCTATAATCTATTTACACTTTAGAAAATATGCCAAGTTCTTCCTCCTTTAAAATGGCGCAAAGAAGGCCATTATATAGCTTACAAATCAGTTATTCTTTGTAACCATTTCTTTAACCGAGAATAGTTAAGGAATGCCAAATGCAATTTCTTAACTAATTACATGGAATACGAAAGGAATGGCGAGAAGAGAGAAAGAAGGGGAAAGAGACAGGTGGCCAGTTCTGAGAGGGACCCACTGTCTTTGGAAACCACTGCTTGAGTTTCTTCCACGTCTCAGCCATGTCCTTGCCACGAGGGACACGCCAGAATTTTATCTTGAGAATGACAATGAATATCTTTGGAAACTGATGTAACCGACGTCTTGAAAGTTTCGTCCTTCGTAATTGCTTCTTTAGTTCTCCCAAGCCTCCTCCAGGATCTTGATCTTCATATTGATAATAACAGAGCCGCAACTTAAATTCATATTTTAGCATATTCGGGTCGAGTGGGAAAAACTAAGTATGAATTGCATTAGGTTCACTTGGGACATGTGAGACGCGAATGCGCGAAACACGCGGTTCGGGCGATTCGGGTGAAACAGGGAGAAGACGCACAAATGCATTTTGGGACATTTGGGACGAAAACGTGTGAAGGACGCGGTTCGGGTGTTTCGGCTGAAATTGGAACAGTTTGCATTTTTGGCTTCGGGACACTTGGAACAAAAATGTGCGAAGTGCGCGACTCGGGCGGTTCGGCCGAAAATGGAACAGAGCACACCTTTTAACTTGGGACAGATGGGATAGGAAAGCGCGAAGTACGCGGTTCGGGCGGACCGGCCGAAAATGGAACAAAAGGCCCGTTTGAACTTGGGACATTCGGGCGAAATTGAAATAGGGCGCACTTTTGAAAATGGGACAAAGAGCTCTGAAGTACGTGACTCGGGGGTTTCGGCCGAAAATGGGACAGAGCAATTTGGAACTCGGGACAGTTGGGACAAAATCGGGCGAATCGGCCGAAAATGGAACAACTCGCACAATAAGTTCGGGACACTTGGGACAAACTTCCGACGGGCCCGAAAATGGGACAAATTCGGAGGTTTCGGCCGATCGGAGAACAGAAGACCCGTTTGCACTTGGGACAGTTGGGACAAAAATGTCCGACAGGCCCGAAATACTTACAGAATGACCCAGAACTTAGATTTTGTTTGACTTCAAGACTTTTTCCACACCACCAGCTCGACAGAAAAGACATTTAAACTCAAAATTTTGAAATTTTTACTTTTGACAGAGCGGGGAATTTTGAGTGGACAACAAAACTCAGCTACTAGTCATCAATGTCACTACAAATCCGACCACAAACTGCCGAGTCCACCGCTCTATGTCTTCTCGGCATGTTGAAGTATGAAGAACGGAAGATCAAATCAAACTTGATCTAGTTATTGGGAGCAATCGATTACGTATTAAGGGCATAAAGATGTTTTCCAATTTTTACCCACCTAACTTCCTCAAAATTAAAGTCTCATATTTCCATAGTGTAGACGAGGTTGAGATCTCTCCAATGGTGCCAAATTTGGTTGATTTTGGGCATTGCATCAAAAGATATGCTCATTAGAATATTTAAATTAGATCCGTACAAAAATTGGTGGAAACCGGATTAGCAAAACGGGTCCGCGTGCCGAAATTCACTTTTACCCCCTTTTTAGATAAAAATACCAAAATGCAAAAATTACCCCATGACCCCGCATTACCCATTTTGTAAAAACCATCTTCGGGTCCAATTGTCCTCATTTTTCATTTGGTCAAAAAATCACTTCAAGGCCTGCTTTGATTTGCATGTAATTTAGGCCGACACGTGGCTCCTTGGGCATTGGCGAGCCGCGGCTCATTTTTATACCTTATGTCTCTTGGGAAAAGGTTAAAATTACCTTCAAACAACCCGCCTCCCCGATTTGACTTGGAACATGGCCACGTGGAGGGTTAGAGCTCGTTTGGGGACCATTTTCATATTTATCTTTGAAGATGCACCGGGTTGACACGTGAAAGCCTTGCGCTTATTTAAGTCTCCACTTTGGACCACACCTTTGAATGTGCATCGTTAAGACATGTGGTGCCTTTCGCTTGCACTTTTATACTTAACCAATTTGGGCCCACTTTCCATTTGAACTCTATTGACCCCTGGCCATGTGGAGGGATGTTGTAAGTTTGAGTCTCCACCTTGGGCTCCCATCTTGAAATTATGCCGAACCGACACGTAGTTCTTTCCACTTGTTTAGAAATTTCAACAAGGCGTTGTCCCTTTTAGGGCACGGGACATGTGGAATATCCACGCTCATTATTTAGGAGACAAAAACAAATATGATAAATAACTTGGGTCACTATTATTCAATAATCAGTGTTCTCTTATACAATAGCTTGATCCTAATATTTAGGAGTCAAAGCTTATCAGAGACAACTCACACACAATCCCACAAATCACTCTGAGTTGTTTAGTAGACAACTAATAAACACTCACTAATGCTCACACTAATAATAATAATATCTATTTTTCCTAACAATCACCCCCTTAGTGTGAACATGGGGAAGGTATCATCCTATACTGCATCTAACAATGACTATGTGATTTTCCAAGGATTCACAAACCTGAGAAATGGTTTTTCCATGGTTACCATAAAACCAATGAAGGTTTGTCCATGGTTTACCTACAACCAATTGGTTTTGTTGGTTTACCAAAAACCATGTCATTATATGCTAGTATCTCTTTAACCCCCATCACATCCTGACTAATGTAGGTGATACAATCATGTACTTGTTTTAACAAGTTTTATTCTAGAATGAAACACACAACTGAAAAATAAATATCACCAATACAATGTAGCAATATTTTTGTTGGTGACTAACAAGAGATGAAATTTTCCTCCTCCTCCTTTGCCTAGAGCCTCCGAGTGTGATGCTTCTTAGTTATAAAATGTAGCTTTTAAGATCATTACACAATTTTCCTAGGTGTCAGATTCAACTGATAATGTGACCCCTCACTATGGATGTTGTGTAAAAGCGAAAGTGTGTCCAAACAAAAGTGAGACAATTTTTTTAATTTTTTAATTTTTAATTTTTTTAAAAATGTGCCAAAATTGGAAAAATAATTTTTTTATCCAGCAGCAAAAAGAATAGGATCAATGCGTAGAACTTGAAAAAATACACATTTAAAAAAAATGATACCTCAATCGAGTTATCGGTGAAAGTTATCGTTCTTACAAGTTCTAAATCAACTTCTTTCCGAGAACCTTTCAAAAAATGACAACTTTGTGTTTTTTTCTTATACGTCCATAAATGGAAATAAATATAATATAGTTGAAACTAGATTCCCAAATGACTGCAAATTCACCCAAGAAATTTGACACATCTAGACACCCAAATAGTTGCGGATTCACCCAAGAGAGACGTTGACACATTTAGACGCCCAAACACTCTGATTCACCCGAGAGAGAGACGTCAACACATCTACATGCCCAAACAGCTATGGATTCACCCAAGAGAGACGTCGACAAACTTATACGATATGTACTGTTTTGAAACTCAAAAACAGACCAAATTTATTCCCAGTAATGGTTACGGAAGACAATTACTTGCATATCAAAATACCTCACAATATCCTGGAGGAAATCATTGAAGTCTAACCTACTCGATACTAGATGAAGTTGATAAACTAGATCTAAAAACCAAAAATATACAGAGAACAAAAAACACAGGAGAAAAAAATAAATATGATAAATAACTTGGGTACATATTATTCAATAATCAGTGTTCTCTTATACTAATAGCTTGATCCTAATATTTAGGAGTCAAAGCTTATCAGAGACAACTCACACACAATCCCATAATTAACTCTTAGTTATTTAGTAGACAACTAATAAACACTCACTAATGCTCACACTAATAATAATAACAATAATATCTATTTTTCCTAACAAAGTGCGAGGCATTGACAAATGCCACCAAGAAGCGATTGTTGATTTCCTTTGGCACAAAATTATGTTAAAGTTTGGAGCACCGAGGAGCATAGTTTCGAGATCGGGGACAACAATTTTTGTCTAATATGATCCAAGATTTCACAATGTATTACCAAATAAATCATAGGAAGTCACCTCCTTATCACCCACAATCAAATGGACAAGTGAAGTAACAAACAGAGGATTGGAAAACATCCTTACCAAAATAATTGAAGTTGGGAGAAAATATTGGGTAAAGAGACTACCCGAAGTTATGCGGGATTATAATACAACTTGAAAACAACAACGAGGTTTTCACCATATGAGTTAGTCTATTGGAAAAATCCTTGTTACCCATTGAGTTTGAACTACAAACATTGAGGATAGTAGTTAAAGTGGGTATTGATTTGGATGCGGCTCAAAAGGAAAGAATCCTTCAACTTAATGAATTGGATGAATTGAGGATGGAAGCACTTTAGCGAGATAGAGATAATCCAATATCAAAGGAATCAATGGCATGACACACATATCAAGAAAAATAAATTCAAAGTAGGAATGGGCATTGCGGTTTGATTCTAAGTACCAAAAATTCAAGGGAAAGTTGAGAACTAGATGGTTGGGACCCTATCATATTGAGAAGATATTCGAAAATGGTTCTATTCGATTACTTCCCATTGATGGCGGTAGAAGAACACTCTTGGTCAATGGACATAGGCTTAAACTCTATAGGAAGCCTCCTACTAATGATGAATTCTTGAAGAATATTGAAGTAGACCAAGAATTTGATTATATGGAAGAATCCAATTCTTCCAAAATGATCAATTAACCGAGATGATAGATCTAGAATAAAAGGGAATAAAATGAAAACCAATAAATGGTGTTTCCTTCCCCATATATATATATATATATATATATATATATATATATATATATATATATATATTCTCTCAGGTCAATTGAAAACAAAGAATGGCGGTTGATCTCCTCATATGGATAATTCAAATAAAAGGGAATTCTTTTGAATTCTAGTAGTCTTTTCTAACCTTTTTGTTCCACTTATAGGAATAACGAGTCATCATAACAAAATTATTACACCATCAAGGATGGTAATTATATCTTTTAGCTCATTTATGGTTAGATTAGAAGTTTACATGTGTGATTAGACTTGATTTAAAAGTTTGTATGATGAGTCATCTATTTATACATTATGATTAAAAGTGAGTAATCATGAAGATGATTTGGATGGAATAAGTGGTGGCATAGTTATCATGAGTAATCATTAGTGTAAAATCATGAAATAGGTGCGAGAGAAATTTGGAGAGAGAAGAAGCAAATTAGGATTTTGTTCCGTAGCCAAGAACAGAGGTTCCATAGCTAAGAACAAAGGTTCCATATCTAAAAACATCGGTTCACACAACTAAGCAAGAAGTCTTATAGCCGTTTTGCATGAAATCAAATGAAATAAAATTTGAGTCGCTATGGGGATTAAAAAGAAATTGAAACAAGAGGATGATTCCCAGCTACTCACGGATGAAGAAGTGGCATCTATGTTTGTGCAGTAGAATGGCTAGAGTTCTGAAAAAAATTTCAAAGTATAATGACGAATTACTAAGAGAATTTTTCATAAACCAAGAGCAATCCAAGACAAAGGTTAAAAATATTTTTATTTATTTTTCTATGAATACAATAAGTAATGTGTCTAGGGTGCCAATTGTGTATGTCCCACATCTTGCCAAATGGACCTTGAAAGAAGTGGTTGAAACCCTACTACAAGAAGGGGAAAATAAACCCCAATACATTTACAATACAAATAAAATCATAAAAGGGGTCCGAAGGAAATGTTTTCCCAAACCCTTTGATAGGGTAGCATTTTGGATAGTGAAGTATTTAACTGTGATGGTCAATTTGGGTCCGTAGGAAAAAAATCTGAAGATGCTCATATATCGAGATATCGAGCCACAAAACTAGAATACATAGTAAACCTTCTAGGGTTTATTTGTTATTCTATTCATACCATGGCCCAAAGATATTCTGGGGTGTTGGGACAATCGGGCATCACGGGTTAGTTCATTTGGTATGCTAGCACCATTTTCTGTCAAAAAATATTGAGAATAAATTTGGGAAAAGTTTCTTGGCAAGTTTAAGAAAAACCTTAGTATTATCGGAAGGACAATACCAGCTCCATTTTCTCCTTCAACTGATTTGGAAATTGATGCCCCGCAAAAGAATAGAAGGAAGTGGGAATAGAGAATATACCAAAAAGAAGAAGATGTGAAAAGATCAAAAAATAAGAAACTTTTGTGCCTTTAAAGGAGATTCCCTCTTCTGCGCAGTAGCTACAGGGGAGCTAATATATATCTTTGACTATGATAGTTCACTCGTGCAAGAGCAAGGAAAAAAAGTAAGAAGAATCGCTAGAAGGAAATCCACCGTTGGGCATGTTGAAATTCCCGAAAGAAGGAAAATTCATAAGAGGTCAAGGGAAATCCCGAGAGGAAGGAGTGAATAGGAAAATATGGAAAAAGAAGCTACTAATATTTTGGGTAGCATGGCCATGACTCCTCGTGAACCAAGCCAATCTGAGATGGACAAAGGAGACGAGAGATTTGATGAGCGGGATTTGCAAGAATTGGTGAACCATCAACATTATCACATGAAGAAGAAGAGTTGGCATCACGGAGATGAAAAGGTAAATTTCCTTTGATAGAAGAAGAATGCTCAACTCCCAAGAAATTTTAGAGGAAGAAGAAAAAAATCGGGTTAAACGAGGCTCTTTTCTTATCTAGAGTAGAGCTCATTATGAGGGAAAAGGATGTGGAATTGGATTTCCTCAAACAACTATGGAATAACACTTACAGGGGAACTCAAAGAAGCTAAAAAATCCAATGAAGATTTGAAGACCAAGATGGAAGAAGAAAAGAAGGAAATAAAAGAGTGGGAAGAAAAATTTTATAAGGAAGAACGAGACAACTATAAATGTCTTGCAAAAATACAAATGGTCGGCATTATAAGTGAAAAATTGCTTGCTGCAGGAGGCCCTCTCTTGCATATAGTGTGTTTTGGAAGAACAATTCATAAAGCGGTAGCTATCAAGGATTGCATGTGGACTTCCACATGAACTTAAAGATGAATCGAATTCATGATGCTTATTCTTTAGCTTGATCTTTGAGCAGAAATATATTTTGTGTGAATTCTATCTTTGTAATCGATGCTAGAAAAACATAGTATTTATGATCAATTTGTATGTGGGGAAAGTCATCTCAATGCATTTCTCTCTATTCTACAAAATCAGATTGCATGGAAGGAAATGGATTCTAAGTTTTTATTGAAAGCTAGCTCAATTGGTCTCTGCATGAGGGATTACTATGGTAAACCTTACGCATTCTTTATACATTTTATAACTCATGCCTTTGATGAACCGTTAAAGATACATTATTTTTCCTGCTTAGAAAAAATTATTGATACCTTTACCTCCTATGAGGAGGAGAAATTTTAAGATATTTATGAGGTATTCTCGAAAAGGTGGGAACTTCTTATGGTTTCCTTGAGAATAAGGAAGTAATATCCCCTACAAATTTGATCTGGAGTTTATAAAGAGAAAAAGCTTTATGCACAATCATTCCTAAGATTAATGAGACCTACGGGAACATATGGATGGGAATACGAACAAGAATTCTCCCCTCTACTTCTCACCCCCATGTCTCCTTGGAAAAATAGAGAACCTCAAGATTCTACTCAATTTGAAGAGTGGCAGAAGAAAATAGAATTAGGAGCAGGGTATAGAACCTCTAAGTTTAAGCATTGGAAAATTCAGTTTCAACCATTTGATCTAAGCAATCAAATGGAATGCAGAACACATAACCCCAATTTTGAAGAATAAAGTTTGTAAAGCGACTTAGAAACAAGTAAGTATGGGGGAAATGATGAGGCCAGAATATGCCCGTTAAATGTACAATAAATGATCTCATCTTACTCTCCTTTTTATTAAGTTTGATTGCATTTTATGACTTTTATTTTATCTAATATGACTTAGGATGTAATTGTCCGTATTTTGATTCATTTTGATTATAACATTTAAAAGCTTTGAAATTTCGACAAAGTGTGTTGGAAATTTAGTTTTGTAATAAAGCGAGTCTAATCTGTCGAAGAAATGAAGTATGTAGCCTTCAACATGTTTTGGTAGCATCTGTTCCAATATGACTTAGTCTTTGAAATCCATTACACATTCACATGCTTCATCACCTAGTTCTAGAACTTGAGATTAGTTCGAGAACTCCAGTATTTAGTTTGAAATTTTCACTTAGTTCAAGAACTCCTAGGTATAGCTTGGAACTCTCACGGTTTTGATCTTTAACAATTTCCTATGGTTGGAAATTATATGAAGCTCTAGAACCGATGGAAGTTTATCTATTCTAACCACATCCAGTGATTTAGCATCAACGACCCTTTCAATCAAGAAAGGATGAGAAGATTTCTGATTGCAAATCTAGGGTTAATTATCTTACAGGTTGTTCGATCAACCATAATCTGAGTCAACATCTATTTTGGGCACGATTCAATTTCATCATAATTGTAGAGACAACTATGATTGTAAATGTATATATAAGCAAACTGTAGTAGATAAATATATAGAAAGAAATAGAGAAGATAGATATAGATATAGAATAAGTAATACATATCGAAGTACCCAAATCCAATATGTTTTGTAATACCGAATGTTTTATCAATAAATAGCCATTCCTATTCGAGAGAATTCTAAGTTGTTAAATCATGATTCAAGGAGGAGCAAGGGCCCACTCCCCCAAGGACAAGGATATTCATTTATTTGGTATTTATATTTCCTAAAAAAATTATTTAGATCTATTAATTCTATATCACTTTTAATTCTTCCGGTTAAATTATGTTGTATACTCATTCCTACAAGTGTCTAGATAGATTCTTATTCTTCTTACAATTAGTTTTAAGCACTCTAAGTTGTGTGTCTATTTCAAAAGAAAGTGTGTTTATTTCCCAAAAGAAAGTGTGTTTATTTCCATTCACGAAACTATGTTTCCTTCCAAGAAAGCTTTCGGTGTGTTTCCTTTCAGAAAATTTCTTCATATTATGATTTAAATAAGGTTTTTACCAAGAAATCATTAAGACATTGAAAATATCCCCATAAAATACAAAAATAACTATAGTCAACTACTATATCGAAAGGATTATTCTTGTTTCATATAGCTTTAAACACACCCCTGGTTTGAATATCACATTAATAGGAAGTTTATTAAATGAAGGGAATAACGACACCCATCAACTCTATCTGTGAGCCACCTTGAGCTTTTACTAAGACTCGAATTTGAAACTTATTTGCCAAAACTTGGTAATCAGAATTTTGCACAAAGTCATTCAAATCAAGTGTTCTTTTTATAATATACCAGTCACTAAGTGAGCAGAAAATAAAAATTATGCAACAACAACACACGAGATAATGCTCACGAGAGATTGTAGAGGATATTTTAGATGCATTTTAATTTATTATAATCTTTCGTTGGACACATATTAGACAAATAATATAATTGAATGCCTTTCTTTTCTTTTAGAAAATGGAGAGTCACGGAAAGAAAACGCAAGACAAGATTTTAATTTTTCTACTCCTTTAAATAGCCCAAGTCTAATCGAATTCCTATTACCACGTTTCTTCCTTCGTGTCCATTGGTTATTACTTGTTCAACTCAAATTTTTAAGGCTGATGTCGGTGTTGTAACGCCACAAAAGAACGTTCTAGGAACATGTTAAAACCTAACACTTATCCCGAAAATTATGACTAATTATTTTAATTTTTTTATAAGTAAAAGATAAAAGGTTGATAATGGTGCTAATCCTTAGGGTACATTTAATCTAATTTACACCAACAAACTCAACTTTACAATTGATAGGCTAGGTCTAGTTAAATGATTAAATATTTAATTTACTTTACCTCTAAGGTCGATTAATTAAAATTCATTTAGTAAGGTGCCCTAATTTAATTTACTTGGTTTAGTGTTTTCTCCTCTTTAGTTAATTTCCAATCCTAATATGGTTAACCTCATGCTTAATTATTTTAGTTTCATTATCCTAATAGCTTAAAGTCCTTTTTATTAAATTCCTAAAACATACTAAGAATTAATAAAGACTTTGCACCCTAAGGTAATAAAATGGCCCCATTCACCCATCTACACATACCCTTGAGAATTTAAGCTAAACATTTACAATAAATTCCTACAAAACAAAACTAGGGTTAATCCTCCACCTTTAGATCAATTTAGTTGTGGCCACTAGATCTTAGGGTTCCAAACCAACCCTAAATATCCTTATGAATTTTTATTTAATCTATTTCTTTACCCAAGTCTCCTCATTTGGCCACTTTTCCTTTGTTAAATTTACGAGGTTTGAGAGAAGGAAGCCATGGAAGCAAGAGATGAAGAAATATGGAGGATTCTATAAGGAGATCAAGCTTAGATTAGTTTATTTGTAGTTTTATCATTGTAATTTATTTCATTCAAATATTGAAGGGGGTTTTAATTTCCAAACTGGTTTTATTTCAAGCCATTTATATTTGGGGTTCTCTATTTGAGGCAAACCCTACCCCCATTAATAAAAATGAAAAAGAGTGGTTTTAATTTACCATTTGAAGATGTATTTTATTTAAACAATAAGATTTTTCCATTATTTAGTTTCTGAGAGTATCCTTTGTAATTTTACAAGCTTAAATTTTGATGAGGCCAAGTTAAAGTTTGTACAGTCGCGGATCTAAGGATTTCCGTCGAAAGTGATAGAACTGCCACCCAGAGTAGGCCGGAGGTCCTAGGATCACTGCCTTTCTAGGTGATAAACCATGAACTACCACCTTATAGAGTTTTTCTAAGATTGCTACCTTTCTTGAGTGGCGATTCTAAGGCCGCCGCTCTCTGCATGGGCAGCGGTCTTGTTTCTTAGAAACAGAACCTAAATTTGAAGTTTTTTTCAAAAACAAAAGTTACTAGGGTACTCAAATGGTCATTCAGAACTTAATTTTACATGTCTAAGTTATTCATTTGCAAGGTTTAAATTCATTTACTCATTTCTATGGTAACAATTTACTCAATTTAAACATTTCCTATTTTGATAATAACAACAACATCTACAAGAGTCATTTCCATTTTATTTAACAAACTTTCTTTCAACAATGTAAGGAATGAACAAGATAGTCTAACTTCTTCTTTTGCATGTTTTTCAATTAACACAATGGAATATACTATTTCTTTCCTCTTTCAACTACAAGTTTCAACCATTCTCACAACCAATTTTAACAAGGTTTTTAATAAGTTTTGAAATGAAAGTTACTAACTTTTCAATAAAATCTATACACTTTTGTGAGAAATAAAACAACTACCATGAGATAAGATGATTCCCTTTTATAGCTTCTTTTCTATTTCAACAATACTAGCTTTACAAACACATTTCTTTCTTTCCCGTTTTCAACATACAACTACAACAATGAAGGTAAACTTCCTCTTCCCACAATACAAATTTCAACTAAACTTTTACACATGATTTCCATTTTGATTCTTTTCTTTCCATACTACAATTTTAAAGAGAAAATAAGTTTTACAACTCTTCAATGAGCTTCCTTCAAATAATATTACAACTTACAAAATAACATTTCCTTTAAAGCAAAACACAATATTACAAATCTTCCACCTATAGTGGGAATAATAATGAGGTTTCTCACAAGAAGGAATTTCATAAGGACTCCAACAAAGCTTCAAGATTCACATCACCAACAAGATAGCTCCTTCATGATTTTCTTTATCCACAATAAAAATTGGGGGGAGAAGCACACACTGAACATAACCAAAATATCTAATGAGGAGGAGAAGCCATCCTCCTCATTGGCCTCGAGCCCCAACCACATATCAATGAAAGGTGGCTCCAACACATGGCAACAAAAAAGCTTCCACAACAAAAAACCAAGTATTAAAAAACCATTCCAATGCACATTCAACTCAAACTAAAAACACAAGAAGGAAAAAACCAAAAATATACAAGGCTTCAAATATGAAAAGCTAAAGGAGAAAGAACATATGGGGAGGTCACTTATGTCTCCCAATGGTAAATGAGTGCCCACCATAAAAACCTCCAACACATATCTCAAAACCCCTACACACTCTTATGCCTCCCTCAAGTACCTCTTATGCCTCCCACATACTCTTATGCCTCCCTCATAAAAGAAACAAGTAAGAAATGCAAGCATTCCTTGTCTAAGGTGGGGCACCCAACCCAAACTCCCTCTAAAACATGAAATAAAATCTTATGCCTCCCTACATGAATTCTCCCCGTAGTCCCCTCGTACACCACACTTAGGAAATCTACCCAAGCACTAAAAAAGCATAAAAAAATTCAAAACAAGCACATACACACAAAATAAAAGAAGAACATTAAGCAATAGTATAGATCCTACCTTTCCATGGTAGAGCTTGATCCAAGAGTCCAACACCAAGCTCCTTTAAGCTCACAAAAATAACCAACAAGCTCTAACCAAATCCACAAGCACTCCAAAATCCTCTAACTCCAGAAAATGTAAGAGCACAACAGAATGAAGTAACCCCAAAACAAGCAAAAGAACTTGAATAAATAGAAAAGTGATAGAGGAGGGTGAGGTGGCTTCATATAGGATACCACATCACTCATATTCAACTCCACCTCACAAGTCAAACCTCAACCCCAATGCACAATAAATTGGTGGGTGAGTGAAAAGACAAATTACTTACACACACAATCTAAGCCCACACCCCTAAGGACAAACTTAAAGACCCATGTAATAAAAGTGCAATAAATGTCACTTTTTGACTTACAAAACACTTAATGGGGTCTATTTTTGACCCCCCAATCCATAGGTAGGGTTGGCATAGCAATTTAAGAGGTGTGGGACAAGTTTAACTTGGCGCACAAGCCTGTAAAATTGGACCCTAAGGCCAAATTCGAATTCCCATGAAGGGGTAGAGTGTACAACACTCAAGATCCCAAGCACTCAACATACAACACAAAACCCAAGAGCCATCTAGTCTAATAAATACATTCTTTTTTATTCAATCAAAATTAATTTAGAAAAGGTTAATTTACTAATCTAGACACAAATCAAGTAATTAATTAAAGGAGATTACATCACTATAAATCACATACTAAAATTAAATAAAGGAAACTAAATAAAAGACAACACATAACCCCTTGGTCACAATTAGAGGTGATCCCCCATGGGAACCCCCTAACAACAATTCAAACACACATACACAAAAATACATGTTGTCATGGTGACCCTTGTTGAATTCACCTAGCATTCCAATGTGGTTGGTCTCCAATCCCCTTGTTGTTTGTTGTGAATATACATTTAACCTGCAAAACACATAATACCTCTTTCGGCCTCATTTCGCATTAAAACATCCAAGATAAAATATGCAATATAAATCCACAATCATCTACATATGCATCAAATCATCATCTAGGCAATTACGATATCATTTACAATTTCTAACAACATCTCTATTCTACATTTCATCCATGTCAAAATGATCACAACATTAGTTCAATTATCAAGGCCTACTCAGTGTGACAAAAATATCGCATGTCAGAAATATATATAACCATGTCAATAACATATCATCATCAATATCAAAATGTCTCTAGAAGTCCACACACATCATACTAAGAATTGAAAACCAACAATAGTCTCAGTATCTCTAACATCTAACATCATGCTAAGTCAGAATAATACAAAATGTCCATAAGCATAGTCAATAGTATCGAAATCAATAGTAATAAGTGTCAAAGGGAAGTGGGCACTACATCCCCCTCCCCTTAGACTTGACTTCCTCCTAGAAGTCATTGGAACAGGTGTGGAAACTAAAATCATAGTAATATATCATCCTCTTATGTAGCCAAACCTGGTCAATCTCTCTCTGTCCTAAAGGCCCAAGGTCCTATGCTCTATAATTCATATGGAATCCACCATCACCTACCCTTGATCTTGCACCTACAATGTGGTCCAATCTAATACATGAGAAGGATCAGAAATATATCTCCTAAGCATAGAAACATGAAACACACCATGAACGTGAGACAAGCTAGGTGACAACGTTAGACGATAGGCTAAGGGATCGATGTGCTCCAAGATCTCAAAGGGACCCACCAACCTAGGAGAAAGCTTAGAACCTTTTCAATAACATATAGGGATCTTATGCGGTCTAACATGAAGAAACACCTTCATGCGCACCTCATAACTACGATCTATCCTATGTTGATCTGCATACTTTTTTTGCCTCTCATGTGCCTCCTACAATCTTTTCCTAATCAAGACAAGCTACTACTCCATATCTTGCAATAAGGCTGGCCCAAGAGAAACCCTATCCTCTAACTTATCCCAACTCAGAGGTGTCATGCACTCCCTGCCATAATTCCTGAAAAGGAGCCATGTTTATCAGACTCTGGAAACTATTATTTGTAGGAAAACTCCACCAAGTACAAATACTCCTCCCATCTTGACTGATGATCCATAACATACATCCTAAGCATGTCCTCTAAGATTTGATTTAGCCACTCATTTTTTCCATCTTTCTCAGGGTGATATGTTGTGCTGAAATTGACTTTGTCCTGAGAGCACGCTGAATGGTGGTCCAAAAGTGGGAAGTGTCCAAAGGATCATGGTCATAAATGATCTTCCGCAAAATCTCATGTAATATAACAATCTCATTAAGATATACCCATGCCAATGCACTAGCCTGTGTAGGTGGTCTTCACGGGATAAAAATGATCCACCTTCGTTAATTTATCCACCATGACCATAATGGCATCGTGTGGTATCTCGATGTCGTAGCCTAAGTATAAAGTATATAGAAATGGTGTCCCATTTCCACTTGATATAGCATGAGGGAAGAGAAGGCCGGTGGATGATGATGCTTAGCCTTCACCCTCTAAAACTCTAAACAACGTAACACAATCAGACCCATGTCTCTCTCGAATTCCTCTCAATGGTACAACTATCTCAAAGTGGTATGCATCTTCTTCACCCCGGGATGGGCTGAATAAGTTATATAGTGAGCCTTTGAAAAAATGTCATGTCTCAAGCCTCCATCTCTAGGGACATATATCCAACCTCTTTATGCGAGAAGACCATCTCGCATCTAATGAAAATCCATCAAATCTCCCCTCAAGGCATCTTTGAGACTCAATATCTTCTCGATTGCAAGGTAGGAACTATCGTGAGGAAGCTGCTACAAAATCTTGCTCCACAAATTTTTACCCACTGAAGTAGCCATAGCCACATGTCTCCATCTACTCAAGGCATCTCCAACGATGTTCTCCTTCACCTTCACATACACTATCTTCATGTCGTACTCACAAAGAAACTCCATCTAATGCCACTGACAAGCGTTTAGATTGGGCTGCGTGAAGAGGTGGTGAAGACTCAAGTGATCAGTCATGAGTGTGAATCTCTAGCTAAGAATGAAGTGTCTCCACCACACCAAGGCATCCACTACTATTGCAAGTTCACAATCATGAGTCGGATAATTGATCTCATAATCCTTGAGTTTGCGAGACTCAAAAGAAACCACTCTTCCCTCATGCATCAACACACCTCCAAGTCCTCCCAAAGAAGCATCTGTGCAAACGTAGAAATCACCCAAAGGATATGGCACTAATAGAATAGTTTTTATCATGAGGCATTCCTTAAATGTCCGAATGCCTTCTCTCATCTATTTGACCAAACAAACTTCTTTCCTTTTCGCTTAAGGGAATTGATGGGGTGTGTAATCCGAGAAAAGTCTTGAACAAATCTCCTATAATATCCTACCAAATCCATGAATTTGTACACCTTGGTCACACTAGTGTGTGTCGGCCAATTGAAGATAGCTCAAATATTGGATGGATCAACTATGATACCTTCCTAGAAATGATGTGGCCCAAATATTGCACCTTTATGCGAAAGAACGCACACTTCTCCATGTTCCCATAAAGACATTGCTTGTGAAGACACTTTGAATAACCTAGCAAAGGTGTTGTTAGTGACGAATCACAACACCCTGAACGTTTGCAACTAGATAGGTTCATACTCTCGGTGTGATTTCACAACATGGAGCATCTCTCAAAGTGTGGGACCTTACGAGTTGAGAGAGATATCCAGATTAAGGCCGGTTCTTATTCATCTATTCAGGTGCATACAAATAAATTGTAGAGGATCTATTCTAAAACCTACTCTATATTACCAAGGAGATAGGTTTGAGAAGATACAAGAAAATAAACCTAAGCTAATGAGGTGATGCACCAAAGGAATGTTAGACACTCGTTTTGCAATTTAACACACACCATAGAAATGTAATACAAACACCATACACAAGTAATGCAAATTGTAATAAGAAATTAGAAAGACAATAATGAACACATGAGAGGGTTGAGAATCATCCATAGAAATATGTTATTTCTCAATAGTCGATAGGTACATTCCGGTTGCCAAGAGGCAAAAATTGCATTACAACCTAAATGGGAGGTTAGGAAAGCTCCACAAATTCTCTTAAAGACAAGGGGAAAAGGGAGGGTACAAAACGAAACTATCCAACCCTTTACAAAGAGTTAAGCTCCTTATTTTATAGACGTAACATAGAGAGAACAAGGAGAGAGGTGGGAAAACTAATTTGAAATTGGGCTACCTATCATCAATGCCACTACAAATCTGCCCACAATATTTTGAGTCCACGACTCTTTATCTATTCTATGTGTTGAAGAAGGAAGAAGCACGGATCAAATCAGATCTGATTTGGTTGTTGAGAGAAATTGGATTGCGTATTAATGGCGTGAAGACATTTTCCCATTTTCTACCCAGCTAACTTCCTTAGAATTAAAGTCTCATATTTCCACAGGTGTAGATAAGGTGGAGATCTCTCCAATGGGGCCAAATTTGTTAGATTTCAGGCACTAGATCAGAAGATATGCTTGTTTGAATATTTGAATCGGGTCCATACAAAAAATGGTGGAAACCAGTCAGCATAATGGGTTTGTGGGCCTAAAATTACCCCCACTTTTGGCACAAAAATACAAAAATGCGAAAATTTCCTGCAGCCCCACAATACCCCTATTGTAAAATCCATCTTCGGGTCCGTTGGTCCACATTTTTCATTTGGGAAAAAAATCAATTCAAGGCCCACCGACCCACTTGTAATTTAGGCCTAACATGTGGCTCCTTAGGCATTGGTGGTGACACGAATCTTTTTATACCTTATGTCTCTTAGAACAAATCCCAAAAGTTAAAATTAGCTCTAGTGACTGCCTCCCGAATTGACTTGGAACATGGCCACGTGGTGGGCTAGCGCTTTTAGGGACCACTTTTAGATTTATCTTTAAAGATGCACCGTCTTGACGACACGTGGAATCCTTATGCTTACTTGAGTCTCCACTTTGTCGCCCCTTTGAATGTGCACCGTTAAGACATGTTGCACCTTCCCCTGCACTTTTATACTTAACCAACTTGGGCTCACTTTCCATTTGACCTCTGTTTACCCCTAGCCATGTGGATGGCTGGTGCAAGTTTGAGTCTCTGCCTTGGGCTCCCATCTTGAAATTTCACCGAGATGACACATGGTTCTTTCCGCTTGTTTGGACTTTTCAAAGGCGGCTCATCCCTTTTAGGACTGGAACACGTGGAAGATCCACTCTCATTTGAGTCTTCTTTTTGAGTTTAATCTTTGGAGATGCGCCAATGAGGCACGTGGAGGCTTCCACGATTCCTCCATACTTAGCTAATTTTGGGATCGTTTTGAACCATTCGTAGAGCCCAAAGACTTTGAGTTTTTCTCCATTTCTCTCCTTTGAGCCTCTGGTTTTCTTTGACACTATTTACTTCCTTTCCTAACCTGCTCCTCCATTTTAGATCCCATCTGCAACTTGTTTTTTGGATTTAAAACATGGGCTCGTACGATGGAATTGTCCCTTGAATTTCTTTCTGTATAAGGTCATGTTTGATCAATTTTTCGGGGAAAAATTTAGATAACAATTTGGTGACTCACGGGGATGTCTGCCTACTAGATGAATAGACCAACTATCTTGTTGTATCCATTGGGCATGGATTCATGGGTGTTGACCCGATGTTGATCCTGTTCTTCTAAAAATGGACCTTTTGGGACCCAATTTTAGTTTCCCGTATTTTTTCTTTAAGAAAATGAGAAATTGTTACGAAAACTATGGGTCTCCCTATTGCAAATGTTGAAGGGCCTAGTGCATTCACCTAGAGGCATGTTGAAGCCGTTTTAACGATGCAAAATTGGTGCAATAAAAACTTGTGCCATAGTACTTAGGGGATACAAAACCTACGCTACCACAAAACATTGTCCATACACACTTAGGGTAAATAAAAATTATATGCTAATATTTACAAGGGTAGAACCTTTCCTTTGAGTAGAAATGTTAGAGATAGATCCCCTTAACTGAGATCTGTAATTCTACGCCATCCATTTTAGCTATTTGGAAGGCATTGCTGATTTTGCACCCTGTGATCATGTAGGGACCACTCCAAATGGCGTTAAATTTGAAATGCATTCCTGGCTTTTCCCAATCTACATACCACTTTAGAACTAAGTCCCCTTATTTAAAGGTCCTCATTCTTCCTTTCTTATCAAATATCTTCTTTATCAATGCTTGATCCTTTTCCATGCTCTGTATTATATGTTATCTTGCTTCTCCTACTTCCATCAGCTCTACATACCTAATTTACATAGGTCCAAACTCAGCCGATTCCAGCTACTTCATGAGCTCCAAAGTGGGAAACTCCAATGAGATGGTAAATCTTGCTTCTTTTCTATATACAAGCTAGTATGAGGAGCTTCCTTTGGATATTTTGGATGTGATCTTATTAGCCCATAG
Source organism: Taxus wallichiana var. yunnanensis (assembly GCA_018340775.1). Classification (NCBI taxonomy): domain Eukaryota; kingdom Viridiplantae; phylum Streptophyta; class Pinopsida; order Cupressales; family Taxaceae; genus Taxus; species Taxus wallichiana. The sequence continues at coordinate 576,397,124 of CM031242.1, forward strand.
AGATGATTTGAGATTTGTATGCCAAGTTCTCGATTTTCATCAAGAGTCCTTCTTATAATCCTTAATAGGTTCTTGTTTTTGGACTTTGCTTCGCCATTACCTTGAGGGTAATAGTTTGATGAAGTGCTGAGGTATAGACCATTCTGACTGCCCATTCAGTGATCCTTGTACCTAGGAATGCCAATGCATTATCTAATATAATAGTGGAAGGGAATCAAAACTTGGTGGCTATTCCTTCATACAAATCCAAGATGTTGGATTCATTTGCTTCCTTAAGTGCCACCACCTCAGTCCACTTGGTGAAATAGTCTTTTGTTTTAAGTATCCACTTGTGGCCCTTGCTTGAGTTTGGGTTAATCACTCCAATGAAGTATAATCCCCATTGCATGAATGGCTGATCCATTGAAATTGGGTAAAGGGGCAGGGCTGCTAACTTCTCTTTCCCTATGAAGAATGCACACTTCTTACACTTCTTGATCCATGAGTAGCGAGTCCTTGAATACTATAGGCCAATATTACCAACTTTCATGAACTTGAGATATGTTACTTGAGAAGAAAAGTGACCTCCTACCACTCCATCATGGAATTCATGCAACACTCTCTCAATTTGGCATGTCCCAATGCACCTTAATAGAACACTATTGATATCCTTTTTAAACAAGACACCACTAACAAGCACATATGGAATGGCTTGTAACCTAAAGTATCTCATCTTTTCTTTGTTTTATTATGGAGGGGACAAACATGTTTGGAGATAATGCACAAAGGCTCAAGTCCAACATGGAATAGGTGCATCATTAGCTAGTTTATCTTGATCATTCTGCAATAGTAGGACAACCCCTATTTCATCCACTGACTCAACCTGTTGCTTGGAGTCGATCTGTTCACACAGACCCTTGCCACAAACTAGTTTTGTCGCCTTGATCTCAATGTCATATTCCATTACCCAAGTGATATAACCTACTCTCTTCTCATTCAAGTCCTTGTTCAGAAGAAAATCCTTGACACCAGCATGAGATACTAGTAGTTGAATCTTATTGTTTGAGACCAAGTGTCTGAACTTCTTCAAGCTCCTAATAACAACAAGGACATGTTTTTCAATGAAAGAGTACTTTACCTCATAGTCCTCCAAGATCTGACTGAAGAAGGCTATGGGTTGTTTTGAACCTTCCTTGTTGGGCTGGACCAAGATGGCTAAGATGGTGTCGACCCTCAAAGCATACATCATGAAATATTTTTAGAATTGCAGGTTAATGAGATTTAGGGCTTGTGATATTTCGAGGTTGATGGCCTCAAAAATCTTTTTACCCTTTGTTTTCCATTTAAAAGCAAGATTCTTCTTTAACATCATTTTTAAAGGATTCATAAGAGTGGGAAAATCAGGTTCAAACATGTGAAAAAAGTTAATTCTCCCCAAGAAGCTTTGGAGAGACTTCTTATGTTGTGGCAATGGAAGTGTTTGAATGGATTCAAAATTTTCAGGATCAATTGTTAACCCCTCTCTTGAGACAATGTGGCCCAAAAATTTCCCCTCATGTGCCAAGAACACACACTTCTTTGGGTTTAATGACACCTCAAACCTTTTACACCTATGAAATACATGTCTAAGATGGAAGAGATGGTCTATAGCATTCTTTGAGAAGATGGTGATATCATCTAGATACACTAGGATAATATTGTTGATTAATTCTTTGAATGCCATGTCCATATCTTGTTGAAATGTTGGTATGAAATTTGATAGTACAAATGGCATCTTCTTATAAGCATATGTGCCCCATTTGGTGGTGAAGGTTGTCTTCAATTGATCTTCCTCTTTCACCATTATCTAATTATAGCACAGTACCCGTCTAGCAGTGAAAACCTCTTAGAGCCAGCCTATAACTTTGTAAGATCTATTCCATTGATGAAAGTGGACAGTGATCCTTGAGTGATGCTCTGTTCGAGATCATGAAAATCCACACACAGTTTGATTTCTCCATTTCTTTTCCTTAAAGGCACTAATTTTGTAACCCAACTTGAGTGCTTGATAGAGAAGATGATGATGGTCTCAATCAGCTTGTTTAATTCCTTCCTCATGAGAGGCACAATGTGAGTATTTATTGGCCTTTTCTTCTCGTCTAAAGGCTTGGCTCTGGATCTAGCTCCATAGTGTGTTGTGACAATTTTGGGTTGAAAACTCTTAAATATTTATAAGTCTAGAAAAAGACATTTGGTAATTCTTCGCAAAGTTGAAAAAATCCAATTTTTTCTTGTTGAGTGCTTACCTTGCCAATCTACAACATTTTACCTTTTTTCTATGAAAATGGGCTCTGAATCTTCATTCTTTACCTAAATATTCACCTTCTCTTTTCAGAATTGGTCATTACAGGTTGAAGATTAATTTCAAAGTGACAAGACCCTTTGGTAGTTTGTTGGTCCTCACCTTGTACCACTTGATCACCCATCTTGCTGCTCCAATTTGTCTTTGTTTTTAGAGGAGAACTTAGCTTCTTCTTGTAGAAAGTTGACAATTTGCTGATCATTTTCGAAGACTTACAAACATGTGTTGTTGTATAGGACAGCTGGCCTCATAGCTAACTTGATATGGGGCTAAGATTTATCACTCTTGATACTCTCCACAACATCAAAGGCTGCCCCAATTGCTGCCAATATGTCTACCACTTCATTCTTCTTCCTCGGGATGGAATTGATGTTGAATGCTTTGAAATTCTTGATGACGTCCCATACCAAATTCTTGTAGCTCTTTACTAGATCATTCTTGGCAGTGTTTTGTCCTTAGACACTGGTTAGAAACTATTTTACTATCGTCAAACACTGCAAGTTCATTATCCCTCTTTTCCTTGCCCAATACATTTCATGGACCAAAGCCTCATACTTTGTTGTATTATTTGAACAAGAAAATTGGAAACAGAAGGCTGAGTAGTATTTCATAACTTGGGGAGAAACAAGCATATCTCCTCCTTAGGCTCCTTATCTACTTCTTGAGTTGTCAAAGAATAACTGCCATACCTCATTATCATCTTTGTGTTCTGGCTTAATGATGTTAGGAAGAGGAGGATTCTCCTAATGCAAACCATATACTCCTAGCTCAGATTCCTCAATATCCTTATAAGCATCAAAATCATGCCTCTTGTTCACCCACTCATTGAGGGTCAAGTCTAGGATACACCCGACCTTGGTGTCTACTTCACAAGTGCATGGGAGGTCCTCATGATCAAAGGTTGAAAAATTGTCATTGATCAGGCTGGGTACATAAAACTCAATATGGTAATCAGCAATGGGCTCAGATATGATTATAGCCTTAGCTCCATACCTTGTTCTAAAAAGCATGTGTGACTAATCAAAAAAGATAGCCTCAATATTAGCAGTGAAGTCTTTTGACAAACACAATGTAAAATGTGGTGGCAAGTCTATGACTGATATGAATTGCAATACTGATCACATTAGGAAAGCGTACGAGTGTGAGGCTCAAGTCTTTGATGACTCCAACTATCATTACCACTATCCCATCCAATTATACTAAACCCATGGAGATGACTTCGTATTAAAGACCTAGTTGATCAACTATTTATTTTGGCATTACTGAGCTACTTGCCCCCAAATTAATCATGTAATTATGTACCAATTTGTCTCTCGATGATAAATGAAACATATAACGGAGGGCTTCAGATTATTACCTTATTTTCCTCCATTATTTCTTTCAAGACAAACCGCATTGGTAAACACTTTCTCTTGTTGGTTGAGGAGTTGTTTTGAGGTTGACCAATTGGCTATAGCATCCTCAACAAGTCTCTCTTCCTGGGATGGCCAATGAATTCAACATTAAAATATTCACATTTGTTTACTTTAGTTTTTAATGATGTTAAATGGGGGCGAGCTATCCTTTTGTTTCCCTTTCCCTGGTATATGTTTCTCTTGCACATGGTCATTACACCTGGTGCTCGAGTGGATTTGGAAGGTGGCTTGGGTGACTCTACATATCAAGAGTTGTATTCTGAGTGCCAATACCTTGTGGAGTAATGGAGGGTTGAGGATTACCTAAGTTTGGTTATTTTCCCTCTCCAATATTTATTTTCTTGGACCGTGTATTAGTAGCCACACTTTAAGAAGGGGCTTATTTTATACCATAGAAATATTCGAGTCTACCAATTAACGAGCATAGTCTCACTTGGAGGTGTGTCTTGCTGAACTCCTTGCTATTAATTTTCCTCTTGGCTAGACTCTTGTGACACACCAATGGTCTGTACCATCAAGGCCTGGTTTAGTGCACCATTAAAACACATTGATTGGTTATGCGGCTGATTTCATGGGAAACAACAATCATATTCTTATGCCATGTTGTTACGTGTTTGAACCAAGGCCCTTTATGTTGAAGTTGTGTTTGGATCATATGAGTGTAAAGGCCTAGTAGCTTGAGGTTTTCCTTTGTTTTGGATTTGATTTGTAGCTTGACCTGGTTTCCTATTTTGCTCATATGGGGATCTAGCTTGATATTGAGCTTGAGGCTAATCTGACCTAGAAATCTGATCTTTCTACCTTTTGATAGTCACTAGTTCATTCCCTAGGTTTTTAGTTGCTTCATAACCTCTTGTATCTCTTTTTAAGTGCTCGAGGATGAGGTAGAGGTTTCGGTTGAACTTTGATTCCTTGGAGTGGGTATGGGAGCTAATGTGGGTGTCTAACTAATGCTTGGAGCTCCTATTTTTGGATATAGAGGCATAGGAGGCCTAGGGGCAAGTTTATCAGCCTAAATCAAACAATTTTAAGCTCTAATGGAAAGGTTATAGGCTATAAGTGAGGTGGTGCCTTGCATTAATTGAATCATTAAAGAAATATCAGAATTTAGAGCTCTAAGAAAGTATAAGAAAGCACCTTCATCTGTGGGCCTTACATCCAATGGAATCCTTTTCCATGTCCTTTGAAATCTATTAGCTACTCATTAGGAGCCCTCTTGATTGTTGTTAAATGCTCTAACAAGGATATATTATCTTCCTTCTCTCCAAATTGGTTGTGAAGATATCTGCAGAGATGGTCCTAGTTTTGAATAAAGCACGATGTTATAATCTTAAACCATCGTGAAGATTTACCTTTGAGTGAAGAAGCTAACAAATTAAAAATAATGTCCATCTCATTGATCTCATGAATTGCGTAGACATTTGCAATGTCTTGAATGTGGTCACTAGGAGAAGTCTGGTTCTCTCCAGTGAAATGGGGAATGCTCTTTAATACCGCAACTAGGACTGGAATTTTTGCATTAAGAGCGGCGGAGTTACGTCAAGTGAATTTGACATATGGGTTTGGTGGTTATGACATTATGATTTGCGTAAGAACCCTTATTGATTGAATTAATGGCCTACTAGGTGGAGGTGTTAAAAATGTCCTAGCTGGTCGAGATGGAGACCTTTGGGCTCTTCTTCCCTTCTTGATCTATCTAGGGAGGGGTGTAGATAGAAAAATAGTCCCTCATCTCTAGTTATTTACCTTGTTTCTATTCTTCTCATGAACTTGACAAGTTTGGACTATTGAAATCGGTGGATTCGATCCTTTGGAGTCGTCGGATGTGTAATTTTTGAGCTTCTTAAAAGCTTAAAAGCTTAAAACTTACAACAAGTACACATAAATCTTGTTGCAATAAAGATGGAGACCTCTTGGTCCCACCAGCCATGCCAAAACTATTAGTGAAAAATCACAACACCCCTGAATTCTCTGCAACTAGATAGGTTGAGACTCTCAGTGTGATTACACAACATGGAGCATCTCTCAAAGTGTGGGACCTTGCGAGTTGAGAGAGATCTCTGGATTAAGGCTAGTTCTTATTCCTCTATTTAGGTGCATACAAATAAATTATAGAGGATCTATTCCAAAACCTACTCTATATTACCAAGGAGATAGGGATGAGAAGATACAAGAAAATAAACCTAAGCTAATGAGGTGATGCACCAAAGGAATGTTAGACACTCGTTTTGCAATTTAACATAGACCATAGAAATGCAATAAAACACCATGCAAAAGTAACCAAACTACAATAAGATATCAGAAAGACAACAATGAACACATGAGAGAGTTGAGAATCATCCATAGACATATATTATTGGTTGGAAGTCGATACTGATTACATTGTAGTGGCCAAGAGGTAAAAATTACATTACAACTTGAATGGGAGGTTAAGAGAGCTCCATAAATTCTGTTACAGACAAGGGGAAAAGGGAGGGTACAAAACAAAACTATCTAACCCTTTACAAAGAGTTAAGCTCCTTACTTTATAGATGCGGGATAAAGAAAAGAAGGAGAGAGGTGGGAAAAATAATTTGAAACTCAACTACCAGTCATCAATGTCACTATAAATCCGACCACAATACTGCCGAGTCCGCTGCTCTATGTCTTCTCGGCATGTTGAAGTATGAAGAGCAGAAGATCAAATCAAACTTGATCTAGTTATTGGGAGCAATCAGATTACGTATTAATGGCATAAAGATGTTTTCCAATTTTTACCCACCTAACTTCCTCAAAATTAAAGTCTCATATTTCCATAGTGTAGACGAGGTTGAGATCTCTCCAATGGTGCCAAATTTGGTGGATTTTGGGCCTTTGCATCGAAGATATGCTCATTAGAATATTAAATTGGCTCCATACAAAAATTGGTGGAAACCGATTAGCAAAATGGGTCCACGTGCCCGAAATTCACTTTGGCCCCCTTTTTGCATAAAAATACCAAAATGCAAAAATTGCTTTGTAGCCCCGCATTACCCGTTTTGTAAAAACCATTTCGGGTCCAATTGTCCGCATTTTTCATTTGGGAAAAAAATCACTTCAAGGCCTACCAATCTACATGTAATTTAGGTCGACATGTGGCTCCTTGGGCATCGGTAGAGGCGCGGCTCATTTTTATACCTTATGTCTCTTGGGAACAAAGCCAAAAGTTAAAATTACCTTCGGCAACCCGCCTCCCGATTTGACTTGGAACATGGCCATGTGGAGGGTTGGCACTCATTTGGGGAGCATTTTTATATTTATCTTTGAAGATGCACCGGGTTGACACATGGGAGCCTTGTGCTTATTTGAGTCTCCACTTTGGGACACACCTTTAAATGTGCATCGTTAAGACATGTGGTGCCTTCTGCTTACACTTTTATACTTAACCAATTTGGGCTCACTTTCCATTTGAACTCTGTTGACCCTAGCCATGTGGAGGGATGTTGTAAGTTTGAGTCTCCGCCTTGGGCTCCCATCTTGAAATTATGCCAAACTGACACGTAGTTCTTTCCACTTGTTTGGAATTTTCAACACAGAGCTCTGTCCCTTTTAGGGCACGGGACACGTTGAAGATCCACACTCATTTGAGTCTAATTTTTGAGTTTAATCTTTGGAGATGCGCCAATGAGGCACGTGGAGGATTCCACTAATTCCTCCATACTTAGCCAATTTTGGGCTCATTCTGAACCATTTGTAGAGCTTAAAGTCATTGATTTTTCTCCATTTTGACACTATTTACTTCCTTCCCCGACCTTGCTCCTCCATTTTAGAGTTTGTGTGTAACTTGTCGTGTTTGATCAATATGGCTGTTCCTTGAATTTATTTCTACATAGGGTTGTGTTTGATCAATTTTTTTGGGGGAAAAATTAAGATAATGAGTAGTCCTCGTGATCCTCACGTGTACGTGAGTAAATCATAATTTCATCTAGAAAGATAAGCATGAAGTGATCCAAAATTTTCCTAAATATCCCATTCATCAAGCTCATGAACACTACAGGGGAATTTTTCGGACTAAAAGGAAATATTGTGAACTCATAGTGGTCTTATCTCATACGGAAGGTGGTCTTATGATCATCTGCCTCCATGATCCTCAGCTGATGATGCCCTAACTTAAGATCTATCTTGGAAAAATATTATGACCCCCTTCATTTGGTTAAATAGATTATCAATGCGTGGAAGGGGGTAATGATTCTTGATCATTAATTTGTTCAGCTGGCGATAATCAATACACAACCGTAGGGATCCATCCTTCTTCTTCATGAAAATCAGCGGTGCACCCCAAGCAGATACACTAGGATGGATTAGGGCTTTCTCTAAAAGTCCCTCAAGCTACGAGTTGAGCTCACGAGCTCGGGGTAGTTGTTGATGGTGAATCACAACACCCCTGATTGTCTGTAACTCAATGGGTTGAGACTCTCAGTGCGATTGCATAACATGGAGCTTTTCCCAAGTGTGGGACCTTGCGAAATCAGAAAAGCTCTCTGAATGAAGGCCAGTTCCTATTCCTCTGTTCAGATGCACATATAAAAATGTAGAGGGTTTACTCAAAAACATAATCTAACTTGCCAAGGCAACAAGGTAATAAAATGCATAAAAATAAACCTAAACTAACAAAGGTGATGCACCGAGGAATGATGAACACCTGTCTTGCCAATAAACACAAACCATTAAAATGCAATGCAAGATCATGCACTGATAACCAAATTTGTAGTGAAAGAATAGGAGGATGAAAATGAACATAGAGAGGGTCGAGAATCATCCATAGACATGCATTATTTACTCCAAATATTGATACAATACACTACAAAAATTCCAAGAGGCAAAGTTGCATCACAGTTTTAGATGGGAGGTTTGAACTCCACAAATTCACCTGCCAAAGAGAAGAAGGGAGGGGCAAAACAAGAATGTCCAACCTTTAGAAAAAAACCCCTCCTTAAAATTTATAGGAAGAATGAGAGAGGGAAGAGAGAGGAATTCCAAATCTACCCCAACGACCTCTAGGTTGCATTTAATTCATCTCATTATGGCGGTAGGTGAGAACCCTAGCAAACCTAAAAAATGGTGAATTGTATTTTTCCATTTTTGAAGAACTTGTTCTAACCAAATTAAATATATCCAGTTGTAATTGGATAGAGGACCTCGTAATATTTCCGAAAAGTCTAACCTTGTGTGAATCCGAGCTCCCTGTGAAAAGTTATGGCCATTTGAATATTTGCGTAGGGTTTGCTTTCTGTCAGGTGTCAATGCTCAAAATGTTGTGCCTCCTGAAGATGCACCTCAGCGCATCCATCCTTATGTCAACATACTCTTACGTGTGCCATGGGCATAATTTTTTTCATGTCGACACTCTGTGTTGTGCGCATGCAACCTACGCTATGATTTGTTGGTGACGTAATAAATATCGTGCTTTGAGTTTCTTTGATCCATATTCTTCCATTTGTCTATATTTACCCGAGGGAGATATATACAAAAATTTGGTGACTCAATGGGATCACTCGCCTACTAGGTAGAAGATCGGTGAATTTTTAGCAATCCATTGGGCATGGAGTCATAAGCAATAACCTAAAAACAACATGATATCTAATCCCGAGCCTAATATTGCAACTCCTACTCTGAGAGCATGCTGAACTGTAGAAATTCAACCTGAGAGCAAAAAACCTATTCCAAAGCACTTAGGGAAATTAAAACCTAACTACAACAAGATGATGTGCATCTGCACTTAGAGGAATTGAAAACTAGGCTAATATTTATAAAGGGTAAACCTTTTCCTTTTCATAGCAATGTTTAAGGTAGATTCCGTTAACCGGAATTGGGAGTTCTTCTCCATCTAGTGTAGACAATTGGAAGGCATTACTACTTTTACATCCCATGACCATATAGTGTCCACTCCAAATGGTGTCAAACTTGGAATGCCTTCCTGGTTTTGCTCGATCTGCATCCCATTTCAGAACTAGGTCCCCTTAAGGAAGGCCTTTGCTCTTGCCTTCTTATCAAACCATCTTTTACTAAGGCCTGATCTATCTCGATCATCTAAATTGCATGCTCTCTTATTTCTTTCAATTCCATCAACTCGCATACCCGGTCTCCATTGGTTCGAATTCGGACAACTCCAATCGCTTCATGGGCTCCAATGTTGGCAATTCTAATGATATAGGCAATCGCCTCTTTCCCATAGACCAACTTGTAGGGAGAATTACCTATAGACCTCTTTGGTGTTAATCAGCCCATAACACTGATTTTAGCTTGGTATGCCATGTTCTTTGGTTTTCATCTAGAGTCCTTCTGATGATCCTTAGCAAATTCTTGTTTGTGGACTCTACTGTCCATTACCCTGCATAGGTAATAATTTGAAGAGGTGCTCAAATAGATTCCATTCTTGACAGCCCATTCTATAATCTTGGAACCTATGAATGCCAATGCATTGTCTAATATGATAGTGGCTAGCACACCGAACCTGGTCACTATTCCTTCATAAAAGTCTAGTATGTTAGACTCATTTGCTTCTTTGAGCGCTACTACTTCGGTCCACTTGGTGAAATAGTCTGTTGCCATGAGAATCCACTTGTGGCCTTGGCTTGAGTTTGGGTTGATGACCTCGACGAAGTCCAATCCCCATTGCATAAATGGTTGGTCAACCAAAATTGGGTGCAATGGAAGTGCTGCTAGTCTTTCTTTTCTGTGAAGAGTGCACATTTCTTGCACTTTCTTATCCATGTATAGCAGTCACTGAACACTGTCGGCCAATAATACTATGCCTTCATTATCTTGAGAGCTGTTACTCGTGGGGCGAAATGTCCTCTAGAATCTCCATCGTGAAAATATCGTAACACCCTCTCAATTTGACTTGTCCCAATGCACCTCAATAGAACTCCATTGATGTCTTTTTAAACAAAACACCATCAACAAGAACATATGGAATGGCTTGTAATATAAAGTATCTCCTTTTTTCTTTGCTCGATTCGGAGGGCACAGCACGCTGTAGGAAGTGTATAATATTCGAGTCCAATAAGGAGAGGGCACATCATCATTTTCCTGTTCTTGAGCATCCTGTAGTACCAAGACAGTCTCTTTTTCATCACCTGCTTCAACTTGCCGACTCAAAGCTAGTTGTTCACATAGTCCTTTTCCACGTACTAGTTTTGTGACCTTGATCTCGATGTCATATTCCATGACATGGGTTATCCATCTTGCACGTTTCTCATTCAGATCCTTGTTTAGAAGGAAGTCCTTGACTCCACATGAGAGACCAACAATTGGATCTTGTTGTTTGAGACTAGGTGCTTGAATTTATTTAAGCTCCTGATCACTACAAGGACATGCTTTTCAATGAAAGAGTACCTAGTTTTGTATTCCTCCAAGCCTTGACTGAAGAAAGCAATTGGTTGTTCTAATCCCTCTTTGTTTTGTTGTACCAAGATTGCAGAAATTGTGTCTCCACCACCGAAGGCATATAGCATGAAGTCCTTGGAGAAGTCTGGATTGACGAGAGTCAGAGCTTGAGATATAGCCTCTTTTATGGCCTCAAAACTTTCCTTGCCTTCAGATGTCCACTTAAATGCCATGCTCTTCTTTAACATCAACGTTATTGGCTTTATGAGAGCTGCAAAGTTTGGAACAAACCTGCAGACAAAATTGATCCTTCCTAAGAAGATTTGAAGATAATTCTTGTGACTTGGAAATGGAAACACTCGAATTTCTTCAACTCTTTCTGGGTCAATCGTCAACCCCTCCTTTGAAACAATATGGCCTAGAAGTTTTCCTTCGTGAGCCAAGAATATGAATTTTTGGGATTCAATGATACCCCAAATCTTCTACACCTCTGAAATACTGCCTCAAATGAAAGAGGTGATCCACTGCATTTTTGAGAATACAGTGATGTCGTCAAGATATATCAGAACTATTTTATTGATCAATCCTTTGAATGCCATATCCATTGCCCTTTGGAAAGTGGCTCCAGCATTTGATAGCCCAAATGGCATCTTCTTGTAGGCATAGGTGCCCCATTTGGTGGTGAAATCCATCTTGAACTAGTCATCTTCTTTCACCATTACCTGATTATACCCTAAGTAGCCATCTAGGAGAGAGAATCTCTCCGAACCGGATACCACTTGCAATATTTGTTCCATTGAAGGAAGTGGGTAATGGTCTTTGAGAGATGCCTTGTTGAGGTCTCGGAAGTCCACACACAACCTAATTTCTCCACTCTTCTTCCTGACTAGAACCAAGTTTGTAACCCAACTTGAGTGCTTGATCAAGAATATAATGCTTGCCTCTATTAGCTTGTTTAACTCTTTCTTCATTAGAGGCTCAATGTGAGGGTTGACTGGTCTCTGCTTCTGCCTGATGGGCTTAGCATCTGGATCCAATTCTATGGTATGTTGTGCCAACTTGGATTGAATCCTCTCAAGTCTTCATAGCTCCAAGCGAAGACATCTGGAAATTCTTGGCAAAGCTGTATGAAATCTGATTTCTCCTGCTCAGTGGCCACTTTACCAATTTGAAGTGTTTTTCCTTTCCAAGCTGGATTTGGCTTTGAATCTTCTCTCTTGACCTGTATGTTAGCCTTTTCCTTACAGAATTGGTTGTTAGGGTTGAAGATAGACTCCAATGTTACTAAACCTTTGGGAAGCTTGTTTGTCGTATTTGCACTACTTGATCCCCGTACTACTGCTCTAGTCTATCCTAATTCCTAGTGAGAATTCAACCTCTTCTTACAAAAATTGACGATACGTTGATCATTCTCAAACACTGCCGCCACTTGTGTTATTATACGCACTCTGGCCTCACAATCACATGGATATGTGGTGTGTTTTTCCCTTTTGATGTTATCAACCACATCAAACGCCGCTCCAATCTGCTTTGCGAGCCTATCTGTGGCTTCATTTTTCTTCCCGGGTATGAACGTGATGTTGAAAGCTTTGAAATCCTCAATGAGGTCCCATACCTGTTCTTGTAGCTCTTCAAAGAGGTCATTATTTGTAGCATGTTGTCCCTGCCTTGGTTGATGATTAGCTCGCTATCTCCAAACACCTGCAAGTTTTTGATGCCCCTTTTCCTAGCCCAATGAAGTCCATGAATCAATGCTTCATATTCATCTATGTTGTTTGAACAGGAAAAATGGAAACGGAAAGCTGAATAATATTTGATGCCTTGAGGTGAAACAAGCATAACTCCTCCTCCTGCACCTTGCCTACTCCTTGATCCATCGAAAAATAACTGCCATACCTCGTTGTCATCCTTATGGTCTGGTTTGGTGATGCTAGGAATAGGCTGGTTTTCTTCATGTATGCAATAGACTCCTAGCTCAGATTCTTCTACTTCTTGGTAGGGATCAAAAGCATGTACCTTGCTCGCCCATTCATCAAGAGTCAAATCTGGGATGCTTCCAACTTTGGTGTTAGCTTCATCTGTGCTTGGATAATCTTCTTGATCAAATGCTAAACAGTTGGCATTGATTTGGCTTGGAGTATGAGGCTCAATATGAAAGTTTGTAATTGGTTCAGATTTGATTGTGACCTTAGTACCATATCTTGTTCTGAACAACATGTGTGACTAGTCAGTAGATAAGTAGCCTCCAATTCTAGCTATGAAATCCCTTGATAAGCATAGGGCAAAGAGTGGTGGAAAATCTATCACTGACACATCTTGCAAAATAGTAACATTGGGGCATGCATGCAAGGTAAGATTCAAACCTTTAATCACTCCCATTGTTGCTACTATTGTCCCATCCAATTGCACTACCCCCTTTGATATGACTTCATATTGGAGACCCAACTGATCAGCTATTTGCTTGGGCATGACAGAACTACTTGCCCCAGAATCAATCATGCAATTGTGTACTAGTTTATCCCCAATGATTAATGAAACATAGAATGGAGGGGGCTTCAAAACTTTACCTTGTTGTCCTCCATGATTCCCTTCAAGCTGAGCAGCATTTATGAGGACATTCTCTTGCATATGAACTGCTGGTTTGAAGTTGACCAATTCTTCATGGCAGCTTGTAGAAGATCTCTTTAGCCTGGGATGGATAAAGATTCCCACATTGATATATTCACATTTGTCTTCTTCATTTGATCAATGATGCTAAATGGGGATGAAAGATCCCTTTGTTGTCCTTTAACTTGCACATTCCTTTCTTGTGCATGGGTAGCAACAACTAGCATTTGAGTTGGCTTAGAAGGTGGTTTGGGCTGTCCTTACGCGTTTGGAACTGTATTTTGCTTACCAACACCTTGTAGAGTGATGGAAGGTTATAGATCACTTAGAGCCAATGACTTCCCTTCACCAATATTCCTCTTCTTTGATCTTGTGTTAGCTTCACGGACTATGAGAAATTGTTTGATTCATGTCACAAAATCCTCATCTTGCCGATTCACAAGTGCGGTATCATTTGGAGTTGTGTTTTGCTAAGATGTCCCTTGTTGCTGATTTATTTCTTGACTCACTTCACCCTCTACGCCAAGAGTTGTCACCTTCAAGGCTTGGTTGAAAGAACCATTGAAGCACATAGATTGGTTGTGAGGTTCATTGCATGGGAAACACCAATCATACTCTTGAGCTATGTTGTTTTGCACTAGCACTAATGCTTTAGAAGCAGATGCAACATTGGGGTTATAGGGCTGAAATGATCTATTGGCGGGAGGCCTTACTTGGATTTGATTTACAGGCTGGATTGGGTGGCCTATTGGGTTGGTATGGTGGCCAATTAGGTTTATCTTGAGCTGATAAGAAGGTCTAAAGCTTTGGGCCTGCTACCTCTTGAGTGTAACCAGCTCATTTCCTAAATTTTGCAATTGTTTCATGACCTCTTGGAGTTCATTTGAAGCACTAGAGGATGAAGTAGAAGTTTCATTTGAACTTTGATTTCTAGGAGTGGGAATAGGAGCCAAAGTGGGTGCTTGACTAGTGCTTGGATTTTCTAAGTTTGGATACAAGGGCATGGGAGGCCTAGGAGCCAGCTTACCAGCTTGAATAAGATAGTTTTTAGCCCTAATGGAAATGCTATAAGCAACAGGTAAGGTTGTGCCTCCCATAGATTGAATTAACATAGAAATATCAGAATTCAAAGCCTTAAGATAATATAGAAAAGCACCTTTAGCTGTTGGCCTAATGGCCACTGGAATCCTATCCCAAGACCTTTGAAATCTGAAGTTGAAGTTAGTTAATTGCTCATTGGGAGCTCTCTTGATAGTTGTCAATTGTTCAAGTAGAGAAAAATTGTCTCCCTTTTCTCCAAATTGCTCATGGAGAACTATGCATAACTGATTCCAATTTTGGATAGAACCAACTCCAAGGCTCCTAAACCATTGCAATGCCTTCCCTTTGAATGAAGATGCCAACAATTTGACAGCAACATCCATTTCATTTATCTCATGGATTGCACAAATGTTAGCAATGTCTTTGACATGATCACCAGGAGTGGTATGATTTTCTCTAGTGAAAAATGGAATGTTCTTCAATGCTGCAATTGGAACTGGATTCTATGCATTGAGGGCAAGTGGGATGCTACCAGTGAAGTTGACAAAAGGATTTTGTTGCACCATTCTAATTGGCCTGAGAACCCTTGTTGATTGGATGAAAGGTCTACCAGGTGGAGGGGTTGATAAAGTCCTGTTAGGTGGAGATGGTGATATTTGTGGTCTTCTTCCTCTCCTTCCTCTTCCTAGTGATAGCTACAAGTGGAAAAATAACACCTCTTCTCGAGTATCAGACTTGGTTTGTATTCTTCTCATGTACCTAGGAAACCGTTGGTGCTACACCACTGAATTCTATCCCTTCGGAGTTGCCAAATGTGTTAGAGAATGAGCCTCAAAAGGCTAGATTCTGCCAAGTTACACACCAAACCTAACAATATTAAAAATAGAATTTAAAACTTTGAAGGACCCAAAAGATATAGTTCTTCAATTCGGTTATCAGGTCTTGTTGTGCAGCTACTAATCCCTGAAAGGTACAGGTGAAACTTGGGACATGCTTGACACCTGGGAAAACCCGAAATACTAAAAACTATGAAATTTTGAAAATCAAAATATCAAAAATCTAAGAATATCCTTTTGAAGATTATCCCCCGATGTATCAACTGGTGAAAATTTAACTTGTTTTGAGCAAGTTAAGCCTTTGAAAATTGATTTTAGAGTTCAACCTGGAAAGTGAAAAATCTAAAATTGGAGAACTTGTAATTTCTAAGTCCAAATTTCTTGAAAATTCCTTCAAATCTTGTGGAATGACCTCTTGCTCCCCTTTGGGCATGCCAAAACTGTTGATGGTGAATCACAACACCCCCGATTGTCCTGGAACTCAATGGGTTGAGACTCTTAGTGCGATTGCATAACATGGAGATTTTCCCAAGTGTGGGACCTTGTGAAATACGAAAAGCTCTCCGGATGAAGGCCGGTTCCTATTCCTTTGTTCAGATGCACACATAAAAATGTAGAGGGTTTACTCAAAACCTAACCTAACTTTCCAAGGTGATAGGGTAAGAAAATACATAAAAATAAACCTAAACTAACAAAGGTGATGCACCGAGGAATGATGAACACCTGTCTTGCCAATAAACACAAACCATTAAAATGCAATGCAAGATCATGCACATATAACCAAATTTTTAGTGAAAGATCAAGAGGATGCAAATGAACATAGAGAGGGTTGAGAATCATCCACAGACATGCATTATTTTCTCCAAAGATTGATACAATACACTACAAAAATGCCAAGATGTAAAGTTGCATCACAGTTTTAGATGGGAGGTTTGAACTCCACAAATTCACTTGCCAAAGAGAAGAAGGGAGCGGCAAAACAAGAATGTCAAACCTTTATAAAGAATCCCATCCTTACAATTTATAGGAAGAATGAGAGAGGGAAGAGAGAGGAATTCCAAATCTACCCCAACCACCTCTAGGTTGCATTTAATTCATCTCATTATGGTGGTAGGTGAGAACCCTAGCAAACCCAAAAATGGTGAATTGTATTTTGCATTTTTGAAGAACTTGTTCTCACCCAATTAAATATATTTCCAAAAAGTCCAACCTTGCGTGAATCCGAGCTCCCTGTGAAAAGTTATGGCCATTTGAATATTTGCATCAGGGTTTGCTTTCTGTCAGGGTGTCAATGCTCAAAATGTTGCGCCTCCTGAAGATGCACCTCGGTGCATCCATCCTTATGTCGACATACTCTTACGTGCACCATGGGCACAAATTTTGTCATGTCGACACTCTATGTTGTGCGCCTCCAACCTGCGCTATGACTGTTGGTGACGTAATAAATATCGGGCTTTGAGTTTCTTTGATTTCCATATTCTTCTGTTTGTCTATATTTACCCGAGGGGAGATATATAGAACAATAGTCGTCTGATAAGGTTCTCGTGAGATAGGCTCTGCACCTGGAACTAGATCTATGTGAAAATCTATCTCACGTGGGGGAGGTAACCCTAATAGCTCCCCTAGAAAAACATTAGCAAACTCTCTCAAAATGTGATGGTCATCAAGGGATGGTCCACTAGACTCATCCTCAGATCTATCACTAACCGTAACAATGTACATAAGACAACCTCATCGCACTTACTAATTAAGTTGCATAGCGGTGATGGTGTAAATGGAAATGAGCCTCCTAACTCCCACTATCACTAACTCAACTCCTAGATCATCTATACAAGAAATAGTCTTATGGTAATAGTCCACTCTAGCTCTATGTGTAGACAACCAGTCCATGCCCAAGATGACTCCATATGAACCCAGTGGAAGGATATGAAGATCCGAGGTAGTGGTGAAAAGTCAAAAATCCACTACACACTCCTTAACTAAGAATTCTACATAAATTTTGGCTCCAGAAGCCATCTCAACATCCCAACTATGACCCTACCTAACCGCCATAAGCCTACAATGTTCTACTAAGGATAGTGCAATAAAAGAATTAGAAGAACCAAAATAAAACAAAATAGAGGTGGAAATACCACCAATACTACATGTCGTCTCTATCAGGTACTATGATGCTCAGCCTAATGGTTCTCAACTGCTACGTAGATCGATGGCTTGGTCCCATGTCGCCAATAGTAGGCTTTGAGATCTGTGTCTTACCCTTGTTGCTAGGGTTCTTTGGGCACTCTTTGTAATGATGTCAAGCAATGCTACAACCATAACAACTGCCTAGTCCTCTCCAGTGAGATGCAGCTCCAACTAGTACTCTAGAGGTCTATGTTGTGGATCCTAATGACCGGTATGGGTGTTGAGGTCTCGCTAACGAGCTCTGCACGACTAAGCTCTCGGTGCCCCTGTGTTCGATGGGACCCCGGGAGGAGGCCCCATAATTTTCCTCCTCTATGTGTCAAATCTCTAAGGAGGTCAGCAAGGTGGGTCTGTTTCTGCTGAGGTGGATACTATGGTGGCATAAATGAAGACTATCCTGAACTCTATCCACCATGAGGAGGAACTAACCCCTTCGATCTATTATCCTACATCTACTTGATGTGGCTCGAACTCTTTCTCTAGCCCCGTGTGCCTTCCTCCATGTCTCCTCTACAATATAGGCCTTCTTCATGGCCTCTGCTAATGTCTATGGGTAGTGAATGCACACCACACCACCCAAATCCAAGTTTAAGCCCCTAATAAACCTATAAATCTTTCCCTACTCATCTTGCATATAGTTGAGATACTAGAGTAGGTCTAGAAATTGACTCTCATACTCGGCTACAGTCATAGATGCCTAACAGAGGTCGTGAAACTCGTCTATCCACTATTGAATAAACCTCTTGGGTAAATACCTGCTCCTAAAATGCTCCTCAAATAGCTCCCAGTAACTATCTCTCGAGTCAACATGGAGCTTCTTCTCCTTGGTCCTCCACAGACTCCTGATCCATCCCTCAGAAGATGGATCGCAACACAAGCTTTCATGTTGCTAGTACAAGGGCGAGCTTGAAGCATCCACTCAAGCTCACCAACCAGGCCTCTACCTAAAAACCACTTGTATCTCCAAAATAGTGAGATGGTCGTAGCTTCAAGATCTCCCTAATATGGTGCGGTGACGCCCGATGACCCCTAGGTCTCTCTACATGCTCCTCTCTCTCTGTCAGGGCTCGAGATTCATCCCTATATCCTAAATTCTTGTCCCCATGCCCTCTCTATGGGCGACTCTTCCTAGTCAACTCCACGTGGAAGTTCTCTACCCTATATTCCTCACTTAGCCCTATATTCCACCGATGGCTCCACATCATGTCTAACAAGTCATCCTCCTAAGGACCCTCCACGTATAGTGGCATTGACGTCCTGAAGCGTCTGTAAAATTTGAGGTAGAATGGCCACTACCACCTACTCCGGAAGTGGTATATCTAGGTCTATGTGAAATGACCCCTCGTCTGGTCCACGCCTCTTGCATAGACCAAGGTGAGAGTTAGTTCATCATTTTAGGTCTCTTTTCATTTTTCTATGTTTTCTAAATTATACAATTATCAGATAGTGTGATTTTCTAGGTTTAAAAGAAATTTTATATGCTAGGTTAAATGTTCATGTCTCATGTTTTCTAGTGTTCCCAAGGGTCCAAGATTTGAACCCATAGCTCTGATACCAAGTGTAAATCCCACAAAACAACGTTCTAGGAAACATTAAAACCTAGCACTTATCCCAAAAAAATTGCAACTAAATTTTTTTATAAGTAAAAGATAAAAGGTTACATGGGTGTTAACCCCTAGGGTACATTTAATATAATTTACACCAACAAAGTCAACTTTACAATTAATAGGCTAGGTCTAGTTAAATGATTAAACATTTAATTTACTTTACCTCTAAGGTCAATTAATTAAAATTCATTGAGTAAGGTGCACTAATTTAATTTACTTGGTTAAGTTGTTTCTCCTCTTTAGTTAATTTCAATCCTAACATGGTTAACCTCATGTTTAATTATTTTTAGTTTCATTATCCTAATTTCTTAAAGTCCTTTTTATTGAATTCCTAAAACATGATAAGAATTAATAAAAGACTTTGCTCCCTAAGGAAATTAAATAATCACATTCACCCATATACACATACCCTTGAGGATTTAATCTAAAGATTTCAATACATTCCTACCAAACAAAATTATGGTTGATCCTCCACCCTTAAATCAATTTAATTGTGACCACTTTGGATCTTAGGGTTCTAAACTAACCCTAAATATCCTTATGAATTTTTATTTAATCTCTTTCTTTACCCAAGTCTCCTCATTTGGTCACTTTTCCTTTGTTAAATTTGCAGGTTGGAGAGAAGGAAGCCATGGGAGCAAGAGAGGAAGAACTATGGAGGATTCTACAAGGAGATCAAGCTTAGATTAGTTTAGTTGTAGTTTTATCATTGTAATTTATTTCATTCAAGGATTGAAGGGGTTTTCCTTTCCAAACTGGTTTTATTTCAAGCCATTTGTATTTGGGGTTCTCTATTTAGGAAAACCCTACCCCCATTAATATAAATGAAAAGAGTGGTTTTAATTTACCATTTGTAGATGTATTTTCTTTAAATAATAAGATTTATCCATTATTTATTTGTTGGGAGTCTCCTTGGTAATTTTACAAGCTTAAAATTTTGATTAGGCCAAGTTAAAGTTTGTACGGTCGTGGATCTTGGGATTTCTATTAAAAGTGACAAACCGCCACCCATAGTAGGTTTTCATCCTGGGACCGCCGCCTAGAGTAGGTTGGTGGTCATGGGATAGCCGCCGTACTTTGGGTGACAAACCATGAACCGCCGCCTTAGAGAGTGGTGGTTCGAGACCACCACCTTTTCTACAGATAACTAAGGATGTAGAGGGTAATTCATGATGAAGAGATAAAGTACACAATGCAACCAGCTCAATGTGCAGCTACAGGATCAACTTCAGAGAATCATGACATCACAAGGAACAAACTTCCATAGTCTCAAGAAAAGGGTACAAGACCACCTGATCAAAAGTACAAATCTAGAATGAAGGATCACTAATCTTCACCATTAAATCAAAGAACATTCTAGAACACAAAGAATAGAGGGTTCAAGCTTGCATTTAACAATACATCTATTAAAGTACAACTACAATTTTCAGATACATAATGGAAGATTGACTATCAATATTTAGAATGAAGTTCTTATAAATGAAAGGGAAAAGTATAGATCAAGAATGCACTGAAAAGACAACTACTACAAGGACAATGTGTCGATCTAGAATTTATGAGCTATACATGAAATAAATAGAGTGAATAGCCACATGAGAAATATGGATTGAATGTCAAAGTATAACCTTAAACATTTTAGAAGTCTTCATCAAACTTTGAAGTATGCCACTAGCTTCTGAAAATAGAACTCAGGGAACAAGTATAAATGTCAAAATGAAAGGCAATCTCATCTAAACAGAATGTTTACACCAGCCGCCAACTAATTTTTTTATCTTACTTGTTTTTCAAAAGTGGCATCATCTTTCTTAAAGTATGAATGATTGAAATACACATACTTAAAGGTAAAAATATAAATATTTAGATTGCATTTACACATTGAGGTTTTCGGAAAATACATTGAGCACTACAAGTAAACACAAAACTCATTACCAATCTAGGAAATGAAGGCAAAGGGAGCTAAGTAGCTGTAAGTCTACAATGAATACCCATTACAGTCAAGTTACTAGAAAGACAACTACAATTAGAAAAGAATGAACCGAGCTCGTGTTCTAAATAACAGGGAAAGTAAGAGTTTCCCAAGTGCAAAATAAGAAATGACAGATTCAGTCTTTAAAGATGGAACCCTATGAATCAGAATGGTGACTCAGAGGATCTAGAAGAAGAACTCGATACTGGCTCGAAACACGAGATGATAATGCTTGTATAAATCAATACAAACAAATATACAAGGCCGAAAAATAGAGCTAGAATAACGAATGCTAGAGCTTAAGAATAACTTTACTTGTGGCTAGTTGAAACATGAAATACAAAACTACAAAATGACTAACCTAGTTTGTGTAAGAATCAAAATGGCACCCGAATACACATAACCAGAGCTCAAAGGTAGTATAAACTGAAACCCTAATTCACAATTTCAAAATAGATTTAGAAATGAGAAAATTCAAGTTCAAAACAACCCATAAGTTATCCAGTTCGAGCACAGAGGGAAATAAGGGCTTGAATTTGGAAAATGAAAGCGCAAGGAAACTTCTCATAAATACCAGAAAGTTCTAAGCGAAACACCCCAAATCTTGGTCATGAAAAATGAAAGCACAATTTACCTTTATAAAACCATATCCAACAAGGTAAACCCTGAACCATGATTATTATGTATAGCTTCAACATAATAAAGCATTCATGGACAAGTTCACATAAAAGAGCTCAAAATATAGTAAGATGGATAACAGAGAAACCCATAAAGAGGTTAAGAGATCAACATTTACAATGCCAACAAAGATCAAAAGGGAGCTCCACTTACTAGAAGAAACGATGGCCATAATACCTCACAAAGATGCTCTGAAGATCAAGCACAATCATCAATTAGAAAGTTTGAAAAATTATCAAATGGTGGTCACGTTTCTCCTCCCTAAAGCAGGAGGATTAGAAAAGAATAAGATCTTAGAAAAAATCACACAAAAATAGAAACAAACCCACATTAGAGAAGGTACATTACTGAAGAAATGATGACAAAATATATATATACTCTCAAAAAGACACAATAGTAGTGGTTCTGAAGTTCAAATAGACCATCTCTCATAACATACTTTAAAAAATATTTCTTAGAATTATTTCTCATACCTCCAAACCCTCTAAGTGGTTATTTTACAAAAGAGACTAGAGGTTCAATACATGGGATAACTCAACCAAACTCGAAAATCAACATAAATAGCTTGAATCGGAGCTCAAAAATGGTGGCAAATTTTGAAGAAACTTGAAATGATAAAAACCTCCAAAGGATCTTACATAGAACCAGAAGGACAAAAATTATGCAACCACTATGATCACTGGTAAGGTCTTACATGACAGGAATTTTCGTGCTCATGAATTAAAATGGCGGTATTGAGGAGAATTTTCCATGGATTCACCCTCCAAAATAGAGATGCATGTGAAATGATCAAAAATTAGGTTTCAAATAATCATTTTCACAACTTAACCACATTCAAATCTAACTTAACTTGAGTAGATAACCAATGGTTCCAAATTAATCATGCAAAATCAACGGTATCAGATGATAACCCAAACTAACCACCAAGCTACATATCCATGGTGGGGATGATCATGGTACATGAGATCAATGGCCATGAAACAGTTGTAGTATCAACCAAGAATGTAATCAATGAAAATCTAGATGCTCAGAGAATCGATGACTAGAATGAAATAGGTACTTCAATCAATGATCGAGAAACAATCATAATCAATGCAAAATCACATACCAACCATGGTCACAAGGTACATACATGGAAAATACAAGGAAAACCCCTAATTAGGGTTGAATAATCTATCACCGATAATATAAAATAATGGGGATAAGTCCTCGTGAGGAGGGGGATTATGTCCCATCTAAAATATTATTGTTTGCATTAACCTTGGCTAAGGTCCAAAACTATACAATGTGCTACATGAAAATCAAAAGGGGGCCTAACATTCAAATACTATGATATGATTAATCAATGATTGATTTCAACCTTAGACAATAACCTATGGCCAGGTTGCCAATGTTTAAAGGTAAATAATCATGAAGGGGGAAATCAAACAAGTGATTATTATTCAAACCATGGTCTAAGAGACCCATGTATTAAGTCAAAGGTGCCAAATGTGATCAAACCAAGGGTGATAACCAATCAAAGCAATGCTCAATGATTTTTAAATCATATTATATGCCACGGTAAAAGAAGACAATGCATGGAAAGAGGTCAACATCAAGTATGTCACAAGGATCATGAAAGAGACACTTTTAGAGCTTACCTTAATTTTCACAAAATGACCTTATTATCTACAAAAAGGAGGAATTATTATGCACATGCCTATAGGTGGTCCCCATAGTGAAGATGATTTATTTTACTAAGTGTTGAGAAATCAAAGGAATTATTTTTACACAGAGATATTATTTTGCATGTGCATCCAAGGGATCAAAACTAGAGAATGTCAAATTTATCATTGCAAGTGCGTCAAGTTGTAGATGTCACATCATCAGCTAGAAGAAAGAGATTGCATGCATTGGAGAAGACTTTCTCATCAAGAAAAGATTATTGTTAGTTTTAATTATTCATCCAACTTTATTAAAAATAGAATAGTCAATTGCAGTTTGGTGATTTGTATTTTGTAACCAAGGCTATTAATGCCTCATTGTATTATCATGTTTATTTTTATTCCTTTATTTATTCATGATAAAGGATAAAAATAAAAGGCATGTACAAGTACAATTTTATTTTATTTTTAGGAAGGGTGGGATGAATAATTTTTCTATATATTGTGTGCATTAACAAAGCACATGGAGGATTTTTTGGACACATGAGTGTTGAAGCAGATTTTGCCAGTTTTGGCCTTTGATTGAGAATTGATTTCTACCTTTCCAATTATTTATAGCTTTGTGTATATTTTATTATTTCTTGTGAATGTCAAAATTCCCTAATTGATCATATTACCTTACTACAAATTTAGTAATTTCTACATACTATTAGTGTGCATGTTTATCTTGATGGTATTGTTGTGAATATTTCCTCAATACATCAAGTGTTTTCCTTAACACTATGCTTGAAAACTATTGGTTTGTGCATCCAGAATCCATTCTCAAATATTTTTGCATGTACTCAATCAAAGACCTTGATAAGCTTGGTGTATTACCCCAGTTTTAAATTTATTTACAGTCATATTATTACCCTCAAAACCCCAAAAAAATTAGTTTAGGATACATAAAGAAGTAACCGACCTTGACATCGGGAGACTAGCCTCAAAAATAGGTATACCCACAAACCGAGGTGTTTCAATTTTTTCTACGAAAGAGAGAGAGAGAGAGAGAGAGAGAGAGAGAGAGAGAGAGAGAGAGAGAGAGAGAGAGAGAGAGATCCAAAGCAAGATTAGAACCCCTACAATCATCTCTCTATAGGGTGCAATTTCGAGAGATAACTTGAGGCTCAAAGAGGAGCAGAGAAGAGAGTACAAATAGTCGTTTGGGGGATATCTAAGGTTTAATATGACTCCCTAAATAATAAGGAACATGGGAAGAAGTTGACATCTCTTTTCCGAGCTTCGAGGGGTTATATTGTGAATCTCGAAAATCATGTTTTTCTAACTGCGAGGTAGAGACGAAATGGTTGTTTTATTTGATGACATCAACTAACTCTCAGTAATACCAGCGGACACGAGTGCCTAATTATGACACCACGGGTTCACAACCTATGACGTTGTCTTTGGAAAACCTAGTTGATGGTCGAGTTGTAACTTTGTTAAGAAAATCATAAGGTGGAGTTTTGTTGTTTTAAACTATCTAGTTTGGTTGAATATCCAAAAGTATAATTACCCCTGGTTTAATAATTATTCTATATTTTAAATGAATAACCAAATTATGAAAACTATAAAATATGAAGGTAATGAGATGATGCTTGGAAATACGGCATTCGTAGTGCAAGTTGTGCTCATGTGGGTTTACCCACATTCTAGAAAAGGCTCTAAATCTCTTTCCTTAAAATGCTTATTATTTCTAATTTGAAAACATATCGGTGGAACCATTTCCCTCTCCATTACATCCCTCTCTAACCTATAATATCTATCCATGGTTAGAAACCTGTTGACATGCCATAACCCTGAAAACATAGGAACTCTGAAAAATTTGTATAGTTTGTTGTTACGAGTTGATCGAATGTTAGGCTCTATTCCTGACATCATAGGAAGTTTAATCATATTGAATTGGGTAATGATATTCTCTCATGTCCTATACCTTCTTCCATACGAGGCCTCATTTATGTGAGATTTTTATATATATCGAATAATTTTCTATCAGGTATTATTACTAACTTCATTAGTAAGCTTCCACCTCTTCACTTTTTCATAGCAAGAAACAATCATTTTAGTGGACATATCCCCTCATCTCTTTCTTTACTAATAAATAGTTTTGCAAAATTGCATCTGAGAAAATATTAACTAGAGGGTCCGATCCGTAATATTTTGTTTCTTTGGCAATGAATGCAAGACATTGACCTATTATGAATTAAACTCACTAGTAATATTCCAATTTCCCATAGAATATATTATTTGTCGACTCTTAATCTATTTTGAAATATAATTTCAAGCCCACTCCAGCTCGATTGCAGACATACTTATATCACTTCTCTTGACTTGGCTTACAATAACTTCAATCTTTCTATAATTCTTCATTGGCTTAAACACAATAACTTTACCAATCTTGGTTGGTTGGTTGTGGTCTTTCAAAAAGTCTCAAGGATTTGAATTTTATTGGGTTTACAATTTATACATCCCTATTCCAAGGCTCTTATTATTGGCGTACGAAAGGAGTTTTTGGAAACGGTTGTGGAGCTTGGCTTTGAGCCTGCTAAAATTCATTTTCTTCAAATTTTGTAATCCTTTTCAACAAACCCATTTTGTATATATCCTGGAGTCAATGTTGTCCACAAAACCACGTTTTTGTTTTCTTAATACATTTTATTTAAAATATCACTTTCCTTTTGTAAGGTTCCATATTTTGAATATACGTCTACTCAAGCATTTGTAGCTACAACATCGAAAAACAATCCTCTGTATTTTATGCTTTGATGGATGTCAATACCCTATTTTAGAGCTAACATTTTGGCATAGGTCGGAGATCGAGGAAAAATTAAAATAATCGGGTTAGAGACTGTTTGTGGCATAGTTGAAGCAGTGTATTTTGTCTCGTGAGTGAAAATGATGTCTTTTATACACTTTCAAATCATATCCATGAGACGTTATCTCATTTTTTCATTTGGTAAAACACTACGACAAACATCTTACAACGAATTAGGTTTTGTCCTTTATCTTAGGATCAACAAACACTTTGCACTTTATTTGTACCTATCCAATTTTTACTAAAATTTACAACATTAACTTGGGTTTCGCTTGGTCAAATCCTATGGATCTAAATAAAGTTCTTGTATTATTGTCCAAGGATAATGATAGGTCTTATTGGATGTTGAGGAAGCCCATGTGTAGTTTCATCCCACCCGCCACATGCTTACCCCTTCCACATGCCACCAAACAAACTTGAGACACAAAATTCCCTCCATTACGCCTCCACCGAATTATTCCACCCCCACCAAATGCATTCACTTCGTTTTATTTATTATATTTTATTTTATTTTAGTATTATTTATTATGGGTGTTACATTTCCCTCCCCTTATAATAACATCATCCTTGATGCAACACAATACCGAATCTCAAAGGGTAAGTAGGAAAAAAATCAATAATGACACATGTCACTTAACAAAAGAACTAGTCGGTACAACATGAACACAACGAAGAAAAATAAAATTGGCAGTATCTTAAATTTTAATGTTCTGTGAAGATTGGCAGTTCTATTTTACTTTATTACTTAGTATTTTCCTTTAAAGTATTTATTAATCTCAACTCTTAGTATTTCATTGTTTAATATTTTAGTTGTCTTATGTTTGTGGGTGCCCAATAAAACTGACATCACAATACCACATCAGGGTCAAACACAACACTAATGGTTCACAAGACATCATGAAATGTACCCTCATGACTATATCACAACACAAAAAACTAACTAAACCATGGAAAGAACATACATATCACTCATCACACATGCTCCTGAAAAATAGGTACTCGTAACATTATCGGACTACGGCAACATGGAATTCCCAACATGTACACATATAAGGGTTTCACGTAACCCAAAACCATAATTGTAGTTATATAGGGTCAAGATGGAAATAACATCACAAAACATAAAACGAGACTCACAATAGTACACAAATCATAACATCAAAATCATACACCTAACACAAAAGAACTCTATATACCTCCTAAAGCATTACAAAAAAACTCCATATATCTCCCAAAGCATCATAAGACAACTCCATATACCTCCCAAATCATCACAAACCAAATCCATATACCTCATGTTATCTCTCAAAGTGCACCCTATAGAGAGATGATTTCTAGTGTTCTAAGCTTGCTCTAGATCTCCCTCTTTTGTAGATACAATGGAAACACCTCAGGTCATGGGTATACCTAATTTGAGGTGAGTCTCGATATCAAGGACGGTTCCTTTTTGATGTATCATAAACTAAATTTTTATCGTGGTTTTGAGGGTAAAGGATGACTGTAACTGAAATAAAAAACACTGGGGTGATACACCAAACTTTTTGAGGGATTTCACTGAGTACATGCAAAATTAATTTTGAGAATGGATTTTGGGTGCACAAGCCAATAGTTTTCAGCAAAATATTAAGGCAAAACACTAGATTTATTGAGGGAATGATTCACAATAATCTTGTTAAGATAAACATGCACACTAATATTATGCATAAATTACTAAATTTATAGTAAGGTAAGATGATTAATCAGGGAATTTGACATTCACAAGAATTAATGAGATATACACACCACTGCAAGTAATTGGAAAGGCAGAAATCAATTCTCATTGAAAGGGTAAATCTTGAAAAATATTCTTCAGCAAAAAGTCCCCCCTGTCCTTTACAATTCCACCCAATATATAGCAAAAATATTCACCCACCCTATCCTAAAAATTGGCCAAAATTTTTACTCACCCATGCATCCTATTTTTATCCTTTATTATGAATAAATAAAGGAATACATTAAACATGCTAATATAATGAGGCATTAATAGCCTTGACTACAAAAATACATCCCAGTTAAACCGAAGTTGACTATTCTATTTTTAACAAAATTGTATGAATAACTTAGCTAATAATAGCCCTTGCTTGTTCAAGTAAATTTTCCCTAATGCATGCTAATTGTCTTCAACTGTTTGATGTGACACTTGCAATGATATTTTAGGCATTCTTTAATTTTTCCCCCTTTAATAACTTTCCCTCACTATGGGGACCACTTACCTTTGATGTTGACATTTGTTATATCTTATATGCATGAATGGTATAATTTTTCTTGACCTGGAAAGTCCACCTATCACATGAAAAAGCAATATTCTCCTTTTAACCATCCCTGAAAGGTATGAGGTTCTATTATCCCAAATTCACCCCGAAAAATTTGGTCAAACAAGACCCCACACATAAATAAAATCTGAAGGGGACGATTCAGACCCATGAGCTCACATTCCAAAATGACAAATAAAGGGATAGGAAAGCTTGACTCAAGGAGCATAGGGTCAAAATGAGGTTGAACAACATAAAAGAAACCAGAGGCCCAAAGAAGGCAAAAATGAGCCACGCACAAGAATAAATTCAAGAAACGGCTCCATTAAACGAACCCATGCTTTAAATCCAACAAATAGGTTGCATGTGGGCAAGGGATAATTTTAGTGGCAAATATTCGTAATATGGAAAATATTCCATTTTTGAAAATTTTGAAAAGTATAATTTTTAAGTGTGGTCGCTGACTGTTCACCTAAAAATTACGAGTTTAATTGTTTTTAGGGTCGGCTTCACCTACTTGAAAATATCCCTATATAATCCTATATTATTTACAGGGTAGAACACTACTAGATCACTCATACCACCTAGGGCATATGCATTGTCAAGTATAGTAAATGTGCAATAAGAGGGCAAAGGCTAAAAATGCGTGACGGGAGGGAAAAGGCTGCGGGTAAGTGACATAGAGTTTGTTGACATGCGACATGCGAGTTTTTGACGTGTGACATGGAGATTTTTTTCGACAGGAGTGTGGAGGAAGTAGATGCGTGATAGAGAGTTTGTTGATGCGTGACACAGAGATTTTGTTGATGTGCGACCGGAGGAAGAGGTGCAGATGCATGAAAAAGATTTGTTGTCATGTGTCAATAAGGTGGTTGACGCGCATCAACAAACCTCAGCGACACGCGCCAATGACCTTATTGATGCACATGAATGAGGTTTTTTGATGCGTTTCAACCACCTTGTTGACACACAAAAGAAAATCTCTTGTCGTGTGTCTTGCCTTCTATCACACCTCTTAAAAATCAGGCAAAAAAATTTGTTTTTAGACCCCCAAAAAATTCACCTTCCAATGAAACTAGTTCTAAGGATATTCCACAGGAATTTTCCACCTCCAATTTCTAAGAGGTCTCTTAAAATGAACCCGATGTGGGCTCTAAAATGGAATAGCAAGGTCGGGGAAGAGAAGACAGTGTAAAACAAACTAGAGGCTCAAAGGAAAAGAAATAGCAAAGGCTCGAAGTCTTTGGGCTCTACAAATGACTCAGAATGAGCCCCAAAATTGCCTAAGTAAAAACGTGTTGGTGGAAGCTTCCAAGTTTCCAGCGGAGCACCTCCAAAGGTTAAATCCAAATGGGAGAATAAAACAAGTGCCAATCCCCACATGTATAGAGCCCCAAAAGTTTCACCAGCCATTGAAAAGTCTTCGACCTAGTGGAAGGTGCCAAGTGTCCAAACGATGCTACTTCAAAGATAAATCCAAAGAGCAGAGACCCAAAATAAAGACGGGGCTTCCACGTGTCCCAGGCTTATTAAAAGGGATAGAGATGGGGGTTGAATAGTCAAAGAAGAGGAATTCTAGTGGAGGGAGCCAAGTTTTAGTCTAGCGCTACTCCAAAAGTAAAATTTGGGGCGGAGGTTTCCAAACAAGCGCCGAGACTCCACGTGTCAGGGTTAGACTTACTGCCCCGCCAGTGCAAGGAGACTTTGGAAAAATACAAAGGATCCCAAGGAGCTCATGGAAGCCACCATGCATGTCATTCCGTGCAATTTTAAAAGCATAAGGAGTTGAATCTCTAAGATGTGCGAGGTGACACGTGGACCCAGATGGAGCAGGACTTTTAAAAATATTGCGCACTCCGCGACCCCAATCTTTAAATGGTCATTTATCTAGAGTGGAAACTCAGATTTGGGAAAGAGAAGACTTTTTGGAAATGTATCAACACCATCTATGCCATAGAAACATAAAATATCATTCTTAACAGGATTTAGTAGGTGAAAATGAGAAAAAAATTTCCAAGCCATTAATACAGAATTTGATTTCTTCAATTACTAGACTAGATTTAATTTGATCCACTAGGGAACTAGAATTGATAGATTGTAGGAGGATTTGAGAGTGGCATTGATTGATGGTGGTTGAGCTTTCAAAGTAGGATTCAATGCATATCTCAAGGTGGTTGAAGCAAGATTCAAATTCTTCCCTCCTCTCTCTCATTCTTCCTATATATTGTAATGAAGGGGCATATTCAAAGGGTTGGTCATTGTTTCTCCTCTACCCCCTCTCTCTTTCTTCCTTAGGGTAGAATGCAAAGTCTAAGCCTCCTCCCATGGCTCTGTAATGGCATTTTCTTGCCTCTTGCCCACTAATGATGTATCGTGTAACATTTTGGAGCAATAAAATATGTTTCGTGATGCATCTATCCATCCTTGGCTTATTTTGTTGTCTCTTCTTACATATCATCATTACAGGGTATATTGTGCATAATCTGATGTTCGTTGTAGGTCCTAGGAGTTGTTCTTAATGGGTTTTAAAGTGGTGTTTCATGTGAAATCTATCTTTGGTCGTGGTGCATCCTGTCCACCCTCTCCTCTACTCACCTCTCTCCACTTCGGGTAGTTGGATTTGTAATCAACCACTTCCTTTTCTGGTGTATCACCGCTTAGTGTAGGCTCTTCCTCTCTCTCTCTCTCTCCCCTTAGAATGGTTAGATTAGGATATAATAGGTTCTTCCTCCACTAGAGTAGCTTATGGTAGGTATATTAGGAAGTAAGGACCAACTTTCTCCAGAGGTCCATCTCAAGTTTTTGCAAGTCCACAAACTTGAGAGATGGTCCCATGTTGTGCAATCATACTGAATGCTCCACCTCACACCCAGGCCATTAAGTGGTGTTGTGATTCTGCACTAACTATCTTGGCATGCCCAGTGGGATAGGTCTGAAGCACCTTACCACTTCATCTTAGCAGGTTGGTGTGTTACTAGTAAGGTTCAACCTTTTGAGGCACATGTAAACACATCTTCGACTCCATCCGCTCAACAACATCATCTCCGAAGTTGTAAAACTTTTCCATCCATTTCCACCCATCTTCATTCACTTTTATTTCCATATCTCACATTTTTCTTCCATTTCATGAAGTTGTGTAGTCATGAATTCATTCACTTCATGGAATTCATACCTATAGCAGTGCAGTCTTCCTTCAATGTTTTTCC
Organism: Taxus wallichiana var. yunnanensis; assembly: GCA_018340775.1. NCBI lineage: Eukaryota > Viridiplantae > Streptophyta > Pinopsida > Cupressales > Taxaceae > Taxus > Taxus wallichiana. Next base: position 576,429,116 of record CM031242.1, read on the forward strand.
GGCTCCTCCAGATTAGCATAATGATCAGATCCAGAACCATTATACTTACCCATATGAGTAGGGTAAAATTTATTTTGGCCATGGAGCTTATCAAGAGCAAGGGGACGCATACAATGGTGACAACTACATGGAGAATTCTGGTTTTTTAGAGAATATTCAAAGAATGGAGGCTAACTTAGTGCAATCCAAGGATATAGCACAGAGATGAAGGCATTCGAGATTGGTTTTAAGACACCTTGTCCATGGGGAGGCCCTTTTCCAAGACATTACATCCCTCAAGAGAAGATTGAGTTCATGGTTGAAATGTTGCCTCAACTTACACAAAGTGCATTGAGGATATTGAGGCTTATGAGTTGGACACAAGAAAACCTTGTCAATGGGTAATTCCACCACCTCGTAGTTCTTCATTTTCTCTTTCTCAAACTTTATCATTTCAGCATGATCAATAGTCAAGCCCCTCATTTTCTACGCCCCAAGCGTTAATTTATTTCTCCATCTCCGATCTCCCATCCCACCTCAATTCCTCTTCCCTTTTCCCTTACAATTATTCATCCCCTCAAAAAAAATAAGAAGTTACACCTCCCTCCCCACCAAAAAAATAGAAAAAATGGTTGAAACCCAACCTACCACTCCTCTTTCTTTCCCAAGTCCATGTTGGGAAGAGACTCAAGAATCCAGTTAAGGATCACAACAAGAAGGGGAGCTCAAAAGAGAAGAAATGATAGATAATATGAAGAGTTGGGCTGCTAGATTTGAGTTTACAAAGATCCCTTGATGGTTAAGGTAACAAAGGAGGTAAAGGTTGAAGAGATAATGGTGGCTGAGGCTGAGTTTTCAGCAGAGAAGGAACAAAAACAAAATGAAGAAGATCAATAGTCTTTTTCTCTAAATGCAATGTCCCTAATAACACTCTATCTCGAAGTGAATTCTAATCTAATCCAAGCTACACAACCAGTTAAAGAGGAGGAAAAATCAGCTCTAGGTCCCATTGAAGAGGAGTAACTGGGAGAGATCAAATCAGTGTTGAAGCCACTCAATGAAGAAAGCATCATTGAATATTCTTTTATTTCATTTCAAGGGCCTGATTTGATTGATGAACCCATGATGGAGGATGACCATATAGTTCCAGAGGCTCTAAGTTTGTAGTAGGCTGCAGAAGAACCTTCATTTCTTCCTCCCACTTCATCCCCTTCAAACTCTAATGTTGAAGAATATTTTAAGATTTCAAACTTCATGTTGGAGGATGAAGGGAACCATGGTGAGAAAGTTGTAGATCAGGAGGACACCATGGAGGAGGTCGAGCACATGCAATAGGACAACAAGGAGACAAATTATCTGTCTGACTTGGAGGATTGCTTTGATAGAGAGGAGCCTGAGGAAATTACATCATTTACTCCTCTATCACCCACCTTCCAAGCATATGATCTGTTGCCATAAAGGAGGGCATTCAAGAACAATAACCTATGTCTCACAACATCCCTCTAGAACCAAGGTTGGAAGATATGAGTCTTCCATGTTCTTCACAGGAGAAGGAAGAGAAAAGGAAAGAGGATGTCATCATCCCTCTCACACCATCCATCCAAGAAGGTCAAAAAAAGACTCCATTTTTGGAGTTAAATTTCAGAGCAAAGGGCACATTCAAAGGATCAGACCATGCCCAATCAGGTACTTGGCTTCATTGGAGCCAAGAGAGAAGCCAAAACCAGTCATGCCTACTTCAGGGCATGACGATGAGTATCAAAGTACCAAGGGTCATCATCAACACCTCCAGGAGTCCAATGCCAATCAGATTGAGGAGGTATTTTTGGTTGATGTAGATACCTTGATGATTTGGGTGGAGGACTAGCTTATTGTCAGTTTTTCACTCATCCAGGAAGCCATATTCAGTGACAAACCATTTACATGGATGCCCCTTTTAGAAAAGGAAGATATTTCTCCCTTCCTATGGCAAGATTTGTTTAAGCTTTTCTTTCTCTCTAGCTAGAGTAGGAGTAGGAGTAGACTTTGTTTTCAACATAACAAGTGCTTATGCACACTCTACATGTCTCATTTGAGGTATGTATGACTTGATATTTTTTACATGGTGTGTGTTGTTGTGTTTTGTTGCTCTAAGAATGTATCACCATGTAGGGACAGGCGATACTTACAGTTCATTCGGGGATAGGTGAAAGCCCGGGTTAAACAATTTTCTACTCTTAGAAGCCTTGTTCTAAGATTTCTTATGAAAATTGAGAGTGCGTACATGTAGGTAGGCTCAAGCGTCACCAAGTACAAATGGTGGGGCTCGCGGATCGGAGATAGGATCAATATCAAGCTATCATTCTTGGGTCCATGCCCAATGGATGCTTCGAGGCTACTGGTCTCTTCATCTAGTAGGCATGTGTCCCCGTGAGTCGCCAAATTGTTATCCCAAATTCGCCACTAGTAATTTTGGTCAAACAAGACCCCGCACATAAATAAAATCTGAAGGGGATGATTTAGACCTGCAAGCTCACATTCTAGAATGACAAATAAAGGGATAAGAAATCTTAACTCAAGGAGCACAGGGTCAAAATGAGGGTCAAAATGAGGTTGAACAATATAAAAGAAATCAAAGGCCCAAAGGAGGCAAAAAATGAACCTACATAAGAAGAATTTCAAGACATGGCTCCGTTGAATGAACAAATGCTTCAAATACAATAAACAAGTTACACGTAGGCTCTAAAATGAAATAAAGGGGTTAGGGAAGAGAAGATAGTGTCAAAGAAACTAGAGGCTCAAAGGAAAAGAAATGATGAAGGCTCAAAGTATTTGGGCTCTGTAAATGAATCAGAACGAGCCCCAAAATTTCCTAAGTATAAACGTGTTGGTGGAAGCTACCAAGTGTCCAAGCCGCACACCTCCAAAGTTTAAATAAAAAAGGGAGACTCAAACAAGCGCCAAGCCCCCACATGTCTAGAGCCCCAACAATTACACCAACAATTGAAAATTCTTTGATTCAACGAAAGGTTCCAAGTGTCCAAACGGCACTACTTCAAAGATAAATCCAATGAGGGAGACCCAAATGAGTGTGGGCCTTCCACATGTCCTAGGTCCAAAAAGGACAGAGTCGGGGGTTGAATAATCAAAGCACAAGCAGACCAATGGATGGAGCCAAGTTTCGGTGTGGCACTACTCCAAAATTAAAATTTGGGGCGGGTTTCCAAATAAGTGCGAAGCCTCCACGTGTCCAGGGTCAGACTTTTGGCCCCACCAAGCAAGGAGACTTTGGAAAATACAAAGGAGTGAAGGTGCACATGAAGCTGCCACATGTCGATCTGGTGAAATTTTAAAAGCATAAGGAAGGAGCTGAATCTCCAAGATGTGCGAGGCTGCCATGTGGACTGAGTACGAGATAGACTTTTTAAATATTGCACGCCGTGACCCCAATCTTCAAATGGTCATATATTTTGACTAGAAATTCTTATTTGGGTGGGAGAATACCTTTTCAAAATGTCTCAACACTCTCTATGCCATAAAAATATAAAATATCATTCTTAGAAAGCTTTAGTAGCCAAAAAATAGGAAAACGTTTTCCTGGTCATCAATGTAAAATCTAATTTCTTCAACTACTAGACTAGATTTAATTTGATCTACTAGGGAACCAGAATCGACAGATTGTAGGTAGATTTGAGAGGGGCATTGATTGATGGTGGTTGAGATTTCAAAGTAGGATTCAATGCATATCTCAAGGTGGTTGAAGCAAGATTTGAATTCTTCCCTCCTCTCTCTCATTCTTCCTATATATTGTAATGAAGGGGCATATTCAAAGGTTTGGTCATTGTTTCTCCTTTTCCCCCTCTCTCTTTCTTCCTTAAGGTAGAATGTGAAGTCTAAGCCTCCTCCCATGGCTTTGTAATGGTGTTTTCTTACCTCTTGCCCACTAATGATGTACCATGTAACATTTTGGAGCAATAAAATATGTTTTGTGATGCATCTATCCATCCTTGGCTTATTTTGTTGTCTCTTCTTACCTCTCATCGTTGTAGGGTATATTGTGCATAATTTTATGTTCATTGTAGGTATTGGAAGCTATGCATAATGGGTTTTGAATTGATTTTCTTTTGAAATCTATCTCTAGTCATGGTGGTGCATTCTGTCCACCCTCTCCTCTACTCACCTCTCTCCACTTCATGTAGTTGGATTTGTGATCAACCACTTCCTTTTCTGGTCTATCACCGCTTAGTGTAGGCTCTTCCTCTCTCTCTCTCTCTCCCCTTGGAATGGTTAGATTAGGATAGAATAGGTTTTGCCCTGCCTTTGGAGTAGCTTGTGGCAAGTAGATTAGGAAGCAAGAAACAACTTTCTCCAAAGGTCCATCTCAAGTTTTGCAAGTCCCGTAGCTTGAGAGATGGTCCCATGTTGTGCAATCACACTAAATGCTCCATCTCACACCTAGGGCATTCGGAAGTGCTATGATTCTACACTAACAGGTTCTTTTGAAAAAATTAATGTAAGTCCTTAACCCCTCCTTGGCTTGGCAATGTGGCATATACTTGATTTATCATTACAACCTTTGTCCAAGGTAATGCTAAGGCTTCAATTTGACCTCCTTTGTTTATCATATCCATAATGATTTGTCCCTCTTCTTGCACATTAGTCATATAAAACAGACTTTTAATAAGGTTGAGGTAATGATTATATTTGAATTATTTGATTACCTTTTGAACATTAGTGAATAATATTCATACCTTTCAAAATCATTGGCATGGACTAAGGTTGGGCAATTATTATTAGCTTTGATATTTATGGGGAAAACTATAGTCAATAACCATAATAATTAGTTGAGGAGGGCCCTTTCTCCACGATGGGCCGACCCTTGAAATTTCAAAGTGACGATACTTTGACTTTGATTGGATTAGGGTTTTCTTGATGTTTGACATGTGTGTACTTTTATGACTTTTGTTGATTTACACTAACTCACTTTGAATTAGATGGAAAAATATTCAAACCCTACTCATTTTTACATTCTCACTTGAGCTCTTCTCAAGCTAGTGGAGCATTCTAGAAATTTTGTTTTTGCCACCATTATAGTTGATTTCTTAAGCTCTTTTTTTCTTTTCAATAATAGAGGCATATTCCTGGTATTTTGTCCTTAATATTTCATTTTTGGAAGCTTTCGAACTCGCATGAAGGCTTTTGTAGAGATTCTGGTTTTCGTGATGAATTTTTGCACTATTTGCTCTATTTCACCATTAATTTCTTTGTTTAGAGATTGTTGAGGACATGTATATGTGTTTTTATTTACCTCTGAATGTACTTTTCTCTATGATGAGGGTTTCTTTAATTCTCATTGGAAAGGTGGTGCCATATTGTTTGTAAGAGAGAATTCTAAATCTGGTTATTTGACCAATCCTACTTCTAATTTGAATGCATTTTTTTATAAGTTTTCAAGCATTATTACTTCATCCCAAATATGGGTCTCATGATTTTAGCTCCTAGTTAAGCTATTAGAGTTAAGGTTAGCTTGTTTATGGTTTTGATCACAACAACTTGAAATTTAAAACTGCTGACCCTTTCTTGCTTATGGCTTCATTGTTTAAGGTTTCTCAAACTGGGTGCAACTCTTTAAAATTGGTAAATAATGTTTAACCCTTTCTATTATCCTGGATTTTTTAAAAGTTATTCATTTATTCTTTGTGTCTCTCATAACCCCCATTCGCATTTAACTATTTGGTCATTCTTCTTATATGCATCTTTGGGTTGTATTTTAACATGCACATGGTTGTTGTTTCCACTTTGGAGTTTGATTTCTATATTACTTTGTTCATTACCATTTGAAATATTTGATCTATCTTCCTTTTTCTAGAGCTCGAGATAACACACTCTACCATGAATTTCGCTTCTAGATTGCTTTCTTGAAAATGTGAGTTGTATTGACATTTTGGTTTCTCCAATTTTACGCCTTTAGATTTTATGTATTTTGATGGCCGATTTTATACGTATAATTTATGAGCACCTTTGTCTAGTTGCAACTATATAATAGAAAGCACTTCTTAAAACTCTTAACACTTGAATATGTATTAACATTGTTTCTCTAGAACTAAGCATGTAATTGCTTTAGAATTTTAAAATGATTGTGATGTTGTAAATTGTTTCTCTCATGAAGTGATTTCCATCTGTTATCATTCCTTTTCTATTTTGAGATTTGTATAGCACTTTCACTTTAATAATGCATTTCAAAACTGAGAAATTGTATCTTGTGTTTTTGGCTATAATTACGCAATATGTGTAACTTTCTTTGCAAATTCATCTTTGTATTTGAAAAGATACCCATATAGTTGAATTTTTAGCTTTTTATAGCTCACATCACTTCTTGAAATCTGTTGATTTTGAAAGATATATGATTATATATTTATAAGATGAAGATTTAACCTCTCTTTAGGTCAACTGTACTTGATGTGATCTAAAATTTGTGCTTGGTGATTTTTCCAAGTTATGGTCAGTTGAAAAGTTTTGTAAGTCAATGGCTTAAAAACTCATGGCAAATCTATATTATTTTCCTGAACTCTGGAATGAGAACTTGAGGCTTGATCTTTATTGAATGTTCGTACCTTTCTGAACTGCATTTCTTTCTTCATTTGTGCTTTGTAAATCATGAAAACTTCTAGATATGAACCCCCTGAATTTGTTGCTTAAGTGTTTTACTTGTTCTACAACTTGTAATGTGAAGACATGATGAACATAGATGGATGAGCCTATAGCTAAAAACTAAAAACTTTTACTTTGTTTCTTAACTAGTCGCCATGTAGGTCTTGCATCAAAACTTTTTATTTTGAACCTTCCTTTGATTTCCAAGCTGCTATGGTTCTTTGCTTTATTGTGTTGCTTCCTTTACAATGGAAATTTGAATGTTGCATTTCTTGATATTGTAAACCCTGTAATTTTCTCCTTGAAGGCTGAAAATGAATACTTTTGAACTTAACGAATGATGTAGCAAAATTTTAATTCCATTCTCTTCTTAGCTTATGATATTTTGTACTTGTACTTATCTACTACAATCTTAAAAAAATTGAGATATACTTGTAACTTTCCTTTGAATACCATATTTGTCACTTTTGAATGCATTTTTTTAAAACTGGAAATATAAGGAGTTAAAATAAAACCCTGAGCTCAATATTGACACCATTTTATTCTCTTTTCCAGGTACTATGATGCATATTGTAGAGGATAGCTGGAACAACAATTCTGAAAGAAAATAACATCTCCTCAAGGAAATGACAAGTTTCATTTACCTCCTTACATTTTCAATTTCATAAATATATGCATTCCTTCTCTTTAGTTATTTCTCACGGCTTGTGTGAGAAAAATATGCACAATTATTCCTCATGAATAAATGAAAATATTTTCGTGTAATGAGATGTATGATGTTCCTTTTGAACTTACCGCGCTCATTATAAATGCAAACTTCTTGTAAAAATGTACCTTTTCCTTCAAACCTGTAACTTGTTTGCAGTTTAAGAACATCATGTCTGGTACATGCTGCCATTTCTTCCTTCCTCAGGGATTTGCAATGGTCGTTTATGGTTGTTGCATAGTTATGATGAGGGTAACAAATGGAATGGATGCATCTTTGAGGCATGTCATTCTGTAATTACACCCAAGTTGTAGTTTTGATCCAAATGTGGCTTCCAAGATTGTCCAAAACCAAAAAATTAAAATCGGATCTTATTCCGAGGTGGCAAACCCAAACATAGCCAAACTTGTAACCTGACCAATCTAAGAAACTCAAAAGTTTTGAGTTGACCTTGTTTTCACGAGGTTCAAAAAATGTCAACACCTCCGAAGCATCAAAAATAACTCCGTATACCTCCCAGAGGAATCACAAAACAACTCCATATACCTCTCAAAGCATAAAAAAAAACTCCATATACCTCTCGAAGCATCACAAAACAACTAATTATACCTCCCAAGCATCAAAAATAACTCCATATACCTCCCAAGCAATAAAATAAATACAAATTTTCATTTTGGCTCGTAAAAGAGGTCATCACCCTATGGCCGTAAACGCACATAGAGTCTAGACACCCCTAACCCAAGTGACATAATAAATCATGGTTAAACAACCCGCTAGTTATTTGTAACTCCTTGGGGCATACCCACATACAAAAAGTAGGTCCATAGGTTCAACCACTCCATGGTGAATCCCATGACCCTATTCCAACACATTACAACATTAGAACCAGCATAACAATCTGTTTCAAATGCCAAGTGGAAAAAATCCCAAGCCTTGGGCTAGGCTATAAAAAAATTAAACTTGATACACAAATTTAAAACTAAGAAAAACAAATGGCCAAATAGCCATAGTTAGTGCAAAAATCCACATGTTAGTGCAACAACCAAATAAAATGCCCAAAATATAAGAACACATCAATCAAGAAAATTGTTAGTTCTGACAAGAAAAGAGATAATGATCAATTTATGAATAAAATACATATAGAAAAATAACACATGTTACAATCACTATGTTTATTCATACGACCACCAAGGGGTACTCAACGAGTTGTTGGCACTCGGACATCGAGCCTTAACTTGTAAAATAACATATCAAATAATACAACTGTCATAATCTCTATCTGAATCATCCCTCCATACTCCCACAAGCCTCAACATAGTGAAAATCACATAGGATTGTTTGGTGGAAACCCACATAGGAAAGAGCGGGGATACCAGTTTCCTTAATTTTAGCCTAAGGTGGTGCGCATCCACAATATAATGAACAAGCGTAAAGTATACTAAATAGATAGAAGTGGGTTTTCATTTTATAAAATATTCCACTTCCTCACTTGTACTTGGCTCAAGATTATGATAACCTAGTCCACACCTCTCTCTCTCCAAACATACACTCTTAACTATTGTTCCCCTTACGGTCATCTAGTGCAAGGTTTACAACATAACACATAACTACATTACTAACACAATGGTGATTCACACACATTAACCATAACATCTTATGCATGGTATATATATAGGGTATAACAAAATCATTACTTTCACGGGTTACAATACATCATGTTTCCACATAATTCACCCTAAGTGCAATTATTGTACACTAGACATCATACATTTACCATATGCCCCTTAATCATTACATGACCCATCACCTATTACATGAATTATACGTAAGATGAACACAGTGACTAACATTACAACATACAGTCAATTGCAATATAACATGGTGACACACAATTCATCACAATATGGTGGCAACACCATGATACAATCCCATTCACTATACACCAATCTTTTCATACAACTCATCAACACAACTACATATCACAAAATACCAAAATGTTCCCACACTCTGTAATCCACAAAAAACATTCTTTTCACGCACAATAAGGCAACACATCACACATGAATTCCTCATTGAGTCCATGAAATGGATGGTGAATAACCTCATCACAAGCACATCAACATGATAAAAATACTTACTAAGTGACATGCACAACATGTTTGTTCATAATATCACAATTACAATGTTGGTCACATCACAAAATTACTCTTCCCAACTTCACCACCAACATGCTCAATCATTGAAACTCTAATCCACCCAAAAGGTTTGAGAGCATGAACCTCCCCTCTGATACCAAGTGTAATGCTAAAATTTTGCACACACAAAACAACACAAAAATACTAGAATAATTTTTTTATTGACTTAAAACACTACGGGAGATCACTTAGGACAACTCACAACACATGATATGTTTGCACAACATTAAACCACATAGATATCATAAACAAAAATGTGATGCACATCAAGGCCACTTATTTTTTTCAAATAACAAGGCACAACATAATGATTGAACTATAGAATAAACTTGTAGGTAGGGTCATGTTATCTCTCATAAGTACACCCTTGTTGAGAGATGACAGTAGGGGTTCTAAGCTTTCTTTATCTATCACTTCTGTAGATACAATGAAAACACCTCAGTTTTGTGGGTATACCTATTGTTGAGGTGAGTCTCTAGAATCAAGGTTGGTTCCTTATTGATGTATCCTAAACTATTTCTTTTTGGGTTTTGAGGGTAAAAATATGTTGTAACTAAATTAAAATTGGGTGATAATCCAAATTTTTTGAGGTATTTCACTGAGTATATACATAATAAAATTGATAACAAATTGCAAATGCACAAGCCAATGGTTTTCAACAGAATCTTAAGGTAAACTACTTATGTATTGAGGGATAAATCACAACAACACATCAAGATAAAAATAGACACTAAGACTATGTAGGAAGTACCAGTTTTGCAGCAAGGTAAAATAATTAAATCAAGGAATTAACATTCACAAGAGATAATAGAAAGATACACACCACTGCAAATAATTGGAAAGGAATTAAGCTGGAAAAAATATGCTTCAACACTCATGTGTCCAAAAATTCATCCTTTGTGCCTTACTAGTGCACACAATATATAGAAAAATACTTCACCCAACCCCTCCTAAAAATAGACTACATTCGTACTCACCCATGCATGCTAATTTTACCCCTTTATCATGAATAAATAAAGGAATAAAAATAGACATGTTGATTCTTATTTACAAAAATACACTTAGTCAAAGTGTAGTTGATCGCTTCTTTTTTAATGCAATAATAAACTCTCGGTGAATAATTTGGCTAATATTAGGCTTCTCTTGATCTATAGGTCTTTAAGAATGCAAGTGCATATTATTTTTCTTCTTGTGCATGATGTGACACCTATTCATTATCCTCTTGCATGGCATTTTGTCTTTATCTCTGTTATGTCCTTTTTGGAGGCATCCAAAAATACCACACTGTATAAGAAATGAAAAATAATGCATTTATACTCGTACATAAAATTAAGAACTCATCCCATGGGGACCACTATGTCCATGTGCACATGCTCAACCATTGTCTTCTTGCAGTTAGTGGGGCCACCTTTGTGCACATACTGAGTAACAAGGTATCTTCCTCCTTTCAGACGAGGTTATCTTAAAAAAAAGGTATGTTGCAAAGTTTAAGGTAAATAATTCTCTTGACCTTATTTTACCATCATTGGTCACCTTTTTGACTTAGGATGGAATATACTATTCTTCAAATAATAGTCATGTTGATTATTATGAACCCCATAATTACCTTGCATATACTTTGATCATTGGCTAACCTTGAATTTATCATTGCATATATGAATTTTGGGCTCCTTTTGATAATAATCAATTATGCATATTTTAAAAGAGACCCTAATAGAGGTTAAACCATGATGGTATAGAGCCTAGTCAAAATGGACAATTATTAAAGTGGGAAAGGAGTCCCCCTCCTCATGATGAATCACCCCTTCATTGTTTTTCGGTGGCAATTAACTTTGGGTGAGTTAGGATTTTTTGTGATCCTTCCAAGTACATTGTTTAACCTTTGAGTTGACTTCAATAACTCATTGGTTGGGTTACGTAGGCAAAAGCTTTGGAAACCTATTCATTTTTATATTTTTTAGCTTTCTATGGGCTATAGAAACTCTGCGAAAAACATTTTGTGCCATCATTGATGAATGTTTGAAGATATAGTGCATTTATTCAGTTTTTGGGCCTCCGTTGAATTAAAAAAATTTGTGGTATTTGTTTTTGTTTCACCGAGAGGGTATACTAGTTCATTGTTCTCGATTATGGTCCCTAAATTTGTGGTTTTCATTTTCATGGGTCATGGCCATTGAAGAAACTCGAGATTTGTGATTTCTTAGAGGCCCTGTTGTCTCATTTCAAACTTTGGTATATTCTCTTTACTGTTCTCTATATTTTTGTGCATAAGCACCGGATCTCGAAAAATGAGGTTCATCATTTTGTGTAAATTTTAAGATTTGTCTTTGTGTTGAAGCTTTTTGGGAAAGGGTTTTATTCTCTAACTACCATTGATAAAGCTTATGGTGATGGATTTGTTGAGTCACCATTATCAAATTATGCAGCCCATTTTTTAGAGGAATGACTTGGTTTTCCATTCCGTGATCTCATCCATTCCTAAATTTATGGGTTTCTTATTTGTGCCTTTGTTGTGCCATTATCATGTGCTTCTCGAGCTCTAGTTCATTTCTCCATTTTGGAGCTCTTGTTAGAGTTTTGAATCCTTGTTTGCTAGCTCGGTGAGGGAATTTTAATTTTGAACTCTATCTTGAGCTCGGTTACTTGAGCCTTTCTAATAAGTAAAATCTACTCTTTCATTTATATCCTGGGTATCTATTTTGCGTTGGGCTTTTCCTGTCAAACATGAAGGTTTTATGAATATGAATATTTTCTTGAGGCCATTTGACGCTCAACTAGGTTTAGGTTTGTATTTTGTGGCTTCAACTATAGATTTATTTTTTATTTCTCAGAAGCTCATGTCATTGATTTACTTGAACTACATCTATTATGACCTTAATGCGCTTTTCTATCATGTGAGCTTGAATTGATTGTATAGCTTTGCTTTCATCTATGTGTTTCCTTTTGTTTCAGATCTACAAGTTGGACTCTACAGTTTACACTTAATGAGTTTATTCTTATACTTGGCTGCCATTTTGAGTCGTACACTTTGATAAGTTTTCATTTATTGAAACTTGAACCCTCTAGAAAGATACTTTACATTTGATCTTTGTGATCTAACAACTTTTGAGACTTGACCTATACTTGTTAAAATTACAATCCTTCATAATGATGTAATATGAACCTTGATGGTTGAGTAACAATAATCATAGAAGGCTGAAACAATATCATTTTATATAATTATGCATTATTTTTGATGTGGTGGGAATCTTGTTCTTGTGCAAAATCTTGAATGCTTTCTTTTTATAACCTACAATTTTATTCTCGCCGTTTATCATTGAGATGGATTTCTCTGTTATGACTGTGTTGTACTCTAGCCTATGATAAAATTTGTGTTCCTATGCCAATTTCAAATAGACATCCTTAACTTTTCTTTGTAAGCATGATGCAAACCTATGCTTTTTTTTTTCTTGTACTCCTATAATAGTTGGAAATGATGTCATGCATTAATATTATACTATCATGTTATTTGCTTGTAACATAATTTTTGTTCTAAAACAATATGTTCTGGAATGATGATTCAAGGATGATATTGTAACTTAAGTCACTTCTTTCCTTGTAATGTATAGGAGTAAAAGATATTGCAGAAACTTTATCCTTAATTTGTAAGGAAATATGCATGGTTGCATGGACATGATACTAATTTCATCTTATCTTTTTCTGTAATCATAACATGAACATGAGTAATATATGCCTGCACACTAAAATAAATAGTTAGAAAAATAAGTAAAGGCTAGAAGCCTTCCTTCTAATGTTGATTCCTTACTGTGACATTCTTCTGAAGATGATATTCTCCATTCCTTTTTGTAATTCTAATTTTAAGTGCATTACTTAAAAGTCCAATTATTTAAAATTGTGAATACCACAAGATTGAAATCTTGAGCTCTAACAAAATCTCTTTCTTTTTATGTGTAATGGCAACAAATGGAGAAGATGGTGAAGAGGGAGCAATGAGGACAACAACTCAACCCAAATTGATGGAAATCTAGGAAATGATGGATTCCATTCTTTCTTTGTTCACAACTTTACGTATATGTACTTTTATTTTTGTTCTTGTTTTTAGATTTATTCCCACGGATTGTGTGGGTTCATTGTACTATTATTCCTTATGAATAAATCAAAATATTTTCATGTAATGAGATGCATGTCTTTCCTTTCTCTACTTTCTTCATTTGTATGGATAAAAAATGAACTTGTACAACTCACAACACTTAAATAATTCACTTAATCATTGGAATAAATTCAATTGAATCATACTGTTATCTCTTGAAAGTGCACTTTGTAGATAGATGACTATAGGTGTTCTAAGCATGCTCTGGATCTCTCTCTTTTGTAGATATAATGGAAACACCTCAGGTCTGTGGGTATACCTATTGTTGAGGTGAGTCTCAGTATCAAGGCAGTTCCTTTTGATGTATCATAAACTAATTTTTTAGGGGTTTAAGGGTAAGAAGATGACTATAACTGGATTGAAAACTAGGGTGATACACCAAACTTGTTGAGGGCTTTGATTTGGTACATGCATAATCAATTTGAGAATGGATTGTAGATGCACAAACGAATATTTTTTAGCATAATATTAAGGAAAACCACTTAGTGTGTTGATGGAATGAGTCACAATAATATAACAAGAAAACATGCACACTAATATTATGCAGAAATTGCTAAATTTTCAGCAAGGTAAGATGATTAATCAGGAAATTTTTACATTCACAAGAATTAATAAGATATAAACAACACTGTGAATAATCATAAAGGCAGAAATCAATTCTCATTCAAAGGGAAAAACTGGAAAAAAATTCCTCTTCTATGCCTTGCAATTGCACACAATATATAGCAAGTTTCTTCATCCTATCTACCCTAAAAATAGGCTAAGATTTGTACTCGCCCATGCATTCTATTTTTACTCTTTAATCATAAATAATAAAGGGATAAAAATAGTATGCTAATTACAATGAGGCTACTAAGGCTTGAGTACAAAAATAACTCAGTCAAACTGCAATTGACTGATCTATTTTTAAAATGAAAAGGGATGAATAACTTGGCTAATAATAATCTTTTCTTGATGAGAAAGTCTTCTCCAATACATGCAACTTGTCTTCAACTGATTGATGTGACATTTTCCTTAGTGTTTTATCCTTTGAATGATATTCTTGACATTCTTTAATTCTTCTTTTTTGGATGCACATGCAAAAATAACATCTATGTGTAAGAAAAAAATAATTCCTTTATTTACAATACTTGGCAAAATAATTCACCCATGCATCCATCTTGATAGGGACCACCTTTGGTTCTGATGTTGACATTTGTTTTGTCTTCTTGTGGTCACATGAAGAATTACACTGAGCAAATATAATTTGATCATTTTCAAACCCTCCCACTGTGGGGACCACCAATGATGTGTGCACACCTTGACTTCATAAGGGTTCCTTTGAACTTGGCATACATGACCTATCTTTTGATTATTCGATATAAGCTAAAGTCTTATTTTACTCATGTCACTTTATTCAAACAATAATAGAATCTTTTTGAAAATATGGGTCACATGATCCCTTTGCATAATAATTGAATAAATACTATGTTGATCCGCCTTGAATTAAATAGCAAATACATAGTTTACTTTGGGCCTCTCTCAATTTGTATGGCATAAGGCATAGGGTTTTTCAAATTTTGATTAATAATGATTTGATTTATTATTTTTTCGATGTTGATTTTTTGTCGAAGTATATGGTTTAGACCTTTAATGGTCAATGGAAATGATTTGATGTGATTAATATGGGGCTAGTCTCATCTTTGCACGATGACTCAACCCATCTATTTTCTTTTCGGTACTCTGCATTTATTTTATTGGCATCTGTGAACAAATGGTGACCGTTTATCCTTTTATGCTCAATCCATTACCATTGATCCTTATGCATCTCGATCTAAGCGAGATGTGGGTGGTTGCGAGGTTTTAATTGTAATCTTATTTAGCATCATCGATTTTATATCATGATCATAATGAATCATTGATCTTTTTAAGGGATTACGAGTTTCATTGATTTGGTTCACTATATGGTTTTGTGCTCAATTATTGGTTTTCTAATCTCTGACCCTTGTTGATCTCAAACCATTGATTTTTAGCTTGATAGTTGGCTCGGGTTATCATTAGACACCGTTAACCCTTAACTCACTAGTTGAGTTAGTTTATCATGAGTTGGTTGGTGAAAATGTTATTTAGAACCGAGATCGATCACTTCATATGCATGCCCATTTTGGAGGGAAAATCCCTAGAAAATTTGTATTAGGTTGTCATTTATGCATACTAGAGCTCGATTTTCCTCTCGAACCTATTTCATGGTGAAGCTCGAATGCTAATCTTACTTTCATTTTTACTATCCGGGATCAAAGCACAATTTTTATGAAGGTGTTTGAGGTTTTTTTGTTTCCAACTCGGCATTTATCTTTGAGATTGGAGGTCACTCATGATTCAAGAGCATCTATGAGATTTTGTAGTATTTCGAACTCTCTGAAAAATGAATACGTAGTTGTTTATTGTTTTTTTGCTCTGAATCTTCCATGACAAACATATGGAGCTCTGGTTTAGTAGTTCAAAACCACGGATCTAGTTGATTTTTGTTCACTGTAGATACTCATTACCATGCATTCGAACTTGGTTGAGATCTGGGTGTCATCTTTCTTTCACTACCTTTTGAATATATTTTGAATGTTTTGACAAACCATCTTCTAAAGTGGTGAGTTATTGATTTTGTGGTTGCAACCTCAATGATTTCTTCATGTCCTTAATTTCGATTAGAAAGCATCTCAGAACTAGTTGAAATATTGGGTTTTGTTGTGCACCGATACCTATATTTTCTTAATATTTTCCATACTTTTCTTGCTTGGCCATTAATAAAATGAGCTCCAAAGATTTTGTATTCATCATGTTTTCTCTGTATTCTACCCAATTTGAGGATTTCGACAATATCATTCTAAAACGGTGAGTTTCTTGCTCGAAATTTGTCGCTTTTGAAGCTTGTACTATGCATATGATGGAGGTGTTGGCTAAATATGAACACTATTGTTAGAAGAATAAATTTGTACTTTTATCCCTTGTTTGTGAAGATTTGAACATTGACACACCCTTGTGTAAATTTTTTTCATTGTTGAAGTCATAGAAAACAAAGGTTTCATTTTTTCTACTGGGCCTCAAAATTTCCTTAGCTCATTTCATTGTATTTGACATGTAACTCGGAGTTTCTCCATCTTGACCTGAAGGTGAGTATCTCCATTTACATTATTTTATCATTAGGTTTACGCTTTATGCTTTGACTTGTTTATTCGCTATTAGGGTTTTAATGTTTTCTGTGGTTTGAATTCCATGGCTCTATTCTGTGTCATTTTGAAATGTAAAACCCAAACTCTCATTCTTTGCTATGAGATTTGCTTCTCACCTTGTGGGTCAAGTTTTTTTGTTCCAAAATAACCCCCTGTAACTCTTCAAACAAGTGTTTGTCAAAGATATTATTGTTATCATAAGCCTTATGCTTGCCAAAATTTTCCTTCAGAGCTTTCTTCTCTAGACTATACATGGATTACACATGCTTTGTATAATCTATTAGAAGAGTTTATGTTTTGGCTTTATATAATCATTAGCTTAGTACTTGCACTTACTTCTCATTACCCTAGGATAGTTCTATTGTAGGTTAGGGTTGAATTTTTTTGGAATGGTGGATTTCTTTCTGAACTTCTGCCACTTAGTTGATGAATTTCATCCTTTATTGATCTTTGAAATAGTTGAGAATTGTATCCATTTGTTCCTCTATTACCATTTCTTGAGCCCTTGTAGTTGTCTTATTTTATTTGCATTCATTCTTACCTTCTACTGTTACTTGTAAGAAAGATAATGACTTGCTTCTTTTGTATTGGTTTGCATCATGATAACTTGTTGATGAGGTTGCATAGTGGAATTTCTATTGACTGCTACAACTTTAACTTGATATGATGTTCTCACTTTCATGCTCTATTCTAGATTTTGATGAGAAATTAATATAGATGTTGAAAAATCTCTGAGAATTTGTTATTCTTCAATCCCTTGAGGCTTGATGAATCTTTGAGTTGTCTTATCATTATATTGTTGTACTTTGGCTCCTCAACTACTCTTAAGATAGTTACTTAACATACCATTCATACCAACTGGGTTTGCATTTCTGTAACTATGGTGCATTCGCAAGATCAACTTAACTAAAATCACCTCCTGAAGCTTTATATGCTTAACTCTTTGCATGGTAGTTGGAATTTTGAGCTCTGCTTGTTAGACCTCCATATATCTGAATTGGTTGCTTCTTAGAAAAGTGTATTAAATTCATTTGAAAAGCTTCCACTTTTGAACTGGTTCACTTTCTTTCTTTTGTAGCTCCATTACCAAACTGTTTCAAATATTGTACTTAATCATTTATTAGTGAATCAATGTTGTTGAAATTATTAAATCAAGACACTATTGTAAGTCAATTTTGTTGGTGATGTCTGTAGAACACTTTCTTTGATGTATGCACTCTGTTGATCTTAGCTTCAAAGGTATAATTAATCCATTGTGATGAACCTCCATAAGCTGAAACAAATGGTAGTTTTCCTTTGTCTGTACCTGAATTTTGATGAATCCTTACTTGTGTTAGGTAGCATTCTGCATAGATAAATGCATTACTATTTTGTAGCTTTACTCCATTTTTTCCTAGATGCACCTTCAATCTGAACTGAAACTCTTTCTATCCTTATCATAGACTGTAAATGTGCTTGATCAGTTCATTACTATGCAACTTTAGTCTTGATTTTGACTGTTCAAAATGTGACATGCAATGATTGCCTCTTATATGACCTCATCAATATTTAGCTTCTTGGAAAGTTGTTTTTGTCCTTGTAAATACAATAGTTAGTATTATCTTTTCATCTACTACATGTACCTTTCTTTTGTAATCTTCCATCTACAGTTCCTTTTTATGGGACAACTCATAAATCTGTATCATGTAGATTCTTTCAGCAAGTATTTCATTTCTGCACAGTAATCATTTTTGCAAAATATTTTTTCTTTCTCATCTGCAAATTGTACCTACACACTTAAAGAAATAGTTAGAAAACATCTAGGATTTTTGGCCTCTCTTATTTCCATAGTTTTTTTCTTTTATTTTTCTTCTCAGAAATGATTGTGTAGATCATATGTGTTGTTGTAGAATACTGCTCTTACAAATTTTGTACATGTCTTTCCTGTAACTTATACCTCATGATGTCAGGAGATCCATTTGCATGAAATTAGATAGTACAGAATATGGATCAAAACCTTGAGCTTGTGACTGACATTATTTCATTTTTGTTTCCCAGGTACAATGCCAATGTGGATAGCAAGGATGAAGATGGAGTAAGATGGAGCTGGAAGTAGAGCAACAGAGATGAGAGAAACCCAAGGAAATGATGGTTTTTTCATACTCCTTTACTTTTATTTTCATGCACATGTACCTTCTACTTCAGTAGTTATGAATTGCTTTTGAGTTACATCCCATGGCTTGTGTGGGAAACATTGAAATTCCTTATGAATAAAACATTAAATTCTAGAACTGAGTTGTGTACTTATTTTTGCATTTTAGTTTTATGTATGGATTGTATAACAAACTAAAAAACTCAATAACATAATTGGATGTATTTAATCATGAAGGAAAGAACTTTAAAATACCTACAACTTTAGTAATGAACTCTCAATTATTGTAATCTACAACTTTGTTTGTTGTTCCAAAAATTAACACTCCACTTATTCTGTAATTTTGGTCTTCATCAAGCTAATACATTTGTCCTTAGGGATTTTGTGTTCTCTTGTTGAAGATAAACATGGAATTGCAGACTATGTGATTTGTTACATTTTGTAATAGCACACATAGCTGCAAATTACATGTAATCATTAATTTAATGCAACAAAACAAATATTAAACTAAATGAACCTCCCCTAGCTTAGGTCCATTTCAGAAATGCCATCCATCGTAAAAAAGTTTTGAGTTGCCCATTTTTACACAAGTGCAAAAATTGCCAACATGTACCCTTTTGACACTCACTAGAAATGCAAAGATAGTTGTAAAACTATACCTCCTTCAAACCTGCAACTTGTTTGCAACTTTAGAACATCATTTTTGATACATTTTTCCCTTCCTACCTTCCTCGGGGCCTTGCAATGGTAATTAACGGTTGTTGTAAAGTTCTAACGAATGTAGAAAATTGTAATGGTTACATCTATGAGGTATGACATTCGGAACTACACCGACTTGCTAATTTGATTCAAATGTGACTCCCAAGACTGTCCAAAACTAAAAACTAAAAATGGTATCCTCATTCGAGATGTCTATCATGGACACAAATCAAAAATTTTAATCACAACTGAGAAAATTAAAAGTTTCAAGTTGACATGTTCGCATGGGGTGCAAAAATTGTCAACCGGTCCTTTCCACATTTATTACAAATACGTTTCAATCTTAACTTAACTTCTATAAGGACTCATAATATGTTATTAATACATTTCTTTTCCTTTATTGCTAGATTTAATTCATATAGTTCAACATTTAACTTGCATGTGTATATATCATTTAATAAAGATCATCTACATTATTTCAATTACTTTTTTAATTCATTCATTCATTAACAAGATAGTTATTTACACATAGGATTATTTACATACACACATGGCTACGGTGAATTATCCCTAGTATTCACTCCTAAACGAATGTATCTTAATCTTATATCATACCTCCATTACACAATGGAACAAGTGTAATTCCAAAGGATGTGAAGTTCAACTTTTTTGTTTAAGGATTTATGGTCGTGTTTCTTTCACTCATTTATAATTGATAGTGTATTTAGTACATAATAGGTATTATGGGGGAAAAAATATCCATAGCGAGAGGTTTTAATCACATTACAAGGAAGATCATGTTTCACTTTCCTATGGAATAACATCCCATGATTACACTTCCCAAGGCAAAACATCAATTATAAGTTTACTATAGTTATGCTCCAACAATTAGTTAAGGATTTGAAGGCTCTAAACATGGAAACATACTTCCTTATTTTCTTGTTTCTAGATTAGGTTTCCTAAGTATCATTTTACGTCTGACTTAAGAGGTTTTATTTTTCCCTAACTAGGTTCATATAATTTTTGTAATGAATTTTGTAGACTATTTGTTAATAGGGGCATTTATATCCTCATGAGACTACTAGTCTTTATCTTAGGGATTTGTCTCTAAGAACATGATCACCTAGTTTCACATCAGACATCCATTACCTAATAGGACTAGTGGGAGAGCAAGATGGAGTAGTTCATAATTTTAAGGGGGTTAAGGTTCGCATTAGATTTTTAAAAACATGGGTCTCACTTCTCAACAAAAGATGGTTTAAAGATGATATGATAATGACCTAAATTTAACCTTTCTCCAAAAACATAATCTAATGGTTACGTTTTCACAAACTAATCATATAATAAAGTGTTGTTAAGTTTCATGATTAAATCTTAGTATTTCACAATTAAACCCAAGTGATAATTGAGATTTTGTATTGAGTTCATTCGAATCCCAACTTTTAAAGGTGACTTCCAAGGCTAGTTGGTGATCTTCGCCACTCAACATGTATGTCAGTCCAAGAGGATTTTATTCTATGTTTAATGTTGGTTCCTAAAGATTAATACCTTAAAAGAACACATTCTCCATACTACACACATGACTAATAATCCTATAAGGGAACTACGTACTCTAGATAATGTTTGACCATGTCATTCTTAATCGATGGGTTCATGATGTTTTTGCTAAGAATACAAAGTTATGGTTATAAAATCAACTAGGGATGTTATTTACTTAAGAAATAAGGTTCCATCGAGTGTAAAGATAGAATTTCACTCTAAGGTTTGTGTTTCTTATGTTAATGGAATTACAAAGAAAGTATAGTTATGCACCAATTTTAACTAAAGTTGAGTATTATATTTAGGTTGATTTTGTATATTTATATGTTACATAAAACAACACTCTAGAGATTTAATCATAAATTTCAAAAAGAGAATGTGCTCTAAGATGTCAAATTCAATTTTAGCTAACATATTTAACCAACCTTTACAATAAAAATTGGGGATCAAAATAACACCCATGTTTAGATGAACATTTCCATTAAACACTACCATCTTAAAAAGAATACAATAATTCAATAATAAGTCCTTTAATACTTCAAAAAATGTTGAATTATCCTCTACAATTACATTTACATATAGATCAACCCCCTTTTTTCCATATGTAAATCTTAATTAAAATAAAGCCTTTTGTTAAATGCATATTTCCCTAAAGCACCCCTAAAACCTGTTAGAATTTGAGGATTCTAATAAATATGGATTTAATCAACTTACATATTACATAATATTACAATAAATATTTAAATAAATATTACATCATAACATAAGTAAATAAAGAAATACTTACAGAAATAAATAACATAGGTGACACCGTATTTATAATGAAAAACCCCAATAGGGTAAATAACACTTTGTAAATAACCTTTTACTTCAAAGAACTTATTTTACATACAAGAAGATCACCTTCTCCTTTGAAACCCTATTTACTAAGGGTAAAACCAAATCACTTGATTTACACACCTTTGATATATTTCCCAAATATATCAAATGAGGACCTTAAGTCTTTTTATATAAGGTGATTGGGTATGTCTCTCGACCCACCTTTTAATCTAAAATGGTTGACACATACATGATTTATAATATTTAATATTCGAAATATAATCATTTCATGATGTTAAATATTTGACCTAAAGTATATACCTAGGTTAGCATATTTAATAATAGAAATATAAATATTTCATATTATTAAATATTAACCTATATATTAGTGATGGACCCATATACATTAAGGGTTGGCGGACCACTTAATCATTATGTTCCAACACTCTTCCTTTATGTTAAGTGGGATAACATAACATATGCCAATAAATTATCTACACGTGGGGTACACTGCAGGATTTACAATCCTTAAACCATAAAAGTTTTAGGCTATCATATCAGTTGAAGGAATTATAACACCATCATAATCAAATTAACTTTTGGTACAAAAGAATTTGGAATTCCAAAGATCATCACATGATCGGTGGCTAAGTATGATTTGTGATTTTTATATGTTCTCATAGGTTCTCATAAAAGGTTATTGAACCCAAGCATATGGGAGTCTTTTACAACCAAGGACCTCCTTAACAGTATGCTTTTACTGGATGTTTACCATTAAACTCAATAGCAATAAATAGTTTACTAAAGACCACCTTTAAGATCTTTCTACACTTCTTTCTAAAAAAGAAGCCAAGGAGGTATACATACCTGAAAAGTATTTTTACACTTACCTGAATGTCTTTCTTTACACTTTCCCAAAGGTATTTTACATATTCCCAGTTGTCTTTTTACAAAAAAAAAGTTCCATTAGGAGGTGACATTGTCATGCACACTCCCCCTCAATGGAAACTCTGACAATCCATGTTTTTCATGAAAGTGATTAAACTTTGTAGCACTCAGGGACTTTGTGAAGATGTCAGCAGTATGCTCTTTAGTCAACATGAAATTGAGATTTTTCTCATCACTTTGCTCCTTCTAATGGGTGAAGTGTATATGTATATCAATGTTCTTTGTCCTCTGATGTTAAACTTGATTCTTAATCAATAGTAATACAACTCTAACCACAACAAAGAAGATAAATACTTCCTTTAGATTCCATGTGTATCTCTACCAACAGTCGTTGCAGCCGCATGACTTATTTACTTCTTTCATTGTACTTCTCTACCTCAGTAGAAAAAATGGAGACTATTGATTGTATTTTTCATTCTAAGTAATGATTCCTACACCAAAAAAATTGAACACATATCTAATAAATTTTATAACATAACATCGGTATGGTTAGAATCACAAAATCCATATAAGATAGAATTTTCATTCTTATTATAATGCAACCAATAATTGATTGTTCCTTTCAAATATCTAAAAATTCTTTTACAAGATTCCAATGATCTCTAAAAAGGTTCTGCATAAACCTTGAAGTAATTCCTATTGTAAAGGAAATATCTGATCTAGTTATAGTTAGATAAATCAAACTATCAACTAACAACGTATATAAAATATGATCAATATTTATTCCAACTTCCATTGAAGTAGAAAATGGTTTACAATCAATCATAAGAAACTTTTTCAATATAATGGTTGCATATTGTGTTTTGAAAAATAACAATAGAATGAAATACAATCATATAAATAACATGATGCGAGAGACCTAACTCATTAATTTCAAAGTACTACTTCAATTTCTCTTTAATCATATGAATTAAATCATAATTGTCACCAAACATAAGAAAATCATCAACATATATACATATAATGATAATATGCGAGCCTTATTGCTTAATGAATATATCATTGTTAGAAGAATAATTAACAAAACCTAATAGTTTAAATAAGGAAACAATTTTCACATACCAAGCTCTAAGAGTTTGTTTTAAACCATACAAAGATTTCTCAACTTACAATCATAGTTTTCTTTACCAGTTTCTTCAAATCCTTTAGGTTAAAACATGTAAAGTTCTTCTTTTAAATCACAATTCAAAAAAGTATTTTTCTTATCCATTTGGTGGATTTCCCACCCAAATTGAGTAGCAATTACAAATAAGGCCCTAACAATACTCATTTTAGCTACAAGAAATGTCTCAACATAATCAATACCAAAGGTTTCTGAGTGAAACCTCTAGCAACAAGTCTAGCTTTATGTTTGTTAATACTACCATCAACATTATATTTTACTTTGTATATCCACCTAGACCCTATAATACTTCATGACTTAGGTTCATACAAAGTAATTAATGCATGGTACATATGATAGCTTCTGGTCATTTTCCTAAGGTTAATATGATTTTAACTTTTTAACATAGATTGAGCCCAATTTAATTTCTTATCTAGGAAGATAAGAGTTTCAGAAACATCTATAACATCAAAACATCATCATGACCATTTACTAAATTAGAATCAAAACCATCATTTAGAAGCATTTAATGAAGTAACTTCAAGAGAAGAAGACAACACATGTAAAATTTTCACTAGATTATATCTAGACATTTCATATAAGCTTCGATAATTAACATGTCCTAACCTTTCATGCCATAGTTTTGAATTATTCAAACTTTGAGATATAAAACAAGATGTAGAAGAGAAATCATCAAAAATATACAAAACATTTATTTGAATTCCTTCAACTATTTTACTTTCATTACTATCCTTGATATACCAAAAATCCTTCATGCATGGATTCTAGTTGTGTCCATACCTCTTTCGGATATTCGATATTACCAATGTGTATAAAGTACTCATTGTTCACATTGTATATAATCATAGACAAAGCCTCTTGCATTCATTGCAAGAATTTATTCATGTTATCTAAAGTTTCGACAATCGATGGGAGTAACCTCAAATCCGTAAACAATCATCCATAGTTTGTCCACCATAAATTTTGTTTTGACCCAAATCTTGTAGTTGGTTTCATTCAAGATTTGGGTTTTGTAAAACAGAAATAGTTGGATGCCATTGTTTTCGTAAACTTGTAAAACACACCCCATTATAATATACAATGTACCATAGATTTAGATACATATTTATCGATAATAATAAAAATATTTTTAATAGAATCAGATCTAAATTTTATAGATCTAAAGAAACTATTTGATCATAACTAATTCTGTCATTACAATGCATACTAAATAACCTTCCATGATCGAAATAATAACGCACAATATAAAGGGCTCTGTATTATACCCCAGATCTATATGAAAAATAGTTCGACCATATAGAAGTGAAGAAGAGACCCCTAAGAATGCATAACTTCAAATTTCTGAAAAAATTAATGTAGACAAAAATCCGGTCAACTTATTTGATGTCTAAATGACCATCATATGGTCTTATGTTTCGTCTATTGTGACGTTCATTTAACCGTCAAATTTAATGAAGCTAAAACTTGTTGTGTATTTCTAGAATGTGAAATTCCATAATTTCTTCTTCTGTATAATATTAGGGAGGTTATATTTTAACACATTATAATAACCTATTATAATTTATAATGTAAAAATATATACACTTTTTTTAAAAAAAAAGGTATATAGTTTATAGAATGTAAATAAAAAACAACATATAGTTCATAAAAATTATAAACTATAGTATATATTTTTATATTAAAAAACACATAACCCTTATTAAAGGGGTTTAAAGGACATAGACTAGGTTAAAAGAATTTTACTAGGTGCAAGTAGATTTATGAGAGTATAGATTAACCTGCATATTTTACAGAGGGGACAAGTAATTTCACCCGACCAATGAAATAAATTCAAATCCCTATTTTCATGAACCTTGTCTCCTCCCTTCATTTACTCTTAATTTTACCCTACACACATTTAAAACTATGGAAATATTGTAAAATATTTTATAGAATTCTTACAAGCTAAAAACTTTAAAACTTTTATGTGGCTATAACTACCAATATTTTAATAAATATTTACCACACTTCACGTGGGCCACCAATAAACTAGCCATTTTTAATTCTCCATTTATACTTGAGAGTTTCACATTTATACCTGAGATATTATCTCATTTTATTCTCCACTCCCACTCTTATATAAAAGAAAACCTTTAAATAGGTTCATTTATATAGTTTTTATAAATTATAAGATATAAATGAATGGGGCCGCCCCCTTACATGGATAATATAAATGTTTTAGAACATATGTGAGGTTTTATTTAATAATTATTAAGATTTAAAAAGTAATCCCTTCATGGAAAAACAATAAACAAAGATCCCCTTTCCTAAAAAAAAGTAAGCACTTAAGTTTTTTTAAAACATATATAAACCAAATCTAATAAAATTTATATTTTAAGCAGTTTAAACTAACCATATATATAAAATATGATTTAAACTTATGTTTGTTTGTTTTTAAAAAAATATATATGTCTAGATTTATAAGTTAAGTTTAAACATGATTTAAACTTAGGCTTAGAATATAATCTATTGACTCTTCCCTCAATCCCATGTAATTTTAATTTGGATAAAGGATTTTAATATATAGTTTTTTTTTCTTCCAAAATTATATAAATTTTAATATGATGTTTATATAAATTATTATATAAACCTTATTCTATATTATATATATTTTTATTTAAAAATAAAAATATAGTTTTCAAATTACATAGGATATAGTTATAGATTAACTATAAAATATAGTTTCTAGCTTTATGACTGGATAACCCAGAGATGGAGAGAAAAAATACAAGGTAAGATTGAGCTTTACCCTTGTGCTAAAGCTTACTTCATTGCTGTCTTTGAAACCCCTGAGGATAGGGATTTAATTTTTAGCCAACATTGGGTTTGGGGGGAACACGGGCTTATGTCCAAACCATGGTATCCGTCTTTCGACCCGTTAAAGGAGTCTTTTGATACCTACCCAATTTGGGTTCGTTTACCAGGACTCCCACTGCAGCTTTGGAACAGATCTTGTCTCACTGCTATAGGTGATACTCTAGGCTCAAGTGTGGCAGTTGATGATAAGACCTCCATTCAAGCACATACTACTTATGCTCGAATCCTGGTTAATCTTGATACCTCCAAACTCTTACCAGTAGAAATCAATCTACAGATTGGTGACAGGCTCTGGGTGTAGAGGATAGACTATGAGAGACTTGCCTTCAGATGTAGGCGTTGCTTCCAAACTGGTCATGTTACAGATGATTGTGAACACTCCAAACGTAAGACCAAAACAGCCTGGTGGAAGGATTCTCTACCTGAACATCTTACAATTGACTCAGATCCGGCTAAGGAATCTAGTGCTCCTTTGCAAGTTAACTCACCCATCATGGTTGATTCACAGACCAATACAGAGAAGCCTCCAGACTATTCTTTACAGGTTGCTGACTCAGTGATTAAGGATATTTCGACCCCCCTTCCTATGGGTCACATCCCCATCAAACCCATTGCAGTTCCTCCGACTGTAGTGGATGTGGGAAATCAGGAATGGACTGTGGTGGATAGGAAAAAGAAGGGAAATGCCAAATCTAAATCCCCCACCATATCGGACAAGGTTTGATTCTTGTCTTTTGGGTGCTTTCATTGATACATTTAGGCAAAAGGTCTAATACGCAGTTGATAGGCAGCTGTGTTGCTGTTTTGTTGTTGTTTATTAGATGTTTTTTGTTGCAATTTGGTTTGCTTTTCTTTGGTTCTATTCTCGATGATTTTTTCGTTGTTGGGATTTTCTGGGATAAAATCTTGTTGTTGAGCACTTTTGTACAAGGGTATAGTCCCTTTCAAAAAACTATTTGCCCATACTAAAAAAAAACTATAAACTATAGTTTTTCAAATTGAATTCTTTTAGAGGGGACCAAAGAACACGGGTATGAATTTACCTTCGAAATATTTAACCGCAAACATTTGAATTAATAGAAAACATGAAAATATATTTCATATATTAATAAATCATTTTTTTGTATGTGATTTTTACACAAGTTAATTACACAAATGTAATGCCAAAATAAATTAGGGAAAAAAAGAAGGGGACCAAATACTTTTAAATACCCTTTCGGGTTGGTTGAAAAAATCCATACAAATTAAATAAATAAAATACACAACATTTGATCTTAATTTACCTCGCTTTGTTACCATGTTAGAATTTGAGGATTATAATAAATATGGATTTAATCAACTTACATATTACATAATGTTATAATAAATATTTAAACAAAAATTACATCATAACATAAGTAAATAAAGAAATACTTATAGGAAATAAATAACACAGGTGACACCGTATTTATAGTGGAAAACCCCAATAGGGTAACAACCACTTTGAAAATAACCTTTTACTTCAGAGAACTTATTTTACATCTAGTAAGATCACCTTCTCCTTTGAAACCCTATTTACCAAGGGTAAAAGCAAATCACTTGATTTTCACACCTTTGATATATTTTCCAAATATATCAAATGAGAACCTAAAGTCCTTTTTATATAAGGTGATTGGGTATGTCTCCTAACCCACATTTTCAACCTAAAATGGTTGACACATACACCTAGAATTATAATATTTAATATTAAAAATATAATCATTTCATGGTATTAAATATTTAACCTAAAGTATATACTTAGGTTAGCATATTTAATAATATAAATATAAATATTTCATATTATTAAATATTAACCTATATATTATTGATGGACCCATATACATTAAGGGTTGGTGGACCACTTAATGATTATGTTCCAACACTCCCCCTTAATGTTAAGTGAGATAACATAACATAAGCCAATAAATTGCCTACTTATGGTACACTGCAGGATCTACAATCCTTAAACCATAAAGATTTTAGGCTAGCATATCAGTTGAAGGAATTATAACACCTTCATCATACTAAAATTACCTTTTGGTAAAAAAATATTTGGAATCCCAAAGATCATCCCATGATCATTGGCTAAGTATGATTTGTGAGTTTTACATGTTCTCACATGTTCTCATAAAAGGTTATTGAACCCAAGCATATAGGAGCCTTTTACAACACTCTAGAGATTTCATCATAAATTTCACAAACAAAATGTGCTCTAAGATGTCAAATTCAATTTCATCTAACATATTTACCCAACATTTACAATAAAAAAATTAGGGATCAAAATAACACCCATGTTTAGATGAACATTTCCATTAAACACTATCATCGTAAAAAGAATACAAAAATTCAATAATAAGTCTTTTAATAATTCAAAAATGTTGAATTATCCTCTACAATTACATTTACATATAGATCCAACCCCCTTTTTCCATATGTAAATCTTGATAAAAATAACACCTATTGTTAAATGCACATTTCCCTAAAGCACCCCTAAAACTAAAGCATCTCATACACATTACAAAATCTCAACAATAAACTTTATTGTAACTTAGCAATATATATGTATGTATGTATGTATATATTCTATTTTTTTTTATTAGCATGCATAAGTTACAATAATACATGATTAATTACAACCACGTTAGTTCTACTTCTTAACCGGATCCTACAAAACCATGTGAGCATAAAATCAACAATAAATCACCGACATGACATCCACCTAAAACTAGCATAATAAATGATATTAGTTTTCCATTTACATTATAGTAATAATACACACACAAAAAGAGAGGGTTAGGTCATATATTCATTTCATTCCTTAAGGGAGGAGAGAGAAAGAGATAAGGAAGAGAGAGAAACATTATTTTCCCAAAAGTCAAATTTCACACGTCAAGCCACAAGATAGAGTTTCAAATATTCATTCACAAGTGGTAATAAGTTTTCACAATAGTTTTCTAACTTGACTAGGGTCCTACAACTATATTTAACATTTTCCTCTAGTTGCAAAATGCCAAATTTTTGGCTAGGAGGCTAAGAAAGTGCATACAAATACTATCTTCCAAAGAAGAAAATTCAATGAGGGGAAATTTATACGTGTCTAGCTATATACCAGAATTCATTTTGGCTAATGTAATTCAAAACTCGCAAATGGTTAACAATTAGCAAATGGTTTTCCGGAGCCACCGGTCATAATCGAGACAAGTTTGACCTAGTCAAATAGTGACTGGAGGCCTACAAAACCTCTTTGCCAAACTATCTAGGAATTTTCTTTTTCTAAATCGAAGGTTAAAAAAATTTTCTAGTAAAAATACTAAACGTTTGCAAAGGCGGAAAACATTATATTATTCAAGGCTTACATAGTGAGTCGATACGAAACCCAACTTTTCAATTTTTACAACTTCATAAAAGTGCAAAACAAGGTAACAGGGCTCCTAGAGGAGCGGCGAAGAGAGTACAAATGGTCAATTGGGGTGATCTAAGGTTTAATATGACTCCCAAATAATAAGGAACACAGGTGGAAGTTAACATATCTTTTTAGGGCTTTAGGGGTTATATTGTGAGTCTTTGAAAATCACGTTTTCTAACTTTGTGAGGTAGATAGAAATGGTTATTTTATTTGACGACATTAGCTAACTCTCACCAATACTAGCAGACGTGAGTGCCTAATTATGACACTGGATTAACATCATATGATGTTTTGGAAGCAATCCCGGTTGATGGTCAAGGTGTAACTTGGTTACATAAATCACAAGGTGGAGTTTTGTTGTTTTAAACTATCTAGTTTGGTTAAATATCCAAATGTATAATTATCCATTGGTTTACTATTTCTATTATATTGCAAATGAAGAACCAAATTACAAAAATTATAAAAGATGAAGGTAAGGAGACCATGCCTAACAATACCATCGTCTGCAAAGTGCAAGTGGTGCTCCACGTGGGTTTGTTTACATTCTACATGGCTCCAACTCTCTTTCCTCCAAATGCTTGTTATTTCCAATCTGAAAAATAATCAACTAAACTATTCTACTCTCCATGACCACCCTCTTTAACCTATATTATCTATCCATGGTCGAAAACCTATTGACAAACCATAACCTTGAAAACATAGGTACTCTGCAAAATTTACATAGTTTTGTCTTTGCGAGTGGATCGACTCTCAGTATCTATTCCTTGAATCATAGGAAGGTTAAGAAGACTGAAGCTCATGGAATTGGATAATTATATTCTCTTAGGTCCTATACCTTCTTCCATATGAGGCCTCATTTCTACGAGCATTTTTCATATATCAAACATTTTCTTGTCAGTGTTATTCCTCCCTTCATCAAGTAAGCTTCCATCTCATCACTCTTTCGTAGCAAGAAAAAAATTGTTTGAGTGGATGTATACCCTCATCTCTTTATTTATTAATAAATGGTTTAGTAATATATCATCTGATAAATGATTAACTAGAAGGCCCGATTCTGTAGTCTTTTGTTGCTTTGGAATCGAATGCAAGACATTGACAATTGCTCAATTAAGCTCACTTGAAATATTCCAATTTCCCACATAATATATTATTTGTGGACTCTTATTCTTGTTGGAATTATACTATCAAGCCCACTTACAGAGCTCAGAAAATGTACTTATATCACTTATCTTGACTAGGCTTACAATAACTTCAATCTTTCTACAATTCCTCACTCACTAGCATAAACACAATAAATTTACCAATCTTCATTGATGGTTAAGGTATTACTATGAGTCTCAAGGATTTGAATTTTATTAGGTCTACACTTCATACAACATTATTCCAATGCTTTTCTTATTTATGTAGGCACGGAGGTTGTTGGAAATGGATGTGGAGCTTGGTTTTGAGCCTACCGAAATTCATACGCTTGAAAGTTTCAAATCATTTTCAACAAACCCATTATTTGCATACCCTATAGTCAATGTCGTCCACAAAACCACATTTTTTATTTTCTTTTTCTTAATATATTATATCAAATAGTTCACCTACCTTGCATAAGGTTCCACATTTTAAATACACATCTACTCGAGAATATACAAATACAACATCTGACAAAATTTCCTTTGTCTTTTCTCGCTTTGATAGATGTCCATACCTTGTTCAGAGCTTGCATTTTCACACAGGATGGGAGTGTGTGGAAAATGTATACCGATGAGGTAGGATATCTATTTGTGGCATAGGTGAAATAATGTGATTGTCTCATGAGGGAAACCCATGTCTTATGTAAACTGTCGAATCATATCCATAAGAATTTATATCATTCTTTCATTTGGTCAAACACTACGACCAACACCTTACAGCACCGTGGGTCTCGGCCCTTATCTTGGGCTCAAACAACACTACACTTGTTGCGACTATCCTATTTCCGCTAAAATTTACAACATGAACTTGGGTTTCTATGTGGTCAAAACCTACGAATCAAAATAAAGTGCTTGCATTATTTTCCAAGGAGAATGACAGTCCGATTTGGACATTGAGGAATCCCATGTGTCACATCATCCCACCTTCCACACGCCTAACTCTTCCACATGCCACCAAAAAAACTTCAAACATAAACTTCCCTCCGTCATGCCTCCATTAAATTATTCCACCACCCCCCACTAAATGCATTACATTCGTTCTCTCATTTTTTAATTCATTTTAATATTATTTATGGTTAGCACTACACTATGCATTCAACATATTGACTTCTTTCACCTCTAGAAATTCTTGTTATATTAATTTTTCCCACAAAAAAATTGATCAAACACGACCCCATGTAGGAATAAATCCAAGGGATGGTTCCGTCACACAAGCCCATGTTTCAAATCCAACAAACATGTTGTAAGAAGGCTACTGATGGAGTAGAAAGGTCGTGGAAGGGCCAAAAAGTGTCAAAGAAAACTAGAGGGTCAAAGGAGAGGAACAGAGAAAGGATCAATGTCTTTGAGCTTTACAAACGATTCAGAATGATCCCAAATTGACTAAGTATGGAAGAGTTCAATGGAAGCTTCCACATGCCTCATCGGCGTTTCTCCAAAATTTAAACCCAAAAAATTAGTCTCCAAATAAGAGTAAAGCTTCCACATGTCCCAGGTCCAAAAAGGGATAGAGCCAACCGTTGAAAAGTCCAAATGAGCAAAAATAACCACGTGTCGGCTGGCACAA
The DNA here is from genome assembly GCA_018340775.1 of Taxus wallichiana var. yunnanensis. NCBI lineage: Eukaryota > Viridiplantae > Streptophyta > Pinopsida > Cupressales > Taxaceae > Taxus > Taxus wallichiana. The sequence goes on from CM031242.1 coordinate 576,462,269, forward strand.
TTTCAAAAGTAGGTTCTAAGGTGGAGACTCAAATTAGCACCAGCCCTCCACATGCTCAAGGTCCAATGTGAAGTCAAAGAGCAATGGGCCCAAATTAGTTAAGTATTAGAGTATCAGTGGAAGGGGCCAAGTGTCTCAAAGGCACACATTCAAAGGCATGGCCCAAGGCGAAGACTCAAATGAGTGTGAGGCTTCCATGTGTCTACGGTTCAAGAGAGGCATTGGACCAAGTTGGCTAAGTATCCTAGACTCATGGAAGGTGCCACATGTCATCCTGGCACATCTTCAAAGGTAAATCTAAAAGTGAGTCCTTTGACTAGCACCAAGCCTCCACCGGTCTCGAGTCAAATATATGGCCCCACCAAACAAAAGGACTTAGTCAAAAACATAAAGGAACAAAGAAAAGACGCAAAAGAAGCCACGTGTTAGCCCAATGCAACTTCAAAAGAAAAATCCAGGATCAATCCCCAAACATGCACCATCTCTACATGTGGCCATGTTCGAAGTCAAAGTGGGTCAATAGGCATTGGGAGGAGTTTTCACCCAAAGAAAAATGTGGACCACCGGGCCCAAGGATGGTTTTTTGAGAGAATGAATTACGTGGTTGTGGGGCATTTTAGCATTTTTTATTTTTTTGTCAAAGGGCGCAAAGTAAATTTCGGGCCCGCGGACCCCTTTTGCTAACTGGTTTTCACCATTTTTGTATGAATTTGACTCAAAACATTTAAATGGACATATCTTTCGATCAAGTTCCATAAATTCAACAAAAATTTCACCATTGGAAAGGTCTCGACCTCATCTATGCCATGAATACCGAGACTTTAATTTTGATGAAGTTAGGTGGGTGAAAAATGGGAAAACATCTTCACGCCATTAATATGCAATCCGATTGCTCCCAAAAACTAGATCAGATCTGATTTGATCCACCATTCTTCCATCTTCAAAATGCCGAATAGACATAAGAGTGGCGGACTCAACAGATTGTGGGAAAATTTGTAGCGGCATTTATGGCCGATAGCTAAGCATTAAATCATTTTTCCGCCTCTCTTTTCTTCTTTCTTTGTTATACATCTATAAAAGAAGGAGTTGGGCTCATTATAAAGGGTTGGACAATTTTGTTTTGCACCCTCCCTTCTTCCCTTGTTTGCAAGAGAATTTGTGGAGCTTTCAAACCTCCCATTTGAGTTGTAATACAAAGTTTTTCCTCTTGGCTACTGTAGTGTATTGTATCAACTCTGGAGCAATAATATATGTCTGTGGATGATTCCCAACCCTTTCATGTGTTCATTATTGTCTTCTGATCTCTCATTACAGTTTGGTTATCTGTGCATGGTAGTTGTATTGCATTTCTATGGTCTGTGTTAAATTACAAAATGGGTGTCTAACATTCCTTTGGTGCATCACCTCGTTAGCTTAGGTTTATTTTCTCATATCTTCTTAACCCTATCTCCTTGGTAAGATAGAGTAGGTTTTAGAATAGATCTTCTGCAATTTATTTGTATGCACCTAAACAGAGGAATAGAACTCGGCCTTCATCTAGAGATCCATCTCGATTTCAAAGTCCCACACTTTGAGATATGCTCCATGTTGTGCAATAACACTGAGAGTATTAACTCATCTAGTTGCAAGCACTCAGGGGTGATGTGATTCTACACTAACAGTTTTGGCACACTGGTGGGACAAAGAGGTCTCCATTTTTGTTACAACAAGATTGATGTGCACTTGTTGTAAGTTTTCATATTTTAAGAAGCTTTAAAGTTACACATCTGGTGACTCCCAAAGAGGTAGAATCCACTAGTTTCAACAGCCCAAGTTTATCAAGTTCATGAGAAGAATACAAACAAGGTCAAGAACTAGAGAGGAGGGATTATTTTTCTATCTACATTTATCCCCAAATAGAGCAAGAAGGGGAATAAGAGCCCAAGGTCTCCATCTCCACCAAACAAAACCTTGTCAAGACCTCCACCTAGTAGGTCGTTCATTCAATCAACAAGGGTTCTCAAGCCAATCATAATGGCACAACCACCCAACCCTTATGTCGACTTCACTAGCAGCATAGTCCACTTGCTCTCAATGCACAAAATCCAGTCCCAGTTACAACATTAAAGAGTGTCCCATATTTCACTAGGAGACCAAGACTTCTCCTAGTGACCACATCCAAGACATTGCAAATGTCTCGCGCAATTCATAAGATTACTGAGATGGAAATTGCAATCAAATTATTATCTTCTTCACTCAAGGGTAAATCTTCACAATGGTTCATGAGTCTAACAGAAGACTCTATTCAGATTGGGACCATCTGTGCAGAGCTCTTCACAACCAATTTGGAGAAAAGGGAGATAATCTATCCTTGTTGGAGCATTTAACAACAATCAAGAGGGCTCCTAATGAGCAACTGACCGATTTCAACTTCAGATTCCAAAGGACATGGGACATGATTCCATTGGGTCGTGAGGTCCACAAATGAAGGTGCTTTCTTATACTTTCTTAGAGCTTTAATTCTGATATTTCCTTAATGATTCAATCAATGGGAGGCACAACCTTACCTGTAGCCTATAACATTTCCATTAGAGCTGAAAATTGTTTAATTTAGGCTAGTAAACTTGCCCCTAGGCCACCTATGCCTCTATATCAAGAACTAGGAGCTTCAAGCACTATTTAAACACCTGCATTAGCTCCCATACCCACCCCAAGGAATCAAAGTTCAGATGAAGCCTCTACCTCATCCTCTAGAACTTCAAAAGAGATACAAGAAGTTATGAAACAACTACATAACCTAGGGAATGAGCTAGTGACTATCAAAAGGTAGCAAACTCAAAGTTCTAGGCCGTATCAGCCTCAAACTTAGTATGAGGCTAGACCCCCAAATCAACAAAATAGACAACTAGCTTAGGATGCAAATCAAAACCAAAACCAAGGAAAACCTCAAGCTGTTAGGCCTTTTTGACCATATGACCCAAACACAGCTTCAACATCAAGAGCCTTGGTTCCAACACAAAACAATATGGTATAAGAATATGACTGGTGTTTCCCATACAATCAACCCCATAATCAGTCAATGTGTTTCAATGGTCCACTAAACTAGGCCTTGATGGTACAAACCATTGGTGTGTCCTAAGAGCCCAACCAAGAAGAAAATCAGCAGCAAGAAACCCAGAAAGAGGCACCTCTAAGTGAGACCATGATTGTTACTTGGCAGGTAGAAGACTTCTATGGAGTTAACCAAGCCCCTTCTCAAAGTGTATCAAGGAAAGGGCAGAAAAAGGATGGCTCATCCCCATTTAACATCATTGAACAAATGAAGAAAAGAAATGTGAATATTTCAATGTGGGATTCATTGGCACTTTGGCTATAGCCAATTGGTCAACCTCATACTAGCCCCCCAACCAACAAGAGAAAGTGCTTACCAATGCAGCTCGGCCCAAAGGAAACCATGGAGGAAAACAAGGTAATAATCTAAAGCCCCCTCCATTCTATGTTTCATTGATCATTGGAGATAAATTGGTACATAATTGCATGACTTATTCGGGGAAAGTAGCTCTATAATTCCAAAACAAATAGCTGACCAAAGTTCGGTCTTTAATAGGAAGTCATCTCCAAGGGCATAGTGCAATTAGATGGGACAATGGTAACAACGGTTTTAATCATCAAGGATTTGACCCTCACATTACATGCATGCCCCAATGTGACTGTATTGCAAAACGTTTCGGTCATAGACTTGCCACCACACTTTGTATTGTGTTTGTCAAGAGACATCACTACTAAAATTGGAGGTTATTTGTCTATTGATTGGTCACACATGTTATTTAGAACAAGGTATGGAGATAAGGCTACGATCAGATCTGAGCCCATTACAGATTACCATATTGAGCCTTATGTACCTAGCCCAATCAATGCCAATTGTTCAGCCTTTGATTAGGAGGACCTCCCAAACGTTTGTGAGGTAGATACCAAGGTTGGGTGTATTCCAAACTTGACCCTCGATGAGTGGGCGAACAAGAAGCATTCTTTTGACCCCTATAAGGAGATGGAGGAATCTGAGCTAGGAGCCTACTACTTTCATGAGGAGAATTATCCTCTTCCTGATATCATTAAGCCAGACTACAAAGATGATAACAAGGTATGGTAGTTATTATTTGATGGCTCAAGAAGTAGACAAGGAGTGGCGGAGGATCTATGCTTGTTTCACCTTAAGGTATGAAATATTACTTGGATTTCTATTTCCAATTCAATTTCTCAAACAACACAACAGAGTATGAAGCCTTGGTCCATGGACTGCATTAGGAAAGGAAAAGAGGCATTAAAAACTTGTAATTATTTGACGATAGTGAGCTAGTTGTGAATCAAGTCCAAGGATAAAATTCTTCCAAGAACGATCTGTTAAAGAACTACAAGAATCGGTTATGGGACTTCATCCACGATTTCGAAGAATTCGACATCAATTCCATCCCAAGGAAGAAGAATGAACTACCGTGATATAATGGCAATGATTGGGGAAGCATTTGATGTTGTTGATAGTATCAATAGTGATAAGTCTCAGCCCCATATCAAAGTGGTTGTGAAACGAAATGTCCTTGATAATAAAAAAATTGGTAGGTCTTCGAGAATGATCAGAAAATTGTCAACTTTCTACAAGAAGAAGTTGAGTTCTCCTCCAGAAACCAAGACAAATTGGAACAACAGTATGGTGACCAAGTGGTGTAGCTGAGAACCAACAAACTACCAAAGGGTCTTGTAACTTTGGAGTCAATCTTCAACCCAAATGATCAATTCCGAAAGGAGAAAGCAAGTGTTTAGGTAAAGGGTGAAGATTTAGAGCCCATTTCCATAGAAGAAGGAAAAACGTTGCGAATCGGAAAGGTAAGTACTCAACAAGAAAAATATGAATTCATTCAACTTTGTCAAGAATTCCCAGATGTCTTTTCCTAGACTTACAAAGATTTAAGAGGTTTCAACCCAAAGTTGGCACAACACACTATCGAGCTAGATCCAGAGCCAAGCCTTTCAAATAGAAGAAAAGGCCAATAAATCCTCACATTGATCCTCTCATGAGAAAAGAGTTGAACAAGCTAATTGAGGCCAGCATCATCTTCCCTATCAAGCACTCAAGCTAGGTTGCAAACTTGGTTCCCATGAGGAAAAGAAATGGATAAATCAGATGTGGGGACTTTCATGATCTAAACAAAGCATCACTCATGGATCATTATCCACTTCCATCAATGGAACAGATCCTACAGGTTGTAGCTAGCTCTGATAGGTTTTCATTTCTAGATAGATACTCAGGATATAATCAGGTAATGATGAAAGAGGAAGATCAATTTAAGATAGCCTTCACCATCAAACGGGGACATATGCTTATAATAAGATGCCATTTGGACTATTAAATGTTGGAGAAACATTTTAGCGAGCTATGGACATGGCATTCAAAGGCTTAATCAACAATATTGTCCTGGTGTATCTAGATGATATCACCATCTTCTCAAAGAAAGCTGCAGACCATCTCTTCCACCTCATATAGGTATTCTAGAGATGTAGAAGGTTCAGACTGTCCTTAAACCCAAAGAAGTGTGTATTCTTGGAACATGAGGGGAAATTTTTCGGCCACATTATCTAAAGATAAGGGTTAATGATTGATCCTAAAAGGGTTGAAGCCATCTGAATACTTCCATTGCCAAAACACAAAAAGTCTCTCCAAAGCTTATTGGGGAAAATAGACTTTGTTTGCAGCTTTTTTCCGACTTTTCCACTCTTATGAAGCCTTTAACAATTATGTTAAAGAAGAGTCTTGCATTTAAATGGAAAAAGATGGAAAAGAGAGTTTTGAGGCCATCAAGCTCACTATATCGCAAGCCCCAACTCTTGTTATCCCCAGAATTTTCATAGGAATTCATGCTAAATGCTTTTGAAGGGTTGAACACAATCTTAGCTATCTTGGTTCATCCTAACAAGGAAGGTTTAGAATAACCCATAGCCTTCTTCATCATGAGCTTGAAGGATTACGAGGTAAAGTACTCTTTCATTGAGAAGTATGTCATTCTTGTCATTATGAGTTTTAAGAAGTTCGGACACTTAGTCTCGAACAATAAGATTCAATTGTTAGTTTCTCATGTTGGTGTCAAGGATTTTCTCCTAAAAAAGTAATTGAATGAGAAGAGATCCAGTTGGATCATTCGGTAATGGAGTATGACATTGAAATCAAGGTGACCAAACTAGTTCATGGCAAGGGTTTGTGTGAGTAACTCACTTCCAAGCAACAAGCTGAGTCAGTGGATGAAGAAGAGGTTACTAGAGAATGATCAAGAATAGCCACTAATGTTGCACCTATTCCATGTTGGACTCAATCCTTGGTGCATTATCTCTAGAAACAGTTTGTGTCCTCTAGAATAGACCAAATTAAAAATGAGATAGTTCATACCACAAGCCATCCCATATGTGCTTGTTGGCAGATTCTTGTTCAAAAAGGATATCAATAGTGTCCTATTGAGGTGCATTGGGATAGGCCAAATTGAGAGAGTGTTACATGAGTTCCATGATGGAGAAGTAGGAGACCACTTTTCCCCTCGAGTAATAGCACTCAAAATCATGAAAGTTGGTTATTACTTGACCTATGGTTTTAAGGGGCTGCTACTCATTGATCAAGAAGTGCAAGAAGTGTGCATTCTTCACAGGGAAATACAAGTTATAAGCCCTTCCCCTTAACCCAATTTTAGTGGATTGGACATTCATGCAATGGGGATTAAACTTCATTGGAGTGATCAACCCAAACTCAAGCTAGGGCCACAAGTGGATACTTATAGCAATAGACTATTTCACCAAGTGGACTGAAGTAGTGGCTCTTAAAGAAGAAAATGAATCCAACATCTTGGATTTATATGAAGGAATTGCCACCAGGTTTGGATTCCCTACGACTATTGTATCAGATAATGCATTAGCATTCCTAGGTACAAGGATCATTGAATGGGCCATCAAAAATGGTGTATATCTTAGCACTTCATCAAACTATTACCCTCAAGGTAATGGCCAAGTAGATTCTACAAACAAGAGCCTACTAAGAATTATCAAAAGAACTATTGATGAAAACTAGATAACTTGGCACACAAAGCTCAAATCAGCTATATGCGTCGATACAATCACATCTAAAAGGTCTATAGGAAGCTCTTGATACAAGGTTGTATATGGAAAAGAGGCATTATCACCCATATCATTGGAGTTGCCCGCTTTGGATCTCATAAAAACAATTGGAACTAGTGAGTTTTAACCTAGGGAAATCAGTATACAGAGTGATAGAACTAGGAGAGGCAAGAGAGCATGTAATGTAGATCATGGAGAAAGATCAAGCATTGATCAAGAAGAGCTTTGATAAGAAAGAAATAATGAGGGCCTTTTAAGAGGGGGACTTAGTTCAGAAGTGGGATGTAGATCGAGCAAATCCAAGAAGGCATTCCAAGTTCGATGCCATTTGGAGTGGCCCCTACAGGATCAAAAGGTGTAAAAGTAGGAATGCCTTCCATTTGCCTAAATTGGATGGCAAAGAATTAAAAATTCCATTGAACAGATCCATCTCAAACATTTTAAATGAAAAGGGAGGTTTCACCTTGTAAATATTAGCGTAGAATTATAATTTCCTAAGTGCATATGCACATTATCTTGTCAGTAGCATAGGTTTTATTTCCCTAAGTGTTGTGGTATAGGTTTTTCTTACTCCTGTGTAACATCATTATACATTTTGATGTTCCTCCAAGTGAATGCACTGTGCCTTTTAGTATTTACAACAGGGAAATCCATAGTTGTCGTGAATTGATGCTCATTTAAAAATAAAACAAATAAAGAGCAACTAAAATCAAGCCTCGAAGGGTCCATTTCTAGAACAACGGCGTAGGTTCCAGGTTGCCAAGTGCAAATGTCGATTCAAGCTTCAAGAGCAGGACCAGATCAAGCTACCACCCGTGACTCCATGCCCAATGGATTTAATAAAGTAACTAATCTCTTCATCTAGCAGTAAAGATGTCCCCGTCACAATCACCAAATTGTTATCTCAATTTTTCCCGGAAAAATTGATCAAAAATGACCCTGTGTAGGAAGAAATCCAAGGGACAGTTCCATCACACGAGCCCACATTTCAAATCCAACAAATAGGTTGTATGCAGACCCCAAAGGTGGAGTAGAAGGTTTGGGGAAGGGCCAAATAGTGTTAAAGAAAACTAGATGCTCAAAGGAGAGGAACAGAGAAAGGCTCAAAGTCTTCAATATTTACAAATGATTTAGAACAAGCTCAAATTGACTAAGTATAGAATAGTTCAGCAGAAGCTTCCATGTGCCTCATCAGTGCTTCTCCTAAAGTTAAACCCAAAAATTAGTCTCCAAACAAGCATGAAGCTTCCACGTGTCCCAAGTCCGAAAAGGGACAGAACCGAATTTTGAAAAGTCAAAATGAGCGGAAAGCACCATGTGTCATCTCGGTGCAATTTCAAAAGTAGGAGCCCAAGGTGGAGACTCAAATTAGCACCAGCCCTCCATGTATTTAGGGTCCAAAAACTGTCAAAGAGAAATGGGCCCAACTCAATTAAGTATAAGAGTGTCAGTGGAAATTGAAAAGTGTCGCAAAGGCACGACCCAAGGTAGAGACTCAAATGAGCGTGAGGCTTCCACGTGTCTAGGGTTCAAGAGAGGCATCAACCCGAATTGGCTAAGTATCACCAAATCATGGAAGGTACCATGTGTCACTGGTACATCTTCTATGGTAAATCTAAAAGTGGGTCCTTAGACTAGCACCAAGCCTCCATGTGTCCTGGGTCAAATATATGGCCCCGCCAAACAAAAGGACTTAGTCAAAAAACATAAAGAAACATAGGAAAGCCATGGAAGAAGCCATGTTTTAGGCAGTGCAACCTCAAAAGTGAAATCTATGAGCAGTCCCTAAACGTGCGCCATCTCTACATGTGGCTATGATCCAAGTCAAAGCGGGTCGACAAGCCCGAGGAGGACATTTTGCCCAAATGGAAACTATGGACCAGCGGGCCCAAGGATGGTTTTTTTGAGAATGAATCGGGGTTGTGGGGCATTTTATGCATTTTGTATTTTTGTGCCAAAGGGTGCAAAGTAAATTTCAAGACCACGGACCCGCTTTTTGACCGGTTTTTGCCATTTTTATATAGACTGACTCAAATATTCAAATGGACATATCTTTCAACCGAGTACCGAAATTAAACAAATTTGACACCATTGGAAAGGTCTCGCCTCGTCTACTCCATAGAAACCGAGACTTTAATTTTTATCAATTTAGGTGGGTGAAAAATGGGAAAACGTCTTCATGCTATTAATATACAATCCGATTTCTCCGATAACGAGATTAGATCTGATTTGATCCATTGTTTTATCTTCTAGAACATGCCAAACAGACATAAGAGCGATGGACTTGACAGATTGTGGGTGGATTTGTAGTAGCATTGATGGCTGGTAGTTGAGCTTTAAATTAGTTTTCCTACCTCTCTTTTCATCTTCTCTATGTTCGCATCTATAAAAGGAGTTGTGCTCATTGTAAAGGGTTGGATGATTTTCTTTTACACCCTCCGTTCTTCCCTTATCTGCAAGAGAATTTGTGGAGCTTTCTAACCTCCCATTCGAGTTGTAATACAAAGTTTTTCCTCTTGGCTATTGTAGTGTACTGTATCAACTCTAGAGCAATAATACATGTCTATGGATGATTCCCAACCCTTTAATGCATTCATTGTTTTCTTCTGATCTCTCATTATAGTTTGGTTATCTATATATGGTAGTTGTATTGCATTTCTCTGGTCTATGCTAAGTTGAAAAATGGGTGTCTAGCATTCCTTTGGTGCATCACCTCGTTAGCTTAGGTTTATTTTCTCATATCTTCTCAACCATGTCTCCTTGGTAAGATAGAGTAGGTTTTAGAATAGATCCTTTGCAATTTATTTATATGCACCTGAACAAAGGAATAGGAACCGGCCTTCATCGGAGATCTCTCTTGATTTCAAAGTCCCACACTTTGAGAGATGCTCCATGTTGTGCAATCACACTGAGAATCTCAACTCATCTAGTTGCAGGCACTCAGGGGTGTTGTGATTCTACACTAACACTCCCTTCATCTTCACATCCATCATTGAACCACTAAGGTATGCTACTTGATTTGCAGGCTATTGTATTTGATAAGATTTTGATATGGTTCTGTGGAACATTAAGGGTTGAATATAGTATTAACAAGAATATGAAAATGATTTCCATCTAATAATGGTTCACTTTTAGGGAGAATCGAGGCATCCCAATCTTCATCGGGATTTTTTTTTTATTTTTAGGGATTAAAAAAGGTCTTCTAATGAGAGGCACCCACTATCCCTTTTAATAATTGTTCACTTTATAGGAGAATGAGAGGGATCCCGTTCTCAATATTCATTACTTTTTTACTTTTAGGGATTATGTTTCTTTCTCCTTGAATAATTTTGTTTACTTTGAGATAATGATGTCTTTTTATATCAGTCATGAATGATTGTTTGAAAAAATATTCCCTCTATGTTATTATGAGAGGCCCCAAATGTACTTTATAAGTATTTGATACATTTAAGATGAATGGGAGGCCTCCAATTCTTCCCATTCTCCATCTTGATTTTTTTTTTACTTTGAGGGATAATAAGAGGACTTCAAATTAGAGGCCACCAATACCACTTATAAGAATCCTTCATTTTTAAGGAGAAAGGGAGGTTTCCCATTCTCCATGTTGATTATTTTCATACTTCCTGGGGATAACGAGATACATTACATTATTATTCACTTTTAAAGAGAAAGAGAGGATTTCCATTCTATGTGTTGATTAATTTTTATACTTTGAGGGATAATGAGAGACCTTATATTTTTTGAATATCATTTTTTAATAATGGTCCACTTTTAGGGAGAATCGAGAGGCATCCCAATCTCCATCTTGATTATTCGGTTTACTTTGAGGGATAAAGAGAGGTATTACAACAAGAGGTCCCCACTATCCCATTTAATAATTTCTCTCTTTCAAGGAGAACAGGAGGTCCCCTATCCTCAATCTTCATTTTTTTATTTTAAGGGATTATGTCTTTTTCTTCTTGAAGGTTTTTGTTTAATTTGATAAAATTATGTTTTTAATATATCTTGTGAATAATTATTTTAATTATTTTTCACTCTAAGATAGAATGAGAGACCTTAAAATATAATTTTGAAGTATTTATTACTTTATGAAGAATGGAAGGCCTCCCATTCTCTATCTTGACAATATTTTTTAATATGAGGGATAATACGACACCTTCAAATGAGAGCCACCAATATCCCTTTTAATAATTATTCATGTTTGAGGAGAATGAGAGGCTTCCCATTCTCCGTGTTGATTATATTTTATACTTTGAGGTAGAATGAGAGACCTTACATTGTTATTCACTTTTAAATAGAATTGGAGGCTTCCCATTCTCCCTATTTAATATTTTTATAATTTGAGAGATAATGAGATACCTTACAGCTTTATCAATATCCTTTTTAAGAATGGTTCACTTTTAGGGAGAATCAGAGGCATACCAATATCCATTTTGATTATTTCGTTTATTTTCAGGGATAATGAGAGGTCTTGAAAGAGAGGCCCCCACTATCCATTTTAATAATTTCTTACTTTAAAGGAGAATGGGATGACTCTCATTCTCAATCTTCTCCATTTTTTTCTTTAATGGATTATGTATCATTCTCCTTGTATAATTTGTATTTCGTTGAGATAACGATGTATTTTTATACAACTTTTGAATGTTTCTTTGAACTATTTTTTCACTCTAAGTGGGAATGAAAGGCCTCAAAATATAATTTTTTAAGAATTCATTAGCTCTAGGAAGAATGGGAGGCATACTATTCTCCATCTTAATTGTTTTTTTAATTTTGAAGGATGATAAGATACCTTCAAATGAGAGGCCATCAATATCCCTTTTAAGAATTATTCAATTTTGATGAAAATGTTAGCCTTCCCATTCTTTGAGTTGAATATTTTTATACTTTGAGGGATAATGAGAGACCTTACATTTTTAATCAATTTTGAGGAGAATGGTAGGCTTTCCATTCTCCATGTTGATTTTTTTATAGGTTAAGGGATAATGAGGGAACTTACATTGTTCTCGAATATTATTTTTAAAAATGGTTCACTTTTTGGGAGAATAATAGGCATCCTAATCTCCATCTTGATTATTTTTTTAACTATTAGGGATAATGAGAGGCCCCACTATCCCTTTTAATAATTTTTCATTTTGAAGGAGAATGATAGGCATCCCATACTCCATATTCATTTTTTTACTTTGAGTGATTATGTCTCATTCTCCTTGTAGATTTTTGTTTAGTTTGAGAGAATGATTTCTTTTTATCTCTCTTTTGAATTATTGTTTCAAATTTTATTTCACTCTAAGTGGTAATGAGATGCCCCAAGATATACTTGTTAATAAATTATTATTTCCATGTAGAATGAGATTCCTCCAATTCTCTGTCTTGATTATTTTGTTTACTTTGATGGATGATAACAGGACTTAAATACATATTACACCATTTTTCATTTTAAGAATCGTTTACTTTTGAGGAGAATGGTAAGCTTCATATTCTGTGTGTTGATTGTTTTTATACTTTTAGGGATAACGAGAGACCCTACATTCGCTATTGAATTTTGAGGAGAATGGGAGGTTTCCCATTATCTCGTGTTGATTATTTTTATACTTTGAGGGATAATGAGAGACCTTAAATTGATCACAATATAATTTTTAAGAATGGTTTGCTTTTACGGAGAATCAAAGGCATCCGAATCTCCATATTGATTATTTGGTATAATTTTAGGGATAAGTAGATGCCTATGAGATGCCCCCACTATCGCTTTTAATACTTTCTCACTTTCTAATAGAAGGGAATTCCTCCCATTCTAATTATTCATTTTTTACTTTAAAGGGTTATATCTCATTCTCCTTATAGACTTATATTTACTTAGAGATAATGATGTCTTTTTATATCTCTTGTGATTGATTGTTTGAACTATTATTTTAATCTAGGTCGGAATGAGAGGCCCCAAAATATACTTTTGAGGAATTTATTACTTCTAGGGAGAATGGGAGGCCTTCCTTCTCCATCTTGATTATTTTTTTACTTTCAGGGAAGATAAGAGGCCCTCAAATTAGAGGCCATGAATATCTCATTTAATAATTATTAACTTTTGAGGAGAATGGGAGGCTTCCCATTCTCCGTGTTGATTATTTTTATACTTTTAGGGATAATGAGAGATCTTAGATTGTTATTCACTTTTGTGGGGAATTGGAGGCTTCCTTTCTATGTGTTTATTATTTTTATAATTTGAGTGATCATGAGATACCTTATATTGTTCTAGATATCCATTTTAAGAGTGGTTCTCTTTTAGAGAGAATAAGAGGCATCTCAATCTCCATCTAAATTATTTTTCTTACTTCAAGGGATAATGAGAGGTCTTCTAATGAGACGCCCCACTATCCCTTTTAATAATTTCTCACTTTCAAAGAGAATACAAGGCCTCCCATTCTCAATCATTATTATTTTTTACTTTGAGACATTATGTTTCTTTCTCCTTGTATATTTTTGTTGACTTTAAGATAATGGTGTATTTTTATATGTCTCGTGAATGATTGTTTGAACTATTTTTTCACTCTAAGTGGGAATGAGAAGCCCCAAAATATAATTGCTAAGTATTTATTACTTCTAGGGAGATTTGAAGACCTCCAATTGTCCATCTTGATTACTTTGTTTACTTTGAGGGATGATAACATGCCTTGAAATAAGAGGCCACCAATATCCCTTTTACGAATGATTCATTTTTGAGGAGAATGGGAGGCTTCCCATTCTCTATATTGATTACTTTGATACTTAAAGGGATAATGAGAGACATTACATTTTTATTCACTTTTGATGAGAATGGGAAGCTTCCCATTCTCCATGTTGATAATTTTTAATACTTTGATGGATATTGTTCTCAATATATTTTTTTAATAGTATAATTTTAGGGAGAGTAGTGGCATCCCAATCTCCATCTTGATTATTTTGTTTACTTTGACGGATAAAAATATGTCTTCAAATGAGACTCCCCCACTATCCCTTTTAATAATTGATCATTTTCAAGGAGAATAGGAGGCCTCTCATTCTCAATATTCATTATTTTTTTAATTTGAGGGTTTATGTATCATTCTCCTTGTAAATTTTTGTTTACCGTATGAGAATTATGTCTTTTTATATATCTTATGTATTATTGTTTGAAATAATATTTCATGCTAACTAGGATTGAGAGGCCTAGAAATATAATTTTTAAGTGGGAATAAAATTCAAGAACAAAAGGTGAAAAGAGAATGAGAAATTTTTCATTCTCTCTCAAAATTTATTTTTTAGAGTGAGGGAGAATGGAAGGCCTCCCAATCTGCTTGACAATTATTATTTAATTTTTATGGAGAATAGGAAGGTTTATAATTTTGGGTAAACTATGATGCATCCAAATCTCCCTCATAGTGAAAATATTTTCTATATTCTAAAAAAAAACAACAATAAATAAGGACAATGGGAGGTAACCCATTCTCCATCCAAGTGGTAAATCAAATCTAAAATAAAATGAACTTATCATTCTCACTTAGATTTAATGTTTCACATTTAGAGATAATACAATGCCTCTAATAAAAATCTAAGGCTCGCCACTCTCCCTCATTGTGAAAAATCAAATCTAAAGGAGAATCTTATCTAATTTTTTACATTGAGGGAGAATGAGAGGTCTCTCATTCACATTATTTATTTTTATCAACTTTGAGAGAGAATGAGAAACCTCTCATTCTTGTTTAAAGTGAATAAATTACAAGAATTAATGAGTATGCCCCATTATCCTTCAAATTAAAAAAATTTATGAAGGAGAATGGGGTATACCATTATACTTCATAATTGTTTCCATAATTTGAAAGAGAATGGGAGGCCTCCCATTCTCCCTCAAATTATTAAAATAATTAAGGAGGAGAATGGAGGCCTCCCATTCTCCTTCATTTTTTTTTTTAAATTTGAAGGAGAATGTGAGGCCTCCCATTCTCCTTCAAAATAAAAACATATTAAGAGTGAGATTGGGAGGTTGGGAAGCTGCCCATCATGCTTCAAGGTGAAGAATAATGTTTAAATTATGTTAATGGTTAATAAGAATAAAAATATTTAATTTATTCAAATAAAGTAATCCATTTAATATTTTTGTATAGATGCATATTCTTTTTCTATTTAATCGCACAATGTGAATGTTGAAGTCAAAATATCACTCTTTTAACGTTAACTAGTTAAATGCATATAACTCTAAAATTAAAAACCTAAATTTTCTAAATTCTATATTTTTTTCTTGGGCATTGCATTTAAAAATGTCCGAGTTTGGAAATAGCTCGTTCAATGAAGATAAATTTCATAATAAATATAAAATGAAGACATTTTTTTGTTTTAGAAAAATGAAGAAGAAGAAATAAAAATAATGTTGAAACTGGAAGTCATACCAAAAGATATAGATATTTACATGTATTAGTGAATTATTTAAATATATTTAATCGTGTTTTTTTACATTATAGGTAAGTTTCATTGTAAAATTAAATTTTGAAGTCGATTATTTTTTTTTGAACACATGAGAGAAGAGATAACAAGACTTTTTCAACTGGAAGTGATAGTAGAAGAAGCAAATATTAACAAGCATTCTTATTTTTTAAACATCTTTAATCATATTCAAATAAATATGGAAAATGTAGAGAAATGGTATCTCAGAAACATGTATTTCTATTGATATGTAGTTGTTCTTTTACTTCTAGAAACCGAGGTACATATAACTCGATATATTCCACTTTAAAGATAATATTAAATAATGTCATATGTAGTTGAGAGGAACTTGATATTTGTTGGATTGAGCTTTAGATTTTTCTCATATCATTTTCAAATCTTGTAGTTGCTACCATCATTGAAAACTTTTATCTTAAGATCACTTTCAAATAATGTAGCTTCTTCCATTGATGAACATTTTATTTTTATTGAGATAACTTTTAAAAAAAAAAATTAGTTTAATGAATATAACAATGCATTGGGAGTTCATCATCTGGTAATTCTACAAAAACTAAATTCATGAAAATGGAAAAAACGTTTGACTTTTTTATAACCCTTTTTGTAGTGTTTTATATTATTTTCATGGATTTTTCAAATTCTAAATAGGTGTGATGAATTTGAAAATGAAAATAGGTGGGACGAATTTGAAAATGAAAACAGGCAGGATGAATTTGAAAATGAAAATAGGCTAGATAACTATTTTTAATAGATAATCAATTTTTGACTCCTGTAAATATTCGAAAATAAATACATGTTGGGTTTAAAAATTATAGATAAAACTCTTTCAAATTAAAAAAGAGGTGAGACAAATTTGAAAATTAAAATATGCGGGATATGTTAATTAATTTTTTACCTCATTATAATTTTTAAAATAAAAAAATAGGTGGGATAGTTATTATTTAGTACACACACACACACACTTGTGAATAAAAATATTTACATTTGACAATAGTAATTGAAATTTAAAATGATGGGAATTGAATTTGAAAGTTAAAATTAAAAAATTGATACAAAAATTAAAATAGTGGAAATAAATTAAATATAGCTAGACCTCATTTTAATGGAAATAAAATAAATACGATGAAATAACAATTAAAAAAAGGTGGATATAAATATTTAAATAGGTCAAATATAAGAATTATAAGAACTAGAATGAATATTACTAAAATATTAATAGAGAATAATTATTTTATGTGTGATTAAGTGAGGTGCTACAAATACTTGAGTTTAAGTGGTTAATTCTAAATGTTTTTAGTGAATATTATTTAATGTATAGTCATTTAGGTATATTTTTTAAATTAATAGGCTATATTAAAATTTTTATATTTTTGCATTAATGTTAAATTAATTTGCTTTTATTGAAATTTTAAATTACCTTAAAACTAGCTAGCTAGAAATTATAAAATAAAGTTCTAAATTAACAAGCAATGTTAAATTAATGTAATAATTTAACAATGCTTAATCAATATAAGTTTATTGATGTTGAAACTAAATTAAATATTAGAATATTATTCTTTTGATAGGTGAAAGTTGATAAGTTAAATATTATAATGTTCATTATTAGTTTTTTTCCTAATTTTCCACTCTTATGAAGCCTTTAACAATGATGTTAAAGAAGAGTCTTGCATTTAAATGGAAAAAGATGGAAAAGAGAGTTTTGAGGCCATCAAGCTCACTATATCGCAGGCCCCAACTCTTGTTAACCCAGACTTTTCACAGGAATTCATGCTATATGCTTTTGGAGGGTCGAACACAATCTCAGCTATCTTGGTTCAACCCAACAAGGAAGGTTTAGAATAACCCATAGCCTTCTTAATTCGAGCTTGGAGGATTACGAGGTAAAGTACTCTTTCATTGAGAAGTATGTCCTTACTTGTCATTAGGAGTTTTAAGAAGTTCAGACACTTAGTCTCGAACAATAAGATTCAATTGTTAGTATCTCATGTTGGTGTCAAGGATTTTCTCCTAAACAAGGAATTGAATGAGAAGAGAGCCAGTTGGATCACTCGGGTAATGGAGTATGACATTGAAATCAAGGTGACCAAACTAGTTTATGGCAAGGGTTTGTGTGAGAAGCTCACTTCCAAGCAACAAGCCGAGTCATTGGATGAAGAAGAGGTTGTCCTATTACTACAGAATGATCAAGAACAACCAGCTAATGATGCACCTATTCCATGTTGGACTCAATCCTTGGTGCATTATCTCTAGATAGGTTTGTGCCCTCCGGAATAGAACAAATCAAAAAGGAGATACTTCATACTACAAGCCATCCCATATGTGCTTGTTGGCAGAGTCTTGTTCAAAAGGATATCAATAGTGTCCTATTGAGGTGCATTGGGATAGGCCAAATTGAGAGAGTGTTACATGAGTTCCATGATGGAGAAGTAGGAGGCCACTTTTCCCCTCGAGTAATAGCACTCAAAATCATGAAATTTGGTTATTATCGACCTAGTGTTTTAGGGGACTGCTACTCATTGATCAAGAAGTCCAAGAAGTGTGCATTCTTCATAGGGAAATACAAGTTATAAGCCCTTCCCCTTAACCCAATTTTAGTGGATTGGACATTCATGCAATGGGGATTAAACTTCATTGGAGTGATTAACCCAAACTCAAGCCAGGGCCACAAGTGGATACTTATAGCAATAGACTATTTCACCAAGTGGACTGAAGCAAAGTGGCTCTTAAAGAAGAAAATGAATCCAACATCTTGGATTTATATGAAGGAATAGCCACCAGGTTTGGATTCCCTACCACTATTATATCAGATAATGCATTGGCATTCCTAGTACAAGGATCATTGAATGGGCCATCAAAAATGGTGTATATCTTAGCACTTCATCAAACTATTACCCTCAAGGTAATGGCAAGGATTCTACAAACAAGAGCCTACTAAGAATTATCAAAAGAACTATTGATGAAAACTAGATAACTTGGCACACAAAGCTCAAATCAGCTATATGCGTCGATACAATCACATCTAAAAGGTCTATAGGAAGCTCCCCATACAAGGTTGTATATGGAAAAGAGGCATTATCACCCATATCATCGAGTTGCCCACTTTGGATCTCATAAAAACAGTTGGAACTAGCTGAGTTTTAACCTAGGGAAATCGGGTATACAGAGCCGATAGAACTAGGAGAGGCAAGAGAGCATGTAATGTAGATCATGGAGAAAGATCAAGCATTGATCAAGAAGAGCTTTGATAAGAAATAAATAATGAGGGCCTTTTAAGAGGGGGACTTAGTTCTGAAGTGGGATGCAGATCGAGCAAAGCCAAGAAGGCATTCCAAGTTCGATGCCATTTGGAGTGGCCCCTACATGATCACGAGGTGTAAAAGTAGGAATGCCTTCCACTGCAAAATTGGATGGCAAAGAATTAAAAATTCCATTGAACAGATCCATCTCAAACATTTTAAATGAAAAGGGAGGTTTCACCCTTGTAAATATTAGCGTAGAATTATAATTTCCCTAAGTGCGTATGCACATTATCTTGTTGTAGCATAGGTTTTATTTCCCTAAGTGTTGTGGCATAGGTTTTTGTTACTCCAGGTTACATCATTATAAATTTTGATGTGCCTCCAAGTGAATGTGCTGAGCCTTTTAGTATTTGCAACAGGAAATCCATAGTTGTCGTGAATGTAGTTCATTTAAAAATAGAACAAATAGAGAGCAACTAAAATAAGGCCTCGAAGGGTCCATTTCTAGAACAACGAGGTAGATTCTAGGTCACCAAGTCCAAATTTTATATTCAAGCTTCAAGAGAAGGACCAGATTAGGCCACCACCCATGACTCCATGCCCAATGGATATAACAAAGAAACTAATCTCTTCATCTAGAAGAAAGATGTCCCCGTCAAATCACCAAAGTAGCAACGCCTTCCATTTGCCTAAATTAGATGGCCAAGAATTACAAATTCCATTAAACATGATCCATCTCAAACAGTTTTAGTGAAAAGGGAGGTTTCACACTTGTAAATATTAGCATAGAATTATAATTTCCCTAAGTGGGTATGCACATTATCTTTTTGTAGCATAGGTTTTATTTCCCTAAGTGTTGTGGCATAGGTTTTTGTTACTCCAGGTTACATCATTATAAATTTTGATGTGCCTCCAAGTGAATGTTTTGCAACAGGGAAATCCATAGTTGTCGTAACAGTCGTTCATTTAAAAATAGAAAAAATAGAGATCAACTAAAATAAGGCCTCGAAGGGTCCATTTCTAGAACAACGAGGTAGGTTCTAGGTCACCAAGTGCAAATTTTATATTCAAGCTTCAAGAGAAGGACCAGATCAGGCCACCACCCATGACTCCATGCCCAATGGATATAACAAAAATCTCTTCATCTAGCGAGAAAGATGTCCCCGTCAGTCACCAAATTGTTATCTCAATTTTCCCCTAGAAAAATTGATCAAACATGACCCTGTGCAAGAAGAAATCCAAGGGACGGTTCCATCACACGAGCCCACATTTCAAATCCAACAAATAGGTTATAGGCAGGCCCTACGGTGGAGTAAAGAGTTCGGGAAGGGCCAAACAGTGTCAAAGAAAACCAAAGGCTCAAAGGAGAGGAACGGAGAAAGGCTCAAAGTCTTCAATATTTACAAATGATTCAGAACAAGCTCAAATTGACTAAGTATAGAAGAGTTCAACAGAAGCTTCCACGTGCCTCATCGGTGCTTATCCTAAAGTTAAACCCAAAAAAAAAGTCTCCAAACAAGCATGAAGCTTCCACGTGTCCCAGGTCCGAAAAGGGAAGAAATCGAGTTTTGAAAATTCAAAATGAGCGGAAAGCACCATGTGTCATCTTGGTGCAATTTCAAAAGTAGGAGCCCAAGCTGGAGACTCAAATTAGCACCAGCCCTCCATGTGTTTAGGGTCCAAAAAAATTCAAAGAGAAATGGGCCCAACTCAGTTAATTATAAGAGTGTCGGTGGAAAGTGACAAGTGTCGCAAAGGCGCACATTCAAAGGCACGGCCAAAGGTAGACACTCAAATGAGCGTGAGGCTTCCATGTGTCTAGGGTTCAAGAGAGGCATCGACCTGAATTGGCTAAGTATCACAAAATCACAGAAGGCACCACGTGTTAGCCTGGTACATATTCAAAGGTAAATCTAAAAGCGGGTCCTTAGACTAGCATCAAGCCTCCATGTGTCCCAAGTCAGATATATGGCCCTACCAAACAAAAGGACTTAATCAAAAGACATAAAAAAACATAGCAAAGCCATGGAAGAAGCCATGTTTCAGCTTGGTGCAACCTCAAAAGTGAAATCCAAGAGCGGTCCCTAAACGTGTGCCATCTCTACATGTGGCCATGATCCAAGTCAAAGCGAGTTAATTGGCCCGAGAAGGACTTTTTTCCCAAATGGAAACTGTGGACCAGCGGGCCCGAGGATGGTATTTTTGCAGAATGAATTGCAGAGATGTGGGGCATTTTATGCATTTTGTATTTTTATGCCAAAGGGTGAAAAGTAAATTTCGGGACCACGGACTGCATTCGCTAACTCGGTTTTTGCCATTTTTGTATGACCCGACTCAAATATTCAAATGGACATATCTTTCGACCGAGTTCTTGAAATTCAACAAATTTGGAACCATTGGAAAGGTCTCATCCTCATCTACGCCATAGAAACCTAAGACTTTAATTTTGATCAATTTAGGTGGGTGAAAATGGGAAAATGTCTTCATGTTATTAATATGCAATCTAATTTCTCCGATAACTAGATTAGATCTGATTTGATCCGTTGTTTTATCTTCTTCAACATGCCAAATAGACATAAGAGTGGTGGACTTAACAGATTGTGGGTGGATTTGCAATGGCATTGATGGTGGTAGTTGAGCTTTAAATTATTTTTCCGCCTCTCTTTTCATCTTCTCTTTGTTCGCATCTATAAAAGGAGTTGGGCTCATTGTAAAGGGTTGGACAATTTTTTTACACCCTACCTTCTTCCCTTGTCTGCAAGAGAATTTGTGGAGCTTTCTAACCTCCCATTCAAGTTGTAATACAAATTTTTTCCTCTTCGCGATTGTAGTTTCATCGTATCAACTCTGGAGCAATAATACATGTTTGTGGATGATTCCCAACCCTTTAATGCATTCATTGTTGTCTTCTGATCTCTCATTACAGTTTGGTTATCTATGGATGGTAGTTGTATTGCATTTCTCTTGTCTATGTTAAGTTACAAAATGGGTGTCTAACAGTCCTTTGGTGCATCACCTCGTTAGCTTAGGTTTATTTTCTCATATCTTCTCAACCATGTCTCCTTGGTAAGATATAGTAGGTTTTAGAATAGATCCTCTGCAATTTATTTGTATGCACCTGAACAAAGGAATAGGAACGGCCTTCATCTGGAGAGCTCTCTCAATTTCAAAGTCCCATACTTTGAGAGATGCTCCATGTTGTGCAATCACACTGATAATCTCAACTCATCTAGTTGCAGGCACTCAGGGGTGTTGTGATTCTACACTAACACTCCCTTCATCTTCACATCCATCATTGAACCACTAAGGTATGCTACTTGATTTGCAAGCCATTGTATTTGATAAGATTTTGATATGGTGCATGTGGAACATTAAGGGTTGAATATAGTATTAACAAGAATGTGAAAATGATTTCCATCTAATAATGGTTCACTTTTAGGGAGAATCGAGGCATCCCAATCTTCATCGTGATTCTTTTTATTATTTGTAGGGATTAAAAATGTCTTTTAATGAGAGGCACCCAATATCCTTTTTAATAATTGCTCACTTTATAGGAGAATGAGAGGGATCCCATTCTCAATATTCATTACTTTTTTACTTTTAGGGATTATGTTTCTTTCTCCTTGAATAATTTTGTTTACTTTGAGATAATGATGTATTTTTATATCTGTCATGAATGATTGTTTGAAAAATATTCCATCTGTGTTATTATGAGAGGCCCCAAAATGTACTTTATAAGTATTTGATACATTTAAGATGAATGGGGGCCCCAATTCTTCCCATTCTCCATCTTGATTATTTTTTTTTTACTTTGAGGGATAATAAGAGGACTTCAAATTAGAGGCCACCAATACCCCTTATATGAATCCTTCATTTCTAAGGAGAATGGGAGGTTTCCCATTCTCCGTGTTGATTATTTTCATACTTCCAGGATAATGAGATACATTACATTATTATTCACTTTTAAAGAGAGAGAGGATTTCCATTCTATGTGTTGATTAAATTTTATACTTTGAGGGATAATGAGAGACCGTATATTTTTTTGAATATCATTTTTTAATAATGGTCCACTTTTAGGGAGAATCAAAGGCATCCCAATCTCCATGTTGATTATTCAGTTTACTTTGAGGGATAAGGAGAGGTATTGCAATGAGAGGTCCCCACTATTTCATTTAATAATTTCTCTCTTTAAAGGAGAACAGGAGGTCCCCTATCCTCAATCTTCATTTTTTTATTTTAAGGGATTATGTCTTTTTCTTCTTGAAGGTTTTTGTTTACTTTGATAAAATTATGTTTTTTTATATATCTTTTGAATGATTATTTTAATTATTTTTCACTCTAAGATAGAATGAGAGACCTTAAAACATAATTTTGAAGTATTTATTACTTCTATAAAGAAAGGAAGGCCTCCCATTCTCTATCTTTATAATATTTTTTTAATTTGAGGTATAATACGACACCTTCAAATGAGAGGCCACCAATATCCCTTTTAATAATTATTCATGTTTGAGGAGAATGGGAGGCTTCCCATTCTCCCTATTTAATATTTTTATAATTTGAGAGATAATGAGTTACCTTACAGTATTATCAATATCCCTTTTAAGAATAATTCACTTTTAGGGAGAATCAGATGCATACCAATATCCATTTTTATTATTTCGTTTATTTTGAGGGATAATGAGAGGTCTTCGAAAGAGAGGCCCCACTATCCATTTTAATAATTTCTTACTTTAAAGGAGAATGGGATGACTCTCATTCTCAATCTTCATCATTTTTTTCTTTAATGGATTATGTATCATTCTCCTTGTAGAATTTTTATTTCGTTGAGATAACGATGTATTTTTATACAACTTTTGAATGTTTCTTTGAACTATTTTTTCACTCTAAGTGGGAATGAAAGGCCTTGAAATATAATTTTTAAGAATTCATTACCTCTAGGAGAATGGAAGGCCTACTATTCTCCATCTTAATTGTTTTTTTAATTTTGAAGGATGATAAGATACCTTCATATGAGAGGCCACCAATATCCCTTTTAAGAATTATTCAATTTTGCTGAAAATGTCAGCCTTCCCATTCTCCGAGTTGAATATTTTTATACTTTGAGGGATAATGAGAGACCTTACATTTTTAATCAATTTTGAGGAGAATGGGAGGCTTTCCATTCTCCATGTTGATTTTTTTAGAGGTTAAGGGATAATGAGGGAACTTACATTGTTCGAATATCATTTTTAAAAAGGGTTCACTTTTAGGGAGAATAATAGGCATCCTAATCTCCATCTTGATTATTTTGTTAACTATTAGGGATAATGAGAGGCCCCACTATCCCTTTTAATAATTTTTCACTTTGAAGGAGAATGATAGGCATCCCATACTCCATATTCATATTTTTTTACTTTGAGTGATTATGTCTCATTCTCCTTGTAGATTTTTGTTTAGTTTGAGAGAATGATTTCTTTTTGTATCTCTTTTGAATTATTGTTTCAAATTGTATTTCACTCTAAGTGGTAATGAGATGCCCCAAGATATACTTTTTAATAAATTATTATTTCGATATAGAATGGGATGCCTCCCATTCTTCGTCTTGATTATTTTGTTTACTTTGATGGATGATAATAGGCCTTAAATAGATATTACACCATTATCCATTTTAAGAATTGTTTACTTTTGAGGAGAATGGGAAGCTTCATATTCGTGTGTGTTGATTGATTTTATACTTTTAGGGATAACGAGAGACCCTACATTGCTATTGAATTATGAGGAGAATGGGAGGCTTCCCATTATACGTGTTGATTATTTTTATACTTTGAGGGATAATGAGAGACCTTACATTGATCACAATATCATTTTTAAGAATGGTTTGCTTTTACACGTAATCGAGGCATCGAATCTCCATATTGATTATTTGGTATAATTTTAGGGATAATTAGAGGTCTATGAGATACCCCACTATCGCTTTTAATAATTTCTCACTTTCTAATAGAATGGAATTCCTCATGTTCTAATTATTCATTTTTTACTTTAAAGGGTTATATCTCATTCTCCTTATAGACTTATATTTACTTAGAGATAATGATGTCTTTTTATATCTCTTGTGATTGATTGTTTGAACTATTATTTTAATCTAAGTAGGAATGTGAGGCCCCAAAATATTATTTTGAGGAATTTATTACTTCTAGGGAGAATGGGAGGCCTTCCCTTCTCCATCTTGATTATTTTTTTACTTTGAGGGATGATAAGAGGCCCTCAAATTAGAGGCCATGAATATCTCATTTAATAATTATTAACTTTTGAGGAGAATGGGAGGCTTCCCATTCTCCGTGTTGATTATTTTTATACTTTTAGGGATAATGAGAGATCTTACATTGTTATTCACTTTTGTGGAGAATTGGAGGCTTCCCATTCTATGTGTTTATTATTTCTATAATTTGAGTGATCATGAGATACCTTATATTTTTCTGGATATCCATTTTAAGAGTGGTTCTCTTTTAGAGAGAATAAGAGGCATCTCAATCTCCATCTTGATTATTTTTATTACTTCAAGGGATAATGAGAGGTCTTCCAATGAGACTCCCCCACTATCCCTTTTAATAATTTCTCACTTTCAAGGAGAATACAAGGCCTCCCATTCTCAATCATTATTAGTTTTTACTTTGAGGCATTATGTTTCTTTCTCCTTGTATATTTTTGTTGACTTTAAGATAATGGTGTATTTTTATATGTCTCGTGAATGATTGTTTGAACTATTTTTTTCACTCTAAGTGGGAATGAGAAGCCCCAAAATATAATTGTTAAGTATTTATAACTTCTAGAGAGAATGAAGACCTCCAATTGTCCATCTTGATTACTTTGTTTACTTTGAGGGATGATAACATGCCTTGAAATAAGAGGCCACCAATATCCCTTTACAAATGATTCACTTTTGAGGAGAATGGGAGGCTTCCCATTCTCTATGTTGATTACTTTGATACTTAAAGGGATAATGAGAGACATTACATTTTTATTCACTTTTGATGAGAATAGAAGCTTCCCATTCTCCATGTTGGTAATTTTTAATACTTTGATGGATATTGTTCTCAATATATTTTTTTAATAGTATAATTTTAGGGAGAGTAGTGGCATCCCAATCTCCATCTTGATTATTTTGTTTACTTTGACGGATAAAAATATGTCTTCAAATGAGACTCCCCCACTATCCATTTTAATAATTGATCATTTTCAAGGAGAATAGGAGGCCTCTAATTCTCAATATTCATTATTTTTTTAATTTGAGGGTTTATGTATCATTCTCCTTGTAAATTTTTGTTTACTTTATGAGAATTATGTCTTTTTATATATCTTATGTATTATTGTTTGAAATAATATTTCATGCTAATTAGGATTGAGAGGCCTAGAAATATAATTTTTAAGTGGGAATAAAATTCAAGAACAAAAGGTGAAAAGAGAATGAGAAATTTTTCATTCTCTCTCAAAATTTAGTTTTTAGAGTGTGGGAGAATGGAAGGCCTCCCAATCTACTTGACAATTATTATTTAATTTATATGGAGAATAAGAAGGTTTATAATTTTGGGTAAACTATGATGCATCCAAATCTCCCTTATAGTGAAAATATTTTCTATATTCTAAAAAAAAACAACAATAAATAAAGACAATGGGAGGTAACCCATTCTCCATCCATGTGGTAAATGAAATCTAAAATAAAATGAACTTATCATTCTCACTTAGATTTAATGTTTCACATTTAGAGATAATACAATGCCTCTAATAAAAATCTAAGGCCGGCCACTCTCCCTCATTGTGAAAAATCAAATCTAAAGGAGAATCTTATCTAATTTTTTACATTGAGGGAGAATGAGAGGTCTCTCATTCACAATATTTATTTTTATCAACTTTGAGAGAGAATGAGAAACCTCTCATTCTTGTTTAAAGTGAATAAATTACAAGAATTAATGGGAGGCGTCCCATTATCCTTCAAATTAAAAAAATTATGAAGGAGAATGGGGGTATACCATTATACTTCATAATTGTTTCCATAATTTGAAAGAGAATGGGAGGCCTCCCATTCTCCCTCAAATTATTAAAATAATTAAGGAGGAGAATGAAGGCCTCCCATTCTCCTTCAATTTTTTTTTTTAATTTTAAGGAAAATGTGAGGCCTCCCATTCTTCTTCAAAATAACAAATATATTAAGAGTGAGATTGGGAGGTTGGGAAGCTGCCCATCATGCTTCAAGGTGAAGAATAATGTTTAAATTATGTTAATGGTTAATAAGAATAAAAATATTTAATTTATTCAAATAAAGTAATCCATTTAATATTTTTGTATAGATGCATATTCTTTTTCTATTTAATCGTACAATGTGAATGTTGAAGTCAAAATATCACTCTTTTAACGTCAACTAGTTAAATGCATATAACTATAAAATTAAAAACCTAAATTTTCTAAATTCTATATTTTTTTCTTGCGCATTGCATTTAAAAATGTCCGAGTTTGGAAATAGCTTGTTACAATGAAGATAAATTTCATAATAAATATAAAATGAAGACATTTTTTTGTTTTAGAAAAAATGAAGAAGAAAAAATAAAAATAATGTTGAAACTAGAAGTCATACCAAAAGATATAGATATTTACATGTATTAGTGAATTATTTAAATATATTTAATCGTGTTTTTAACATTATAGGTAAGCTTCATTGTAAAATTAAATTTTGAAGTCGATTATTTTTGTTTTTGAACACATAAGAGAAGACATAACAAGACTTTTTCAATTGGAAGTGCTAGTAGAAGAAGCAAATATTAACAAGTATTCTTATTTTTTAAAACATATTTAATCATATTCAAATAAATATGGAAAATGTAGAGAAATGGCATCTCAGTAAAACATGTATTTCTATTGATATGTAGTTGTTCTTTTACTTCTAGAAACCGAGGTACATATAACTCGATATATTCCACTTTAAAGAGAATATTAAATAATGTCATATGTAGTTGAGAGGAACTTGATATTTGTTGGATTCACTTTAGTTTTTCTCGAGATCATTTTCAAATCTTGTAGTGCTACCATCACTGAACACTTTTATCTTAAGATCACTTTCAAATAATGTAGCTTCTTCCATTGATGAACATTTTGTTTTTATTGAGATAACTTTTAAAAAAAAAAATTTACTTTAATGAAGATAACAATGTATTGGGAGTTCATCATCCAGTAATCCCTGCAAAAACTAAATTCATGAAAATGGAAAAAACGTTTGACTTTTTTTATAACCCTTTTTGTAGTGTTTTATATTATTTTCATGGATTTTTCAAATTCTAAATAGGTGTGATGAATTTGAAAATGAAAATAGGTGGGACAAATTTGAAAATGAAAACAGCAGGATGAATTTGAAAATGAAAATAGGCTAGACAACTATTTTTAATAGATAATCAATTTTTGACTCTGTAAATATTCGAAAATAAATACGTGTTGGGTTTAAAAATTATAGTATAAAACTCTTTCAAATTAAAAAAAGAGGCGAGACGATTTTGAAAATGAAAATATGCGGGATATGTTAATTAATTTTTTACCTCGTTATAATTTTTAAAATAAAAAAATAGGTGGGATAGTTATTATTTAGTACACACACACACACACACACACACACACACACACACACACACACACTTGTGAATAAAAATATTTACATTTGACAATAGTAATTGAAATTTAAAATGATGGGAATTGAATTTGAAAGTTAAAATTAAAAAATTGATACAAAAATTAAAATAGTGGAAATAAATTAAATATAGCTAGACCTCATTTTAATGGAAATAAAATAAATACGATGAAATAACAATTAAAAAAGGTGGATATAATTATTTAAATAGGTCAAATATAAGAATTATAAGAACTAGAATGAATATTACTAAAATATTAATAGAGAATAATTATTTTATGTGTGATTAAGTGAGGTGCTACAAATACTTGAGTTTAAGTGGTTAATTCTAAATGTTTTTAGTGAATATTATTTAATGTATAGTCATTTAAGTATATTTTTTAAATTAATAGGCTATATTAAATTTTTTATATTTTTGCATTAATGTTAAATTAATTTGCTTTTATTGAAATTTTAAATTACCTTAAAACTAGCTAGCTAGAAATTATAAAATAAAGTTCTAAATTAACAAGCAATGTTAAATTAATGTAATAATTTAACAATGCTTAATCAATATAAGTTTATTGATGTTGAAACTAAATTAAATATTAGAAT
Source organism: Taxus wallichiana var. yunnanensis (assembly GCA_018340775.1). Lineage (NCBI taxonomy): Eukaryota > Viridiplantae > Streptophyta > Pinopsida > Cupressales > Taxaceae > Taxus > Taxus wallichiana. Next base: position 576,491,327 of record CM031242.1, read on the forward strand.
ATTATTCTTTTGATAGGTGAATGTTGATAAGTTAAATATTATAATGTTCATTATTAGTTTTTTTCCTAATTTTCCACTCTTATGAATCCTTTAACAATGATGTTAAAGAAGAGTCTTGCATTTAAATGGAAAAAGATGGAAAAGAGAGTTTTGAGGCCATCAAGCTCACTATATCACAGGTGCCCCAACTCTTGTTAACCTGACTTTTCACAGAATTCATGCTATATGCTTTTAAAGGGTCGAACACAATCTCAGCTATCTTGGTTCATCCTAACAAGGAAGGTTTAGAATAACCCATAGCCTTCTTAATTCAGAGCTTGAAGGATTACGAGGTAAAGTACTCTTTCATTGAGAAGTATGTCCTTGTTGTCATTAGGAGTTTTAAGAAGTTTAGACACTTAGTCTCAAATAATAAGATTCAATTGTTATTATATCATGTTGGTGTCAAGGATTTTCTCCTAAACAAGTAATTGAATGAGAAGAGAGCCGAGTTGGATCACTTGGGTTACGGAGTATGACATTGAAATCAATGTGACCAAACTATTTTATGGCAAGGGTTTGTGTGAGAAACTCACTTCAAGCAACAAACTGAGTCATTGGATGAAGAAGAGGTTGTCCTATTACTACAGAATGATCAAGAACAACCACTAATGATGCACCTATTCCATGTTGGACTCAAGCCTTGGTGCATTATCTCTAGACATGTTTTTGCCCTCTAGAATCGACCAAATTAAAAACGAGATACTTCATACTACAAGCCATCCCATATGTGCTTGTTGGCACATTCTTGTTCAAAAAGGATATCAATAGTGTCCTATTGAGGTGCATTGGGATAGGCCAAATTGAGAGAGTGTTGCATGAGTTCAATGAAGGAGAAGTAGGAGGCCACTTTTCCCCTCGAGTAATAGCTCTCAAAATGATGAAAGTTGGTTATTACTGGACTATAGTTTTCAAGGACTGCTACTCATTGATCAAGAAGTGAAAGAAGTGTGCATTCTTCACAGGGAAATAGAAGTTATAAGCCCTTCCCCTTCACCCAATTTTAGTGGATCAGACATTTATGCAATGGGGATTAAACTTCATTGGAGTGATCAACCCAAACTCAAGCCAGGGCCACAAGTGGATACTTATAGCAATAGACTATTTCACCAAGTGGACTGAAGAAGTGGCTCTTAAGGAAGTAAATGAATCCAACATCTTGGATTTATATGAAGGAATAGCCGGCAGAGTTTGGATTCCCTACCACTATTATATCAGATAATGCATTGGCATTCCTAGGTACAAGGATCATTAAATGGGCCATCAAAAATGGTGTATATCTTGGCACTTCATCAAACTATTACCCTCAAGGTAATGGCCAAGTAGATTCTCCAAACAAGAACCTACTAAGGATTATCAAAAAAGCATTGATGAAAACTAGATAACTTGGCACACAAAGCTCAAATCAGCTATATGCGTCGATACAATCACATCTAAAAGGTCTATAGGAAGCTCCCCATACAAGGTTGTATATGGAAAAGAGGCAAGTATCACCCATATCATTGGAGTTTCCCACTTTGGATCTCATAAAATCGGTTGGAACTAGCTGATTTTTAACCTAGGGAAATCGGTATATAGAGTTGATAGAACTAGGAGTGGCAAGAGAGCATGTAATGTAGATCATGGAGAAAGATCGGGCATTGATCAAGAATAGCTTTGATAAGAAATAAATAATGAGGGCCTTTTAAGAGGGGGACTTAGTTCGAAGTGGGATGCGAGATCGAGCAAAGCCAAGAAGGCATTCCAAGTTTGATGCCATTTTGAGTGGCCCCTACATGATCACAAGGTGTAAAAGTAGCAACGCCTTCAGTGCCTAAATTAGACGGCCAACAATTGCAAATTCCATTGAACAGATCCATCTCAAACATTTTTTGAAAAGGGAGGTTTCACGCTTGTAAATATTAGCATAGAATTATAATTTCCCTAAGTGGGTATGCACATTATCTTGTTGTAGCATAGTTTTTATTTCCTAAGTGTTGTAGCATAGGTTTTGTTACTCCAGGTTACATCATTATAAATTTTGATGTGCCTCCAAGTGAATGTGCCAGGCCTTTTAGTATTTGCAAAGGGAAATCCATAGTTGTCGTAGATGCGTTCATTTAAAAATAGAACAAATAGAGAGCAACTAAAATAAGGCCTCGAAGGGTGCATTTCTAGAACAACGAGGTAGGTTCTAGGTCACCAAGTGCAAATTTTATATTCAAGCTTCAAGAGAAGGACCAGATCAGGCCACCACCCATGACTCCATGCCCAATGGATATAACAAAGAAACTAATCCCTTCATCTAGCAGAAATATGTCCCCGTCAGTCACCAAATTGTTATCTCAATTTTCCCCGAAAAATTGATCAAACACGACCCTGTGTAGGAAGAAATCCAAGGGACAGTTCCATCGCATGAGCCCACATTTCAAATCCAACAAATAGGTTATAGGCAGGTCCTACGGTGGAGTAGCGAGTTCGGGAAGGGCCAAACAGTGTCAAAGAAAACCAAAGGCTCAAAGTTTTCAATATTTACAAATGATTGAGTAACAAGCTCAAATTGACTAAGTATAGAAGAGTTCAATAGAAGCTTCCACGTGCCTCATCAGTGCTTATCCTAAAGTTAAACCCAAAAAAAAAGTCTCCAAACAAGCATGAAGCTTCCACGTGTCCCAGGTCTGAAAAGGGAAGAAACCGAGTTTTGAAAAGTCAAAATGAGCGGAAAGCACCATGTGTCATCTTGGTGCAATTTCGAAAGTAAGAGCCCAAGCTGGAGACTCAAATTAGCACCAGCCCTCCATGTGTTTAGGGTCCAATAGAATTCTAAGAGAAATGGGCCCAACTTAGTTAATTATAAGAGTGTCGGTGGAAAGTGACAAGTGTCGCAAAGGCACACATTCAAAGGCACGGCCAAAGGTAGAGACTCAAATGTGCGTGAGGCTTCCACATGTCTAGGGTTCAAGAGAGGCATCGACTGAATTGGCTAAGTATCGCAAAATCACAGAAGGCGCCACGTGTTAGCCTGGTACATATTTAAAGGTAAATCTAAAAGCGGGTCCTTAGACTAGCATCAAGCCTCCATGTGTCCTGGAGTCAGATATATGGCCCTACCAAACAAAAGGACTTAATCAAAAGACATAAAAAAACATAGCAAAGCCACGGAAGAAGCCATGTTTCAGCTTGGCGCAACCTCAAAAGTGAAATCCAGGAGTGCTCCCTAAATGTGTGCCATCTCTACATGTGGTCATGATCCAAGTCAAAGCGAGTTGACGGGCCCGAGGAGGACTTTTTTCCCAAATGGAAACTGTGGACCAGCGGGCCCGAGGATGGATTTTTTGCAGAATGAATTGTAGGGATGTGGGGCATTTTATGCATTTTGTATTTTTATGCCAAAGGGTGAAAAGTAAATTTCGGGACCACGGACCCATTCGCTAACTTGGTTTTTGCCATTTTTGTATAGACCCGACTCAAATATTCAAATGGACATATATTTCGACCCAGTGCCCGAAATTCAACAAATTTTGCACCATTGGAAAGGTCTCATCCTCATCTACACCATAGAAACCTAAGACTTTAATTTTGATCAATTTAGGTGGGTGAAAATGGGAAAATGTCTTCATGCTATTAATATGCAATCCAATTTCTCTTGATAACTAGATTAGATCTGATTTGATCCGTTGTTTTATCTTCTTCAACATGCCAAATAGACATAAGAGCGGTGGACTTGATAGATTGTGGGTGGATTTGTAGTGGCATTGATGGCTGGTTGTTGAGCTTTAAATTAGTTTTCCCGCCTGTCTTTTTGTCTTCTCTTTGTTCTACATCTATAAAAGAAGGAGTTGGGCTCATTGTAAAGGGTTGGACAATTTTTTTACACCCTCCCTTCTTCCCTTGTCTGCAAGAGAATTTGTGGAGCTTTCAAACCTCCCATTCGAGTTGTAATACAAAGTTTTTCCTCTTGGCTATTCAGAGTGTATCTTGTATCAACTCTGGAGCAATAATACATGTCTGTGGATGATTCCTAACCCTTTCATGCATTCATTGTTGTCTTCGATCTCTCATTAAATTTTGGTTATCTATGGATGGTAGTTGTATTGCATTTCTCTGGTCTATGTTAAGTTGCAAAATGGGTGTCTAGCTAGTCCTTTGGTGCATCACCTCGTTAGCTTAGGTTTATTTTCTCATATCTTCTCAACCCTGTCTCCTTGGTAAGATATAGTAGGTTTTAGAATAGATCCTCTGCAATTTATTTATATGCACTCGAACAAAAGACTAGGAACCGGCCTTCATCTCGGATATCTCTCTCGATTTCAAAGTCCCATACTTTGAGAGATGCTCCATATTGTGCAATCACACTGATAATCTCAACTCATCTAGTTGCAGGCACTCAGGGGTGTTGTGATTCTACACTAACACTCCCTTCATCTTCACATCCATCATTGAACCACTAAGGTATGCTACTTGATTTGGAGGCCATTATATTTGATAAGATTTTGATATTGTGCATGTGGAACATTAAGGGTTGAATATAGTATTAACAAGAATATGAAAATGATTTCCATCTAATAATGGTTCACTTTTAGGGAGAATCGAGGCATCCCAATCTTCATCGTGATTCTTTTTTTTTATTTTGAGGGATTAAAAATGTCTTTTAATGAGAGGCACCCAATATCCTTTTTAATAATTGCTCACTTTATAGGAGAATGAGAGGGATCCCATTCTCAATATTCATTACTTTTTTACTTTTAGGGATTATGTTTCTTTCTCCTTGAATAATTTTGTTTACTTTGAGATAATGATGTATTTTTATATCTGTCATGAATGATTGTTTGAAAAAATATTCCATCTTTGTTATTATGAGAGGCCCCAAAATGTACTTTATAAGTATTTGATACATTTAAGATGAATGGGAGGCCTCCAATTCTTCCCATTCTCCATCTTGATTATTTTTTTTTACTTTGAGGGATAATAAGAGGACTTCAAATTAGAGGCCACCAATACCCCTTATATGAATCCTTCATTTCTAAGGAGAATGGGAGGTTTCCCATTCTCCGTGTTGATTATTTTCATACTTCCAGGATAATGAGATACATTACATTATTATTCACTTTTAAAGAGAGAGAGGATTTCCATTCTATGTGCTGATTAAATTTTATACTTTGAGGGATAATGAGAGACCTTATATTTTTTTGAATATCATTTTTAATAATGATCCACTTTTAGGGAGAATCAGAGGCATCCCAATCTCCATCTTGATTATTCGAGTTTACTTTGAGGGATAAGGAGAGGTATTACAACGAGAGGTCCCCACTATCCCATTTAATAATCTCTCTCTTTCAATGAGAACAAGAGGTCCCCTATCCTCAATCTTCATTTTTTTATTTTAAGGGATTATGTCGTTTTCTTCTTGAAGGTTTTTGTTTACTTTGATAAAATTATGTTTTTTAATATATCTTTTGAATGATTATTTTAATTATTTTTCACTCTAAGATAGAATGAGAGACCTTAAAATATAATTTTGAAGTATTTATTACTTCTATGAAGAATGGAAGGCCTCCCATTCTCTATCTTTATAATATTTTTTTAATTTGAGGTATAATATGACACCTTCAAATGAGAGGCCACCAATATCCCTTTTAATAATTATTCATGTTTGAGGAGAATGGGAGGCTTCCCATTCTCCGTGTTGATTATATTTTATACTTTGAGGGAGAACGAGAGACCTTACATTGTTATTCACTTTTAAATAGAATTGGAGGCTTCCCATTCTCCCTATTTAATATTTTTATAATTTGAGAGATAATGAGTTACCTTACAGTATTATCAATATCCTTTTAAGAATAATTCACTTTCAGGGGAGAATCAAAGGCATACCAATATCCATTTTTATTATTTCGTTTATTTTGAGGGATAATGAGAGGTCTTCAAAGAGAGGCCCCACTATCCATTATAATAATTTCTTACTTTAAAGGAGAATGGGATGACTCTCATTCTCAATCTTCACCATTTTTTTCTTTAATGGATTATGTATCATTCTCCTTGTAGAATTTTTATTTCGTTGAGATAACGATGTATTTTTATACAACTTTTGAATGTTTCTTTGAACTATTTTTTCACTCTAAGTGGGAATGAAAGGCCTCGAAATATAATTTTTAAGAATTCATTACCTCTAGGGAGAATGGGAGGCCTACTATTCTCCATCTTAATTGTTTTTTTAATTTTGAAGGATGATAAGATACCTTCATATGAGAGGCCACCAATATCCCTTTTAAGAATTATTCAATTTTTGTTGAAAATGTCACCTTCCCATTCTCTTCGAGTTGAATATTTTTATACTTTGAGGGATAATGAGAGACCTTACATTTTTAATCAATTTTGAGGAGAATGGGAGGCTTTCCATTCTCCATGTTGATTTTTTTATAGGTTAAGGGATAATGAGAGAACTTACATTGTTCGAATATCATTTTTAAAAAAGGGTTCACTTTTAGGGAGAATAATAGGCATCCTAATCTCCATCTTGATTATTTTGTTAACTATTAGGGATAATGAGAGGCCCCCACTATCCCTTTTAATAAATTTTCACTTTGAAGGAGAATGATAGGCATCCCATACTCCATATTCATATTTTTTTACTTTGAGTGATTATGTCTCATTCTCCTTGTAGATTTTTGTTTAGTTTGAGAGAATGATTTCTTTTTATATCTCTTTGAATTATTGTTTCAAATTGTATTTCACTCTAAGTGGTAATGAGATGCCCCAAGATATACTTTTTAATAAATTATTATTTCCATATAGAATGGGATGCCTCCCATTCTTCGCCTTGATTATTTTGTTTACTTTGATGGATGATAATAGGCCTTAAATAGATATTACACCATTATCCATTTTAAGAATCGTTTACTTTTGAGGAGAATGAGAAGCTTCATATTTTATGTGTTGATTGATTTTATACTTTAGGGATAACGAGAGACCCTACATTCTTTATTGAATTTTGAAGAGAATGGGAGGTTTCCCATTATACTGCCTTGATTATTTTTATACTTTGAGGGATAATGAGAGACCTTACATTGATCACAATATCATTTTTAAGAATGGTTTGCTTTTACGAAGAATCAGAGGCATCTGAATCTCCATATTGATTATTTGGTATAATTTTAGGGATAATTAGAGGTCTATGAGATACCCCCACTATCGCTTTTAATAATTTCTCACTTTCTAATAGAATGGAATTCCTCATGTTCTAATTATTCATTTTTTACTTTAAAGGGTTATATCTCATTCTCCTTATAGACTTATATTTACTTAGAGATAATGATGTCTTTTTATATCTCTTGTGATTGATTGTTTGAACTATTATTTTAATCTAAGTAGGAATGTGAGGCCCCAAAATATTATTTTGAGGAATTTATTACTTCTAGGGAGAATGGGAGGCCTTCCTTCTCCATCTTGATTATTTTTTTTTACTTTGAGGGATGATAAGAGGCCCTCAAATTAGAGGCCATGAATATCTCATTTAATAATTATTAACTTTTGAGGAAAATGGGAGGCTTCCCATTCTCCGTGTTGATTATTTTTATACTTTTAGGGATAATGAGAGATCTTACATTGTTATTCACTTTTGTGGAGAATTGGAGGCTTCCCATTCTATGTGTTTATTATTTCTATAATTTGAGTGATCATGAGATACCTTATATTTTTCTCGGATATCCATTTTAAGAGTGGTTCTCTTTTAGAGAGAATAAGAGGCATCTCAATCTCCATCTTGATTATTTTCTTACTTCAAGGGATAATGAGAGGTCTTCCAATGAGACTCCCCCACTATCCCTTTTAATAATTTCTCACTTTCAAGGAGAATACAAGGCCTCCCATTCTCAATCATTATTAGTTTTTACTTTGAGGCATTATGTTTCTTTCTCCTTGTATATTTTTGTTGACTTTAAGATAATGGTGTATTTTTATATGTCTCGTGAATGATTGTTTGAACTATTTTTTTCACTCTAAGTGGGAATGAGAAGCCCCAAAATATAATTGTTAAGTATTTATAACTTCTAGAGAGAATTGAAGACCTCCAATTGTCCATCTTGATTACTTTGTTTACTTTGAGGGATGATAACATGCCTTGAAATAAGAGGCCACCAATATCCCTTTTACAAATGATTCACTTTTGAGGAGAATGGGAGGCTTCCCATTCTCTATGTTGATTACTTTGATACTTAAAGGGATAATGAGAGACATTACATTTTTATTCACTTTTGATGAGAATGGGAAGCTTCCCATTCTCCATGTTGATAATTTTTAATACTTTGATGGATATTGTTCTTAATATATTTTTTTAATAGTATAATTTTAGGGAGAGTAGTGGCATCCCAATCTCCATCTTGATTATTTTGTTTACTTTGACGGATAAAAATATGTCTTCAAATGAGACTCCCCACTATCCCTTTTAGTAATTGATCATTTTCAAGGAGAATAGGAGGCCTCTTATTCTCAATATTCATTATTTTTTTAATTTGAGGGTTTATGTATCATTCTCCTTGTAAATTTTTGTTTACTTTATGAGAATTATGTCTTTTTATATATCTTATGTATTATTGTTTGAAATAATATTTCATGCTAACAAGGAATGAGAGGCCTCAAAATATAATTTTTAAGTGGGAATAAAATTGAAGAACAAAAGGTGAAAAGAGAATGAGAAATTTTTCATTCTCTCTCAAAATTTATTTTTAGAGTGAGGGAGAATTGAAGGCCTCCCAATCTGCTTGACAATTATTATTTAATTTATATGGAGAATAGGAAGGTTTATAATTTTGGGTAAACTATGATGCATCCAAATCTCCCTCATAGTGAAAATATTTTCTATATTCTAAAAAAAAACAACAATAAATAAGGACAATGGGAGGTAACCCATTCTCCATTCAAGTGGTAAATCAAATCTAAAATAAAATGAACTTATCATTCTCACTTAGATTTAATGTTTCACATTTAGAGATAATACAATGCCTCTAATAAAAATCTAAGGCCTCCCACTCTACCTCATTGTGAAAAATCAAATCTAAAGGAGAATCTTATCTAATTTTTTAAATTGAGGGAGAATGAGAGGTCTCTCATTCACAATATTTATTTTTATCAACTTTGAGAGAGAATGAGAAACCTCTCATTCTTGTTTAAAGTGAAAAAATTACAAGAATTAATGGGAGGCGTCCCATTATCCTTCAAATTAAAAAAATTATGAAGGAGAATGGGGTATACCATTATACTTCATAATTTTTTTCATAATTTGAAGGAGAATGGGAGGCCTCCCATTCTCCCTCAAATTAAAAAAACAATTAAGAAGGAGAATGGAGTCCTCCCATTCTCCTTCAATTTGTTTTTTTAATTTTAAGGAGAATGTGAGGCCTCCCATTCTTCTTCAAAATAAAAAACATATTAAGAGTGAGATTGGGAGGTTGGGAAGCTACCCATTATGCTTCAAGGTGAAAAATAATGTTTAAATTATGTTGATGGTTAATGAGAATAAAAACATTTAATTTATTCAAATAAAGTAATCCATTTAATATTTTTGTATAGATGCATATTCTTTTTTCTATTTAATCGTACAATGTGAATGGTGAAGTCAAAATATCACTCTTTTAACGTTAACTAGTTAAATGCATATAACTCTAAAATTAAAAACCTAAATTTTCTAAATTCTATATTTTTTTCTCGTGCATTGCATTTAAAAATGTCCGAGTTTGGAAATAGCTCGTTATAATGACGATAAATTTCATAATAAATATAAAATGAAGACATTTTTTTGTTTTACAAAAATTGAAGAAGAAAAAATAAAAATAATGTTGAAACTAGAAGTCATACCAAAAGATATAGATATTTACATGTATTAGTCAATTATTTAAATATCTTTAATCATTTTTTTACATTATAGGTAAGTTTCATTGTAAAATTAAATTTTGAATTCGATTATTTTTATTTTTGAACACATAAGAGAAGATAACAAGAATTTTTTCAACTGGAAGTGATAGTAGAAGAAGCAAATATTAACAAGTATTCTTTTTTTTAAAACATATTTAATCATATTCAAATAAATATGGAAAATGTAGAGAAACGGTATCGTAAAACATGGATTTCAATTGATATGTAGTTGTTCTTTTACTTCTAGAAATCGAGGTACATATAACTCTGTTATATTCCACTTCAAAGAGAATATCAAATAATGTCATATGTATTTGAGAGGAACTTGATATTTGTTGGATCGAGCTTTAGTTTTTTCTCATATCATTTTCAAATCTTGTAGTTGCTACCATCACTTGAACATTTTTATCTTAAGATCACTTTCAAATAATGTAGCTTCTTCCATTGATGAACATTTTTATTTTTATTGAGATAACTTTAAAATATTTTTTTTACTTTCATGATTATAACAATGCATTGGGAGTTCATCATCTGGTAATCCTGCAAAAACTAAATTCATGAAAATGGAAAAAACGTTTGTCTTTTTTTATAACCCTTTTTTTAGTGTTTTATATTATTTTCATGGATTTTTCAAATTATAAATAGGTGTCATGAATTTGAAAATGAAAATAGGTGGGATGAATTTGAAAATGAAAACAGGCGGGATGAATTTGAAAATGAAAATAGGCTAGATAACTATTTTTAATAGATAATCACTTTTTGACTCTTGTAAAAATTTGAAAATAAAAACATGTTGGGTTTAAAACTTATAGTATAAAACTCTTTCAAATTAAAAAAAGAGTTGAGACAAATTTGAAAATGAAAATAGGCGGGATATGTTAATTATTTTTTTACCTCATTATAATTTTTAAAATAAAAAAATAGGTGGGATAGTTATTATTTAGTACACACACACACACACACACACACTTGTGAATAAAAAAGATTTACATTTGACAATAGTAATTGAAATTTAAAATGATGGGAATTGAATTTGAAAGTTAAAATTAAAAAATTGATACAAAAATTAAAATAGTGGAAATAAATTAAGTATAGCTAGACCTCAATTTAATGGAAATAAAATAAATACGATGAGATAACAATTAAAAATAGGTGGATATAAATATTTAAATAGGTCAAATATAAGAATTATAAGAACTAGAATGAGTATTACTAAAATAATAATAGAGAATACTTATTTTATGTGTGATTAAGTGAGGTGCTACAAATACTTGAGTTTAAGTGGTTAATTCTAAATGTTTTTAGTGAATATTATTTAATGTATAGTCATTTAGTTATATTTTTAAATTAACAGGCTATATTAATTTTTTATTATTTTTGCATTAATGTTAAATTAATTTGTTTTTATTGAAATACTAAATTACCTTAAAACTAGCTAGCTAGAAATTATAAAATAAAGTTCTAAATTAACAAGCAATGTTAAATTAATGTAATAATTTAACAATGCTTAATCAATATAAGTTTATTGATGTTGAAACTAAATTAAATATAAGAATATTATTCTTTTGATAGGTGAATGTTGATAAGTTAAATATTATAATGTTCATTATTATTTTTAAATAGTATTCTAAAAACACATCATTATGAGGAAGAATGAGAGACCTCACTTTCTCCTTTTTAGTAAAGTTTTAAAATTTAAAGGTAATAAGAGGCCTTCCATTATAAGTTACCATTATTTTATTTTGATTGAGAGTGTGAGACATCGTATATTCCTTTGAACTTGAGGGATAATTGGAGGCCTCCCATCCTCCATAAAATTAAATGATTTGAGTGATAATGGCATGTTGTTGATTCTCACTCAAAGTTATGACTTTTAAGAAACAATTAGGATCTCACATTCTACTTTATATCTAAAATTTATTGATTTTCACATTCATGAAGAATGGGAGGCCTCCCATTCTATGTCATCAATGTTTATTATTTGTAAGAAAGGGATTATTTTCATTCTTCTTTGATTTTTTTGAAATTGATGTAAAATAGGAGGCCTTTCTTTCTAAAATTTATTTGTAAAAAAATTTTGAGGGAGGAAGGGAGAGCTCCCATTATCTATAGTAATTGTTTTTTACAATGAGGTATAATTGGATTCATTCCATTCTCCATCTTCATTCAAATTTTTTGTAAGGGAAAAATATAATAAGATATTGAGAATGAGAGGTATTCTAATCCATTTTAATTGATTTATAGTTTGAGGGTGATTTGGAGGCCTCGCATTTTTCCTCATGTTTTTTTTATTGAGGGAGAAACATTTTATTTATATTGAGGAAGAAAGGGAGGTCTCCTTTCTAACTCATAATTATTTATCAATATGATTGAGATTGAAAGAGGGATTCACGAGAACCGATGTCGAAAACAATGCACCGCAATGAAGTTGCACTCAATGGTAACATCAAGCTCCAATGCAATAAGTAAGATTCGAATCAATGGAAAGAAAATGCAAGTAAGAAAATAGGTTTGCTCATCCTCATAGATCGAAAAAAGGAAGTACAAATAGGGGTGTTGTGTAACCCCCATGCCTAAACAAGGAAATAATATCAATGACACCACTGACACATATGACGTGACTGACGCATATGACGCCACTAAAGGAGGAGTTACAATTCCAAATAAGGAATGTAACTCCTATGATGCACTGACGCAAATGAAAATGACATATTCTATGACATAATTTGACACTTTTCATTTGACTTCCTAAGACCTATGACTCTCGGAAGGCGAGATGACTCACCAGATGATGTGGACAATGACTAGGCATGTCACACACACCATCGAGAGATTGGGATACTCAGTATTCTCCCTCTTCATAATTTTCTACTATGAGGTTGTAAAATATTATTAGAATAGAATGGTAGGATTCCATTTTGTGAAAATTTTATATATAATATTAGGAAGAATGACATGACTCTCTTTTCACCTCTTGATTATAACTTTACATCGAGGAGACACACATTTTTCAAAATTGATAGAGAAGCATTATTTTTTTAACATTGAGAGAGAAAGGTATACATCTCATTATCTAAGAAATGGATACATCTCATTTTCCCTCTCAATTATTTTTAGACACGTTTGAGAATGGGAGACTTCCCATTCTCCCTCTTTCTTGATCTCACTCTTGAATTTTTTTAGATATGAGTGAGAATGTGAGACCTCCCATTCTTTCTCTTGATTACTTTTTCTTTGATATTGAAAACTATTATTAGAAAATAATGGTAGTCCACCATTCCATGAAATAAACTATAACATTCAGAGAATGGTATGCCCCACATAGCATAAAAAATTGCTTTATAATTTTAGGAAAATTGGTAGGCCTACCATTTACTCTTTTGATTGTAAGTTTATTTTGAGGGATAAAAATTATTATTTGCATGTTGTAGAAAGGGAGATCTCCCTTTCTACCTCATAATAAGTTTTCAATATGAGTGAGAATGGGAGACCTCCCATTCTCCCTCTTTATTATTTTTTTACTATGAGGTTGAAAACTATTATTGGAAGAGAACGGTAAGCCTACCATTCCATTAAAAATTATTTATAATTTTAGGGAGATTGGGAGGATCATTTTTTCCCTCTTGAATACTATTATTGGAAGATAATGATAGGAATTTTTCAAAATGAGTTAGAATTAGTGACCTCATATTCTCCCTTTTTATCATATTTCTTCCGCATGGTTAAAAATTATTATTGGAAGAGAGTCTTAGACCATTCATTTCATAAAATATATTATACAAGAAAATGGTAGGCCTTCCATTCAATGAAAATTTGATATAAAAGTTTAGATAGACTTGGATTCCTCACATTTTACCTCTTGAATGTAATTTTTCTTTTAGGGAGAAATAGGGGCATCCGTTTTTATCTAATAATTAATTTTCATTATGTGTAAGAATGTTATACATTCGATTCTCCCTCTTGATAATTTATTTAGTCTAAATTTGAAATATATTTTTCAAAAAAATTGTAGGCCTCCCCTTCTCAAAAAAGATAATTTATATTTTTAGGGAGATTGGAAGGCCTCCCTTTTACCCTCTTTATTTTAATTTTATTTTGAGAGAGAAGTGAGATGTTACTTTTTACATCATAATATCTGTTAATATTAGTAAGAATTAGAGACATCCCATTCTCCCTCTTTATTGTTTTTGTAATCTTAGGTTGAAAACTATTATCGGAAGTTTACATGAAATATATTATTATCAAATAATGGTAGTCTTCTCATATCAAGAAAAATTTATTTAGAAACTTAGGGAGATTAATAGGCCTCCCATTTACCCTCTTGATTGTAATTTTACTTTGAGAGAGAAAAAACATATTTTCTACTTTGAGGGAGAAAGGGAGGCCCCTTTTTACCTCATAAATATTTTGAATATGAGGTACAATGTGAGACATTCCATTCATCCTTTGGAATATTATTTTACTCTGAGGTTGAATTTTATTATCGAAATATAAATACCTAATGATTAGGCCTCACATTCCATGAAAGATATTCTCATAAAAACTAACTATAATTTTACATTAAGGGAGAAACTTATTTTTTCCACATTGAGGCAGAAAGGGAGTACCTCCCTTTATACCATATAATAATTTTTCAATATGAGTGAGAATGTGAGACCTTCCATTATCTCTCTCTATTATTGGTTTATAATTATGTTGAAAACTTTAATTAGAAGATAATGGTAAGACTCCCATTCTATTTAGAATATTAGGTAAGGGAATGGTAGGCCTTCCATTACATGAAAACATAGTTTTTATTTTATGGAGATTGGGAGGCCTCCATTTTTATCTCTTAAATATAATTTTATTTTGACAGAGAAAAATTATTCTTTACACTTTGAGGGAAAAAGAGACACCATCCTTTTTACCTTACAAATATTTTTCAATATGAAAAAGAATGGGAGACCTCCCATTATCCCTCTTGATATTTTTTAAATCTAAGGTTGAAAACTATTTTCAGAAGAGAATTGTAGGCCTCCCATTCTATAAAACATTGATTTATAGTTTTACAGATATTAGGAGGCTTCCCATTTATTTTTATTATAATTTTACTTTGAGGGAGAAAGGGAGAGCTTCCTTTCTACCTCTTAATTATTTTTCAATATGAAGGAGACTAGGAGACATCTCATTTTCCCTCTTGATATTTTTTAAATATAAGGTTGAAAACTATTATTGGAAGAGAATGGTAGGCCTCTCATTCTATGAAACATTGATTTATAGTTTTATAGAGATTAGGAGGCTTCCCATTTATTTTGATTGTAATTTTACTTTGAGGGAAAAATAAATTCACTTAAGGGAGAAAGGGAGAGCTCCCTTTCAACCTCTTATTTATTTTTGATATGAAGGAGAATGAAAGACATCCCAGTCTACCTTGTTTTTTTATGTAAAGATGTAAAATATCATTGGTTAAGAATTATAGGTCTCTACTGCAATGGAGGGTATTGGAAGAGAATGCTAGGCCTCATATACCATAAAAATTTGATTTATAATTTTAGGGAGATTTGGAGGCCTCCCAATTACCCTCTTGATTGTAATTTTACTTTTTGAGGAAGATAAAATATTTTTTCAACTCTAAGGAAAAAGGAATATCTCCTTTTCTACTTCATAATTAATGTTTAATATTTGTGAGAATGTGACACCTCCCATTCTCCCTCTTGATTATGTTTTTTACTTTGAGGTTGAAAATTATTCTCGAAAGAGAATGGTACTCCTACCATTCCATGAAATATAATAGTGGAACATAATGGTAGGCCTCACATACTATTAATTTTTTTATTAATATTAGGGAGAGTGGTAGGCCTCTTTATATTCTATTAATGCTTGATATTCATGATAATCTAAAAATATTATCCATACTATATTGTTAGTGAAATAACAATTAGAGTAGTCCATAATTTTTATAGTTTATTTTCATTATTGTTGATATTGAGATAACATTTTTCAAATGTCTCATTTGTATGAACATTATGGAAAAACTTGGTAGTTTATTTTCATTATTAATTATTTTGAGATAGATTTTTTCAAATTTATCATTTGTAGGTACAATATGGTAGCACTTGGTCAAGTTAAATTTGTATAATACCATTACAAAATGTTGATAGAGAGTTTGAAAGAGGTATTTCCTATCCAATTTTTCCCCTCAGGTGAAATTGGATAAACATGACCCCACAAAGAAAAATGAGGGATTGATTCAGCTAGGGGAGATCACAATTTAGGATTGGCCGAATAGGTTAGGTAGGCCAAGAACATTGCAAGGAATCTTGGGAGTTCAAGATGGTTTGGGAAATGAAGAAGCTTCAAAGTCCAAAATTCAGACTTTGTGGGTGAGGGCGTTAAGAGGTAGGCCCAACCAAAAAAAATTTGAAAGTCAAAAACAATGAGCATAAAGCTCTAAAATTCGAGAGGTGAACGCATGAAGCTAGGTTAATTTTGAATTTTCGAGTCTTGGGAGCTCATGGTGAATAGTGCCTTACGGGGGAGAAATCCCTTAACCCAAAGTATGGAATCCCAAACCCAAAACCTAAACTCTCAAAACCTCGAAACCCAAAGTCCTGGAAAACCCAAAACTCAAGTCTCGAATCCTTGAAATCAAAAGTCCCAAATTGAATCCCTAAAACCGAAGCCCTGAAACCATGAAACCTGAAGTCCTGAATACCCTAAAACCTAAAGGTCCAAAACCCAAAGTTTGAAATTCATACATCGGGTTTCGTGAGTTTTGGAGGTTTTATGAAGTCACCGTGAAAAGTGTCACACAATATAATTTCAAAGTCTAAAACCCGAAGTCGAATTTCAAACTTTGGGGTTTTGGCATTTGGAGGTTTCACGAGCTCAGAGTGATGAACAGTAATGAATATTCTAAAGCACAAAATCTAAATGCTCTGAATCCGAAAGTCTAAAATTTTAGATTTCAGAGGGTGTGATGTAATTTTAGAGTCCGAAAAGACAAAGCCAACCACCCGCATTTATTATATAATGGCACCCTCATCTTCAGATGGCCATAAATTTTGACTGGGAGCTCAGATTTGCATAAAATCAGACTTTTTGGAAAGATCTTAGTGTCCTCTACACAAATATGACTAAGTTTCATTGTTTTAGTAAGGTAAGTATATTAAAATGAATAAATACACTCCGAAATTTTAGAGGGTGTTTCTTGATTTCTCTCCTACCAAAATAATGAGGTATAGGCTTCCTTTCTTCTCCAAAAGGGTAAAGTACATGGAAGCATGGGTTTTCAATGGCACCCATCATTATTACACATGATTTTAATGCATTTTTGGGTGGTTGAAGCAATATTTTAAATCCCTTCTCTTTCACTTTCCGAGTCTTCCTATATATTGTAAGGAGAGGATCATTTCCAAAGGTTGGATAATCTTTCTTTGTGCCCTCCCTTATTATCTTGTCTATAAGTGAATTTGTGGAGTTCAAACCACCCATTCAAGTTGTAATGAAAATTAGTGCCTCTTGGCCATTGTAATGCACTGTATCAAATCTATGGAGTAATAATATAAGTACGTGGATGAAGTTCAACCATCTCTTGTGTTCATTGAATATTCCTTATCTCTCATTGCAATTTTTGTTAAATATGCATGTTAGATTGTGTTACATGTTTTGAAAATTTGTGTTTAATGGTGAATGAATTTTCGATAGGAAACTGATTTGCGTTGATGTTCATACTCTTCAATCTTGCTTCAGTTTAATTCCCATACAAGGCAAGTTATTCAACATACCTTTTGGTGCATCACCTTGTAATGCCCACTGACATTGGAGTTTTTTGTTCTACCTGCCACCTTGACCGCCTGTACTGGCTACCGCATTTTCCTGTCTTGTCCACCGCATTTTTCTTTTCTGCCCTTGCGTGAGGGAGACAGGAGTGGGTGGAGTCGCGTGTTTTTTTCTACGCCATGATCTCTCCTGGATTCTCTTTCAATGCGAGTGGTTGAGGCCATGGAAAATCCCATTTTTTCCTTTGCTGGGCACCTGTTCCCAAACTGTCATTGTTACTTGGTTGCGTGGGTGTTTTATTTTCTTCTCCTGGCACGTTTTCTTGCCCTTAGTTGCTGCGTGAGCCTGGTTTGACGTGGGTGTGGATGAAGCTACAAGATAGTGTAGCAGGCGTGTTACCTCCTTGTTCTTGGGCGCGGCGAGGAGTGTTCTGGTTGCACGCGACCACAGTCATGATCAGTTGTTGCAAAATCTTGCAGCTGTAGTAGAAGAACGAGGTAAAGTCTTAGTTGAGCTGTCTTGCCCTTTCATTTTGGGGAGTCGCCTCTGTCCAGGTGGCGGATCTAACATGGAAGAAGCTCGATCAAACCTTGAGGCAAGTTTTGTAATGATGCTGAGATTGTGTTCACTACTGTTCTTTTGCTGACCGGAAGTTTTCCAGTGCATAGCCATTGGGTTTGATATGGTGGTTATAGATGAAGCTGCAAGCTAAGGAAGTAGGCGTGTTACCTCCCCTTTCATTGGATGCTGCGGGGTGTGTTCTTGTTGGGGATCCACAAAGCAACTGATAGCAACTGCCTACAACAACAGGTTTGGCTAGGTGGTAGGCACACTACAGTATAGTGGAAGCCTTCATGAGTGCCTCCAACAAGCAGGTTGTCCAACTATGATGTTATCCGTTCAGTTTTGGCTGCATCCTCTAAGTCGGGATTCTCCTTCAAGACTTTTTGTGTCAAAATCGGTTAAGTGACAGCAGGAGTGAGGCAGGCTCTCATGGCGAGGGGTGAAAGGAGAGAGAGGGTGTAGGAAGGAGAGCGATGAAGGATAGAGGAATTTAAAAAAAAAAAAAAAAAAAAAACTCGGGTGCAGTTGGTTTAAAGGAAATAAAATGGTGCATGCTTTTGTGTAAGGGACAGATCACACCCACGGACACAGGAGATCTATGCAATGTTGGAGAAAATGTCTTGGGAGATGAAGGTAGCAGGATATTCCTCAGATCCAGAGCTTGCACTGAGTCGTTTCTCCAAAACCGATTCGTGACAGTGAGGGTGTTACCAACAAGCCTGATGAAATTTATTTACAAAGAGTCTCTATTGAGATCTTACTTGTTGTAGGATGTAACTCATGGAAGAGAATCTGATAGGGGCGGATCTGTTTCATATCAGAGTATTCATGAAGCAAAATTTGCCTTGCAACTATATGAGCATCTTCTACGAGTCACTATGTTGGCAGGCATAAAGGGTGCTGATGGAATTATCACACCTTACAAGCTACAGCTGTACTGTTTGCACCAGGAGTTTGATGTTGTCCACATATATCACAAGAGGAAGGAAAGATTGGTTGTTGTATCTGAGGAAACAACTACTGGTGTTCACAGGCTATACCAGATGCAAGCTATTGGATCGCTGCTCTTCCCTGCTATTAATGACAATGATTCTATTACCAAGAGCGAGTTCGATAGCTTGTACGGATGCAGGCACTCTCTGCTAGATGGTCTGATGAGAACCACTGATGTGATGATTGCTGGCAAGGTTGCTGTTGTCTGTGGAAATGGAGATATTTCTTCTGTTTCGCCGCCTTCACACAATTTTTACCTCCGTTGAGTTATTCCACTTTAGCTGCTCCACCGACTACGGCCTCTGTCTTCTCATAAATTGGTTTTTGTCCGTTTGTAGGCAGCTTGTTTACCCTAATGAGGCTGTGCAAACCCGATGCACACATCCTTACTGCAAGCCTTGCCTAACTTATGTGCTGAGTACTACTAGGGCCTGCCCTTATGACGGGTATTTGGTTACTGATACAGATTCGAAGGCAGTGCAAGAGGCAAATCCGGTATTGGCTAATGCTATAGGCCGTGTGACAGTTCATTGCCTGCACCACAAGAGCGGCTGCACTTGGCAAGGGCCTCTTTCAGAGAGTATAGCTCATGGTAATGGTTACCAGTATGGTTCATCCCCTGTTGTATGTAATAGATGTGGCACCCAGTTTGTTCACCGACAAGGACAAGAGCATGGCCGTTAACAGAGTCTGGACCTTCTAGCAGGCTGAGGAAGAGAAGCTGCGCTGGTTGGGTTGCTGTTGCAGGCCCCGTCCATCTTGTGATCGACTGCTGGATGCGTTAAAACAGGCAAGATAGACTAACCATATACATAATATGCTAGTATCTAATAAACCTCTTGAAATGAAACTTTCTCCTTCTAGAAATTGGTTTAAAATGTGACTATGTGGTTTTGTGTTCAATATATGGTTAACAGTTTGTTACTTCTGGATTGCCTCTATTGGTTGTTCTTGTTGACGTGATCAAACCCATTTATATATATATAAAACAAACAAAGGTTCCCAGTGTATGCTTTGATTGATCATATGAAAATATACATACACATATATATATATATATATATATATATATATATATATATATATATATAATTTTAAAAGTTACTTCCTTCTGCAAAAATGTCGTTGTTTCTTTTGTGAACCTGGGTATGTAATCACCCCTAGAACATTGCAGCGTTGACTAGTATTGGTTTCCTGTTATGTTGTTGCCCTAGAGGAAAACATACAGTTAAATTATTATTAGTATTGTTATGATAAGCGTGATTATGCACTTCGTGTTTTGTGCAAATTATTAGGGCTTTTGAAAATTAGAAGTTCAATATATATGCTTGTTAAGAAGGAAGTTTTGGGCCGAAAATATGTCCTGGGTTGTTAGAAGGGCATAAATTATTGATAGAACCCCATTTTGATCCTACTCTTTCTATGAGTAAAATTTGATAAAATGAATGACCTTTATGGTGTTAAGATATGGTATGTTGATGATTCCTTGTGTGATCGATTTAATCATGTATAGACATAATGCCTTGATGGAGTAAGGTAATACCTTTCATGGTTCGTGAAAGTTAAGGTTTTCATCAACTGCTTAAGGTAACATGAAGTCCCTTAATTTAGTCAAACTTGTCTTGTACTTCCTTCTTGATGAGTGACCTTTCATTGCAAATTTAGAATGATTGTGATGGAAGGTCGTGAATATATTTTGTTGTCAAAAAGGGAAAAGAAGCTCTGGAATAGTTTGTTTATGTGTCGAGTGTAATAATTGTAATTACATCGTTATAGAAGTTAGTTATTGGAGGATATCTATCTTCAATGGTATATTGTGTGTTTAATCTCTGCATAGGTTACTATAAACTTAGTGTTGAGATGTAAATTAAGGAGAGTTGAGAGACCTTTTCCTTTGTTTACATCGTTTATGATATTAGGAAGTGAGTTGATGTCGGAAAATTTCAACCAAGTCTAGATTCATGGCTATGATCCTCTAAAACGGGAGGATTATAAATCTAAGGTATTATGAAAATTGAAAGGATGTGTTTAGAATGCTAGATTGCCTACTCAACTTGAGTATTAATGAGGCTTGTCGCTATTCCGGTCCTGGTTATGTTCAGTAGGTAAGCTGTTAGGCAATACCTATTCCGGACATTCTTACCATCCTTTCCACTCATCCTTATTAGTTATGGAGTCACTTATTACCTAAGATATAATGGTTGTGGGTTTGAATATAAGATTTTCATCCTTAAAACCTTTTTGATTACATGATGGAACTTTTTTTTACCCTCGTTGTTCGTTTATAGCCTATTAGGCCTATGGCCCTACGGAACGATTTCAAAACTATATTCTTTTTGGCAGCTAAGATCGGGCCTGGTTTTTATCTTTTGACTTCACCTTGAGAATGTGGATTGATGGGTTACACTTTAGATTTCAATCACGTAATCTACGGGATTACATGATTGAAATCCTAATACTCTCAACTCTTGTGTCTAATCATTTAAATTTCATAGTCTTGCGTATTTGGTTGTCAAACTTTTGTAGTTTTAGAGGTATTTTCATAACTAAAACTTATGGTTTTCTTCTTAGTTGATATGTTGAAAATTACATCTTGTTTCAAAAGGTTGTTAGAGGTTAGAACTTTGATCCATTTCCTGAAATAGAATGTTTCCTTTCATGGTATTGTTAGCTAGTAGCTTATTGTTGCTATGTATAGTCTTATCTTGCTCAGTTCTCGTGAACTGACTCAGGTTATTAATTGTTGCAGATGGCTTACGTGGTTAGATGATGGAAAGACTTGTAGATTATTACATCAATCTTGGTTATAATGTTCCTTTGTACGAATGTGTATTATGTTATAAAATTTGGAAAGGGCCTTTAGACATTTTAGAAGAAGGGTCGGTGCCTAGTAAATGTATTGTAAAGTATTGTTGTTGTAACTGTTGAAACTTTGGTTTGCTTGGTTATCATGTGAAAGATGAAATTTGATTACCGCTTGGTTATGGGATATTCTAGTGAATTTTAACCCTTAGTATAGTAGCGGGGCTTGTCCCATGTTATTACTCTCTTGCTCCCTAGTCATGGTTCAATAGAGATAGTATGTCCCTTTGTTTTGTGCATCATGTTGGAATGAATTGATATAACCTTGTTTTGTTTCTGCAAACGAATACTGTTAAACTTTGCTCTTGAGTTAAAATGTTGAGTTGTAAATCCTCCTAAGGCATAGTAGTGATGAGTTTGTAAACACTATAAAGTGAACTGGATATTCCTTATAAAAGTTAAATGAAAATTTATGTATATGAGCATATTATGTAGATGTGATCTACTTGATAACCTTTGAGACCTGGAACAACCAAGAGGAAACTATCTTTGTAACGAAATATGATTACTTATTTCTTTCCCAAGCCAAACCAATAAACACTATCCTTTTTCAGTGAAACCTTAAATGATCTCATGGTGAAATCAATGGTTAGATTTTAGAAAATGATAGGATTTAATAAGTAGGAGTGAAAGTGATTAATAAAACCTTAAATATCTCTTTATCGTTGAAACGTTCCCCTTTGTCAAACTTAATTAAGTAAAGTCTAGATGGAACATTTAACCAATCTCGATAAACTCTTAACTTCAATGAAAGTTTGATAGTAAACAATGTGACCCTGAAGCTAAATTCTGCTGTCCTGTTCTGTTAACCCATGCCTTAATTCATGGTGATATTTCTTAAGCAAGGTCAATATTTAATCCTTAAACAAGAAGGCTATTGTTATGAACCCTAAGCGGTACTTATCACTCAATCGGAGCTTATGCCTTCACCTGTGCAATAGAGTTGTGGAACATGTGTTAGTGGCTTGAATAAGATAAATTAACCTTGTAAGAAATGGAAAATGTCTAAAATCAAATGAATAAGAAAGATTTGGACATCAAATTGATGATCCCAGTTTAGAAAGCTTGGCCTTAAGCTATTTAGTCAACCGTTGAAAAGAAAGAAGTTCTCCCTTGTGAAAAGAATTGTGTGAATCATTACATAAAATTTTATAAGAACGTAAGTTAAGAATGAAGAGACACTTTAGTAAACAATAAAATTTAACAAGAAATTCCTCATGGGATGCCCTAGCTGTGAGTGTGTCATGTGGTCTGGACTTCCATGTTGTCTTGTCAAAAGAAGAGTACATTGTCCTTGATAGGTGTGAACGTTTCCGTGCTGACCTTGTGGTCTTCCCCGTAACAAGTGGTTCCAAGTGTTGGTTGTAACCTTGTGACGACATGTTGTGTCGTGTTGAGTCAAAGCAAGTCAAAAAAAAAAAAAGTTATCCTGTATTTCACTGTGTTGTCATTGTGTTGTGATTTTGGGTTGTTACACACCTCCCGTAGATTAGGTTTAATTTCTTGCAATCCTTTTAACCTTGTCTCCTTGGAAAGTTAGATTATATTTTAGGATAGCTCCACTACAATTTTAGTGTGTGTATCAAAATAAAGGAATAAGAACCTACCTTAATCCAAAGATCTTTCCCTGATTGAATAGTCCCACACTTTGGGGAAAAACCCATGTTATGCAATCAGATCGCCGGTTTCAATCTATTGAGTTACAAATAATCAGGGATGTTTTGATTATGCATTAATAATATTTTTGATGAATAATGGTTTATTAAAGTACATAATCCAGATAACTTTCATGAAGACTTAATGATGTTTCAGATGATAGTGAATTATGTAATGTAAATTGGTATACTCATAGTTGGAAAACCAATAAATAAATATGTGATCAAGGTTCAAGTGGAGAGAGTTGATAGCATCACAATAAAATTCTATCTTTTGTAAATTTATCTCTATGTGTGTAATTATCGTAAAGATTTAATTAAAAGGTAAATGTAAAATGCTAAATATTCTTGTGATGGTTTTGGTTAGAATTTTCCATTCCCATCTTATATAAATTATAAGGAAGGTGTGGCTACATCATAATAAATATAAAGAGGTATGTTGTAAAGTCTTAAAAGGTTGTACAGAAAACCTACAACATATTCAATTCTTCATCTTCTTAACATAAGTCTTTACACCTTGAAATTAATCCTGCAACTTGTTAAAAAAATGACATATCACGGTGTTGATATTTACCTTCATTAGAGGTATATATATATATATATATATATATCTTTCATCTTTCAAGGAGATGAAAAAATATCCAAATAATAAAGTTGAAAAGAAAGTAGATACTCTCTTTTTAAAATCATCTCCAAAACTTAGTGAAGAGGTAAAACATTTCTTATTTTATGAAAAGTGTTTTCTATTTACGTTCAAAGGTGGGAAATTTCACCTGAATATATCCAATTCAGGAAGCTAGATGAAGATGAAGTTTTAAAAATATTTGCCTCAATGATACAAAATATGATTACAAATCCTTGAGATGTAATACTTCTTCCTTTCAATAAGATAACAAAATAACTTGCTGAAATTATAACAAAAGAGGATCTCATGGATGAGAACATAAATTTTTATATATTACATGGGCAACACACCATTAGTGCCCAAAAGAAACTACTTTACAATCCCAAACATGTTGATGTGCAAAATCATTATAAAATGAGAAATACTAAGATCATGTCATAATATGTTCCATTAAGTACAATATCTATTATTTGCAAGCAACAAAATTAGCCAACCGTGAGTGTGGGTTGAGACATAATTTATTGATAATATATGAAAAGTAAGGGAGCTATGGATAAATTGTGGAAGACCTAAATGTCCTGGAAGGGGAAATGAATAGTCAATAGAGTAGAAGGTGTGTATTATAAATTTATTTCAATTTTTCTATTTATTTAATATTTATAGTTAAATAAAAATTAACGCATGTGCTTATAATAAATTTAAATGCAAGGGTTCAATAAAAGGTTCTTAGAGATATTTAAAATAACAAAAGAATAAATTTTGCATGATAAGTTGAAATTTGTGTACTTTCTTGATTCTATTTGGGAAAAGTCAAAAAAAAATTGAACTATATAGATCAGGTGGATTAGCATGTTCACCCAAAAAAACAACCAAGATGAATTTTTTAAAAAATCAATAAAAAAATTCAGTGTTAATTTTCTTAAGTACATGCGTGGGCTTGATGAAAATGAATTAGACCGTATTTTTGATGAGATATATGAAGGAAATATTTGGTGAGGACATTACTTGAACTTGGGTCAAACATCTCGAGATAATTTCTAATTATTTCAAAATAATTAAGGAAGAAAGAAACATAAAAGAAAAGATATTTGAATATGTCTACATAAAGGATGGTGATATTTGTACAAGACTTGAATGTGATGCGAGAAAATGTTGTAAATAAATATGGATTTCATAGAAACCATTTGTCTCAATAATGTCACATAATTGGTGAAGAAAAACACTTTGTTATTGGTCAACAAACTTCTAAAAATGTAAAATAAAAAATTTAGAAAGGAAAATAAATTTCCAAAAATGGAAAAAGAAAACAAGATGAGGCTAAGGAACCAAAATAACCTACAACTACAACACAAATATAAAAATTTATATTCAATATTTTCACAACAATAATCTAGCCAAAGATCTACATATACATAATTTTACTTGTTGTAATTTTCCATTTCGAATCAAAACTACATTAGAGAATATTTCTAGTTTATCTATGCTTCGCATGTGATATTATTTTTATGGGTATGTGTAATATTGTTCTTCGGTGTAACAATAATGTATCTTATTGACATGTTCACATTTTTTAAACAAATGCAAGTAGATGTGTTTTTGTGTTTCTAGTTCCATTTTTAAAAGTACTAGTTGTAGCAGAAGCAATGATAATATACTGCGAAATATTAAGGATAATGTATTGGAGCTTGATTATGGGTGTTATAGATTGTATACTTCCCATGGTTTTGATGGGTTTTTAGTAATATGTGTTATTTATGACATCCATAACCATGACAAAGAGAATGAAGAAATTCAGGTTGATTTAGATTGGGAGCATAATGAAGATGAATTGAAAATTACTTCTTGTAATGATCTTAATCTTATTGGGTCAAGGCATCCATTCCAATTTTAGTGAATGGGGATTTTTGGAACAATTTGATAAAAAGAAACACACACAAGAGGAGAGAAACATTATCTCCATTTATACATGATGCACATTACTTCCAACATTTGCAAAAATAGGTGATCATTCTCTTGTATCAATTGTTGAAAATGTTGACAAAGAGTTATTTATGAAGAAATTTTACAATGAAATTTCACCCATTGAGGCTTCATGTGCACCTAGCGAGTTTTGTACCTTTCTATAATTAAATGATTATACTATCATAATGTATCTTCTTAAATTGAAGTCTATTTTGTATAATATAATATTTTTTACACATTGAGGAATTGAGTTAGTATGTGACACCTCTCACTATCCCTATAAATTTTTTTCATGTGGCCTACAATTCTCCATTTGATTGTTCTACTTCACTCTAGCGGATAATGCGAGGTCATTCATATTCTCCATGAGATTTGTATGTTGATGGATAATAGGAGGCCTCTCATTCTTCCTTTAATTATTTTTCCACTTTGAAATATATTGGTAGGATTATCATTCTCCCTCTTCATTGTTAATGTCACATAAAAATATTTTAAAAGTTATATAATTATTCATCTTCACCTATTTTACTCTTAACAGATAATAGGAAGCCATCATTTCTCATTTATGATTTTATCACATTGAGGGAGAATATGAGACCTCATTATTTTTATTTATTATTATTTCAATTTTGGAGTCTATTTTTAATTTTACAGATATGTGAACTAAAAAAATTCAAATTTTACATATTTATATTTTAAATTGATTTTTTTGTTGTAAATTAATTTTTAGTTTAGGAATTTTTATTGATATCTAACTGATCACATACTTAATGATGTAAGAATTTTTTATATATTTTTAAGATGTTTTTTAACTACCATTTTCATTATTTTTTTCATAATGGGCATAGTATTAGTGAATATTTGTTTGTAGGTGTGGAAATCCAAGAATTGAGTGTCTCGAAACAAATAAAGAACAACTTGCATTGAATGTTTGGGATGTTTCACATGGTATTGACTTGGATGCAACATAAATAATAGTTTATAAGAAACGTAAATACATATATAATAAAAATATTTGGAAAATGTTCCCAAGGTAGAAGATCCAATCATACCTAATATTATAAAATATCCAGAAAATATAGAGAATCAAGAAGTTGAGCAAGGTTCGAATAACATTGCAGCTGAAACATGTAATTAACAACTTACTTTTAAATTTCATATAATATTTTTTGTTTCAATTATTGAATTTAAATGATTAATTATATGAAACTTTTATTTGCAGTTGCTAATGAAAATATAGATGGAAAGTCAACAATTCAAGGCCAAATACCACAATCTTCAGGTATAGTATTAGAAAATTTAGTTACTTTAATTTTTTTAAATGTTGTAATTGGTAGTTTTTAGAGTATATGCTTCAATAATTTATTTTGCAGATCTATGTAGAAAACCTCTATTGATACTAGATTTGGAAGGTGTGATAATTTTTCAATTGAATTCAAAAATATCTAGATCTTTCGAGACCAATGGATGTCATTATGTTCCAGAGACAAAATTTATCTCAAATTTTGAAAATCCATATGTACAAAATTTGAGATAACATTTTGGTCAAGTTTATGTGACCAAGATGTTCTATATTTAGGGATGAAGATTTTGATGAAATGTGTGGATGGTAAGTAGAGAGATTTATTTTATTATTGTGTTGAAATGTGCACAAATAAATATTTTTAACAGGTAAAAGATCTCGAATATATTATGGTCAAATAATAAATCATATGACACTAAAAATACTATATCGATTAGTTCTTAAATTGTAGGGGTTCCTTAAGAAAATTGTTTCCTTGCACCAAATTTTTATTTCTCGGAGGATATGCAAACCTGATAAGTAGTTAATGGATCATGTTTGAAAATTCGTGAGAACTCTTGATAATGATGTAAATGATTCAAGATCATTAGTTAAAAATTGTAAACGATATTACAATTAAAATTTTGAGCTAGTTACATTGTAAGCCAATTTTGAAATCATTTTGAAGATATGATGTTGTATTGTAATACAATACAATCCATTCCAAAGTTAATATAATGTTTTATTATTATTTATTTTGTAATATTGACATAAATTTATTTTTTATTTTTTGTTTTACTAGTGTAATTATTAAAATGCTAGTAATGTTTTCCATATCTTTAACTTCAATTCCAATGAATTTATTGATTTTTATAGTAATAGGGATGTACTTTTGGAAGTTATTTTAAATTTAGTATACATATTTTTATTTATGCTATAACATTGTATGGAATTTAGTTTTTGATGTGGTTATTTATTGGATTAATCATTAATTTAATCTCTATAATAATGTATATCATACATTTGATTTTAGTTACAAGGAAATTATTGATATTGGGAGTATAAGAATTGATGTTTCGAGTTCTAGGATATTTTGGAAGTAAGCCTTACAAATTACAACATGATTTCAAATATGCTTCATATACATATTTCCGAAGGATTTATTCTCTTGATTTATTAAAGGTTCCAAGAGAACATTTTGATCTTGCTTTGTGGTTTACATTTTTAGATAGTAACGAAGTACATTATTTTCTTTCACACTTTACTTGGTTACAAGATACAAAATTTGTGTTCACTTGGGGAATAGAAAATTATATAATATCAAATAAATTTAAGAGATCTTAGAGTGGAAATTTGATGCATGTATATAAGAAAATTTTTAAGGATTTTATTGATGTGTACAGAGAGAGATATGTTTATTGTAACATATTATTCATTAATGAGGGGAAATACATATTTGAGGAGTTTGAAATGCTAATTACTTTAAGATCCCACATAGTTGGGATTTTTATGGATCTTATGAGAAATATAAAATTTTAAAATCCCATCTATGTACTTGGGTTAAACATGTGGAGCCTCAAAAAACTTGAGGCATTCATTGAGAAATTTCAAATTAACTATTGATGATTATTAATTATAAGTGAAACTTAAATTGTGAACTTATTTTTTTGTGTAAAATATATTAAATGTATATGTTGATTTTCTTGTTTTTATAATAATAGTGTTGACATAGATATTATGAATAGCAATAAGGTAAAGAGAAGTCAACTAACAAAATGGAAACAATTGATTTAGTAGTATTTTTTTCACTCAATTTTGTTTGTATGAGTAAAAATAATATGGAAATTACACATGTTGAACTAGATGGCCTCTTAATCATAATTTAGATTAACTAATCCTTAAGTGAGCTAGATGGAATCCTATTATATTAATCTAAATTAAAATTAAAATGGAGAATATGTGGCTTCCAAGTTTAATTCAAGTATCAACCAACAATTAGAAACCAAATATATTATGAAAATTAAATTATTAAACTAGATGGCATCCTATTATCCGTAAGAATCAATATACCCATGAAGAGGTAGAATGTGTGGCCTCTCATTCTCATGCAATTTTTAAAAATTGGAACAACTCGGGATGCCTTTTAATATGGGCATAAAAGGTAATATATTTACCTCCCATTAGTTTTAATTAAAATTATAAAGACAATAAAATTCTCATATATTTTTCCAATGTGAGTGAAAATTAATAGCGAGAATGGGTGGCCTCACATTCTTCCTCATAAATTAATTCACTAGAAATTATAAACTAATAATGAAATTATTAGAGAACAAGAACTCAAATGTTGAAAACCAATAATTTAACATATTTAAAATCCACAAATTAATACTTAAATACAAAAATTTAGATGTAAAAACTCATAATGAACTTCTTGAAAGAAATATTAGACTAAAATTAGTCTAAATGTAAAGATTTGTTTTCCAATGTTAGTGAAAATTAATAGGGAGAATAGGTGGGCCCCACTATACCTCATAATTCAATTAACTAAAAATTGGAAACTAGTAATGAAATTATTGGAGACTAATAACTCAAACGCTGAAAACCAAGTAATAGGATTTTGGAAAACCAATAATAACATTTTTAAATACCAAAATTTAGATGTGAAGAAACCAATAATGAAATTTTTGAAATTATTCTTGGACTACAATTAGTTCAAATTTAATTAAGTGGTGGTTATATTCTATATTTCTGATTGAGTCATTTCGTGATATGATCCATTCTCCCTTGTCTATTCATTTTCTTGTATTTTTGTCTAATTTTCTTCTTTTCTTTTGTTTTATTTATTTTTCAATTTTTTTACATTTCTTGAATTTTTAAAAACATTTTTGTGTGATTTGATTAACAATATAATTGTAATATGCATGTCTCCATGTTTTTGAAGGTGTTGAAACACATCTTGTTAGTCTTTGTTGTTTTTTTCCTTTCTTTGTTCATTCTCCTTTTTTGTATGTTCTTGGGATGGACATTTTTAGTATCCTAACTAAGATTCATTGATTTTTAAAAGAAATTTCTACAATAATATGTTTTTTCAAATGAATTAGAGAATCGTAAACATAAAAATATTACAAGAAATGAATTATCCAATTTAGAGATAGAGAATTTTCCCTATATAAAAATTAATTAGAAAAAAATTAAAAATAATATGGCATTTCCAATTGAAAATTAAAAAGAGAATTGAATACAATAAGACTTATGAACTTTCATTATACTAAAATATTCATGTAATTGTAGTGTGCTTGAAAATTTCTATTTGAAAGAGTATTTTATTATAATATAGAGATATGGCACAACCTCTATAAGAATCCCATGTTTTAAAATATTTATTATGGTGTTATCATGTCATTAGGGTTATACGGAACAAGACCTTATAAGTTTGAAAATCCTTATTTCTCACGTTAGTGAATTTCTTCTTCACATACATCACGGTGCACATTGGTTTCCCGAGAGTGGCATCTATATCAAAATTACGGGAATAGGAAGTACGCAATATTTTTATGGATCTCTCCACAAAAACTAATCATGACTCCTCTCCATGAAACCTAATCATGATTCCTACAAAGGACACATATGGTGATGGATTTCCTACAAATGGTGGAGGTTGCAATAGATCTCAAGGAACACATGTTGATAGATAAGGAATTGTCTCATCTCTAAAATTCAAGATTAATGATGATTTTTCATTGATCAACATGGCTTTATCCATGAACTCAAAAGGTGAAAGTAGAAATAGCTATCGGGATGAGTAGGTGGGTAGAACGGGGTCATATCTCGCAGCTAGGATCAAAGATTTGTTTGGCCCCATCCCTGAGGGAGAGACATTCATCAAAGGTGGAACCCATGTACCTTTCCAAAACCCTAATCACCTAATTTCTAATAATAATAGTAACTACCCTTGTTAAGGAATATGGTGGAAAAACATTTTCTACCATGGTTTGTAAGAAGAAGGATAGCACAAAAAAATTATGCAATATTTTCAAACCCTTCCGGAAGACTCTGGTGCTAAAGATAGAGGAGGATCTCTTACAATAGGTTCTCAAGGAAGAGACAAATATCTCCCATCTTGGAATCATCTACATATTTCACAAGTTCTAGCCTAAACTATATTAGCTCCACAATTGGATTTCTTAAAGATGGAGGGAAAATATTAAGGGTAAGTGTTAGTGCAATATCACAGACCCCCGAATGGCCATGGATCTAAGTGGGGCATTCGGTGTGATTGCACAACATGGGACCATCTCTCAAGCTATGGGACTTGTGGACTTGAGATGGCCCTCTGGAGAAAGTTGGATTCTTCTTCCTAAACTACCTGCCACAAGCTACTCTAGTGTAGGCAAAACTAACCTAATCCTAATGTAACCATTCCAAGGAAACAGAGAGAGAGAGAGTGAAAGAGAGCCTACACTAAGCGGTGATACACCAGAAAAGGAAGTGGCGAGATACTCTACTGAGGGAGGATGAAATAGGGGAAAAAGGAGATGAGGAAGGTCAGATAGAAGTGACATGCACCGGATCCAAATCGCCATGAAAATCCATGAAGCATGACATCTTACACCTGCAGACGTGAAATACATGCATAGGAAATAAAAATGAAATGGAGAGGCATAGAGAAACAAAAAACATGAGAAAGGGTTGAAGAACACCAAAAAAACATGATTTTATTGCTCTATGAGGTGCACGGACCATTACATGGATTCTCAAAAGCATAAAATCCACTTGCCAGGTATATGAGAAGGCTTACAGCTCAAATGGAGTCAGAAACAAATTTTACAAAGTTTCTCCACACCCAGAATGTCTCGATTCCCAAATGAGAAGTGTTTTCAATATATAGATGAAGAAAACCAGAGCGAAAGAAGAGAAACTCAATTCTACTCTTAAAGCTCAACCACCAACCATCAATGACTCACAAGTCCACCTACAATCTATCAATTCTAGTTCCCCATGTTTGTTTAACATGTTGTAGAAGAAAGAAAGGTGGATCAAATCAAATTTGACCTGTGTTGAAGCAATCATATCATATATTAATGGCATGAAATATGTTTTCCTATTTTTCACTTACCTCACCTTGTCAAATTTAAAGTTTTAGGATTTCATGGTGTAGAGGAGGTCGAGACCTTTCCAAAAAGTCTTCTCTTGCTCAAATCTAACCTTCTTGTCAAACTATATGGTCGTCTGAAGATTCTGCATCGAGACTGTGCAAAATGGCGAAAATGTAATCTTTGCAAAGTGGATCCGCAAACTCAAAAATACAAACTATGATTTTTACGAAAAAGATGCAAAAATCACAAAACCTCCCATAGCTCCGCAGGCCTGAAATTCACTTTTTCCCAAAAGCCCCCACAAGCCCGTAACCTTCTCATTTTCCATTTGGCGAACAAACCTCCTCGGGCTTGTGGGCCCACACTTGCAAACTGCACTTTTATGAAAGTTGAAAAAATGCAAAAACCCGTAGCCCCACAACTTTTCATTTCCCAAAATTCATCTTTGGGCCCACCGCCCACATTTTCCACTTTGGCAAAAAGTCTTCCCCAGGCCCGCTGGCCCACTTTTGACAAAAATATTTCTAAGGCTTTCCTTCCCACTTTGACTGAAACATGGCCACGTGTCCCTTTTGTTTGACATAGTCATATGTCTAATCCTAGACATGTGGAGGCTTAGCGCACATTTGGAAACTCCTCCTATATTTTACCTTTGAAGTTACACAGACGAGACACATGGAGGCCTCCGTTAATCCTTCTATACTTATCCAGTTTGGGCCTACTCTACCCCATTCTTTAACTCTGCCCATGTGGCGAACCCGCGCTCATTTGGGAACTTGCTCTTGATTCTTCCTTTGGAGTTGAGCTAAGATGACACGTGGAGGCTTCGCTGACCCGTCTCGAGCTTGGAATTTTAAATGGTTGGTGTCTCCTTTTCGGACCTTAGACACGTGGAGGGCTAGCACTAGTTTGGGACTGGCCTTTGGGATGTGCCTTTTGAATTTGCGCCATTGAGGCACGTGGCACCTTCCATTGGCTCTTTTATACTTAGCCAATTCAATAGATGGCTCAGCCTTTCAAACCCTAGGACAAGTGGAGGGTTGGTGCTCAATTGGGCACCCATTGTTTGGACTCAGTCTTGGTGTTGCGCCGATGAGGCACTTGGAGGCTTCCACTTATTCCTTCTATACTTAGTCGATTTAGGCTCACTCCTCTTTCTCCATTTTTTGGCTAGGTCCCTTCTACTTATTTAGGAGTGATTATGTTGGGTTCTAGACACGTGGAAGTTGCGTGCTTGTTTGGGGACCACCTTTTGAGTCCTACCCCTGAAGTTGCGTTGTTGAGGAATGTGGATTTTTCCGTTGTCCTTAGACTTTTCAACAATCAATTCATCCTTTTGAGGCTCTAACCACATGGAGGTCTAGTGATTATTTGGAGGCCCTATTTTGGATGCACCTTTTGGAATTGCCTTGGGTTGACATGTGGTGCCTTCCGTGAGTTTGTTGTTTGGCCCCGAGTTGACTCATATGCGGCTAAGTCTCGAAAACTTTGAGCCTTTCCCCATTTTCCTCCTGTGATCCTCTAGCCTCCTTTGACGTTGTTTGATCCTTCACCGACCCTGCTCCTCCATTGTAGAGTCCCACCTATAACCTAACTATTGGATTTGAAATGTGGGCTCGTAATACTGAGCTGACCCTTCGATTATCTCCTGTGCAGGGTTGTGTTTGATCAATCTTTCCTGGGGAAAATTTGGATAACAATAAGATTGAGCTTTACCTCTATCCTAAATCTTATTTCATTTCTCTCTTTGAAACCACTAAAGAAATGGATTTAATTTTTACCAAAAGTATTATATTTGGGTGAATACGGGCTCGTGTTCAAGCCTTGGTATACATATTTTTATCCTATAAAAGACTCATTTGATACCTATCCTATTTGGGTTTTCTTACAAGGAATCCCATTACAACTCTGGTATAACTCATGCCTTGCTACTATAGGTGATACTTTAGGATCTTTTGAAAAAGAAGATGTTAAAACCTCTGACCAGATTCATACAAATTATACTAGAATCTTGGTAGATCTTGACACCCCACTAGACAGAGAAATCAATCTAAAAATTGGTCGCAGACATTGGGTGTAGAATACGAATGACTATGATGGTTTAGCCTTTAAATGGTGTCAATGGCTCCAAACATTTCATCTTACGGATGAATGTGATCACTCCATATGTAAGCTAAGTGAAAACCAAGATGGTGGAAATTGTTAGGTTAATTAATTATGCATCATATAATTAATTATTTAATTAATGTTATTAATTAAATAATGTTGTTATATGGTTTTTAAACCATATTTGTCTTTTATTTCCAGAGGTATAATTTTTATGATTGTTATAACAATTATGTGCTTCTCGGATGCATTTTGGAAGTTGTTGTAACAATTATTATTGTATTCATATGTTGTACAATTCCTATAAGAATTACATCACTCCATTTTATTCCTAGTTGATTGATTTTAATAGAATTTATTAGGATTCTCGCTTTGCTTCTCAATTTACATTTGGTACTAGAGAAAATTGAAGCTCCTATCAAGGTTGGAGAAGGTTACAAAGGAAGGAGAATTTGTGGAGAAGAAATCTGCTTCTTTGGAGAGCCTGTCGTTGCCTCCAACAACTTCACACATTTCCCTACAGTCACACAACCTCCTGTGTGAAATCCAGTCTATGGTTATTCTTCATCCAACACCGAGCTATTCAAGCTATTTTTATAGTCCAAGTTGTGTGATAAAAGCCGAGTTGGTTTCATTGATAAAGCTGGGTATTTTTCATTGAAACTAAGTGAAACTCTAGTTTTCTATCAATAATATTTGTTGTTGATAGCTATTGGATTATAATTCTTGGTAGATTGAAAGGATCAATCTACCATGTGTATGGTGCTCAAAGATCCACAACCGTGCCATCTCCTCTCGATCTTTGTTCCCATGGTCGAGCTTATGTCTCTTTCCACTTTACATTCTAGCGGTCACGTTGTATACAAAGACTCCCGCAATCAATGACTCGTCCATAAATAGCAAGTTGACTATTGAATCAATATAAATAACAACCTTGGAACCCCCAAAATAGTGGCAGATTGGGTGAGCTAGGCATATCAAAGTATCCTAACAAAGTGGTTGCATCCTCTCCACATCCAAGCGACTTGCAATCACATAGAAGTAAAACAAAATAAAAGAAGAATAGGCATTACAAATCAAATAAGGAGAAATTCTAAACAAGTGGTCGAGGCATCATTATCTTTAAAGAAACGAACCTACGCACAAATAAAAACCGTATGAGGAAACTATAATAGTGACTCAAAATAAATAAATAAAAATGACATTAGCAAATACAATGCATTACATCTATTTGTTAAGCTTGGATTAACCCTAATCTTCATGAAATCTCATCCTCAAACATGCAAGCCACGTGGAACCTTTTCCACGTCTTTTTAATGAGTTAAGTCATTTTTTCATCTACGTCAAATACTCTTTGTTTTATTTCATTACTCAAGCACTCATAGAGCCTAAGTGGATAGAGGAAAATACTTGGTAGTGGGAGATTCATGGTTTGAATCCCACAAAACAACACAAGTTTTTACATTTTAAAATTTAGAAGAAAATTTGTAAAAAAATCTACAATTGGAGGAGGATTTAGTGGAAAACCACTTCCAACCCATTTAGTTATTGTTAGAATTTGAGGATTCTAATAAATACGGATTTAATCAAATTACATATTACATAATGTTACAATAAATATTTAAATAAAGATTACATCATAACATAAGTAAATAAAGAAATACTTACATGAAATAAATAACACAGTGACACAAAAGATTTATAGTGAAAAACCCCAATAGGTTAAAACCACTTTGAAAATAACCTTTTACTTTAGAGACCTTATTTTACATCCATTAAGATCACCTCCTCCTTTGCAACCCTATTTACCAAGGGTAAAATCAATCACTTAATTTGCACACCTTTGATATATTTTTGAATATATCAAATGAGAACCTAAACTCCTTTTTATATAAGGTGATCGGGTATGTCTCCCGACACATTTTCACCCTAAAATGGTTGACATATACACCTAGATTTATAATATTTAATATTAGAAATATAATCATTTCATGATATACCTAAAGTATATACCTAGGTTAGCATATTTAATAATAGAAATATAAATATTTCAGATTATTAAATATTAACCTATATATTAGTCATGGACCCATATAGATTAAAGGTTGGCTAGACCACTTAATCATTATGTTCCAACACTCCTTAATATTAAGTGAGATAACATAATATATTTCAATAGATTACATGCCCGTGGTACACTACAGGATTTACAATCCTTAAACCGTAAAGGTTTTAGGCTAGCATATCGGTTGAATGAATTATAACACCTTCATCATACTCAATTTAAATTTTGGTACAAAAAGATTTGGAATCCCAAAGATCATCCCATGATCAGTGGCTAAGTATGATTTGTGATTTTTACATGTTCTCACAGGTTCTCATAAAAGGTTATTGAACCCAAACATATAGGAGCCTTTTACAACCAAGGACCTCCTTAACAATATGCTTGTACTGGATGTTTACTAGTAAACTCAATAGCACTAAAGAGTTTACTAAAGACCGCCTTTAAGATATTTCTACACTTCTTTCTAAAAAAGAAGTCGAGGAGGTATACATGCCCGAAGGTCTTTTTACACTTTCCCAAAGGTCTTTTTACAAAAACCAAGTTCCATTAGGAGGTGACATTGTCATGCACACTCCCCCTCAATGGAAACTCCGAAAATCCAATATTTTCACGAAAGTGATAAAACTTTGTAACACTAAGGGACTTTGTGAAGATGTCAGCAACATGCTCTTTAGTCAACATGAAATTGAGATTTATCTAATCACTTTGCACCTTCTAATGGGTGAAGTGTATATATCTCAATGTTATTTGTCATCTCGATGTTAAACTAGATTCTTAATCAATAGTAATACAACTCGACCACCACAAAGAAGATAAATACTCCCTTTAGCTTCTATGTGTATCTCTACCAACAGCTACCATTGCAGCCACATGGCTTCTTTACTTCTTCCATTGTACTTCTCTGCCTCAGAGAGAAAAATAGAGATGTTGATTGTATTTTTGTTCCAAGTAATGATTCCTACACTAAAAAAATTGAACACATATCTAATATATTTTATAACACAACATCAGTATGGTTAGAATCACAAAATCCATATAAGATATCATTTTCATTCTTATTATAATTCAACCCATAATTGATTATTCTTTTCAAATATCTAAAAATTATTTTTTCAATATTCCAATGATCTCTAAAAAGGTTTTTTGCATAAACCTTGAAGTAATTCTTTTGTATAAGAAATGTTTGATCTAGTTATAGTTAGATAAATCAAACTATCAACTAACAATGTATATAAAATAGGATCAACCTTTTTCATATGCAGATTTAAGATCAAGATTTATTCCAACTTCCATCAAGTAGAAAATGGTTTATAATCAAGCATAAGAAACTTTTTCAATACAATGGTTGCATATTGTGTTTTGAAAAATAACAATAGAATGATATACAATCATAAAAGTAACATGATGTGAGAGACCTAACTCATTCATTTCAATGTACTACTTCAATTGCTCTTTAATCCTATGAATTAAATCAATTGTCACCAGACATAAGTAAATTATCAACATATATACATATAACGATAATATGCAAGCCTTATTGCTTGATGAATATATCATTGTTAGAAGAACAATTAAAAAACCTAACAGCTTCAAGAAGGAAACAATTTTCGCATACCAAGCTCTAAGAGCTTTTTTTTAAACCATACAAGGATTTCTCAACTTACAAACATATTATTCTTTACCGTTTCTTCAAATCCTTTAGGTTGAAACATGTAAAGTTCTTCTTTAAATCACAATTAAAAAAGTATTTTTCTTATTCATTTGGTGGATTTCCCACCCAAATTGAGCGGAAATTGTAAATAAGGCCATAACAGTACTCATTTTAGTTATAGGAAATGTCTCAACATAATCGCACCAAGTTTTTGAGTGAAACTTCTAGCAATAAGTCTAGTTTTATGTTTTTTAATACTACCATCACCATTATATTTTACTTTTATATCCTCCTAACCTATAATACTTCACGGATCATGTTCATACAAGGTAATTAATGCATGGTACATATGATGGTTCTGGTCATTTTCCTAAGGTTAATAAGATTTGAGTTTTCTAATATAGATAGAGCCCAATTTAATTTCTTATCTAGGAAGATAAGAGTTTCAGAAACATCTATAGCATCAAAACATCATCATGACAATTTACAAAATCGAATCAAAACCATTATTTAGAAGCATTTAATGAAATAAATTCAAGAGAAGAATACAACACATGTAAACCTTTCACTAGACTATATCTATACATTTCATATAAGTTTCGATAATTAACATGTCCTAACCTTTCATGCCATAGTTTTAAATTATTCAAACTCGAGATATAAAAAATATGCAGTAAGAGAAATCATCAAAAATATATAGATCATTTCATTGAATTCATTCAACTATTATACTCTCATTACTATCATTGATATACCAAGTATCCTTCATGCATGAATTCTAGTTGTGTCCATACCTCTTTTGGATGTTCGATATTACCAATGTGTGAAGGTACTCATCGTTCACATTACCTAGAAAGAGCATCTTAAATTTGTTGCACGAATGCATTTGTGTTATCTACAGTAGTTTGATGACCAAAGGGGAGCAACCTCAGATCTAGAAATAATCATCCAGAGTTTCCTCTTGCCATAAATTCTATTTTGACCCAAATGTTGTAGTTGGTTTCATTAAGGATCTGGGTTTTGTCAAGACAAAAATAGTTGGACGTCATTGTTTTCCTAAACTTGTAAGACATGCCCTATTATAATATAAAATGTACCACAAAGTTAGATACATATTTATCGATAAAAATAACACTTTTAATAGAATCAGATCTAAAGAAATTATTTGATCATAACTAATTTTGTCATTACAATGCATACTAATTAACCTCATATGATCAAAATAATAACCCGCATTATAAAGGGCTATGTATTATATCCCATATTTATATAAAAAAATATTTCGACCATATACAAGTGAAGAAGAGACCCCTAAGAATGAATAACTTCAAATTTCGAAAAAATTTAATGTAGACAAAAATATGGATAGCTTAAATTAGATGTCTAAAAACCGTTATAATGCCTTATTTTTTGGTCTATCGTGACAGTCATTTGACATTCAATTTTAACACAATTAAAGTTTCCTAAAACCACAAGCTTAAATTTGACGTCTAAATGACCGTCATATTGTCTTATGTTTGGTCTACCATGACGGTCATTTGAACATCAAATTTAATGAAGCTAAAACTTGTTGTGTATTTCCAGAATGTGAAATTTCAGAATTTCTTCTTCTGTATAATATTAGGGAGTTTATATTTTAACACATTATAATAAACTATTTTGATTTATAATGTAAAAATATATACATTTTTAATAAAAAAATGTATATAATTTATAGAATGAAAATAAAAAACAACATATAGTTCATAAAAATTATAAACTATAGTATATTGTTTTTATATTAAAAAACACATAACCCTTATTAAAAGGGTTTAAAGGACATAGACCAAAGTTAAAAGAATTTTACCAGGTGCAAGTAAATTTATGAGAGCATAGATTATCCCGCATATTTTACAGAGGGGACAAGTAATTTCAACTGACCAATGAAATAAATTGAAATCTCTATTTTCATGAACCTTGTCTCCTCCTTCATTTACTCTTAATTTTACCTTGCACACATTTAAAAGTATAGAAATATTACAAAATATTTTATATAATTCCTGTAAGCTAAAAACTTTAAAAATTTTATGTGGCTATAACTACCAATATTTTAATAAATATTTATCACACTTCACGTGGGCCACCAATAAACTAGCCCTTTTTTTAATTCTCCATTTATACTTGAGAGTTCCACATTTATACCTAAGATATTATCTCATTTTATTCTCCACTCCCACTCTTATATAAAAGAAAACCTTTAAATAGGTTTATTTATATAGTTTTTATAAACTATAAGATATAAATGAATGGGGTCGCCCCCTTACATGGATAATATAAATGGTTAGGGACACATGTTAGGTTTTATTTAATAAGTATTAAGATTTAAAAAGTAATCTCTTCATGGCCAAGAAATAAACACGGACCCCCTTACTAAAAAAAAAAAAGTAAGCACTTCGATTTTTTTTTAAAACATATATAAACCAAATCTAATAAAATTTATATTTTAAGCAGTTTAAACTAACCATATATATAAAATATGATTCAAACTTAAATTTTTAAAAAAACTATATATGCCTTGATTTATAAGTTAAGTTTAAATATGATTTAAACTTAGGCTTAGAATATGGTCTGTTGACTCTTCCCTCAATCTCATGTAATTTAATATGGTTTAAGGCTTTTAATATATAATTTTTTTCACAACTATATAAATTTTAATATGATGTTTATATAAATTATTATATAAACCTTATTTTATATTATATAAATTTTTATTAAAAATAATAATATAGTTTTCAAATTATATAGGATATTATTATAGATTAACTATAAACTATAGTTTTTCAAATCAAATCCTTTTAAAGGGAACCAAATAACATGGGTATGAATTTACCTTCCAAAATATTTAACCTGCAAACATTTGAAATTATAGAAAATATGAAAATTATTTCATATAGTAATAAATCATTTCTTTTTTTGTATGTGACTTTCACGTAGGTAAATATTTGAAGCCCCTTTCACCTGTGCACACATCAATCTCCAAACAAACATTAATTCCATATAATTTACAAAATGTAAATGAAATTAAGAATCATATCTCCCCCTACCCAAAAAAAAATAGGGATTTAAAATTGAAAAACCCTAAAAAATTTACCGAGAGTTTAATTGCACAAATGTAATGCCAAAATAAATTGGGGAAAAAAATAAGGGGACCAGATACTTTTAAATACCCTTTCGGGTTGGTTGAAAAACCCGTACAAATTAAATAAATAAAATACAAAACATTTTATCTTAATTTATTTAATTTACCTCACTCTGTTACCATGTTAGAATTTGAGGATTCTAATAAATACGGATTTAATCAACTTACATATTACATAATGTTACAATAAATATTTAAATAAAGATTACATCATAACATAAGTAAATAAATAAATACTTACACGAAATAAGATCACCTCCTCTTTTAAAACCCTATTTACCAAGGGTAAAACCAAATCGATTACATTGCACACCTTGATATATTTCCTAAATATATCAAATGAGGACCTAAAGTCTTTTTATATAAGGTGATTAAGTATGTCTCCACCCACCTTTTAAACCTAAAATGGTTGACACATACACCTAGGTTTATAATATTTACTATTAGAAATATAATCATTTCATGATATTAAATATTTAACCTTAAGAATATATCTAGGTTAGCATATTTATTAATAGAAATTGAAATATTTCATATTATTAAATATTAACATATATATTAGTGATGGACCCATATACATTAACCGTTGGCACGACCACTTATTCATTATGTTCCAATAGTTATAACTAAACAAAGTCACTAAATATTTAGGGAGAAAAACCTAATTTAGGGTAAACAATAAATTTCTCCATTAAGCTTGTTTTTTTATTTTAGACAACATTTGCCAAAGGAAGACCATCCAAAACTTCATCTTGGGCCTTTTTTTTTAATAGTTTCCTATATCAAGGGTCATTTTGGGCTCTGAGGGCACGAAGGCCCATAAAACAAAAACAAATTATCTGTTATTCAATTTTTTTAAATTTTTGAATGCAATTTGTATACTTCAGAATATTGCACTAATTTGTAGGTTGCCATAGTCAACTACAAACTTTGTAACTACTCAGAAACTGGTAGAATGTTGTACTCAAAATCAACAAAATTGGTTCTCAGAACACTCATGAGATCTTAGATCTCATTTGCAGTGTGTTGGTATATACAATGCCTTTGGGAAGCATTTACAGGTAAAGTCATCGTAACTACTACCGCACTTAACACCTAATATAGCTGCAACAACGTCATCTAAGCATCGACCCTTTAAATCGGTTGGGAATAACAAGGTCACAATGCACACACTATGAGCCATCCCATCCATTTGTGAATGATTGACGACATAAATCTGAAATGAGAAATTATACGAGTTTATAGAAAAGTTACGCACGAGTACGAGGATATTTCTTTGAGCTACTCGTTAATAATCACACAAACCCCTTTCAAGATTGTCTTGGTACCATGTATCAAACTCTTTCGCATATGTTAATGCATCTTTCACGCATGATTGGGTATATCGAAAG
Organism: Taxus wallichiana var. yunnanensis; assembly: GCA_018340775.1. Classification (NCBI taxonomy): domain Eukaryota; kingdom Viridiplantae; phylum Streptophyta; class Pinopsida; order Cupressales; family Taxaceae; genus Taxus; species Taxus wallichiana. Next base: position 576,534,445 of record CM031242.1, read on the forward strand.
GATGAGCTTCTTCCACGCATCTTGTGGTATATCAAGGCGCGTATATAGAAAGGTTCGGTATATCGGACTGACGGTATATAAATTGGGAGACCTTATACCGGAGTGATAAGATTCAAACCATATTAGTGATTTCTGCAAAATGGACACCAATTCCCCCAAATGTTTTCTTCCAAATTCACAACTACTCAAAGGAAACAACTATGTTACATGGAAGAAAAAAATCAAGAGACAACCCGAGTTTGAAGAGATCGCTGTTGTGGATCGGGTACCTCGACTAGATCAACAATTGATACAACACAACAGAGGTAGTTTTATAGAGCAGATCAGAAAGCCAAACTCATCATCTTGTTTGGAGTGTCGATGATGTTCAACCCTAAATTTGAGATGTCACAATAGCCAAAGAAGTGTGGAATAAGTTAAGCACAGTATATGAGGCCGAGAACAAGAATGTTATACTGAATTTGTAGAGTCAATTACACACATTGAATTTCAAACAAAATGAGAATATCAAATCTTTCTTAAGAAGAGTTACAGAGTTGAGGGCTTAACTTCTAGCCCAAGGAGAAGCATTTATAGAAGATTCTCTTGTTCCCATTGTTTTGAGAGCACTCCCCTCTTCTTACCATATTTTTGTTACAACTCTAAATGTGTCAGATACGATAGATAGTTTTGACAAATTGGTAAACCTACCGCAACAAGAGGAAGCCTTGCAAAATAAGAATGATGAAGAGGAGCATGAACTTTATTCACATCAAAAATGGAAAGGAAAAGGGAAAGGAAAACCTAATTCCTATCAAAATTCCCAAAGTCAAAATCAGTATCAAGGGGACAAATAATATAAGAAGCAATGTCTAATCTGCAAAAGAGGACATGACCTAAAAGATCATTGGTATAATACTTACAAGAACGGTTCATAAAGAAACTTTGGACCTCAACATCAACAATCTTACAAGGGACATTCTAGCCACAATCAAGGGAAGAAAAAGGGGAACTAGAAAAGAAGACCCCATCAACAAGGAAATATTGTTTAGCAACAACAACAAATCGAGAAAATGAAGACTACTTGTTCAATGTTCGATCAAGTGAACCATTCACGTCATCTAGTGATGTTTTCTATGTTGATTCAGGGGCCACTCGACTCATGTCTAGCCATAGAGACTAGTTTACTTCAATGAGGGACACGCCTTTGAAATACCATATTTCATTGGGTGATGATTCTTCATATACAGTTCAGGGGATTAGGAACATTTCTCTACCCCTTGGTTCACACAACTATAGACTATCAGATGTCTTATATGTCCTTGGGTTGACAAATATTTTTCTTTCAATCATTCAACTCCTTGATCACAACCTAAAAATTGACTTTGATAGTCATTCCAGCAAGGAAACATTTTTAATTCAAGATAAATCACAAGGCTTGAAAATAGTTGCAAAGCCTCTAATGTGGGAAACATGTTCTAGCTTGATTTTATTCACAGAGATGATTAGGAACTTGTGGATAAGAACTCTACCTCAAAGCACATTTTTGGCATCAGAGACTTGGTCATGTTAGTTTCAAGTATCTCGATACACTTTGATCCGTGGAATATCGTACATGGGCTACCATCTCTTCAAAAGGATCTGAGCACAAGTGTCGTCATTACCAAGCAGTAAACAACACAGAGCCTCATTCCGGAAGAATACAAATCGAGTTAATGGAAAACTTGACTTGGTTCATACCGATCTTTGCGGTCTGATGCAACCAAGTTATTATGGGTTCCAGTACTTCATGTTTTGTGTTGACGACTATTCACAAAAAATGTGGATATTTTGTCTTCATAAGAAAAGTGAAGCTTTTGAAACTTTCAAAAAGTTCAAAGTAGCAGTTGAGAATGAAACTAGTCGTCACATCATAACTCTCCGCTCAGATCGAGGGGAAGAATTCACCATGATGTGTTCAAATAGTACTTACAAACTCACGGGATTCATCGAGAAATGCCTCCTCCACACACACCGCAGTAGAATGGTGTTGTTGAGAGAAGAAATCGTACTATCATGGAAATGGTGCGATGCATGATCGATGACTCTAGACTTGCAAAGACATTCAGGTAGAATCGAAATAAATAAAGCGCAGTGTATTTTTTGAACAGAGTACCCACAGCTTCTCTTGATGGAGTAACACCACAAGAAAAATGGTCAAAATGGAAACCATATATTACACACCTCGGAATATTCAGTAATGCAAGTATACACATACCCAAGAAAAATAGAAAGAAATTGGGCATGAAGTCACAAAAACTCATCTTCATTAGGTACATTGAAGAGACTCTTGGGTACAGATTGATGGATCCTAAGACTAGAAAAGTCTACACTAGTAGATATGTTGAGTTTTTTGAGAAGAAGGAAGCAAAGACTCCTCCTCCAGACTCACCAGATGTAGATTTTTCACCAGTTGTAAAAATTTAAGTTGATGTTCCCTCATATTATGAAACTGATGATGGGGATAATGGTGTTAATTAGATAGAACCACAACCCACGAGAACAGTTTAGTGTATTCCCAAGTGGTGTACTAGCACATTATGAGATGCAAGAATGGATGCTCCACTAAATACATCCACCCTTGAACCATGGACTCATAGTAAAGCAAGAGAAGAATTTAACCTGGTCAAGAAGCAAAGGTATGCATACTCAAGTAAATCTCTTTATGGCCTTAAAACAGCACCGGGCATGGTACATCAAAATTGATGAGCATTCGTATAACATGGATTTCTTAGAAATCCATACGATCTCAATCTTTACCTCAAAAAACAAGGGGGATATTGTGATTGTCATTGTCTATGTCAAAAATCTAGTCATCACTAGATGTTCGGTGAGGATGATCGATGCAATGAAGAAAGATATTAATTGGCCATTCGACGTGACCAATCTCGAAATGATGCATTATTGTCTTGGATTGGAAGTATGGTAGAAAGAGAATCACATCTTTGTTTCTCATATGAAATATGCAAGACTACGCTTAAGAAATTCGGGATGATGGATTACACACCTATGGAGAACAGACGGTTATCTTGTTTAGATCCATCTCCGAGGTAAGTGCCAATCTCTATCGACACGGTGATCGGGAGTCTCATTTACGACCTACACTAGACTAGATATCAACTTTGGCAGTGAGCTATCTATTCAAGTTCATGCAGAACCCAAATTTTTCATTGGAAATCAGCAAGGTGAATCTTGAGATATCTCAAAGGATCGGTAGACCTTGGTTTAGAATACAAGAAGAATAACAAATTCTTCTTCGACTGGATATTCGATTCGATCATGCAAGTAACATTGATCATAGAAAATCCACTTCTTGATTTGTATCCTTTATGGGATCTAGACCAATATCATGGGGAAGCAAGAAACAACACTTTATTTCTCCTCTTCCATAGAAGCCGAGTATCACTCTGTAGGAGTTGTTTGTGAACCAATTTGGCTACGATGGATACTAGAAGGAATTGGAATACCACAGACAAACCAACAACCATGTATGTTGACAATGAAGGTGTTCTCAAACTTGATCGCAATCCAAAGTGTTTCATTAAAGAACAAATCACATTGAGGTACAAGTTCATTTCAAACGTGAGCATGTTTTGAAGTACAACATCCAGCTTCAATTTTATCCAACAACTGAACAACGAGTAAGTATCTTTACGAAGTCACTTGCACGTGACAAGTTCAAGTTGTTCAGAGAATTCCTCTCCTCATCCCTTGAGACAATGCACAATTAAGGGGGGGAATGTTAGGTTAATTAATTATGCATTATATAATTAATTATTTAATTAATTTTATTAATTAAATATTGTTGTTATATGGTTTTTAAACCATATTTTTCTTTTATTTCCACATGTATAATTGTTATGATTGTTATAACAATTATGTGCTTCCCGGATGCATTTTTGAAGTTGTTGTAACAATTATTATTGTATTCATATGCTGTATAATTCCTATAATAATTGCAACACTCCTTTGTATTCTGGTTGATGATTATAATAGAATTTATCCGACTTCCACCCTTGTTACTCAATCTACGAAATAATCTCATCTTAAACATGTCACAATTAGTCTCTATTCAGATCTTGTTGAGGAATCAATGAGCCCTACATAGGAAGACACTCCCTCTTCCAATGAAGAATCACTAAACAATAATCTTATCCATTGTGTTGAGTTAGTACAAGATCCCACTAATCAAAAGTTCACTATGAATCTATAATGGATTGTGCCCCATTTTCCCTCATTCAGGGTCACATTGCTCAAAGGACTCTTGAAGTTGTTCTTTCATTATTTATAGAAGAAGGTAAGGAGGAATGTATAGTGGTGGAAAAGAGAAAGAAAGGACATACTAAAGTAAAACGTACCACCGGGATTTGGACAAGGAATGATTCATTTCCTCTTTTTTGATTGTTTTATCAGGATGGGGACCCATTGTTCTTGTATTGTGTTTGTTCACAGCTTAGGCTATAAATTGGTTGTGGGCCTTATTTTTTGTTTTCTATTTCTATTCGAAAGTTTGGATTTTTTTTTTTGGTGCTCCATCACTTATCCTTTTCTTAGACCGTTTTAATTTTTCTCCTTATTGTTATATCTGGGTTTAGACCCCTTTTTTGTTCCTAGGGTATGGTCCCCCTCAAAAAACAATTTACCAATAATAAAAAAAATTATGTGCAACATAAATAATTTACATTGGTCCAGGTAACAGTGGAAATTATGTGAAATCCTTGAGGTGTAGTCTAATTACACAACATTTAATACCTTTTTGTACATATATAGTCATCTTTACACTCGTAACAAAATCACCCTACCTTTCCCTTAAAATACCTTTTTACCTACTACATATGCTTTTTCATTTTATGCTTTTGGCACATCTAACTTTTCTCCATCAATTTGACCCTTGTGATTTTTTGAAGGGATGATATTTACCACAAAGTTGAATAGTATTTTTCAAATATTTTACGACATAAAAATCCATAAACCAAAGTCAATACATTTATCTAGTATAAATTGGAAATTCCATCATGTCATTATTTATACTCAAAATGTGAGTACTAATTCCACATAACCACCATCAATCACTCAATCTAATCCCCACTCTAAAATTTTCTTAAAGGCACAAGTTTTCATGAATGTTGTCTTACATTTCTTATTTACATTCTACATTTAGAACATTGGATGATGCACTATTTTAGCAAAAACTTGAAATGCTCATAATTTTAGATCCAAGTGTCCATTTTTGTCTATTTTCTTAAACCACCATTTCAAAAAGATGAATGCACCATCAATAGCCTTTTGGTTAGAGCCATTTTCAAAGACATTTTCGTGCCCAAAATCTACCTTTTGGGGGCGAAGATTAGGATTTAAGTTTTAATTCATTTTTTTCCTATTTTAGTGAATTAGTTAATTTTAGTCTCTTATTTGGATAGTAGGTTAGAAAGTTATAAATTCCTCTAATTTAGGCATGTAGAAGATATGTGGAAATTTTTATTCCCGTATGAATAAACTTGTGAACTTACTAAGAATAACATGTTCGGTAAAGTGCTAAAAATAGTAAATTTCGTCACCTATAGTGGATTTAGTCCAAGCTAGTTAGAGTATTCCTAACAACTTGATCGGGAGTTGTTTTCTTATTAAAGAAACATTGTAATTCATGATTGAATAATGAATAAGTAGATTTATTTTTTTATTTTAAGATATTTGTAAAGATATTGAATTTGTGTATAAAATTACCTACATTATTGGATAATTATGATATTAAAACATATGAAGTGCACTTAAATTTCTCTTCCGAGCCTTCGAGTTATCAAAAATAATTCTATGTTTTCTGTTATTCATTTCTTATCCCCACAAAAATATCTCATAGGTTGATCCTAACTCTAGGGTCTTTTAATACACCATTAGTGTTTATAATCGAGTAGCTTTATTTTCTCCATTCCTTTATATTGTCTCATATTTGGATGTCTATTTGATGATTTCTTACATTGATTATTATTCATGAAATTATAATCCTCACTTTGTTCCTTGCAATCTTTCATAAGATTTTAATATTAATAACCCTATTCTTATAAGACAAGTGTGATAATCACTATCTTCTTATAACATGATTACAACCTTATTACTATAAAATTCATACCCGAAGATAGTTACATGGCACTATCCTATTTAAAAAGATTCTTTTGAACCCTATATCCGTTATAGAGTGTGGAATACCAACATTTTTGTTTCATTTATTTATAAACATACACACTCAAGATATACATATTTATTATGTACCCTTTTATTATCTTATTCTAGATAACCAATATAGAGAAATATAAAGGATATTTTACTATGTCATTCTTATTTTGCATGTACACTATATTCAACCCAATGCGATTCTTATATACTTTTAATTGATTTAGTTTCATATTTCTTAAATCTTCCTAAATATTTATAAATCATTCGTAAATTATATCTAAATCTTCCTAAATAACCTTAATGTGAAACATACATTTTATTATAAATCTATCAACAAAATAAAAATAAAAAAATTATGACAACTACTTTAAATCTACTCAATTTTAATTTAATGTCAATACATTAGATATCAAATATAATATCCATTAAAAAATATAAGACAATCATAAAAAATAGCAATAAATAACACACACAATTTATATATACATATACATATGTATGTATATATATGTATACATGTATACATACACACACACACACACACACACACACACACACACACACACACACACACACACACATACATACATACATACATACATATATATATATATATATATATATATATATATATATATATATATATATATACATATATATATATGTATACATATACATATACATATATACATATACATATACATATACATATACATATATATACACATATGTATATAATGTATACATGTGTGTGTGTGTGTGTGTGTATACATAATATATATATATATATATATATATATATATATGTATGTATACATAAATATATATATATATGTATACATATATATATATGTGTGTGTGTGTGTGTGTGTGTGTGTATATATATATATATATATACATATACATATATATATGTACATACACACACACACACACACACACACATATTCCATGTATGAAATATTTTTTCCTAGATTACCTTAATTCTATTGGCTAACCACCTAATGTTGTGATTGTTGGGGTTAGCATACTAGTTTTACGAGATAATATATCATATCTAAGCATACATGCAAATAAAAGTGGATATTCTACCAAACTAAATATATATAATAAGAGATATATGGTGAAAAATCAACACCATATTTTACATGGTTCAACCAAAGTGTGGGCTACATCCACGAAGAAACAAGTTAATCTATTATCCAAAGCTTTGACAAGATATGCAATGAAGATTTACAATCTTCCACACCTCTTCGATGTACAATACTTTATTTCTCTCAAGATTTTTTCTTCATCACCAAGAATTCTCTCTCTCACCAACTTTTACAAGTTCTTTCGAATTCTTGTTAATTCTCTTCTTCTAAACCCTAGCTTTTATGCTTATATAGTCATTTATATAATTAGGGCACTTAGCCATGTAATTACAATCAATAAATATACTTTAATGCTAAAAATAGATCTAATTCCCGAGAGTTAATTAAAACATCCTTGCATAGGTAACCGATGTTGGTTATCCCTAACCAATGCCAATTCCTCCCTTTCTCGACCAATGTCGGCCCTACCTAGTCGATGCCACCCTAGGTGACCAATGTCGTTCCTATATTTTCCAACAAGTTTCCATTACATACTAAAATGAAGTAATTGAGCTCCACAACTCAACAATCTCCCACTTGGAGATTAATTATTGCACCATACCTATACAACATCATTCTTGGATCCTTCCTTAGCTTTTTTCTTCCTCTTCAAGTCTCAAACTCAAAGACCAACAAAAGTGGAGTGTAGCTCCAACTTCTCCTTTGCTAATGGCTTTGTTAGCATATCCATAGGGTTCTTGTTCATATGAATCTTTTCTAGATTCAACTATCCATCCTCCAATACCTTTCGTATGAAGTGATACCTCAATTGAATGTGTTTCATTCTCAAATGAAATGTTGAGTTCTTTGCCAAATGAATTACACTCTAACTGTCACTGAATAGTTTACAATCACCTTGTTCCTTTCCCAACTCTTCCATGAACCTACTCATCCATATCATCTCCTTGCTAGCCTCTCGTAGCATGTAACATACTCGCCTCTATAGTAGACAAATTCACAACCTTCTCGTAATCTTGAAATCCAAATGCCTAACTGTCATTCCACCTACTATGAAAATATATCCAGTAGTGCTCCTTCTACGATCCAGATCTCCAACCATATCCGAATCAACATAGCCACATAATGAAATATCTGAACCTCCATAGCATAACTACATGTTAGATGTTCCTTTCAAATACCTGAGTATCCATTAGATTACTTTCCAATGCTCTTTACCTAGATTGGCCATATATCTACTCACAACTCCCACTTCTGTGTAATGTTTGGTTTTGTACAAACCATAAAGCATACAAGAGACTCTCGAAAATTGAAGCGTATGGCACTCGTGTCATGTATTTGAACTCCTCATGTGATATGGATAGTAAAATTTATTCAATTTAAAGTGTTCGATGATATTATCGTGCTAATGAGTTTTGCATTCTCGCATGTTGAACCTTTCTAACACCTTGTAGATATAATCCTCCCGCGAAAAATACAATTTCTTGTTTTTCATGTCTCTATGTATTAGCATGTCAAGGATTATTTTTACAACTCCTAAATCCTTTACATAGAAAATATGTGAGCTAGATTTCTCTTAAGCTCACCAATGTCCTACATACTAGATCCCTGCAATAAGCATATCATCCACATACGATAAAAAAATTATATAGCTCCCATTTTCAATCCTTTTGAAATAAACACAATGGTCAGTTTCACATCTCAAGTTACCATGCTCTTACATAAAACTATCAAACATCATGTACCATTGCCTTGGAGCTTTCTTGAGCTCTTATTGAATCTTTTTCAACCTGCACACTAATTTCTCCTTACCCTTGACTTCATACCCAAGTGGCTACTGCATATAAATCTCTTCATCCATATCACCATGAAGGAAAGTTGTCTTCACATCTAATTTCTCTAAATGTAATTCTTCTACCGATAACTAAGCTCAATACAAGATTTAATATAAGTCATCTTAATAACAAGAGAAAATATTTCACCAAAGTCAATACCTACTTTCTGTGTAAATCCCTTTACTACAAGCCTTTCCTTGTATCTTTTATGTCCACCCTCTTCTTCCTTGATCCTGTAAACCCACTTGTTCTGTAATTTTCTCTTACCTACTAGAAACTTAACCAAATCCCATGTCTGGTTTTATTCCAAGGAGTCCATCTCCTCATCCATGCCATGCTCCCACTAGATGTGGGTCTTATCCTGCATTACTTCTTCAAATCTCTCTGGTTCACCATTATCAATCAATAATAAATAAAATGGATGTGTAAATATTTATGGAGGTTTTCTTACCCTTTGTGACCTTCTTACAGGATTTTGGGGTACCAAAGGCTCATTCTAGACCTCCTAGACATTCCTATCTAAATCGACAGGTGAACGATCTTTGGTCACCTCTAATCGACGTCGGTTCTACTAACCGATGCTAGTTTGGATCTTTTGTAACTCATACGGTTCGTTTAACTGGTTTTAGTCAAGGGTCAACCCACACCAGTTATTATGTAACCCTGTCGATAATTCTTTAAAATCTGAGAGTTCATTTTCATTCACAAACTTCTCAACCTGGTTCATCCTTGGGTACCAAAATTTGATCCATGTACATTCTCTTTTCATTCCATTCAACATCATAACTCCTAATAATTTTAGAATTCTCTAAATCCCAAAAATAGAAACCTGAAATCACCATATCCATAACCAATGAAAGTGCATCTCTTGGATTTTGTATCCAACTTTTTTCTATTTTCCTTATCACAATGCACAAAAGCTTCTTAACCAAAAAATTTAAGAAAAGAATGATCTACCTCTTTTCCAGTCCAAGCTTCCTTTGGTATTCCTCCATCTAGTGAACTTGAAGGCCCATGGTTAATCAAATAAATCATTATATCATTTGCTTTTGCCCGAAACAGTAAGGGTAATCCAGAGTGTATCCTCATACTTCTAGCATGTTTCATGATTGTCCTGTTCATTCTTTCTATAACACTATTCTCCTGTGGTGTTCTTGGAACCGTTCTTTCTCTACGTATTCCATTCACTGAATAATAATCATTGAAATCCTTGCTACATTATTCACCACCATTGTCAAATCTAAGGAACTTTAACTTATAATTTGATTCATTCTCAACAAGGAATTTCCATCTTTTAAAAGTCTCAAAAACATCAAATTTATGTTTAATACAATAAACCCATACCTTTCTTGTAGCATCATCAATGAAAGTAACATAATATTGGGATCCACCATGAGAAGCTATCTGACCTAGTCCCCACACATCTAAGTGTACAAGCTCCAATTTTTCTCCTTGGTTGCCCCAACTTTGAGAAACCTAACTCTCTTTTTCTTTCCAAAGATACAATGCTCACGTAAATCAAGATATAAATCTTTCAAATCTAATAACTTACTCTTAGCCTTTAAGATCGTGCATTCCTTTTTGACGCATATGGCCCAACCAGTTATTCCACATACATGCATTTGAATCTAAAGTAGATAATGTAGAAAAGGAATCAGTAATATAGGTAGCTAAATATAACGCTCCTACCTTCTTACCTATTTCCACAACAAAAGCACCCTTGGTGTGTTGGTGCTCTAAATTGTCTCACCCCATTTGTGCCCTTAAAATATTTAGTGATTAACAGCCTCTATCAGTTTATCCTTCCCTCTATTGTGTTTGGTTGATCTTTGTTACCATTTTAATCTGCTACTGGGTCGAGGATCATGTGTGGGTCTGTATTTGTCTCATGGTTCCTTTGTTCCTCTGAAAAATATCTATATTTTGGGTCTCCCGTGCTCTGTCCCTTCAAAACTCACGTGTTCCCATTTTCTCCATTCTCCACAATTGGAATTTGTTGTTCTTACCATTTTTCCCTAGGTACTCGAGGAGAAATGAGTTGATGTGTCCCTAAGGATCATGTTTGAGCCTTGTAATAGTCTAAATTCTCTGTCCTTGAAGAAAACCTCATTTTCTGGCTCGAATGGACATTTCTCTGTGTTTTACAGTTTGACGGGCATTTCTCCCAGTCAAATTTGCATCATTCAAAGTGAATAGGAAAATGTGGCACCTCTTGGTTGGATGCGAGATCAGCTTAATACTTCATAAATTCCATGAAAATCCTCAATTTTAAAATGTGTCCACATGGAGGAAGGGCGCTGCTTTGAGATTCAACTTTTTAGTTTGGATTTGAAGTAGTGCCGGGAGGACATATGGAGGGTTGGCAGGAAAGAGACATGTGGAGGCTTCCGCTGGGTTTCCCATACTTCAAAAAAATTTCAAAAGGTTTTCGGTAAGTCCAAGACACGTGGAGGAACAACGTTCATTTGAAGATCTTCTTTTGGGCTTTGCCTTGGAGTAACACCGAGGAGGACACGTGGGGGCTTCCACCGCTTTCCCATACTTAGAAGAAAAATTATGCAGATGGAAACAGTTTGGTGGAATGGGACACGTGGTGAGCTTGCGCTCTTTCAGGGTCTCTACTTTGGGCTCCATCTTAAAATTGCACCATGGAGACACGTGGAGGAACCGCGCATGTTCGGGGACTAACCCTTGAGTTTTATTCTAAAGAAGCTCCAAGCTGACATGTGGAGGCCTCCACTCACTTTACATTTTACTTAAACTTTTCAACAACCAAAAGGAGACTACCTCAGAACATGACATGTGGTAACTTCCACTTAACTTCAAGCATTCAGACAAACCTTGTCGGAACAAGACACGTGACAAGCTCATGCTCATTCAAGGTATTAGATTTTTGGGATTGCCTCAAGGTGCGCCATGGTGACATGTGGCAATTTGAAAAGTCATAGGGGTGGGGGACCATCGGAGGAAATTCAAACTTTTCACCTCTTTGCTTCATAAAGGTTAAAATAGCAAAAATGGCCCACGAGCCCAATGGGAAATAGTCAATGTTTTTCCCCGGTCAACGAATTTTGAGGTGTGGACCGAAATTGGAAAATTTTCCTTTTGAGAAAAAAGAGTTAAAAGTAAAAGGGGAAGTGTAGTTCCGCTAGGACCAACATTGGGACACATGTCAATAGTATTTCTCAAGGGTGGAGCTGTGAGGAAAACTTGGAAAATTTTACTTTTTTTAAAAGAGGGTTAAATGGCAGAATTTCTCCTCATTTCTTTTGGGGCCCACCTCAGGACATGTGTCAGGCCCATTTTTCAAAAGTGGAGGTGCGGAGAAAAAGGTGAAAATTTTTCATTTTTCTAAAAGGGTCTGAAAAGGTCAAAGGAAGCCCCCAAACCTATTTTTGCATCTTCCACGTGGATGACCCACATTTAAAATCAAAGATTAATGGCTTCGAGTGTCTAAATCTGATTTTCCCCATTTTCTCTATAAAACTCTTGGGAGTGTGAGTCTTCATGATTTCTTGCTATTTTCTACATGCCAAACAGAGGAGCAAGTTAATTTTGATATCTAGGGTTTGGTGGGAGATATCTAGAGACGTCTTTTACCATTAAAGTAGTTTGACTCTCGAGCCTGATCTGGTTTTTCATTTTTCTTCTCCTAAGCATGCAAGGAGTCGATTTGATTGGTATGGGGCGAAAGTGTTTGGCGAATAAATCGAGGCATGTTTTTCCAGAGAAAAGAGTTGAATGTGGGAAGAAATTGAAGATATTTTCCCTCGAGCACCTAGAGAATTTTACAGATCGATTCTATGAATCACGAAAGAATCATTGTGAGCACTAGTGCATTTAAATTTTTATCTTTTGGGAGGAAGGGGATCTATTGGAAATGTTATAAATGGCATGAATTCATCATGCAAATGGTTAAAAGTTGGGAGTTTTTGGAAAGATCAGGGTTGATTTTCTCAAGTAGAAAAAGCTTGACAGAGCCCATCCATTTTGAGAAGCCATCTAGAGAAGCCTGTATATCTCTCTTTGTGTCAAATTTGATTGTGTCAAGGTGGTTGCAAGTATACATCCATTGAAAAGCTTTGAGATTTTTCCGAAAATTTTCTTCTTTGATAAATTTGATCAAACTTTTAGTTATTCGGTGTCAATCTTGAGTAAAGTGTATTTATTTCATTTCTGAATGCATACGGGTAGTTTTTCTTGTTTCTATTGCAATCTTGTACCAAAATATAGTCCAAGCACACTGGTCTTAGTCCTTGTGATAGTTTAGTGGCATCTGTAATTTCATTTCTTAGAAGAAACTTCATCTAGGAATGGGATAAATGGTTTAAAATCACTTTTCTTTCATTTTGTTGCTAGAGATTTTATGTAAGCCTTTGGGTGTACCTCAAGGGTGACTTGGTTTAAATTTTGGTTCTTTATTGGGTCCTCTAACTTGAGCCTTTGTAATAGAATCACACAAAGTTGTCTCAAAGAGTTCTAATCTAGGCCTCCATGAAGCACATATTCTAGTTGAGGAAACAATTTAACTTTTTGTGGCATTTTGTTGCTTGAATCTTTCCATTTTGCATAATCTCTCAAGGATCTGGTGATTCAAGTCCATCTTGTCTCCCCTCCCACAAAAATTCATTTAACAACCAATCCTACCCATACTACCCTTGTTTTTTCTCTGTATACCCACACTAGACCAAAATCCTTTTACTAAAGTATGTAGAACAGATCAGGTTTCCAAATGTCTTTAGTAACCTTTTCCTTGTTGTGAAAGTATCTCCATGATCTGGAAGTGACAACTCATGAGAGTCAGATCTGGTGTGTTGATCATATTTTCCCAAGGTCTTCTCTACAAAATTTATGCAAAAGAAGGGTACATGTATCTCCTTTCTAATAACAGAGGTTACAAAATAGGTTCTCTTACCTTGGTTGAAAGGCACAACCTAAAATAGTTAGGATAAGATCATATCCTTTTAAGGTGCTACCCATCTCTCCACAAATCCAAGTAACAAAGGGACAGTCAAACCTCCTCCCTGAGCTACAAAACGACATATATTTATGATCTAGCTACCTCTAAGCTCCATGTTGAATTAGTGTTGCTACTTGGCTTGAAAAGGAGAACAAATTTGGGTACCAACACTTGTGGCGCCATTTCTCGGGGATCTTATTTACATTGTTGGGAACTTAGTTCAATTTAATCCACGTGCATACATATTTGAAGCCATATCTATTTAGCCCATCAACAACACCAACACTTGTGGTGCCATTTCTAGGGATATTGTGATTGTAGTTCATTTTCAAACCCTGGTAAAACATTTCTTGTATGCTCCAAGTACCATGTGCAATTATTTCAATGTTCACACCTAATGCACTAGCTTTCATTTGATGCATCTAGGTAAAGAAAGGTTAGAATCTTTTCATTTCCAGTTCCTAGCATTGATAGACATTTGAAAGATCATATTTACTACATTTGTACAACTAAGGTGTAATTATTAAGTGGCGACTCCTATTGATCTGATTCTTAAAAAGTATTAGTGTCTTAAAACTCTATCAAAATCATATATGTTACTAATATTTGTAAATATTGAAGGAAGAAGGTATTTCTTTGCTAGGGATCCTACTAGGACACTATTTCCAGAGCTAGGAAAAGCAAAATCAGAAGGAAGAAAATCCTAGAGAGTTGTGGGAGAATAGTAGACAAGAAGAGGGATCTCCATTGATGAAAGTGAATGGCCTATCATTGAAGACTGCCATTCAAGTGACTCTGAATCAGGTAGCCTCTTTGTGGAACTGAATTCTCTAGCTAGAGAAGGGCCTTCATTTGATTTTGAAAGATTTTCTTCACATTCTTGCACTGTATTTTCTGAAGTAGATAGGAATTTCCAAGAAGCAAGGCCTTTGGGGGTATCCATTTTGAAAATTATACTCATGTGTTCCAAGAACCTTCTTCCCCCATCAGTTTGTCACCCCTCCAAGATCACCTCCTCAAATCAATATGGCTCAACCCAGACCTCCATTTTTGTAAACACCTTTGGACCTATAAATTTTATGGGAATGGCTAGTTATCCGAATGCAGTTCCTTAAGATGTGAGGAATAGACTTCCAAAGTTCCAGGGAAATAATGTTATTACTAGTGACCAGCATCTAAATCTCTTCCTCAATATGATGGAAGATTTTGAGATTGAGCATGAAGATGTGTACATCAAATTGTTTGTTCACACTCTAGAGGAGGATGTTAGGGACTGGTATAAATCATTTCTAAATAATTATGTTGATCCTTGGGCTGAGATGAAAAAATAATTCAGATTGCAATACAGTTATAGGAGTGACCCTATGTTTCTTCTTGTTAGAATTTGAAAACATCAAGAATAATCCCAACGAGTCAGTACATGACTTCAATACAAGGTTCAATAAGACCTTAAGGATATTTCCTACCGGATAAGGACATGTGATGAGTCATGTTTGATCAAATATACTAATGCATTTGGTAAAAAGGTTGTTTACTACTTGAGGGATAAAAACCACACAAGCTTAAGGCAATCATTCACCATGGCCCTAAAAATAGATAACAATATCAAGGCAATTGGAAAACCTCCAAAGAGGGAAGGTGTAAATCTAGTTAACCTAGAAAAGCCCCAAACAAACAAGGGTGCTGATTTGGAAGAGGTTGTGAAAACTTTGGCAGGGGTTGTCAAGGAGATCTCCTATAAATTAGCCCGAGCTGAGAAAGGAGTTGAGAAGATCTCACAAGGACAACAAAAGAAACAAGGCCAAGACATATTTACAAATCATCAAAGATGTGATGACAGAGGCAAAGGACCTATTGGATTTGGGAATAGGCAGCCCTAAGGAAAAGAAAATAGAATGGTACCTGATCCTTTGGCTACCAAAGTTGCTATGGTGGAAGAGACAGAAGTCATTGATTGGTGTGATGGTGTTTCATGCCCCATGCTCCTTGTGAAGAAGATCAAGAAGAAAATATAGCTGATGATAAGAGTGATGATGATGTTTGCATGATCGGATGCTCCACTAGCTCACAATAAAGGGAAACCTCAACTGAGGTGATAATTTCAGAACTGTTGCCACTTTTTGGGACTACATTCATAGAGTACATATTCTCCCTCCCTCTCATACTTTAGAAGTAGATAATGTACAAGATTTTGAATTACCCAATAATGAATTTGAATATTTAAGGGATTTAATGATAAAAAAGTATGATGGAGGAATCCCATCTGAGGAGGACATGAAATTATTAATGAATGTTGTTGTGGCTCAAGAGAAGGAATATAACACAAGAAGTAAGGTTGTCAAATGGGCAGGGCCTCAAGCCAAGCCAAAAGCTCCCTTGCTTTCTAACATTCCTAAAGAGGATCCTAGGAAAGATCCATTTGCCAAAATCCCTGTAGTTCCAAGAAAAAATCATACCCCTCCTTATGCTCAAGCTATCAAGAATCATGTGCCACCCAATGAATGTATCAGCCTTTCTTCCAATACTACCTTGCCCAAGAATGTCCCGTATGACATTGCCCAAGTTTTAAGTCAAATCAAAGTCTTTGTCCCAATTGTTGAGTTTCTTAGGATTCCTGAGCACAAAAAGAGAGCATTTGAATACTTGGGATTGAATGAAGAGAGGATTGCCTTGGGGAGAAATGTGAACATTATGGAGAATCCTCTAGCCATTGAAGAGTCTGAGACACCATCAGCATCAGAAGAGCTAGTTGAACCACCTGAGGTTTATTTGGGGACATCTTTGGTAGACTCTCAACTAAATATGGATCCATTCTTCACCACTATAATCATCAAGGATAGGCTGCTCCATAACTGTATGTTTGACTCAGGGGCATCATGTAATATCATGCTTTTATAGGTTATGAATGAGTTGAATATTAAAGTAACAACAACATATGGGAAGTGCATTGCCATGGACTCCAGAGAGGTGCCAGTAGTGGGATGTGTGAAGGGTTTGGTGGTGTAGCTTATAGCCTACCTAGGTAAAAATTTAAAACTTGATATTATCATAGTTGATTGCCCAACCAAGTGGAGAATGTTGTTGTCAAGAAAGTGGGCTGCAATTGTCAATGGTAGTGTCCAAATGGACATGTCTTATGTCGATATCCCGATTGATGGAAACCTTGTTAGGTTATATGGGGAGAAGAAAATTTACACCTTATTAAGGATCCCAACAATGTGTCTTATTAAGTATTATATACAAACATTGATGCTAACAACTTTGTGGGATTTGCTGAGGGAAAAGAGCACAAGATTGAGGAGTGTAAGTGTCTTGAGCAAGCAGGCTCTCCTTGGACTCTATTGTTTGATGGAGCTTTCTCCAAATTTGGAAATGGTGCCGGTGCTGTCCTAATTTCTCCAAGCCAGGAAAGGTTTGTTTTTTCCTTTAAGCTTAACTTTGAGTGTACTAACAACATTGTTGAGTATGAGGCATTGTTGTTAGGTTTAAGAATTTCTTGGAAGTATGGTGTCAGGGACATCATTGTCAAAGGAGACTTAGAGTTAGTCATTGTCAAGCAAGTCAGAAAATTGTATGCCACAAAGAATCAGTGACTGAAATAGTACAAGCATGTAGTTTGAGACTTTATTGAGATGTTTGACTCCTTCAACATTGTGCATCATGACAAGAGGTTCAATGAAATGGTAGACAAGCTTTGCAATTTTGGGGTCTCGGTTTGTGACAGCTGAAACATCCCTTTATTGTGAATATGAGGTGGAGGTAGTGACAAGACCCTCTATCCATGACAATATAAAACATTAGCAAGTTTTTGATGATGAGGCTCAAGTCAGAAGGTTCTTGCAAAATGATGGAGAGTTTTCTGATCAAAACATTGATTGGGAGCCAATGGTCTATACAACAAAGGGGAAGGAAACCTTATTTGGCAAAGGAATCATCTAGCTAAAGACCAATATCATTCTTAGAGGGCTGGTTTCTCTTGAATTGAGTTTTAATAATGTTGGTTGCATTGTTAACTGGCATAATGTAGCCTTGAGGGATGTTGAGGAGCATGACCTTGGCATGAAGGAGAAACCAAGGAAGATTTGGTTGGGTAGCAGTCTCAGCAAAGATGAAAAGTAGTCATACATCCAGTTGTTAAAGAAATACCAAGATTGCATGGCTTGGACCTATTATGAGCTCAAAGCATACAGAGAAGACCTGTTCCAACATGATATTCCCTTAGAGCCCAATGCAAAACCCTTTAGGAAGAAGCATAGGCCAATTAATCCTTTTTATCTCTCAAAATGTAAGAGGAGATGAAGAAGCTAAGGGATGGAGGAATTATCTAGCCCATAAGGTATTCTTCTTGGGTTGCCAACCTAATGTGGCTAGTAAGAAAGAAGAATGGTGACATCCGGGTTGTGTGGACTTCAGAACCTAAACAAAGCCTTAATGAAGGACAACTATCCTTTACCTAACATGGATCACATAATGCAGTTGGTGACTCGGTTTCGAAGTTGCTTTCTACTTTGGATGGCTTCTCTGGTTATAATCAAGTCATGGTGAAAGAATCGAAAGAATCAAGATAACCTTCACTACTCCATGGGGAATGTATGTATATGCTAGGATGCCCTTGATCGATGAATGTTGGAGCCACTTTTTAGAGAGTAATGGATGTTTCTTTTTTTGGTTACATCAATGACTTTATTGTTGTTTACCAAGATGATGTAACAGTGTTTTCAAGAAGGAGAAGTGACCATCTGCTGCACTTAAAGAAGATGCCGATCAGATGTAGGGAATATGGCATCTCACTCAATCCAAAGAAATGCCATTTTGGAGTACAGAAGGAAAAATTTCTCGGTCACATTGTGTCACAGGAAGGAGTGATGATTGATCTAGAAAGAGTGGAGGCCATTAGCAAAGTCCCAATTCCAAAACCAAAAATGAATTCAGTCCTTCTTTGGGTAGATAAACTTCATTAGAAGGTTTATATCAAAAATTGTTGAGTTGAATATCCTAATCAATTCCATGTTAAAGAAAGATTAGATTATCAAATGGGAAGAAGCTGCCATCTAATATTTTAATGGAATCAAAGAGGCATTAAAGCATGCTCCTATTTTAGCAGCCCCACATTACAAGAAACCTTTCCAGCTTGTTTTTGTTTTCTTTAGAAAATGCTATTGCTTCATCCTGCTATAGAAGGATGATGAAGGGGCTGAGAGACCCATTTCCTTCTTTAGTAAGGATTTACAAGGATCAGAACTAAAATACACCATCATGGAAAAGAAGGCATTTTCCTTGGTCAAAGAAACAAAGGTTTTCAAGCCTTATATTTTAAGTTCAAAAGTTGTTGCTTATGTTCCCCATACCATGGTAAAAGACATCTTGTCAGAGATGGAAGTCTCAAGTAAAATATGTAGATGGGTGAACAAATTGTAAGAGTATGATATGGACATCCAAACCATGAAATTGGTGAGAGGTTTGGGGTTAGCTAATCTTATGGCTGAGAGCAACTTGCAGACCATTGAGGTAAATGAGATTGAGGAAGAAAGGGTAGTTGTTTTTGAAAGATTGATGAGTTTTGAGTGGTACAAGGATGTGATGTTCTATCTCAGACACTTAAACTTCCCTGAGCATTTGAATAAGAACCAGAAAAGAGCTCTTAAGTTGGCTTCCCATAAATATGTCATTACTGATTTTGGGTTGGCATGGAAGAACCAGTGGGAGTCCTCTTAAGACGCATCACCGAAGATGAAGCCCCTAAAATAATTGTTGATATCCATGGAGGAATTTATGGGGGAATTTTTCTACAAGAGTCACCTGTTTCACTCGGAAATGCTTCGCTCCTTATAGTAAACAGATAAGGTTAGGGTTAGGAGGAATACCGTAGAATGTTGAGATGATGATGCTGCATCAGAGAAAGATCAGCCGATCGCGAAAAACTCCTTTTTGTCTTGGAAGGACTACTGCAAATAAGAACACAAGACCACAAGATTTTGATTAGATAATAAATGAGGAAAGCGCCTTGGGCCAGAAATGTAAAACTTCCTTTCGAAGGTGGTCAGTTTCCCTGCTAATATGAGTTAACACAAAATATTGTAAAATATCAATCAAATTGCTTGGCTGAACTGGGTAGGGGAAAGGCTGTTTTTCCTGGTTTTGATCAAAGGAACCGATGCCGGTTACCTATAACCGATGGCAGCATTCGATAACCGATACCGGTGGGTTCTAGGATCTTCGGGCTGGTTGTGGAGTTTGTAATGGCTGATTTTTGGATGGTATTGGGAAATGGGATGGTTAGAAGCTAAGGAATGATAGTTAGAGGCAATGGTACGTTGGATAATGGATTCAGGAACGGATTTGGGAGGACTGTAATTCCAAAAGCATAAGAAATGTTATAATGGAGGACATGCAAGATGTAACTTACTGGTTTTTGGACGAAGATGCGGTTGATCTCCTGGCTGCCAACTCTTCTCGGTTTCTTCACTCGTCTCGCTTGGTCAAGTGAAGTTCTGGACTCTGCTAATCACTTTGGACTCTCCCTTGATTCAAAAATCCTTCGACTGATCTCCAAAATGAAATTCCGATCCGTTGTTTTGGTTTGGGGAGCCCATTTACAGGGAACCGATGGCGGTTGCGTAACCGACGGCGGTCGAGTAGGAACCGGCATCGGTTAGGAAAAAGTAGGCTATTTTTAGTAAAATAGCCCACCTTCCCTGCTTTTCTCCCGAGAGATCAGTTGCGGGCTTGGTCAAGTGGCTAGAAGGTCGGCTTTGGGTGCGAGTAAGGAGGCATTAGTTATGGATGTGAGTCTAGACCAAGTCATGGGTCCTAATTAGGTTAGTTTAGGGTTAGGGCTAGGTCATGGTGAGGTGGCCAAGTGAGGTGGTAGGTAAGGCGATGTGGATTTATCAATTACAAGGTAATTAATAAATAATTGTGTGAAGTTTAGGTAATGAGGTTAGGTTGCGAAATGGGATGCGGGTCACAAGGGGTCGTGAGACACGAATTTGGTGTCTACATTAGCCCCTTATTGTCGTGTAGCTTGTTCCGCAAAAGTCGCGCGGACAATAATATGAAGTGGTTTCTCATGTTAAAGATATAGGTAATCCCCCTCAAATCTATCATAGATTGAGTGAATGGGAAATCAGGATAGGGTTGATAAAGGGTATATGTGGTAGAGAGGATGGTAAAGTGGTGGGGTAGGTCCAAGGAAGTAGACGCATGTTGAAATGCAATAGTACGACGAGGGTACATGATTTGACAAGAAAACCAGAATGTGTAGCAAAGGTCGATAGTTTATCCAAACAAGGGTGATATAATCCTCAGTATCCAAGGCATAGGAAGTAGCCCCGGTGGTATATAACGGGTAAGGTACAGGACCGTTTAGGCGTGTTCGGCAGTACCAAAAGGTTGGTTTGGTTGAGATAAACGTCACGGTCTAGGTCTAGGCAAAGTTGGTCGACAGATCAAGTCAAGGACCCTAATCATGCTAAAACACGAACAGGTGAGCTCGATTGAACACAAGGTACATGATGGATGGATAAAATAAAACGTTGATTGTGGGTATGGTATGGAAGTGATACGGCCTTGGGTCGGGCCAAGTTGTTGGGTTGTGGCCTTGGGGCAGACCATAACGGTAGAGTGAGGCCTTGGGTCGGGCCAAATTGGTAGGGCGAGGCCTTGGGTCGGGCCAAATAAGTAGGTTGAGGCCTTGGGTCGGGCCAAATGGTTAGGGTGAGGCCTTGGGTCGGGCCAATTGGTAGGTTGAGGCCTTGGGTCGGGCCAAATAGGTAGGGCGAGACCTTGGGTCGGGCCAATTGGTAGGTTGAGGCCTTGGGTCGGGCCAAATAGGTAGGGCGAGGCCTTGGGTCGGGCCAATTGGTAGGTTGAGGCCTTGGGTCGGGCCAAATAGGTAGGGCGAGACCTTGGGTCGGGCCAATTGGTAGGTTGAGGCCTTGGGTCGGGCCAATTGGTAGGTTGAGGCCTTGGGTCGGGCCAAATAGGTAGGTTGAGGCCTTAGGTCGGGCCGATTGGTAGGTTGAGGCCTTAGGTCGGGCCGAATAGGTAGGTTGAGGCCTTGGGTCGGGCCAATTGGTAGGTTGAGGCCTTAGGTCGGGCCGAATAGGTAGGTTGAGGCCTTGGGTCGGGCCAATTGGTAGGTTGAGGCCTTAGGTCGGGCCGATTGGTAGGTTGAGGCCTTAGGTCGGGCCGAATAGGTAGGTTGAGGCCTTAGGTCGGGCCGAATAGGTAGGTTGAGGCCTTAGGTCGGGCCAATTGGTAGGTTGAGGCCTATAGATTATGGTGGGTAGCAGAACTGCGAGGTGTACGTGAGCACCCTGACATAGCGGTGATTACAGCAGAGAGGGATCGTCTGCAAAGCATTTGGTTTAGCAGCTCAAACGCAGTGAATGAGACAAGAGGATTGTTAGTGGTTGCATGAGTCACGGGGCGAGACTAGAGGCTGGAGTTCTCCATGCGAGAGGGCGTATTCATATGTTACAGGAGAGATTGGTAGATCAGTGGGCGGTACCAATAGCCGCGGTACCTTTGAGGACAGAGAGGCCTGGCGAGAGGGGTCGACGATCACGATCATCACCTAGGTCGGGATGAGGCGTGAGGGTCTAAATAAATGTTAGCAAGGTATGAGGATAAATAAGAGTACCGACCTGCGTGTCGATGATATAGAAGATGTATTTGTTTAACATCTAAATAAAACGAGATATGTATGTTGATTTGCGTTATAATAATAAGAATGTTGTCGTTTTGACTTTCGGTGTTTTGAAAAAGGATCAAAGAGGAATGTGATTAAATAGAAATACACCAAAATATTTATATTTACCACACATGATAGGTTATGGTAGGGGATGGTCGAGCTAACCTTGGGAGACCCCATGTCTCCGAAGTGCTGCCTACATAGCCCATTGCACAAAGCAAGGAAGGGCCTCAGACCGATGTAGTTCTCCCTTAGGATCAGGGAGGGGTGAATTTAGGCAATTTGGTATGGTTTAGGCAATTTGTCGTTTGGTAAAAAATTTGATGTTGGTAGGGTAATGTTGTTGGTGCTGGTAGGATAATGTTGTTGGTGTAGGTATAGGTAAAGCAAAGGTTAGCATACCCAAGTAGTAGGGAATAGTGTCCTGATTAAGATCAACACACAATTCTAGATGCGAGGCAAAGCGGAAAGAGTGCTCCATAGGTGAAAAGAGCTAAACAAACCACACAACGTAGAACGAGCCTGAAGCCCTAAGTGCCGTGTATAGACGAGAAGTCCATAGTTGAAAAGAGTTGTATGATCACAATATATCAGGTGTACGTTACGTCCCTTGAGTTGAAACAAATGGTGAGGTGATGTGGATGATATAGCTGAGGTACAAAGAACTTGTTACAACGAAAGAGAACCTACCCTAAATAGACAAGTCCATGACCCAAAAAGTTCTTTTGCATGAGGCTTTTATTTTACTGAAGATAGACTGATCAATGCGGGAAGTCTATAAGGGATATTGATTGTATTATTCTTGAGGTCTTCACGAAGCTGATCAATGCGAGAAGCTTCTGATAAAGGCTGACTGTGTATAGCTGTCCTTCGGGGGAACAGTCTATTTATAGTAGCAGCGATGATTTTAGTGCATAGCTGTCCTTCAGGGGAGCAGTCTATTTATAGTAGCAGCAATAGTTTGGCATATAGCTGTCCTTCGAGGGAGCAGTCTATATTTAATTTTAGATAACTAGATGTTCTTTTGGCGTGAAGCATCTAGTTTAGTAGGAAGTTTGACTCAAGAAAATCCCATAAGAATACGGCTTATTTTAATACTTTGAAGTCATGGACTAGACTAAGAAGGGGAAGGCATCGTAAGGGGAGGTGAGGGGTGAGCTTGATTTTATTTCGAGATGTAAGAGACAAGTGTATGTGGTGGTATGTGAGCTCAAGGGACGAGCAGTAGGCGGATAAGAAGTGATATAACCCTAATTTCAACAGTAGAATGGTCGAAGATGCAAGGCATTAAGGGGTTCAGGCTCAGGTTTACCATTAAGCGAAGCTAAACGATAAGTGCCTGATCCATAGGTGTGAGTGATTATATAAGGCCCAATCCAATTGGGAGCAAATTTTCCACGTTTGCTCTTTTCTAGTTTGGTTACATGTTGATTCTCTTTGAGGACGAGATCACCAACCTTAAAGGTACGCTCATGAAGTCGCTTATCATAAGCACGCTTGATGCGTTTTTGATAGATTTGAAGATGATCAAGAGCTGTAAGACGACGTTCGTCAAGAAGCTCCAATTGGGCTAACCGCTCTTGGCGGAAATCATCGTTAGTGAGAATATCCTGAAGAGATATTCTAAGGGAGGGTATTTGTATTTCGAGAGGCAAAACAGCCTCGGTACCGTATACCAAAGAAAAAGGTGTGGCATTAGTAGAAGTACGAATGCTAGTACGATAAGCCCAAAGGGCAAAGGGAATGTGATCGTGCCAATTTCTTCCAGATTCATTGACAACTTTCATGAGGATTTTGGTTAGTGTTTTATTAGAAGACTCGGCTTGCCCATTGGCTTGTGGATAGTAAGGTGACGAGAAACTAAGTTTGATACCAAAGTTGTCACAAAGGTCTCGCAACAACTTGTTTTTGAAAGATTTTCCATTATCTCGTTATCAAAGCGGTGAGGAACACCAAAACGACTGATAATGTGGTGGTTAATGAACTCGACAATTTTTTCTTTTTTGATTGAAATGAGTGGAATAGCCTCCACCCATTTTGTGTAATATTCGGTCACTGTGAGTATCCAACGGTGACGTTGTGAAGAGGTTGGGTGAATCTCACCAATAAGGTCTA
Organism: Taxus wallichiana var. yunnanensis; assembly: GCA_018340775.1. Lineage (NCBI taxonomy): Eukaryota > Viridiplantae > Streptophyta > Pinopsida > Cupressales > Taxaceae > Taxus > Taxus wallichiana. The sequence continues at coordinate 576,559,330 of CM031242.1, forward strand.
AACCCCATTGTGAGAAAGGCCAAAGATCTCGAGCGATCTGGAGCGGGTGGCTAGGAGTATGTTGAAGGTTGGCATGTTCTTTGACACATAACACAACGCTTAACATATTCGTAGTAGCGTTATTGAGTAGGCCAATAATAACCAAGGCGAAGGATTCATTTGGCCACGGAAAAGGCCGCTAAAATGTCCACCACAAATACCGTCATGGACTGTTGGATGGTATGAGTGGCCTCCATGCCGATTAGACAACAAGGAGGATACCATCAAAGCCACGTTTATAGAGGAGTCCCCCATGACAACATAACGCGAAACACTTTTAAGAAAAGCACGTTTAACATTACTAGTAAGATCGGAGTGGGAGGACAGAGATTGTAAGGTAGTCGTGAAATTGGTGGTACTGTATCCGAGAATTAGTAGACACGTATTTATCATACAAACTACCGGGTTGAATAGGATGGGGCAAAAAGTTGTTGGACCACGACGAATAATTCAGAGTCGAGTTGGCGCGGCGGAATTTGAGGCTAAGCAAGCCATAGTATCCCAAATTTGTTAGTGGAGCGGGAATGGTTTGTATAGAATAGTGGGTAAATAAAGCTAGAAGTGAATCCACATAGTGTTTGTATTTTTGAAGTTCCTCATTTTTGCATTGGTAGACGCCCATAACTTGATTGACTACCAATTGAGAGTCGCCAAAAATGTTGATAGATTTGATACCTAAGTGTAACGCAACTTGGAGACCTAGAACAAGGGCCTCGTATTCCATTTGTATTATTAGTGCAAGGAAATCAAGTCGGAATGAAAGAGGCATAGGTTCAGCATTGAGAGGAATGAGAACAACGCTGGCTCCTCCGCCGCGCTGGCATTTAGATCCATCGAAGAAGAGGGTCATTGGGTACGACTCCTCCGTGAGGGAAAGAGTAGCGATGAGTTCGTCGGGAAATGTGAAATTGGTAAATTGTTCCCCCGGTACAGGAGCGTCCGCTAGTTGGTCTGCGATGGTTTGTCCTTTGATTGATTTCTGGTGGATAAACTCAAGATCGAGGTCGGCGAGAAGCATGAGCCATCTAGCAATGCGTTGGTTCAGATGAGGTTTGGCGTACATGTAATGGATGGGGTCTGTATTGGTGATGACGAAAGTCTTGTGATTTAGAAGGTAGTGTCGGAGTTTGGTGGCAACGAATGATAGGGCAAGGCACAATTTTTCTACATGTGTGTACCTAGTCTCATAGTCCACCAAAGTACGACTTATATAATAAACGGCTTGTTCGTGATTCTCAGAGTCACGATGTGCAAGCATGGCTCCTACAGCGTGGTCGGTGGCGGAAAGGTAAAGGTAGAAAGGGCGGTTGTCTTGGGGTGGGATAAGCACGGGTGGCTGTAAGAGATAAGATTTGAGAGCTTCGAAGGCTTGGTGACATTCTTCGCTCCATTGGAATGCAATATCCTTTTTAAGGAGGTGGTGGAAAGGTTGACACCGATCCGAGAGTTGGGAGATGAAACGTCGGATAGATTGGAGCTTACCTTGTAAACTACGTAATTGTTTGAGATTTTTGGGTGGGGGCATTTCTAGGATAGCTTTGACTTTCGATGGGTCGACCTCAATGCCACGCAAAGAGACGATAAAGCCAAGAAGTTTTCCCGAAAGAACACCAAAAACACATTTCTTCGGTTGAAGGCGGACAGAATATTGTAACAGGCGATCAAAAATAATGGTTAAAACATCGAGATGTTCACTACGATGTTTGGACTTGCCGAGAAGATCGTCGACATAGTCTTCAAGGATAGTGTGCATAATGTCATGAAAAATGTAGGTCATAGCCCGCTGATAGGTAGCACCAGCATTCTTAAGGCCAAATGGCATGACACGATAACAAAAGGTTCCCCAAGGAGTTATGAAGGCAGTCTTGTGTTGATCGGCAGGGGCAACCAAAATTTGGTTGTATCCTGAAAAGCCATCCATGAGAGAAAGCATTTCATGACCCGCAGTGAGATCAACAAGTTGATCAATACTTGGGAGGGGGAAGTCATCCTTAGGGCAAGCGAGGTTAAGATCCCGGAAATCCGTGCATATCCGAAGTCCCCCCGTCGCTTTCGTGACAGGTACGATGTTGGAAATCCATTGAGGATAGTCAATAGGCAGAATGAAGGAAACAGAAAGGAGTCGTTGGAGTTCCTCTTTGACCAAGAGAGCAATGCGTGGATGCATTTTTCTCAATTTCTGTTTGACTGGTTTGGAATCGGGGTTTAGGGTGATGTTATGGACGGCAATGGTAGGATCAATTCCTGGCATGTCAGCGTAAGACCATGCGAAAGCTTGGTTGCATGAAAGCACGGAGAAAGGTAGTAAAGGCGGCTTGTTCTGATGTGTTAAGGGATTGTCCAATCTTCACTATGTGAGGATCTTCCTCCGTGTGGATGTTGATTTCTATAGTAGATTCGTTCAGCATAGTTTGGGTTTCAGATGGTAAGGCACGTTGAATATAAGAATCATCCGCGCCCAGGTAAGTGAGGATGGAGTCGTCATCCTGGCATTCAACAACATTAATCAAAGGCGAATCCTCTTCGATCATGTCTGGATACAGAAGGGGAAGAGAAGATGGGTCCTCATTATCGCGTTGATAAGTGAGAGGACCTATGAAGATAGCATTTATGAAAAAAAAAAGTTAGGAGGGATAAATTCAGGGTCCATCGATTCTGTGGGAGATGATGGCAAAGTGGGTGATGATGTTTCGGTAGGGGCAACGTCTTCCTCTTCCAGGATACAGCTGACAGGAGGTGTCTCTTGTGTAGGTGTTTCGGAAAAACCGAGACCACTGCGATCATTATGTTTGCGTGTGGTCACGGGAATAAGTGTATGTCGGCCTTGTTCGTAAAGGCCAAAACCAAAGCCTTTCCACGCACAGCGAGTCAAGAAGGTGAGGGCGAAACGACGATTTGTCAAGTATTGAAAATCGGATTGGAAGGGAACCACACCAAGAGGAGGTTCAGGGGTAATGGAGGATGCGTCAACACCCCCATACGTTAGGTTAGTGCGACAATGGGGTGGTCCGTAAGAGATTACCTCCCCCACGCGACGGTCGTAGGTGGGATGCGCATGTAATTGTCCGTACTCTGCGGGTAGGGAAAGAACTAACGTTATATAGGCGGTACTCCCAGCGTGAGGCGATGAAAAACATCTACTAAGGGTCGGAGGTTGGGATGTTAGGCTGGGAAGAGAAGTGGTTTGTGCGACGGTGGTTTCATCGGTTGAAGGCGTAGGTGCGGTTGAGGTGGATGGTTGAGGTACATTCAAGAGGATGGTTGGGTTGAATGTATGGGTGTCTTAATTGGTATAAGCACATCGTTTGGGCGGTATAACATATTGCAAGTTTTGAAGGGGGAGGATCAGCTTTTACAAAGTGTAGGACTTCCCTCGTACTCAAATTTTATACATCGATGTAATGTTGAGGAATGCATCCCATGGCCCGGATCCAAGGACGACCCAAAGAATATATTATATGGAACTCTCCTTAAAGGACATAGAAGAGTTCGGGCAAAGTACGTGGGCCTACGCGAATGTTGAGGATCACGGTGCCTAAGGTAGAAGTAATAGCGTCATTGAATGATCGCAACATGATGGGGTTGGCACACATGCAGCTAGAAGGGATGTTCATTTGTTGGAAGGCTTTTGAAGAGATGATGTTTAGGCTAGCGCCCCCGTCAATCATAACCCGACGTACTCGAATGTCTCGGACGTAAGCGGAAATGAAAAGGGCGGTGGTCGTGGTCTTCGCACCAAAGTCGATAATTTCATCTTCCGAGAAACTAACTGCAGCGGCTTGTTGTTTTGAGACAGAAGTGGTGGGGGAGATGGATTGTTTGGTGAGAGAGGAAACGTGATTGGGTGTTAGAATGGAGGTAACGGGCAGGGTTTCGTTGGGTAAAACCTCTATCCCTTGAAGGATCTCAACGAGAGCTTGTCGATGAGATTCAGAGGTCTGAATGAGATCATATAGTGTCATTTTTACGGGTGATTGATGAAGCTGTTTGATCATGGTTCGGTGGGCAACTCCATTAGAGACGGGATAGGCGGGTCCACGAATAACCACTTTAGGTGGTGGTGTAATCGGGATGGTTGAAGGAGAAAGAGATGCCGCAGGTGTGTTTTCTTTCGCTTTCCCATTGTTTTTCTGTCCTCGAGTAGCGACACTAATCATATTAATCTCGTAGACCTGAGATGAAGAAGATGGTTGGGATAATTCATGGTCTTTAAGAGGTGGGGTTGTAATAATGATCGATCTTGGTGAGGCGGGGACAGATGGTATAGTAGAGGGAATTGACGCTAGAGGTCTCTCCCTTCGTAAGTTGTCTTTCTTAACCTTTGTATCCGGAAGAGGTGACTGGCGAAGGATGGTTTTTAGAGCTTTGCATCCTTCTACATCATGTCCAGGTGTGCGGTGATAGGCGCAGATTTTAGACTCATCATAATCCACAGGTCGGGGCTTAGACGGGTCATAAGGTCTAAGTGGAGGTAGGGAGATGGTCGCATTCTCCACCAACATAGCAAGGATTTTGGCGTAAGATCCTTTGAGTGGGTCAAAATCAGAAGAAGATGAGGGTATTGATTGTGTGGGTTGTGGTAATGTTTGAGCGTGTTTAGTTCGTATGGGTGGTGGTTTAGCCGAGGGGTGCTGACACATGTTTTTCACTAAACGTGGTTTCTTAGACACAGAAGTTACGTTCAGCTGGTTAGATGATGAGGCTACAGATGGCATGGTAGCAGGAAACAACCACGGAGAAAGGGGAGTGACAGAAAATAAATCCTTTGATGATGGGATTGGTTTAGGGTTGATAGGTGGACCGGATACGTGGGGTAACGATGTTGTGATACCCTTTGATCTCTGTATAGGTGTAAAAGGCGTAGGTCGTTTTGCAGAAAACAACGGAGGTATGATATATTGGTGTAATGTGGAGGGATGAGGTCCCAATATGGAAGGTGGGTGTGACGATGAGGGTTTTAATTGTGATAGAGGCCCGGATTGCGTTCGTCTCCTAGGTGGCGGAACGGATTTATTTTTGGATAGATCGAGTCGCTTAGGCGGGTGTGTTAGACTGGGCATTGGTGAGGTCCCAAGCGTAGGGGAAGATCTGGTTAAGTTGATAGAAGTGGACGGGGCGTTTGGTAGAGGTGAGGGGGGTGAAGGCGAGAACAGGGGCATTTTAAGCTTCTGTAAGCACTTCGGGTAAATGGTGGAGACATCAGGATCAGTCATTTGCATTTGAGTAGAAACAGGAGTACTCAAACGTTCCCATAGGGCCTGTCTATCTTCTGTGGAATGACAGTCTCCAGGTGTGATTTGTAATTTTGGTACAGAGGAAAAGTGAGTTGTAATTCCAGTCCATTGCGGGTGTGACACAGGAGGCGGATGAGGCACTGTATCAATAGATGTCAGGAGGTCAACCGGTCGTTGAAAAGATTTAGGCGATGAGGGACTAATAGGTAGGAGGGCGTGTTCGAGGAGATCTGTCATGTTAAAAGAATGTGGTGATGTTAGTGTAAGAGATTTCTCGTCTAAGGATGTCAAAAGGAGTGGTGAGCCTTCCTCTTGTGTAGCAAGAGTGGTAGAAGGGGACGTTTGGGAAATAGATAAATTAGATAGCATCCGCTCACAGTCTTGTAGGGATGTGGTGTAAGAAGACTCATTGATGGGAAGGGAAGCCTGGGCAGTTAACTCTTCTATGAGTAAAGGAACGATTTCGCTTTGGCTTGATGGTGGTAAAGGAGGTTCGGGCTCCTGTGTTAGTGAAGAGGCTTGATTCAAAATTTTCTCGATAGAGGCTTTTGGCCGAGAATCGAAGACTCGCATGGATCTCATGAACACTCTCCTCGCCTAAGATATCTTGGTTTACGTTCTGCTTTGGATGAGTGATTCGGGAATGGCTTGTTGAAAATTTTCAGATTTCGGTTAGCGGGCATTAGGATTATCGAGTGTTATATCCCCGCATCAACCATTTCCTGCACTATGTTTTTCAACATCTTGCGGTTTTCATGACTATGTCCTTTACGCGGTGAAAGTTACAAAAGTCATTTTCTTTGTACTGGAAGGTATTGCGCGAGTGGAGTCAAACCCAGAGTGAGGTTTTACAGGGGGCAAGGTGATAGCCCCAGCTTTGAGCAATTTCTCTAGGATGACGCCATAAGTTTCTCCCAAGGGAGTGTAATTGGTGGGCTCAGCTTTGTATTTATAGGTGGTTTTTGGTGGAGTATTTGTATTTATAGAAATGAGATAAGGTTAGGGTTAGGAGGAATACCCGTAGAATGTCGAGATGATGTGTGCGCACGTCAGAGAAAGATCAGTGACTACGAAGAACTCCTTTTGTCTTGGAAGGACTACCGCAAATAAGAACACAAGACCACAAGATTTTGATTAGATAATAAATGAGGAAACTGCCTTGGGCCCAGGAAATGTAAAACTTCCTTTCGAAGGTGGTCAGTTTCCCTGCTAATATGAGTTAACACAAAATATTGTAAAATATCAATCAAATTGCTTGGCTGAACTGGGTAGGGGAAAGGCTATTTTTCCTGGTTTTGATCAAAGGAACCGATGCCGGTTACCTATAACCGATGGCGGTTACTGATAACCGATACCGGTGGGTTCTAGGATCTTCTGGGCTGGTTGTGTAGTTTGTAATGGCTGATTTTTGGATGGTATTGGGAAATGGGATGGTTAGAAGCTAAGGAATGATAGTTAGAGGCAATGGTACGTTGGATAATGGATTCAGGAACGGATTTGGGAGGACTGTAATTCCAAAAGCATAAGAAATGTTATAATGGAGGACATGCAAGATGTAACTTCATGGTTTTTGACGAAGATGCCGGTTGATCTCCTTGGTCGCCAACTCTTCCGGTTTCTTCACTCGTCTCTCGCTTGGTCAAGTGAAGTTCGGACTCTGCTAATCACTTTGGACTCTCCCTTGATTCAAAATCCTTCGACCGATCTCCAAAATGAAATTCCGATCCGTTGTTTTGGTTTGGGGAGCCAATTTACTGGAACCGATGGCGGTTGCTAGCGTGAACCGACGGCGGTGATCGAGTAGAACCGGCATCGGTTAGGAAAAAGTAGGCTATTTTTAGTAAAATAGCCCACCTTCCCCGCTTTTCTCCCGAGAGATCGGTTGCATGGGCTTGGGCAAGTGGCTAGAAGGTCGGCTTTGGGTGCGAGTAAGGAGGCATTAGTTATGGATGTGAGTCTAGACCAAGTCATGGGTCCTAATTAGGTTAGTTTAGGGTTAGGGCTAGGTCATGGTGAGGTGGCCAAGTGAGGTGGTAGGTAAGGCGATGTGGATTTATCAATTACAAGGTAATTAATAAATAATTGTGTGAAGTTTAGGTAATGAGGTTAGGTTGCGAAATGGGATGCGGGTCACAAGGGGTCGTGAGACACGAATTTGGTGTCTACAGTCCACAACACATAAGATCCTAAGGGCTGGTTATTGGTGGCCAAATATTTTCAAGGATGCAACCATGTTGGTCAGAAGATGTGAGAGTTGTCAACATTTCTCTGGAAGGCTGAAGGCTGAAGGCTCCCTACCTTTGCAGTCTATGTATCAATTGAAGCCCCATTTAAGCAATGGGGAATTGAATTCATTGGTGAGATTTCAGACCCTTCAAGTGTTGACCATAAGTGGATTCTTGTAGCCACTTATTACTTTACCAAGTGGGTGGAAGCAATCCCCACCAAGAAGGCTACACACCAAGTTGTCATGGATTTTGTGCTAAACAATATTATTTGCAGGTTTGGAGTACCAGTCAAAATCATAGCTGATAATGCCATGAGTTTCAGGGATAGACCTCTGGTGGCAATATGTAAAGGATATGGGATCAATTTGACATATGCCTCTAATTATAATCCCCAAGGAAATGGAAAAGCTGAGTCCAGCAATAAGAATTTTCTAAAGATTATCGAGAAGAACCTTGGATTTAAACAAGAAAAATGGGGTGAACAGCTAAAGTATGTTGTTTGGAGTGATAGGATCACCTGTCAAAAGAGCCACTGAAAAGAGTCCATTTGATTTGGTATATGGGACTCAGGCCCTATTGCTCCTTCATATGAAATTATCTCCATATCAATTCATTCAAAAACTAGAAGATCAAGAAGTGAGTCCTCATGATGCCCGCATCAACCAAATTATTGATCTTGATGAAGAAATGAGGGCATCCCACCAGAGGCATATAAAGTTCAAAGAAAAGCTGAAGAAATTGTTTGACAGGAAGGTCACTCCCAAAGCCTTCAATATTGGAGATCTTGTGCTATTATGGGATAGCAGGCATGAGGATAAGGGCAAGCATGGAAATTTTGATTCATTGTGGATGGGCCCTTACTCCATTGACATCAGAATTGGTGAACACACCTTCTTCTTGAAGGATCTAGATGGTGAATTGCTCAAAATTCCTATTAATGGCAGGCATCTAAAGCATTTCTTGGATTGATTCCTCTGAATCAAGGTAAACACCTCTTATACAAAGTGTATATTTGGTTGTTTGTTTCTTGTTTTGTGTTTTGGTTCATCGTGGTCCTTGGTGACCTATTTTTGTTGGCTTCTTTGTTTGTTTTTGGAGATGGCTTCATTTCTCTGCTCTGCAAGATGACTCCACTACCCAATGGATATTTTGGTACTTGGTCTACTTTTTTTCTTGTGGAACTCGTAAGGAGTACCCATCCCCGAGTCGGATTCAATTTTGGTGCTCAATTATCTTGCCCCATTTGTGCCCTTCAAATATTTAGTGATTAATGACTTCTGTCATTTTATCCTTCCCTATATTGTGTTTGGCCGATCTTTGTTACCATTTTAATCTGTTCCTAGGTCGAAGATCATGTGTGGGTCTGTATTTGTCTCATGGTTCCTTTGTTCCTCTGGAAAAGCTTTGTATTTTGGTTCTCCCATGCTCTATCCCTTCAAAACTCACATATTCCCATTTTCTCCATTATCCACAGCCATAATTTGTTTTTCTTGTCATTTTTTCCCTAGATACTCGAGGAGAAATGAGTTAATGTGTCCTTAAGGATCATGTTTGAGCCTTGCAATTGTATAAATTCTTTTTCCTTGAAGAAAACCTCCTTTTTGGCTTGAATGGATGTTTCTCTCGTGTTTTACTGACTTGACAGCGGGCATTTCTCCCGTAAAATTTGCATCATTCAGTCGATAGGGAAATGTGGCACCTCTTGGTTGGATGTGGATCAGCTTAATACTTCAAAAATTCCATGAAAAGCCTCAATTTTAAAATGTGTCCACATGGAGGAATGGCGCGCTTTGAGATTCAACTTTTGGTTTGGATTTGAAGTAGCACCAGGAGGACATGTGGAGGGTTGGCAGGAAAGAGACACGTGGAGGCTTCCGTTGGGTTTCCCATACTTAAACAAATTTTAAAAGGTTTTCAGGAAGTCCAAGACACATGGAGGAATGACGTTCATTTGAAGATCTTCTTTTGGACTTTGCCCTTACAGTAGCACTGGGAGGACACGTGGGGGCTTCCGCTGCTTTCCCATACTTAGAAATTTTTTTATGCAGATGGAAACAGTTTGGGAGAACGAGGCACGTGGTGAGCTCATTCTCATTTAGGGTCTCTACTTTGGGCGCCATCTTGAAGCTGCATCATGGAGATATGTGGAGGAACCGCACATGTTTGGAGACTAGCCCTTGAGTTTCATTCTAAAGAAGCACCAAGCTAACACGTGGAGGCCTCCACTCACTTTACATTTTACTTTGAATTTTCAATAGCCAAAAGGATACCACCTTGGAGAATGACACATGGTGCCTTCCATTGAAATTAAAGCATTGAGCAGCACCTTTCTAGAACAAGACATGTGGCGGGCCCGTGCTCGTTCAAGGTATCGAGCATTTGGGACTACACGAAGGTTCGCCGTGGTGACACATGGAAATTTGAAAAGTCATAGAGGGCGGGGAGGTGGACCATCAGAGGTAATTAAAAATTTTCTCCTCTTTGCTTCATAAAGGTTAAAATAGAAAAAATAGCCTATGAGCCTGATGGGAAATAGTCAATTTTTGCTCCGGTCAATGGCGAGAGGTGTGGACCTACTGAGAGGAAAATTGGAAAATTTTCCTTTTGAGAAAAAAGAGTTAAAAGTAAAAGGGGAAGCATAGTTCCACTAGGACCCACATTGGGACATGTGTCAAAAGTATTTCTCAAGGGCGGAGCTGCGGGGAAAACTTGGAAAATTTTCCTTTTTCCAAAAGAGAGTCAAATGGTAGAATTTCTCTACATTTCTTTTGGGGCCCACCTTAGGACACGTGTCAGGCCCATTTTTCAAAAGCGGAGGTGCGGAGCAAAAGGTGAAATTTTTCCATTTTTCTAAAAGGGTCAAAAATGTCAAAGGAATCCCCCAAACCTATTTTTGCATTTTCCACATGGACACCCACATTCAAAATAAAAAATTAACAACTACCGATTGTCCTAATCTGATTTTCTCCTCATTTTCTATATAAAACTCCTTGCAGTGTGAGTGTTCATGATTTCTTGCTATTTTATACATGCCAAATAGGGAGTGAGTTAATTTTTATATCTACGGTTTTGTGGGAGAGATCTAGAGACGTCTTTTGCCATTAAAGTAGTTTGACTCTCGGGCCTGATCTAGTTTTTTGTTTTTCTTCTCCTGAGCATGCAAGGGGTCATATTTGATTGATATGGGGCAGAAGTGGTTGGCGAATGGATGGAGGCATGTTTTTCAGAGAAAAGATTTGAATGCGGGAAGAAATCGAAGAGATTTTCCCTCGAGCACCTTGAGACTTTTGCAGATCTGATTTTGTGAATCACGAAAGAATCATGGCGAGCACTAGTGCATTTAAAGTTTTTGTCTTTTGAGAGGAAGGGGATCTATTGGAAATGCTATAAAGGGCATGAATTCATCATGCAAAGGGTTGGAATTTGGGATTTTTTGGAAAGATCAAGATTGCTTCTCTCAGTAGAAAAAGCTTGACAGAGCCCATCCATTTTGAGAAGTCATCTAGAGAATCTTGTATATATCTCTTTGTGTCAAATTTGATCGTGTCAAGGAGGTTACAAGTGTATAGCCATTGAAAATCTTTGAGATTGTTCTCAAAAATTTCCCTTGCTGATAAATTTGATCAAAATTTGAGTTATTCGGTGTCAATCTTGAGTAAAGTGTATTTATTTCATTTCTGAATGCATACGGGTAGTTTTTCTTGTTTCTATTGCAATCTTGTACCAAAATATAGTCCAATCACACAGGTCTTAGTCCATGTGAGAATTTATTGGCATCTGCAATTTCATTTCTTAGAAGAGCCTTCATCTGGGAATGGGATAAATGGTTTAAAATCACTTTTCTTTCATTTTGTTGATAGAGATTATCTATAAGCCTCTGGGTGTACCTCAGGTGTGACTTGGTTTAAATCTTGGTGCTTTATTGGGTCCTATAACTCAATACTTTGTGACAAAATCCCATAGGTTGTGTGAAAGAGTGCTAATCTGGGCCTCCATTAAAGCACATATTCTAGTTGAGGAAACAATTTAACTTTTTGTGGCATTTTGTTGATTGAATCTTTCCATTTCGCATAAGCTCTCAAGGATCTAGTGAGTCAATTCCATCATGTCTCCCCTCCCACCAAAATTCATTTAACAACAACCAATCCTACCCATACTACCCTTGTTTTTGCTCTGTATACCCACACTAGACCAAAATCCTTTTACTAAAGTATGCGAAACAGATCAGGTTTCCAAATGTCTTTAGTAACCTTTTCCTTGTTGTGAAAGTATCTCCATGATTTGGAAGTGACAACTCGTGAGAGTCAGATCTGGTGTGTTGATCATATTTTCCCCAAGGTCTTCTCTACAAAATTTATGCAAAAGAAGGGTACCTGTATCTCCTTTCTGATAACAGAGGTTACAAAATAGGTTCTCTTACCTTGGTTGAAAGGCATAACCAAAAATAGTTAGAATGATATCATATCCTTTTAAGGTGCTACCCATATCTCCACAAATCCAAGTAACAAAGGGATAGTTATACCTCCTCCCGTGCTACAAAACGACATATATTTATGATTTGATCGCCTCTAAGCTCCATGTTGAATCACTTTGTTGCTACTTGGATTGAAAAGGAGAACAAATTTAGGTACCAACATGGTGAATTTCCAAGAGTCTCCTATAAAGTAACCATGCAACTAGATTCACCTAGTTTCCCTACAAAAATAATATTTCTCCTAAGGCTTGTCACATGCCTCAAATATTGCAATAACCATGTATTTTTATTCTACGCAATTTTAAATTAACTTCCCCTTTACCAAGAATATCTTTTGTAAGGTTCATCATCACCCAAATAAACATTCCCAAAATTTCCCTGGACATAATTTCTTAAATAACCCTTATTAGGGGTTACATGGAAAGAAGCTCCTGAATCTAAAACCCATGATTCAATTCTATTATCTAAAGAAAGAATAAGAGCATATTGCATTACCTCTGATGTAGCAATATTTACTTCTTTATCTTTGTTTGGTTGTTGGTTCTCTTTATCCTTTGACCATAAATCTTTTTTGCATGTCCTTTCTTTCCACATTTCCAAAAAGTAATTCCCTTATTTTTGGATTTAGATCTGCTATCCCTTGACTTTTATTTCCCATTACTCTTACTCTTGGATCTCTCCTTCTTCATGCCCTCGCTTTCTACATTAAAATCATTTCTAGATGATGATTCCTCTATACTCTTGCTACGAATTTCTTCATTCAAGATTATACTAACCACATCATCAAACTTCAAACTATTATTAGTAGATGTTGTATTACTAATAGCCATTACCAATTTATCCCAACTATCAGAAACCAATAGAAGAATAAAAGTTATCTTACTTTATCATTAAATGGTATTTGAACCGATTTTAATTTATTTACAATAAATCGAAATCATTCAAATGACTAGATGCAAATCCATCTTCATGCATCTTAGAACTAAATAGTTTCTTCATCAAATAAACTTTATTTGAAGCACTAGGTTTTTCATATAAACTAGCAAGAGATTTCATTAGCTCTACCATAGAGGTCGCTTCTATAATATTGGAAGCCATGGATTATGCCTGTGCTCAATATTATAGATCCTAAAGTCTTTCTATCAAGAATCTTCCATTATTCATTGATCATCTTCGTAGGTCTAGACTTCTCATCTAATGGTAAATACAAATCTCTTTGATACGTATAATCCTCAATCTACATCTTCCATAATTGATAGTTTCAGTTGTCAAACTTCTCTACCTTGTATCGTTATCTTCTACCATTGTTGTAGTTTCCAATCAATCAGAAAAACCCTATGTGAGTAAATCTTTCAACACACAAAACCCTCAAACAAAGCTCGATACCAATTGTTGGGGTTAACACCGGTTGTATAGATAATATTTTGAGCTAAGCATACATGTAAATAAAAGTGGATATTCTACGTAAGAAATATATAAAACAAGAGACATAAATCAACACCGATTTAGCGTGGTTCACCCATTGTGGGATACGTCCACCAAGAAATATGTCAATCTATTATCCAAATCTTTGACAAGATATACAATGAATATTTACAATCTTCCACACCTCTCAGATGTACAAGGTACTTTCTTTCTCTCAAGTTTTTCCTTCATCACCAAGAATTCTCTCTCTCACCAGCCTTTTGCAAGTTATTTCTAATTCTTGTTAATTCTCTTCTTCTAAACCCTATCTTTTATGATTATATAGTCGTTTATAGACTTAGGGAGCTTAGTCATAAAATTACAATCAATAGATATACTTTAATGCTAAAAATAGATCTAATTCTCAAGAGTTAATAAAAACATCCTCATTGAGTAATCGATGTCGGTTATCCCTAACCGATGTCGGTTCCTCCCTTTCTTGATTGATGTTGGTCCTTCCGACCGATGTCGGTTCATGTATTTTCTAGCTAGTTTCCATTACATGTTAAACTAAAGTAATTGAGCTCCACAACTCAACGGTGATGGCCAAGTTAAAGGCATATAATGTTTCTTTGGGTAAAATTTTCAATAATGATACTTCTCATTGAGAAGTTTAAAACATAAATTAACCTTAACATCTTAATCACAATTCATCTCAAAATTCTCCTTTTAAATATCCCACTCAACTTATTATGTAACTCATTAACCAATTGAGCGATAAATATTATATTTCTAGTAACCAATTTCTATAAATAAATTCAAACATATCTTCTATGAATAATATATATCAGCAAATTTGTTGGTGTATTCCTTATCAATTTCCAACCCACTTCCTCTATTTGATAATAGTGGGATTCTAATTTCACAACCTTTCCTAGCTAATAAGAAACATAAATCTATTTAGAGGGAATCTATAGATCCTTGTATAATATTATCAACATTAAATTTATCACCCATTCTCTTATATATGATGGGTCCATTGGCTTGAGATTTCATAATAAATCCTTTGTCACAAATTTTTAAAGGTATTTGGTTAAAAATAACTCATATGTATGTACCGAGATATTACCCGACACCATTATGAGAGATGATTTATAATTGTACCATTATCTACCTCATAAATCCTTTAGAAGCTAATATTTGGTAGCTTATTATTTCTAATGGAAAATTTTAAATGTGATTCCTTCCTAAGATAAATTATTACATTTACAATCCAATTATGTCATCTATGTAGATAGTCCATGACTTACTTTGATTTACACTCTACTTTATCATCATTTTGATGAATTTTATTAGACTGAAGTAGTAAATAATTTATTTCCTTCATGCCACAATTTTTGTTTCACAATTTATCTTCTGTTTCAAGGATTCTACAATGGGTGTATTTTGTCGAGTCTAGTCTAGCTGACATATATAGTCCATCCCCATTGATTTTTCTAAAAAATGTAAAATGTAAATATCTTCATTGGATAATCTCATATTATTTATTATAATATTTCACCAATAAAATACAATATATGAAATTTAATATTACTTTATAACTCACATAACACTTTTACAAGATCCTAGTGTAAATATTTGATGTGGGATTATGAATTTTGGAGACTATAACTTTTGATCCGATTGTTAGATCATCTTGAAAATTTCTAGGGTGATAAATATTAAACAATAATATGCCATGAAAAACTTTTTCACAAAGGTTAAGTGAATTTTTAGCATTATTCTAAGGTCAAATTCCTTCGTTTCATGGTCTAAAATTGTCTCCAAACATTTTTTTGGTTCTATCTAGAACTAAGAGATTTAATATCTTTTGCTCTATTTTATGCAATAAGAAAATATATGGCATACACCTTAATTTAAGGAGGAATATTTTATATGCAAAAATTGGGGTCCAAGAAAAGTGTATTTCTTGTTTAGAGTTTATATGTGTTTTAGAGTTTTTGACATTTTAGGTTGTTTTAGAAACAATGGGAAATAAAGGCAAGATTGTAATGTTGTAAAATATTATTGTGGATTCAGGAATGAGAAGAAAACTATTTTGAAGATTTTTATTTTTAAAAATTGTGTATGTTTTTGGAGGAATTTCAAGCTCTTGCAACTAGATCAAATTCAATTGGTGTCATAGAGTGATTCGAGATCTTACACAAATGGTGAAGCTAATTGAACTTTTTTTTTTGTTTTATTTATTAAATGTATTTTATATAATAATTGCTAGACATGGGAGATGATGTTATTACCATATGATTAGGAATATGCAAGAGCCACAGAGAAAAGTTGTTGAGATCACCGGAGGAGTTACCCGCCTTAGACAGAGACATGAAGATGGGGATGTAGACCTAGATAGTGATAGTGAAGAATTAAATCCATTAAGGAATGAAGGAGGAAAATAATAATAAAATTATAGATATGAAGAATCATAGAATGCGTGGCCATTCGAGGAGAGGATGATCCAAGATTTGGATGGAAAGTATGATATTATTATGGTTAATATGTCTAATAATGGTGGAGGGTTACAACCAGAGGAGTTGTTTGGTGGTTGAATCGCATGGATAAATTCTTTGAGTGGAAAACCCTTTCTAAGGAGAAGAAGGTTAATTTTACATGCACTAGGCTATCCAGACATGGATAGATCGGTAGGATCACCTGCCAAATGAAAGACAAAATAAAGGAAATGGTGAGATCAAAAATTGGAATAAAATGGCGAAGAAGTTGAAAAATAAGTTTCATACTCTAAATTATGTTGAGACACTATTTCAAAGGTTTTTAAACCTAAGACGAGAAGGATCTTAGCATCGAATAGTATACATATAAATTTTACAAGCTATAAATCTAGGTTGAACAAGGATATTAGAAGAAAATAAGGATACAAGTTGTGTACATATGTTGATTTATAAAATACAAAATGAATTTAGTATGATACGACTCTATAGTAAAGATTTATTTTTAAATCGCATTAAAATAAGAAGAAAAGAACAAGAGGAGTAATTTTAGAAGAAGGGTGAAGAGAGGATCGTCATCATAAGCAATGAGAGGGAGGGGTAGATTTGATTTATAAAATGTGAATCCTCTAATGCGTAAGAGCAGGATGAATCAAGTTAAGGCTGCAGAACTATCAAAGAGGTAAGGTTTTTCAAAGAGGAAGAGTATATGGTGGAGAAAAGGGTTGGAATAGCCCCCAAAGGCGGTATACTTGTTACATTAATGTGGTGAAGAAGGGAGAAAACTTTTGATTTTCTGCACTATCCTACACAAGATATATGAAAAGTGGAACAAGCACGAGTAAACCTTGTTAAAGCTAAAGAAGAAGAGTAAATGGAGGTTTTTGCAAAATTAGGTAAAACACTCATGATAAAGAGAAATATGATTGTATTGAGGAAGCATAAAGAATAAAATGGTGCATGTTGTGATTCTTGAATATGGAAAAATATGTTTTGAACAAGAAGTATCTCAAGAGGGAAGGTATATAAAATTATTTTTAGTGTTAGTTGTTAAAATGTGTTCTTAACTTTTATGGTTGATAAAATTATTATGAAATGTCGAAGCACTTGTTCACATGTCATGTTTCAAAAAAGGGAATGAGGTAACCATAGATAAATTATGCATATTAAAGTTTTCAATTGGGAATACCTACAAGGATTAGGTGTGATGTTATGTTATCTTGATAGATGTGTCATGTAATAATGGGGATTCCTTGCAAATATGATAGATATGTTATGCATGATGGAGGGAAGAATAACTATACTTTTTGGAAGGATGGTATAAAGGTGGTCTTGTTATCCTTCAAGCAAGAAGAGAAAATTGAGGGATTTTTAATAGTTTTGGATCAGTTTGACACAACCGAATAATCAATAAAACTCTCTGTATATTATTTCACATAGTACAAGGGCTATTATATAGCCAGAAGTACAACCAAACCACCTCCTAATAAATAGGGAGGTGTTACAACAAATAACCTGAAATAATATTCATGGGTAAAACATACTCTATGAATAATATATTGTTGAAACAATATATTATAACAATATACATTCTAACCTAATATTTAATATATAACAATATTAAATATTAACTAACAAACTACTTATTTACCTTTCGGTAAATACCAAACTATAATGTAAACATTATATTAATTTCCTAACATTCCCCCCTTAATGTTTACATGGTAACAATAGAACTTTCACACTTCCTCTGCAGCTTGTCACCTCTACGTGCTCATGATCTTGGCACACACTCGAACTAAAGGTAGAAGAAGGAACACATCAACTTATTATCGACCATGCACTCTCAAGAACACATTTGACGACAAGGATGGGAACATGTTCAGAATCATCTACTTATCAACCAGTCACTCTAGGGAACACATCTAACCTAGCAGTGTGGGAACTCAAGTAAGAACACATCTGAATAGCCTTCAATGGTTTTCCAGAGGCTAACCACAAACCTAGGTATGAACATGAACACATCTGACTATTCAACCTCTTCAAGACTCGTGATTTTTCATTGTTTTGTGCTATTTTCTCTTCACTATGTTTTTGAATAGGGGAAATAGGAATAGCCACATACCAATGAATAGGAATGAAATTCTGTTCTTATTTTTCAATTCACACTGAAATGATGAAATCCACATTATACTGGAAATCAAGCATACAACTAAAAGAAAATTCACACCATAAAATGCCACCACAACTCCATGTGGCCCCATCGTCAGTGACTCGACGAGAGGTCACTATCGACGTCCAGCCTCTAATGCCTCCATCCTCCAATAACATGTTGCTAACTCAGCAAGATGTAAACATGAAGTACATCTGTTTCCACATTGAACTTATTATATCTTCCCTCCCGCAATGTGAAACACTTTATTTTAATGGACATCGGGTAACACCAACAATGCGTCTGTGAGGCAATTTTTTTTATAGCCTTTGACTCTTAACACCACAATAACAAAAACCTAAAATTACCTATTTAATAAGAATATGGAATGACCTTTTAACCATGTGCCAAATTTTTGAATATAAATGATGAGTACCGACTAGACTTTGAGTTTGATGAAAATAATTAAATACTTTAGATTATAAATGACGTAAAGACTCTAAACTTATAAAACCAAACACTCAATTGGATCTCTATAGACTTCAAACAATGCACTATTAAAATAATTGAATGATATGGACCGATGAAAAGACTTTAGAATGGCACGACTCTATAGTTTTATAGACAATACTTTACTTAATTGACATCAATATATATTATCCGATTAGAAACATGGAATAAACAAACAACCTAAAATATGGAATCGACAAACAATAAACGGACTATTTAAAACATGTAAAAACAACTTACTAAACTCCACCTTTGACTTTTAAAATCTATGAAGTTCTACACGATCTCTAGCCATCATCACGTACATAGACACATCTTGAACAACCAAGGCACCCACATTAGCAAATGCATGGGATCTAATGTGGTAAAATTGGAGTACACTAGCATTCGTTGTAATGATGTCTTAAATTATTGCATACAACACACTCGTTGATATGTGCCATGTGTTGGATGTTAGACACACCACTCACCTTTGTGATTCTATATGAAAACAAGATAAAGAGGATCTCAATCCAAAAGCTAAGCCGATGCATTGAAGTATGTTCACCCAACATGATCATAAATAGGGGTGTCTAAAACATTTCTCATTCCAAGCTTGGCACCATAGAAAGTAAATGCAGTTCACAAGAAGACTATACCATGAAGAGCCTAACAAACGTCCTCCTTTGAGTTTGACAAGACAAGAATGGAGTAGGACGTGCTAGATGCCAAGGGTGAAGAAAAGTATTTTGATCAAATCAGTGACTGAGATGCCGCAATAAACAACCCACTCTTCTTGTTATATACCCGATCCTTCCCAAAGATCAACTGGAAAAAATATTCAATGTAGAAGCCAAATCCCATGAGAAAGCCGCTACTTGAAGAGAAAATGTGTTGGGTCTGTCAAGAATCGTTCTATCCTCAAGAAATCATACTGGCCGCTAAGAATTTTTTAACGTCGATCCAAAGAAAAATAAATAGAATAAATGCAAAGATAGTGATATCAATTCAATATATCTCCTTGTGAATAATTGTGTCGTTGATTAATAATAGCATATCTTTGATTACAAAATTCTCTCTGGATCTTTTGCCTCTCTCCAAATCTATTATTTTAAGTATTCTTTCTAAAAATATGACTCGAATATAATTATGTAAATCTTAAAATGACAGTCCCGTAATGCTCAAACGGATTCCAATGCTTTTACAATGCAAACTAAGTCTAACATGCACCTTCAGGTAATGACTAAATGATAAAATTCAAATTTCCATACATGGGACAAGAAAAATACTAACCGCCCCTTCAATCAATTTACACTTTCATCAAATACGAGAGAATAAAGCGCTTTGATACCAAATAATAGTTTTGGATCGTTTCACACAACCGAATAATCAATAAAACTCTATGAATAATATTCCGCATAGTACAAGGGCTATTATATAGCCAAAAGTACAGCCAAACCACCTCCTAATAAATAGGGAGGTGTTACAACAAATAACCCAAAATAATATTCACAGTAAAACATACTCTATGAATAATATATTGTTGAAACAATATATTATAAAAATATACATTCTAACCTAATATTTAATATATAACAATATTAAATATTAACTAACAAACTACTTATTTACCTATCGGTAAATACCAAACTATAATATAAATATTATATTAATTTCCTAACATTTTTGCTACAAATGAATTTATTCTAGAAATGGAAGAAGTGCATTAGATTTCTGCATTAATGGTAAAGAAGGTGGAAATAGATGCCTTTTATATAACCATTCGGTAGTAGTGGCGCTAAAAGAATACATGGATGTCATTCCATATGAGCTATTAGATGGGTTACATTCCAAGATGGATATACAACATCACATTGATTTTATCCCAGTATCGTCCCTTCCAAATAAGGTAGCCTAAAGGATGAACAAAACATAGAGTGAGGAGTTCAATAGGAAAGTTAAATATCTGATATACAAAGGCTTAGTGAGAGAAAAAATGATTCCATGTGCAACTCCAATACGAATCCTAAAAATGATGGAGACTAGAGAATGTGTGTGGTCAATAGAGAAATAAATAAGATAACAATTTAGTATTGGTTCCCAATTCAAATATTAAATGATATGATGGATGTGCTAGTGAGATCCCAATATTTTAGTAAGGTTGACCTTTGGAGAGGGTAATACAAGATCCAAATCTATGAAGGGTATGAATAGAAAATTGCTTTCAATACAAGAGAAGGATTGTATGAGTGGATGGTGATTCCATTAAAGTTATCTAATGCACCTAGTACATTCATGAGGTTGATGAATAGAGTACTGCGAGAATACAATGGGAATTTTTTGGTTGTCTATTTTAATTATATTTTAATATTCAATAGGATAGTGGAAGAACACTTGTTACATTTGAAATTGGTATTGGATCTATTATGAAAAGAGATCTTATATGCAAACTTAAAGATATGTAGATTTGTGTATAAAAGTCAAGTTTTTAGAGTTTTTTCATCTCAAAGGATGGAGTAATAATGAATGAGAAAAATGTGAAGGTAATTTTGGAATGGCTTATTTAAAGGAATGTGATAGAGGTTCATAGTTTTAATGGCTTGGCATGTTTTTATATGAATTTCATCAAGAAATTCAGTAATATTGTTGCATCCATAACCGAGTGCATGAAGGGAAAGGATTTTGTATGAACCAAGTAAGCAATAGATAGTTTTGAATTGTTTAAGAAAAAAGTGTTAGAGGCACCTCTTTTGGTATTTCCTTATTTTAACAATGTATTTGAGGTTGATTTTGATTCCTCACATATAAGGATTGTAGTTGTACTAATTCAAGAAGTATGGAAGGGTCAAAGCATATTAGTGTGTCCCACATGGTAGTGCAAAAAAATTAAAATATTACTAGTAACTACATATTTAAAAATACTATTAAAACTATAAAAAAGGTAAAGTCCTGGATGACCTAAAACTTGGTATATTTCTTCTCTTTAAAATAAATTTTTGGTCATTCTATATACATTTGGTCATGTTTTAGTTTTTTCATGCCGACAAGGTGGAACTACCTAAAAACATATTTTATTTCACCTTTTTTAATGTTTCTAACTTATATAACTTTCCAGTTGATGCGGAAAATGTATAGGAGGAATAAATAAACTAGGAGTGTCGATGTTAAAGAATAAAAACGAGAGGGTAATGTGTCTCTTGGATAAAAAGGCAGTCACTACTAGGCAAGGGAGATAAAAAATATATTTGGTACAAGTGGGAAGGTATGGAGCATGATGATAGTATTTGGATTCCTGAGTAGGAGTTAAATGATATTGAAAGTGGAAAATTGGATGATTTCCATCAACTTAAATCATAGGAGCATCATTCTATTCAAACCGGGAGAATGATGTGGGAAAATAAATTCTGGAGACAATAACTTTTGATCCGATTGTGGGATCGTCTTGAAATTTTCTAGGGTGGTAGATATTGATTATTTTTTATAATTTGTAAAAGGAGGGTTTTTCCAAGTGTTATAACTTGATTACTAATATGCCATGAATAACATTTTCAAAGGGGTTGGGTGACATTTCGACATATTTTTGGGTCAAATATATATGTTTAGTGGTCTAATATTAACTCAAAATTTATTTATGTTTTGTATAGAACTTAGAATTTTAATATATTTTTTTCTATTTTATGTAATAAGCCAATATTTTGTGTATGCCTTAATTTTCAAAGGCATATTTAGTATGAAAACTTCCGCATCTAAGGTGTTTTACTTTTTAGAGTTATTTTTGTGTTTTACGGTTTTCTTAGAGATAATGGGAAATAAAAGGAAGTTTTTAATGTTTTACAAAATTATTGTGGATTTGTGAATGTGAATAAAATACTTTTAAATCTTGTAGAATGAGGAATGATGAGCGCGTGTAAGTAATACCGATAAATGGAAGATCTCGAAGGCCATAAACAACAGTAAGGAAGACACATTCCTGATAAAGGTGAGGAGAATGAGTGGGAAACCAAGCTTGGTTAAGCCATCATTCATGTAAAAGATGTTAGACAAAGTGGGATCAAATAGAATATGAGGCCAATATGAATTATGTATGAAAAGAGTACATGTGAAAGGAGGTAGTGTCGGCAGAGTGAGATGAGGTAGGTGATATGACCTTAAATTTATGGAGAGAATATTGGTACCCAAATCAGTTCTCTTCGTGAAGTCGAGAAGCATGTGGGGGTAGGTAGGAGGCTTAGAGAAAGATAGATTAGAATTTAAGTCATTTTGTAGCTGGGGAAGGATCTAACTGACTCTTTGTCACTCAAGCTTGGAAAATTTGGATAACATCATGCTAAGGGTTTGACCTACCCTACTACTTTAGGTCTTTCCTTCGACCATGGTGAGAGAACCCGTTTTGTAACCTGTATTTATAGGGGAAAATAATGGATCAACAATATTTGACTCTCCTTTTTAGGGCATTTGAGAAATAACCTTGAGAAGACATGGTCAATGCAACATAATCTAACTCTCACAAGTTTCCAACTTAGAAAATGTAGATGCGTCCTAGAAAAGGTTCAAATTTTACTAAATAAAACAATAAAAATGGATTTCTCCTACATATTTTGAGTAAACGATGGATAAAATTAACAAATATTCTTCAAATTTATGAATAAGAAGTACAAACAATGGTGGTTCTTGTAGGATTTATCTGTTTTGGATATGTTTTGTTGGGAAATTGAGTAAGAAAAAGTTGATTATACTAAATATCTGATAAATTTTAACAAAGGTTGGAAGATCCACCAAACAAGATGATGAAAACACTTCAAATAACCAATAATGAACCTTCAACCAAAATATGTGCACCCATGGAAGCCCAAAGATACACAAGCCACACATTCTTTGAGAATTTAAACATAAAAGCTCATGTCAAAGACTAAATTAAACATCAAGAATCACGATCTATCATGCCTAAGATACACTCATAGACTAATAAAGGGCATGTATCAATAAAATTAAAGTAAAGTGAAATTAAAAAAATTTATTGCATAATGAAATGAAATCTCTTCTCACAAAGACAACCGCAATTACCATAATACTACCATAAGGATAAGATCTTGTGTGACTCGAGAAAAATTCCTAACATAATATTTTAACAATAACATGAATAACTACTTAAAACATCTCAACTTAAAAGCGAAACAACAATTCCCATTATTAACATAATTAACTTAGGGCTCATCAAATTTATAAGCAAGGAGAGTTTCATTTACGGTCTCAATGTTTTTCAATGGTTGTACATTTGGAACCATCTTGACATGATTCAATTTGAAGGATAAGGAAATTAATAGATTTCTTAGACAAAGTTATTGGAAAAATGGGTTCTATCACTTTACACCTTTCTCTAAACAATTTTAGAAAATATTAGCGCTCCCACTTTATGCAAGATTATTTGCATTGCATTTATACAATTTAACTCGCTCACTAATTCTCTATTTTCCCCCTAAAACATGAATCTCAAAGAGAATAATCTTCCTTATTTTTCCGGTGGAAAAGTTGTGAGCCATTCACGTTTTTACTTCCATCAAATATGATTGGGGCACCATGTCGTTGCATTTTGACAGTTTTCTTAATCATTTCTTTCCTTTTGATGTGCAAGAAATCATTTTTTAATAATTCCCAAGTGGTTCCATATGGCTTGATGTGACATGAAATCATTTTCACCTTTTGAAAATATACCTCAAAAAAATGCATACATGTGTTCATGCCTTTCCGAATCGAGTGTCTTCGCATGGATTGTATCACATCAATCAAATGCCCTCTTTCTTACAATGCCAATCTTTCTCAAATTTATTCCCTTCATGTGAGCTGAGAAAAATATTCTTTCATCTAATGGCAGTGATTTTACTTGACTCGACCTGTCTATGTCATCCTCATTATAAATTCAATTCTACTTTCTCACCAATATGCATCCATTTTCCAACCTTGAAAGTGGAGAATTTTTACAGAGATTTTATCATTACAATGAGGAATTAGGTCAGTAGCAATCAACTTGAAAGAGATTTCTTCAAAAGATTTAAACCAAATATTCAACCTACATGGTCCAGATGAAGCCTTTGTCAGGGCTTTGTTTGATATCGCAATCCCAGGGGATACTAAAGGGCCCTTAAACTATCGAAAATTTTGGCTCTCACTCCTCCTGAGATTGATCAAGATCAATCTTGTCTTCTTAGCCTTCCAATCTATGTACTACCATATTTTTTGGTGGGAACATCAAAAAGCTCCAAAAGATTTGAAGAAATTATGGATCCAAAGGAGGCCTACCATGACAGGGGTGACTGAGTACAAGTTTCCCTTCTGTTTGATGAAATCTTTGTGTTGATGGATATTCCCAAAGAGTACTACGTGTTATATGAAAAGTATTCCATTGATATTGTGCCTTCTATTTCTCATAAAATGGATGAACTGGAGTAGAGAATCATTTCTCTAGAAAAGGTCAAGCAAAACTTGTGCCATCACAACCATCCACCACACTAGCACTATCTTCAAGAAAGAAGATGGGGGAATCAAGATCCCAACCCCAATTATCATCTTGGATGAGGAGGAAGTAGATCCTTCATCTCCCCATCATTACAAAGCATCGCTATCTTCCACCAAGGAGGGTAAGGGAAAGTCCACTTTTCAACAATCCATTTTCTTAGTTTGTTGTACTTCTCTGATGGAGAAAACATTATCGAGACCTCAGCATGTTCCTTTTCCAAGAGAGCATCCTTCTTTCAAAAGGATTCACTGCAGTAAGTCTAGCTTGAAATATCTTATTCTACTAGGTATATGGGATGTAATACTTAGTCTTTCAACTACTCCAGATGTTCCCCCTCATTCTACTCCCGATAAGACTACTCCTCACAAGCGGAAAGGGAAGACAACATTTTTCTTGGGTAGTTCGGATCTTACGGGTCGGCTATCTTCTTATCAGAATAATATCAAGATGGAGAATATCATGGATGGTCCTAGAATGACCCTTTACTCATTCATATATATGGGGATGTCTAGAAATTAGACAGGGTCATCATATTTTTTAAGACAGCATAGGGTTCAAATGAGTTCATGTCGAGGAATAACAAGCTATTGAACAAGATCCCTCCATTCGGAGGATTTTTTAAAGTGGGATTAAATTATAAGCGAGCGTTATTTATTTTCTTATGTCCTTACTTCCAAATGTGTGTACAATTTTCCTCATCATGAGTTGGGGCCCTTATAGAACTCTAATTTATATTTATGTCTAAAACTATTTTTTATCTTCCATTATATGATCTGCATGGTGTTTGAAAATTTGAATTTTTCTTGTTCAGATCACCCCACATTGGCCCATATTTTTTTGCATTCCTGGGGATTTGATTATAACTCTGTAATTCCTCTAGTCTCATCAATGGTGCCCATGATTTTTTTAACCCACCACCTTTCTATCTTCATTTAAGAGTCTCAACTCTAATTTTTATCCATGCCTTCAACTACATACCTTAAGAATTAAAACCATATTCAATTTTTCCAAACATTGATTCCTCTTCATATTCATTTATCTCTCTCACTAGTGGCAGCATCTTCACATGAAACATGGAGACCCCGTGCATCCTTGGGTCTTCTCTCCCTTTTTCTTCTTCTGAATTTACACCTAGGCGACATGTGGAATCATGTGAGCCCCCCTTCTTTACTTTGAATTTTCAACCTACTTGGGATGCCTTGCCACACCATCATGCATGTGGTGGATATTTTTTTCTTGAAATTATTTAATTATTTACGTCTTTATAAAGATGTGATTAAGGGACATGTTGATACCTTCTGTGTCTGATTCCACACTTAGGAAAAATCAAGCCCCACAAAACACAAAAGAACACCAAAAAAAAAAGAGGGGTCAATTTTCACAGGGATTTTCAAGGGCAACATAACTATTACGTTCCTCAACCGAAAAAGAGGATTCACACGCTAAACATAAGATTCAATTTTGCATCTGTTGGGTTTTAAAATGGTACTTTAACAAAACCACGGTCAGGGGATAGCAAGTCCCTCCTCTTTATGGGAGAGGTTCCCTTATTAAAATCAAGTAGCAAAGCTTATATACAAATGTACAACTTTCATCTTAAGGCTAGACATCTGACATCTTGAAATGCTTTTATACCAAAAGATATTATCAATACAAATGAATGGAAGAACTGAAGAAAGGAAAGAGCAGAATATAATAGTACTTTCAGGAAATATAGATAGCAAAGTATAACCCTATATGTACTAAGCAAGAGTGATATAGAACATAATCATTCACATTCACAACATAAGATATCATTCCACAGAGACACAAAATTATAGAAATCATATCAATAATAACATAAAGTTTATTATCATAGAAGATAAATGATCCACAAATTTCGGGTAAGTAAGAGGGGACAACGGAGGAAGATAGAGAAAGGGAAAAATCCTTCTATATTGATTTACTTTCAACTATAATTACACTTCAAAAGTATTAGATTCCAACATTTGCAATGAGCCAAGCTCTTACATTTATAGATGAAGTGAAAAGAGGAGAAGAAGAGAAGGAAGAAAATATGATTTGGAATCCCAACCACCAACCATCAATACCCCGCAAATCTACCTATAGTTTGTCAAATATGGTTTCGCATGTCTTTAGCGTCTTTGAAGAAGGAAGGATACAAGATCGAATCAAATTTGATCTAGTTGAAGCGTTCGATCACATATTAATGGTATGAAAGATGTTTTCCATATTTTCACCCAAATCAAGATATCCATTCAGTTCTCCATGTCTGTTTGGCATGTCGAGAAGTAAATATGGTGAATCAAATCAAATCTAGGTAGTTGAGGTAATCGATCATGTATTAATGGCACGATAGACATTTTCTAGATTTCCACCATCAAATCTTGCTGAAAACACTATTTTATGCTTCTATGACGTAGAGGAGACCAAGATATTTATAAAAATATAAAATTTGTCGAATTTTGAGCACTCGGAGTGAAATTTATGCTTATTTAAATATTTGAATCGAATCCGTACAAAAATGGTGAAATGCAATTTTCACAAAAATGGATCCGCGGGGCTGAGATTGAAATTACACCTTTAGTACAAAAGATGCAAAAGTGTAAAATTTCCCACAGCCCCACAAGCGCATAACTTCACATTTGATATGGGTCTAACACGTGGCTTTACCTGAGTGGTAACAGAGTCACGGTTCGCTTTATCACTTTACTCCTTTTATGGAAACAAGGCTCAAAATCTCTAAGCTCTTTTCCGACCCACTTTCCCACTTTTACTTTTTAACGCGGGTTCAAAATTTTACTTTATCCCTTGGCGTGAGCGAGGCCACAGTTCACTTTATCAATTCACACCTTTTATGGAAACAAGGCTCAAAATCTCAAAGTAAATCTGTGACCCACCTTCCCGCTTTGACTTTCCACATGGGATTAACATTTGACTTTTTCCTTATGGAAACAAAACCTAAATTCCCAAAATGCTCCGATGGTCAGCCTTCCCATTTTTGACATGAAACATGGCCACATGTCTCTTTGTGGGTCTATTCTATATTTTTGTGTTTTGACTAAGTCCCTCAGTTTGGCGAAGGCTTTATGCCCGACCGAGACACTGGAGGCTTAGGGCACATTTGGGACCTTCCTTCAAATTTGCCTCTTGAAAGAGCGTCGAAGAGACACGTGGCTCCTTCCACATATTTTCTCTATTTATTTGTGTTTTGGTTAAGTTCCTTTTGTTTGGCGGGGCCATATGTCTAAACCTGGACATGTGGAGGCTTACCACACATTTGGGACCTGCCTCCAGATTTTTCTTTGAATTTGTGTCAAGATTAGGCGTGGAGGATTCCACAAACCCTTCTATGCTTATCCAATTCAATAGGTGGCTATGCCCCTTCTTTGACTCGACCACGTGGCGAGCTCGCGCACTTGGGGACCCATTCTTGATTCTTCCTTTGAAGTTACACTTTGAAGAATTACCCGGAGACTCCTACCGACGCTTGGAATTTTCAATGGTCGGCTCTATCTTCTTTTCGGACCTAGGACACATGGAAAGCTAGCACTTTTTTGAGGTTTCACCTTTGGCTTTGCCACTTAAAGGTGCGTTGTTGAGACATGTGGAGACTTTTATTGGTTCTTTTATACTTATCTGATTTAGGCTTGCTTTGCCCATTTGAATTCTGTTAGACCCTAGACACATGGAGGGCTGGTGCTAGTTCAGGGTCTCTCTTTGGGTCATGCCTTTGAAGTTGTGCTAATTAGGCACATAAAGAGATGGTGCATGTTTGGGGAACCACCTTTGGATTCGACCCTTAAAGGTGTGCCAATGAGACACGTGGCATTGTCCACTAGCCTTAGACTTTTCAACGAATGATTTAAATTTTTGAGGCTCTGACCATGTGCAGGGTTGGCGCTCATTTGGGGTATGTCCCTTAGGTCTCACTTCTAAAGTTATGTTGATGAGGTACGTGGAGGCTTCCATTGACCCTCTTATACTTAGTCGATTAAACGGCCGGCTCTGTCCCTTTTTCAAACCTTGGACATGTGGAGGGATGGCGTGAGTTTGGGGTTTCTACGTTTGTGCACTATACCAAAAGTGCGCCAAAGAGACATGTGGCACCTTCCATGGTCTTTCTATACTTAGCCTATTTTGGCCTCGATTGAACACTTCCTTTCTCCACTTTGACTTACGAGGAAAGATCAAGAACCATATAAAAATTCTGCTGGCCTCGAGGCAAGATCCAAATGGGAAGACAGAAATTTTATCAAACCATGCGGACTGTAAGATTCTAAATTAACAAGGTGAGATTGCAAATGAGAAAAAACTTCTCCAAAGAATGAAATTTCCTATATCTCTAGACATCTTGATCTACTCAAACATCTCTCAAAGGCACCAACTCAAAAAAATTTAAACTTGACTCTAAAAAAATGAGGGGAATTTTGAGGGTGACAACATGGCTCTTTCTAGGGATTACTTGGCTAGAATAGAGGAACAAGGCAAGATCAAGAACCATATAAAAAATCTGGGAAAGTATACGATTGCTTTATCCATTAGGAAAATAGAGTCAAAGTCAAAACCAATATAGAAGACAACACACGGAAGGAAAAAAACCAAAAAGGAAAGACAAAAACAAAACACAACACCATAAGGAACAAGAAAGGAAACAAGCCAAAACAAGGAAAGTATATACAAAGAAAGAAGAGGATATTTATAAGGGAAAGAAGGACTACATGAAACTTACACAACTCTAGAGACAAACTGAGAAAAATAAGTACCTTTGTGGAACAACATGGTGAAAGTATGAGGCACCCATGAATTGAAGATGAGTAGTTGGGCGTACCAAAATATCATGGGAACACTATGTGGCTTGAAAAGAAAAATTGAGGAAAGAAGACCATCTAGATAGTGATACTCCATACTAAAAACATTCAGTCCTTATGAAGAACTAAATATCTTCCTGAGGCTCCTCTTCTGTGGATGAATAGTGCCATACAAAGACTTATATGACCCTCGATTGCCTTCATACTGATTTCTACACATCATCAAACTCTGAAAACTAGATCCATGATAAAATCCAATACCAATAGTGTCAACTCCCTATTTTGATGGAATGATGCTAGCATATGAATGAAGATTGCAATTATCACCATGGAACATCTCATGAGAAACATAAACTTCCATTGAATTTTCTTTGTGTCCATATTCAAGAGGAATTTGGAAAAAGGTACTAGATGGTTTAGTATTAGGTGTAATCTTGCCCATGTTTCTAAAAAACATACCTGTTGTTTTTACAAAATCAGCACTTGATTCTAGAAGATCATGTCTCCTAGGTACAAGCTGCATTGCTGATTTGTCTTGATGATTAGTAGGGAATTGAAATGTTGTCATACTAAGTAAAGATTGATCAATAACATCATTCTCTTCCTTTTGTTTGCATTCTGAAGGGTGAGCTGAGACAGTATTGTCATAGTTGTGAAGAAAATATTCCAAGAATGGCTCTCCATTTTCTATTTGTTTCGAAGGACTGCAAAAAGGCTCATGTGTGCTCATCTTATCCATAAATATAATAGGGGAACTAATGATCTTTTTTATTTCTTATTCTTCAGTACAAGAGCTCGTTCATCTTTGAGAGAACTTAAAACAATAAGGGGATAGTCTACAATGATCTTCATCTTAGTGCATTGAAATTCTTCATTATAGGAGAGAGAGGAATCTTGTCCATTTTGTTATGATGAACATCCACTTCCACCAGCATAGGATTAATTTTTTTAAAGCCAAAACATTCAACCTTGGTTCATGACATATCTTCTATAGACTCTATTTCAAGTTGAAATAAAGCCTCAAGTTGTTTCTCCTCTTCATTATTTGAAGGACTATTAAATTGACATGCATCAGGTGGAGAAAAAAGAAGACATTCATTGGTGGAATTGAGATAATGTTAAGGAATGAATACCTAATCATGAGCATCTTCTAGAACTTGAATGCTCTCCCTTTTTTTTTACAAGGTCTCTCCAATTCGTTGATTGAGTGTTCTTCAACTTGTTTGAGAAGTTGCTGTAATGTTTGTGGAAACAATCTTGGATTTACACCTCTGTAGAAGTTCTACAGAAACCAAGCCTATTCTGGACTGACAGGAGCTTGAAAAATTTTAATGGGGAGATCTCCATTATCATCCTCATCACCGTCACTATCACTCATTGGTGATGTGGGCCAACAGGTGTTCTTTATTTTACCTTCATTCTCGGGAAGGTTCCTAGATCAAGAGAATGAACATGACAGAGGTTTGATCCTCGGTGTATACCGTAGAGTCGTCAGATCAAAATTGATCTTGAATTTGTTGTTTTAAAAGGGATATGTTTGAAACAAAATCCCGGTGGAGTCGACAAAAACCTTTTTAATGGTACTTTAACAAAACCATAGTCGGGGACACCAAGTCCCTCCTCTTTATGAGAGAGGTTCCCTTATTATAAGCAAGTGGAAAAGCTTATATAAAAATGTACAAATTTCATCTCAAGGCTAGACCTCTAACGTCTTGATTTGCTTTTATACCAAAAGAGATTATCAATACAAATGAATGGAAGAACTGAAGAAAGGAAAGAGCAGAATATAACAATACTTTCAAGAAATATAGATAGTAGAGTATAACCCTATATGTATTGAGCAAGAGTGATACAAAATATAATCATTCACATTCACAACATAAGATATCATTTCACAGACACAAAGTTCTAGAAATCATATCAATAAGAACACAAAGTTTCTTATCACAGAAGATAAATGATCCAAGAATTTCAGGTAAGTAAGAAGGGAAAATGGAGGAAGATAGAGAAAATGGGAAAATCATCGTATTGATTTACTTTTGACTATAATTACACTTCAAAAGTATCAAAGTACAACATTTACAATGAGCCAAGATCTTACGGATGAAGCAAAAAGAGGAGAAGAAGAGAAGGAAGAAAATATGATTTGGAATCCCAACAACCAACCAACAATGCCCTTGCAAATCTACCTACAATTTGTCAAACTGCAGTTCGCATGTCTTTGGCATGCTAAAGAAGGAAGGATGGAAGATTGGATCAAATTTTCTCTAGTTGAAGCATCCGATCACATATTAATTGCACGAAAGATGTTCTTAAGATTTTCACCAAAATCAAGATATCCAGTTGGTTCTCCATGTTTTTTTGGCATGTTGGGGAAGGAAAGATGGTGAATCAAATCATATCGGGTAGTTGAAGCAATCGGATCACGTATTAATGGTGTGATAGACATATTCCAAATTTCCAACCATCAAATCCTACTAAAAATGCTATTTTATACTTCCATGGCGTAGAGGAGACCAAGATCTTTTGCAACACTATAAAATTTATCGAATTGTAAGCACTAGAGCAAAAGTTATGCTTATTTGAATATTTGAATCGAATCTATACAAAAATGGTGAAAATACAATTTTTGCAAAAATGGATCCGTGGGCCCGAGATTGAAATTGTGCCTTTAGCGCAAAAGATGCAAAAGTGCAAAATTTCCCCACAGCCCCATAATCTCATAAATTCACATTTGATATAGGTCTGACATGTGGCTTTACCTGAGTGGTAACAGAGTCGCGGTTCACTTTATCACTTTACGCCTTTTATGGAAACAAGGATCAAAATCTCAAAGTTCTTTGCTGACCCACTTTCCCCCTTTTACTTTTTAATGCAGGTTCAACATTTGACTTTATCCCTTGGTGTGATTGGGGCTGCGGTTCACTTTATCAATTTACACCTTTTATGGAAGCAATGCTCAAAATCTCAAAGTTCTCCGATGACCTGCCTTCCCGCTTTGACTTTTGACATGGGCTTAACATTTGACTTTTTCCTTATGGAAACAAAACGAAAATTCCCAAAATGCTCCGATGGCCCACCTTCCGTTTTGACTTGAAGCAGAGCCACGTGTTCCTTTATGGGTCTATTCTATATTTTTGTGTTTTGACCAAGTCCCTCTGTTTGGCAAAGGCTTTATGTCTGACCCAAGACACGTGGAGGCTCAGCACACATTTGGGACCTACCTTTGGATTCACCTCTTGAAAGAGCACCAAAGAGACACTTGGCTCTATTTCTTTGTGTTTTGGCTAATATCCTTTTGTTTGGTAGGGCCATATGTCTGACCCTAGACAGGCTCAGCACACATTTGGGACCTACCTCCATTTTTTTCCTTTGAAGTTACGTTGAGCTGACACGTGGAGGCTTTTGCAAACCCTTCTATAATTAGCCAATTCAACGGCTAGCTCTACCGCTTCTTTGACTTGACCACGTGGCGATCCCGCGCACACTTGGGGACCCGCTCTTGATTTTTCCTTTGAACTTGCACCAAAGAGACACGTGGAGGCTCTGGTGACACTTATACTTTCAACGGCGGTTGGTTCTTTCTTCTTTTCAGTGAGCTGGGACACGAGGAAATCTTGAACTCATTTGGGTTTTCACCTTTGGCTTCGATCCTTAAAGGTGTGTCGTTAAGACACGTGGAGACTTCCGTCGGTTCTTTTATACTTAGCCAATTCAAGCCTACTACCCATTTGACTTCTATTGGACCCTAGACACATGGAGGGTTGGCACTAGTTCAGGGTCTCTCTTTGGGCCACACCTTTGAAGTTGTCGCTGATGAGGCATGTGGAGAGCTAGCGCATGTTTGGGGAACCACCTTTGGCTTCGACACTTGAAGGTGCGTCGATGAGACATGTGGTGTCATCCACTGGCCTTAGAATTTTCAACGTCTGATTTAATTTTTTGAGGCTCTGAACACATGGAGGGATGGTGCTCATTTGGGGTTTTTCCCTTGGGTCTCACTTCTAAAGTTACGTCGGTGATGCACATGGAGGCTTCCACCAACCCTCTTATACTTGGTCGATTAAACAGTTGGCTCTATCCCTTTTCCAGACCTTGGACACGTGGAGGGATGGTGCAAGTTTGGGTTTTTGCATTGTGCACCATACCAAAATTGCACCTTAGAAGAGACACATGGCACCTTCCATGGTCTTTCTATACTTATCCAATTTGGGCCTCGATTGAACACTTCCTTTCTCCACTTTGACTTATGAGGTAAGATCAAGAACCATTGAAAAAATCTAACTGACCTCGAGGCAAGATCTAGATAGGAAGACAGAAAGTTTATCAAACCATGCGGACTGTAAGATTTTAAATTAACGGGGTGAGATTACAAATGAGCACCAACTTCTTCAAAGCAAAAATTTTCCTATCTCTCCAGACTTCTCAATCTTCTCAAACATCTCTCAAAGGCACCAACTCAAAATTTTGAAACTTGACTTTAAAAATGAGGGGAATTTTGAGGGTGACAACAACATCCAACATGATCATATCTTTGATCATACATTTTTTCACAAGAACAAACCATTCAGAGTGAATTTTTTGAAGGAAAACATTAGATAAGAGGGTGAGACTAAAATGAACACTAACATCAGCTCTGACTCAAGGATGGGCATCCCCAGTGGGTGCCATAAGAACCACATAAACCCAACACCAAAAAAACCAAGTGCCTAAATCCATTGGTTTACGAAGTCATGTAAAGCACGCACAAGGTCAAATACATCAACTCATTTCACAAAAATACACTTTGAGAAACAAAGGCAACAGGTCACTATAGACCAGGAGAGAAAAAAGGGAAAATAAAAGAGAAAGAAAAGGAGCAAACAAAAAAAAGACTATACAATGTACAGGAATGCGTACCTTATTTGGATCAATCCAAGAAGTTTTTTAGGTTCCAACCATTAACATGCAATTCTGGAAAATCTCCATCCAGTTCCTTTAGGAAAAAGTGTTCTCACCAATGCTTATGTCAATGGAATAAGGACCCATCCATAAAGCATCAAAATTACCATGTTTTCCTTTACCCTCATGCCTACTATCGTATAGTAAAATAACTTCTCGACATTAAAAGTCCTAAGAGTCACTTTTTTATCTAATAACTTCTTTATTTTTTTCTCTGAACCTTAAATTTCTTTGGTGAGACTCCCTTCTTTCTTCATCCAACTCAACTATTTGATTAATTCTAGCTTCATATGGATTCAATTCTTCATCCTCAAGCTATTATATGAACTGATAAGAGGATAGTTTCATATGTAAGGGTAGAAGAGCCTAGAATCCACAAACTAATTTAAATGGGATCTTTCCAAGGTGGCTCTTTTGGCAAAGTAATTATATCTTTCCATAAAGAAAACTTCAAGCTCGCTAACCCAATTACCTTTTTTAACCTCCAATGTTCTTCTAATGATTTTAAGAAAAATTTATTGCTTGATTCGGTTTGATTGTTTCCATGAGGATTGTAGTTTGATGCATATGTTAGATTTATCCCATATTCTTAGCACATGTTTACCAATGACTTAGCTCTAAAGCTCATTGCATTGTCAGAAACTATCTTTGCAGGTACTCCGAACCTACAAATTATGTGATTTAGGATAAAATCCATGAAAATTATATGATTTTTTTAGTAGGGATATCCTCAACCCATTTGGTAAAATAATCGAGTAGCCATCGGTATCTATCGTGCCCGACACTTAAGGGATCTAAGATCTCTACAATAAAATCCATGCCCCATTGTTTAAATGGAGCTTTTATTGACATTGGATTCAAAGGAAGGGAACTCGAATTTTGAATATTTCGAAGAACCTCTTAAAACTTTCACATTTTCTAATCAACAAGGCTGCATATTTGAAAAGTGTAGGCCACCAATAACCTACCCTTAAGATCTTATGGGAAGTCACTCTTCTAGAAAAATGGCCTCCACAAACTCTCCCATGAAATTATGCAATCAATTTGGGAGCTTCATCCTCTGTAATACACCTCAAAAGAATCCCTTTAGGGTTCTTCCAAGCCAACCCATAATCAGTGATGATATACTTCTGGGAGGCTAGTTTGAGCGTCCTTCTCTGATTCTTATCTAAATGACCTAGACACTCCAAATTTATGAGGTAGAATATGATGTCTTTATACCATGTGGAATTAATTAACTTTTCATGGACATTCATTTTTCCCTCCTCAATCTAATTAACTTCCATTATATGCAAGGTTCTCTCTATCATCAATCTTTCAAGGTCCATACCTCTAACTAACTTGGTGGTCTATTTATCCATATCGTATTTTTGTAACTTGTTCACCTAGCAACATATTTTACTGGAAACCTCCATTTTTGATAAAATTTCCTTGACCATAGTGTGGGGAACATAGGTGAAAATCTTAGAGCTCAAGATATAAGGCCTAAAAATTTTAGTTTCTCTTACCAAAGCAAAGGATTGCTTCTCCATGATGGTATACTTGTTCAGCCCCTATAAGGCTTTCTTAATAAAAAGACAATAGGTATTTCATTTCCTTCTTCATCCTTTTTCAATAGTAAATACGCAATATTGTTCTTAGAAGTAAATGAAAATATCTGAAAATCCTTCATGTAATCATGGGCTACCAATATTGGAGCACTTTTTAGTGCTTCTTTAATTCCAGTGAAAGATTAGAGAGATCCTTCCTCCCATTTGATAATCTGGTCCTTCTTTAACATGTTTGTAATAGGGATAGTCAATTAAGAAAAAATAGAAATTAATATCCTAATAAAACTTATCGACCAAAGAAGGACCACATTCCCTTTTAGTTTTTGGATAGGAACTTTACCGATTGCTTCCACTCTTTCAGTGTCAATCATGACCCCTTCTTTTGACACAATATGCCCAAGCAATTTTTCCTTTTGGACCCCATAATGGAACTTTGTTGGATTCGGTGAAATGTCATATTTTTTACATCTTATCAAAATATTTTCCACATGACTCAAGTGATCACTTCTATTTTTGGAGAATAGTATCACATCATCCTGATAAACTACAATGAAATCATTTATGTAACTTGAGAACGTAACATCCATTGCTCTTTGAAACGTGGCACCAACATTCATCAGACCAAATGGCATCCTCACATATACATAGGTACCCCATGGAGTAGTAAAATTGGTTTTGATCCTTTCTGATTGCTTTACCACCACCTAGTTATACCCTAAGAATCCATCTAATGTGGATAACAACTTAGATCCAGTGACCAATTGCAACATGTAATCCATATTAGGCAATGGATAATTATCTTTAATTGAGGCCTTGTTCAAATTCCTAAAATTGACACACAACATTATGTCTCCATTTTCTTTCTAGCGGCACCAAGTTTTGCACCCATGTTGTTAGCTATATGATCCCTCCATCTCGTAAATTTTTCAATTCTTCCCACATTTTGAGGGAAATAAGTGGATTTATCACCTCTAGTTTTACCTAAATTGTTTTGCATTACGTTCTAAAGGTATATCATGTTGAAAAATATCCTCCCTATATAATTTCAATTCTGAGTAAGACCATGCCAAGAAATATTTGTACTTCTTCAACCACTTAATGAAGGAATGTTTTTCCTCCTTACTCAACTTACTACCTAGCCATACTTTCCTAGGCTTTTCTTCGAGTTCCCATATTATGCTCTTTTACATCTCTTAAAGAAGAGATATGTCTATTAATTAACCCGTTAGCTTTATCATAATTTTACTTTAGAACCACCAACCCTCATAGAATGATATTGGTTTATGAATAATGTCCTTGCCAAAAATATTCTCCTTACCATCCTAAATAGAAACCATTAGTTCCATATTAATGTCTTGATCGAGAAAATTCTCCTTCATTTTGTAAGAACCTCTAAACACGGGAATCATCATCAAATACTTCCCGATTTTAACATTATTAGGGACATATGGTCTTGACAACACTTCTATATCATAATCACAAAAAGGAGAGATGGTACAATTTTCAAAATTGGATACAAGCATTAAAAACATATCTACTTGCAATATTCTGATTTTTATCGTGATATAATATGTTAAAGGAGTAAAAATTTGATAAAACCCCATACCACATGCTTATATTGTTTCATCCTTTGATTCTTAGTGGCATATAGTATTCTAACTTGTTTTACTACCAACTCGAGTCTCCTTTAACAACTATGTCCTTGATACCATATCTCCATGCAATCCTCAAACCCAAGAGTAGTGCCTCATACTCTACAATATTATTTGTGCACTCAAATTTAAGCTTGAAGGAGAAGTTAAATATTTCTTGACTTGGAGACACAAGGAAAACTCCTACATCATTTCCCAAGTTGGAGAAAACTCCATCAAACATTAAATTCCAAGGAATACCAACTTGTTCAAGACACTTACTCTTATCAATACCATGCTCCTCAAAATCTGCATAGTTGAACAACTTGTTAACATCTACATCTGCATATAATACTTCATAAGAAGCATTGCTAGGGTCTTCAATCATATACAACATTTGTTTCTCGCAATATAACTTGACAAGGTTCCCTTCCACTAGTATGGTGATATATGACATATCCATCTCGTACACTTCCGCCAACACTAATAGCCCACTTTCTTTGATAACTTACCCCATTTAGTAGGAAATCCACAATGACTATATTCATGGTTGAAAACTAAATAGGATAGGACACTAATTGCACAACTAAGCCCTTTACATATCATATCACTAGTACTTCTCTTGAATCCATAGTAATACATTTTCCAAAGGTTTTTGTTAAGTAGATATTCAATTCATTCAAGAGGCATCACATTACATGAAGCCCCTAAATTGAACATATAATTGTGTACGAGTCTGTCCATAATTATTAAAGTGGTATAAAAAGGATCAACATCAATACAAGACTCAATAAGGGATGTACCCAAATACACTTCATGAAATTCACCCAAGTCTTCTAATGTAGAAATTAATCTGATCTAATACAAAGAATCCATGAAATAGCTACACAGACAATAATTGAAATCAACAACTCTATATTATATTTTTATTATGCATTCACTATTTCATTACACTCCATTATATAGGAGATGTAAAATAACAATCCTTACAACAACATTTGTCTTCATGTACAACCATACACCCATATGGTTTCAACCTCTCACCAATATAATAATAAAACAATACTAATTGTTTTATTATTCTAACTTACTAACTTACCACATACTAACCACATTTTACATTTACTATTTACATTTACATAGTAAATGTACTTTCACTAATTTACCATAATAATAATTACACATGTAATTATTATTCACCCGTACATACAAATGGAGCACTAAGATATATTTCCTAACATTCCCCCCCTTAGTGCGAACATGGGGAAAACCTGCCTTATACTTGCACCTGCTCATGATCTGATGATTTTACAGGATGATCATAAACCTAATGGATGGTTTTTCATAGGGTTGACCATAAACCAAAAATGATGGTTTTGCAATTGGTTTACCATAAACCAAAAAGGGTGATGGTTTTGCATAGGGTTTACCAACAACCGAAAATGGTGGTTTTACAAGTGGTGTACCACAAACCAAAAATGAAGGTTTTCAAGTGGTTTACCTACAACCACATCATGATATGCCAAGTATTATTCTTAGCCCTCATCACATCTCACTGCAGGGAATAACATAGGAAATTCTGTTGAAATCTGCTGCATATATAGAAAATACCATAAATGTAGAAAAGTAGAAATGGAACATTGAGATCATATTCCCCCCTTAATGTGAAATTTCCTTTATTATGCAAACCACAATAAGAACACTACAACCAAACACTCTGCCAAAAATACAAAGAAACAACAAGAACACACTGTATAAAAAAATCACCATAGCTGATACGGCCCGTCGTTGGTGACTGACGAGAGGTCGTTGAATGACCTCCAACCTCTTGTGCCTCCTTCCTCCAAGAAATTCACTTAGTATATAAATTCTTCATAATTATAGTCAATTTTATTTGTTATTTGTTCATCTCTAGTTTCCCATTCTACAATTTTACTTACATCTATAGGTGCTTTTTCGTTTCCATCTACTATCCTCCATAGATTTTTATTCATTAACTGCATCTGGATTTTTACTCTCCATGTATGTAAGTTCAGCCCATTAAATTTATATAATGGTGTATCCATTTTACTGAATCTAAATATCCAAAAAAATTGAATGTAGATTTGAATTACCTTTGATTCTCTAATTTCTTCAAAAAAAAGCAACAATGATCAATGTGTTGTATAGTAAATTGCACTTTTATCCCAAACTACGAACTGGGTTTTGCTGAAATTTCTACTGTAGCTTTTTGTATAACATATAGTTCAACACACAAAATTTTGGAGAAACTCAGATCATGAAACAAAAGTTACGAGATCTTCTTCGAGACAGATTTAACTTGCTCTGGTACCAAATGTAGAAATTAATCTGATCTAATACAAAGAATCCATGAAATAGCTACACAGACAATAATTGAAATCAACAACTCTATATTATATTTTTATTATGCATTCACTATTTTATTACACTCCATTATATAGGAGATGTAAAATAACAATCCTTACAACAACATTTGTCTTCATGTACAACCATACACCCATATGGTTTCAACCTCTCACCAATATAATAATAAAACAATACTAATTGTTTTATTATTTTAACTTACTAACTTACCACATACTAACCACATTTTACATTTACATAGTAAATGTACTTTCACTAATTTACCATAATAATAATTACACATGTAATTATTATTCACACGTACATATAAATGGAGCACTAAGATATATTTCCTAACATCTAATGCTTCTAGCACCTTCAACTTTGAAATCGTAGGGGGAGATCCACATTATTTACATCCTTTCTCAAGGGCACTCCTTACTCCTTAAACCCTAAATACTCAAATGACCTTTTCCTATACTCAGGGATCCTAAGCAATTCAACAATAGGTACAATAACTTTAATTTGACTCAAAATATGGGAAATATCACAACGGATATGTTTGGGTAATACTATGTTGGAAGGGATGGTAAATCGCCCCTTCTTGCGGTATGTGGCTATGCATGGCTTGGGCATGGATAGGGGTACAGGAACTATTGGGAATTGCTAGAACTTTGTTAATCATATCTTTCTTGGGAGGATATTTGTGGATATTAATGAGAAGGGGATTTTTTGGTTTGGGTTGTGGACCTCCTCCTTTGACAGTTCTACTTCTAAGATTGTATTCCTTTTCTTGAGCTACTACCGCATTCATAAGAAGTTATCAGTCCTCCTCAGAAGGAATTCCTCCATCATAATTCTTAATCATTAGATACCTTAAGTATTCAAAGACATGATTAGGAAAATAAAAATCTGAAGCATATTAATCTCAATATCATTAACGGAAGAAAAGGAGATACCCAGTGAATGCAGTCCCAAAATCCTCAGCGGTTCGAGCACTTATCAATTCATCGAAGGAAACCCACATCATGAATCATCAAGACACTTCATCATACAAACATATCCAAAAGTGGATTCATCTTCAGGCTCTCCACTACCACCTTCACTTGGAAGGTAGAGGATGGGGTAAGAAGCACATGTCACACCAGTCAATGACATGTGCCTTTTCAACCATAGACACTCTTGTATTCAATGGATTAGGGACAATGTTATTTTGTCTCTAATGTTGTTGTTTACTTCCTTACCCCATATGTCCCTTTCTTCTATCTTCATTCCTCATCTCACCTCTTGAATGACCACCAAATCTATTCATCCCTTGAGGCTAATTATGACCTTGAGAGCTTTGTGCTATTCCGTTCTCCGCCCCGACAAGTTCGTATGAAATTTCTCTTACTGCACTTGTCAGGTTTTTAACAACTTCTTCCAAATACACTTACTTTCTTGTTTGATAATTCTCATTATTGATCAATTTAGCACCCTCTCTCTTTGGAGGATTTCATACGACCTTGATATTATTCTTAATTTTCACTACCAATATGAAGGCTTGCCTCAAATTTTTATGATCCTTGTCCTTTATATAATAATCCGCCTGCTTATCAAAGGCATCACAATATTTAATCAAGCAAGACTCGTCACTTGCTCTCAATATTACAAGTAGTATATTTAACTTTTTGTTGAATCTGGTATTAAAGTCCTGAACCGACTCATTAGGGTTTTTCTTAATATTCTCGAATTCAGATAGAAGAAACCTTGGATCATTTTTATCACCATATTGTGCCTTAAAATCATTTTTTAATGCGTTGCTCCAATAATAAATAGAATTATCCAACATAGATATCTTCATGTTCAATCTAAAAATATTCCATGATGTTAACAAAAATCCTGAGATGTTGGTCACCGCTAATAGCATTGTTTCCTTGAAACTTTGGTAACCTATTTCATATATCATTTGGTACTGCATTTGGATATCCCACCATCCCCTAAAAATTTATGGGTCAATATATATTTACAATAAAGGGAGTTCTAGGTGGAGGTTGATCCATGTTATCGATGGGGATACGAGATAAAAATGGGGTTGACAATGTTGGTAGTAGCTACTAACTTTTGGGATAATGGAATAGGATCCCCCAAGGATAAATCCATTAATAACTCCCTCTCAAAATGAATCAAACTATCATGAAACAACAGAAAAGGAGAACAAAAATACCTTTGATGAATTGCAGAGGAAGTACCCTCACAAAGAAGAGTATGTAAACTACCTCTTAGGCTATGTGTTTAGAATGATCAGACGTGCTAGAGTAATCTTCAAATAATGGATTGTCTAAATTAGGAGTAGGGATTTCTTTTCTTTCTATCTCTTGACCATGTAATGGTTTCCAGATTTTTCTTCTTACTTGAATTATTTTCCCCAATTCTGGAAACAATTTTCTAGTTGGATCCAACTTGAAGAAATACCTTCTTCCTTCCAGTTCTACAATTTTTTCAACAAATTCTCAGAAATAGAGACTTAAGGTACTGGTATTTACCAAATTTCTCTAGGATGAATAGATTCGCCACTAAGATCTTGTATCTTAGATGTATAAACCACTTGAAACAACTAGCTAATTGAATTTGAACACTTATTTCAACAAAGCTTAGCAAATTTCATCATCCTTTATCAACATTTACTCCTAGCCGAGCGAGATTTAATGGAAAGCCTCCTCAAACTAGGAAAATATCAAGCAATTGAATTCTTATTTAGCTCATTTTTTGTAAATCGGATAAAGGATTGAATATAGATCATAGATTCTCATTCAAATATAATTTACACGTTACCGAGGTAGACATTTATCTTTATTTTCATAGACTTTCCCCTACAACTGACGGCACCGGAGCAAAGTGTTGGTTCCCAAATCATTTCTCCTTTTAATTTGAGAAGCATCAATAGGTTGGGTAGGATCCTTAGAGAAATATAGATTATAATTTAATTTGTTTTGTAGCCGGTGAAGGATCTAACTAGCTCTTTGTCACTCGAACTTGGAAAAATTGGATAGCACCGTGCTTAAGGGTTTGACGTACTATACGATTTTAGGTCTTTCCTTTGACCAGAGTGAGAGGAGCAGTTTTGTAACTTGTATTTGTAGAGGAAAATAATGGATCAACAATATTTGACTCTCCTTTTAGGTCATTTGATCTTTCATATTTTGAATAAAGGATGGATAAATTTAACGAATCTTCTTAGCATTTATGGATAGCGGTGAAAACAAGGGTGGTTTTTGTAGGATTTATCAGTTTTAGATGTGTTTTGTTGTGGAATTGAGTAGGGTAAAGTTGATTATACCAAAGTTTTGAGAACTTTTAACAAAGTTTGGAATATCTTCCAAGCAAGATGATGAAAACACTTCAAATAATGAACAATGAAACTTCAAACGAGAAGATATGCACCAATGGAAGCCCAAGCATATATGGTTTCACACATTATTTGATATTTTAAATATTAAATCTCATGTCAAGGAATTAATTAAACATCAAGAATCCTTGATCTATCATGCCTAAGATACACTCATAGCCTAACAAGCGACATGTATCAACAAAATGAAACTAAAGTGAATTTAAAATCATTTATTGCACAATGATATGAAATCTCTTCTCACATCACAATTGCAATTACTATAATACTACCATAAGGATAAGATCTTATACGACACAGAGGAATTCCTAAAATAAGATTGTTACATGAACATGAGTAGCTACTTAAAACATCTCAACTTAAAAGAAGAAACAACAATGCCCATGATTAACACAATTAACTCGGGGCTCATCAAATTTATCAACAAGGGAAAGTTTAATTTACAATCTCAATGTGTTTCAATGGTTATACACTTGTAACAATCTTCACATGATTCGATTTGAAGGCTAAGGAAATTAACAAATTTCTAAGACAAGTTCTTGGAAAAATGGCTTCTCTCGGCCTTTTACACCTTGTTATAAATAATTTAAGAAA
The DNA here is from genome assembly GCA_018340775.1 of Taxus wallichiana var. yunnanensis. NCBI lineage: Eukaryota > Viridiplantae > Streptophyta > Pinopsida > Cupressales > Taxaceae > Taxus > Taxus wallichiana. Next base: position 576,603,641 of record CM031242.1, read on the forward strand.
AATTTAACCACGCTCCTTATGCAAGAATATTCTCATTTATTTTATAAAAATTCACTTGCTCACTCATTCTCTACTTTTCACCCCAAAAACATGAATCTCAAAGAGAATATTCTTCCTTGTTTTCCTAGGTGGGTAAGGTTTGATCCATTCACATTTTTACTTCCATCATATATGATTGGGGCACCATGTTGTTGTTGCCTTTTACAGGTTTTCTTAATCATTTATTTCCTTTTCGTATGCCGTAAATACTTTTAATAATTCCCAGGTGGTTCCATATGGCACGATGTGACATGTAATCCTTTTCACCTTTCAAAAATCTACCTTGAGAAACACATACTTGTGTTTTTTCCTTTCATAATCGAGTGTCTTTGCATGAATTATATTACATCAATAAAATTCCCTCTATCACACAATTTCAATCTTTCTCAAATTTATTCCCTTCATTTGAGATAAGCAGAAATCTTCTTTCATCTGATGGCAATGATTTTACTCAACTCAACCTGTTTGCGCCATCCTCGTTATAAACTCAATTCACTCAACTCAACCTGTTTGCACCATCCTCGTTATAAACTCAATTCTACTTTCTCACCAATATGCATCCCTTTTCTAACATTGTAAGTTGAGAATTTTTACACAACTTTTATCATTATAATAGTGAATATGGTTGTAGCGTACATCTTTAAATATATTTATTCATAAGATTTAAACCAAATCTTTAACCTACATGGTCCATATGAAGTCTTTGTCAGGAGTTTGTTTGATATCACAAACCCAGAGGATCCTAAAGGGCCCCTTACCTATCAGCAATTTTGGCTCTCACTCCTCCTAAGATTGATCAAGATCAATCTTGTCTTCTCATCCTTCTAATCCATGTACTACCATATTTTTTATGGGAACATCAAAAAGCTCCAGAAGATTTGAAGATATTCGGATCAAAAGGAGGCCTGCCATGACAAGGGTGACTGAGTACAAGTTTTCCTTCCTGTGTGATGAAAAATTCGTGTTGATGGAGATTCCCAAAGATTCCTACGTGTTATATGACAAGTCTTCCATTGATATTGTGCCTACCATTTCTCATAAAATGGATGAACTAGAGCGGAGAATCATTTCTCTAGAAAAGGTCAAGCAAGACCTATGCCATCACAATCATCCACCACACCATCATCATATTCAAGAAAGAAGAGGGTGAATCAAGATCCCAACCCCTAATTATCATCTCGGATGAGGAGGAAGTAGAGCCTTAATCTCCCCATCATTCCAAAGCATCTTTATTTTCCAAGTCAAGAGGGTAAGGGCAAGTCAAATTTTTAACCTTCCATTCACTCAGTGCATCAAGCTTCTCTAATGGAGAAAACATTATCGAGACCTCAACATGTTCCTCTTCCAAGATAGCTTCCTGCTTTCACAAGGAGTCACCGGGGTGAGTCTAGTTCTAAATATCTTGCTCCACCAAGTATCCGGGATGTAATACTCATTCTTCCAGCTACTCCATATGTTCCCCCTCATTCTACTCCTAATAATTCTACTCCTCACAAGGGGAAAGGGATGTGTAATGCCCATTCCTTGTTTACTTTGGTGGGTTTGGACTCTTTGAGTCTTCCATTTTTATACGCAGTTTTTGGACCAACCGTATGACCATTCTTCATATTTCAAATCAAGTAATGTGAAAGGATAATAAAATGGACTGAAAAGAAAAAGAAAAATATATATATATATTAATTAAGCTAAAATTTAATAAATGGAGATAAATCAAAACATTAAAACAAAAATAGAGAAAAGCCCGTAAAGGGGCGGATTAGGGAAAAATCTTTCCCTTGGTTGTAAAAGCAGATCTGCAATGCTTTGGTTTTTTTGGTGTCGGGAGAGTTTGGGGGCGAGAGAAAAACTAGGGGCATTTTGTCCCATTCTCCTCTATTCACACATAGGGAAAATGCTGCAAAATGTGGACGCACATGGCAGGGGAACGTGGTTTTGTGTGATGTTGGGTCGCAGGTTTTTACTCAAGTCATTTTGCTTTGGGCGTTTTTTTTGTCCTTTTGTCAAATAAATGCCTCACCAAATGTCATCCCATGGGGTGCTATGGTTGTGGCCAGCATCCTCCCAACATGTGTCAAAAAATTAACCTTTGTTATGCGTGGACTTCCATCAAAGCATAAAAGATAGATGGACTTTGTTAGATGTTGTGGTTGTCAATGCTCATTGACACCGAGTATAGTGTTTGAAAAAATGAAAGAAAAAAACAAATTCTCATGGTATATAATTAATGCAGCATACGAAAATGTGGGTCCCCTCATAAGGTAGTCACACCATTTCACCATGCATCAAACAGGTCTCCAACCCGATGAGTTTACATTTCCAGCATACCTCCAGCCTGTGCCAAAATGGATTTGGGGAAAAGGTGTGGGAGCTATTTGTTAGAATGCCTCTAAGAAATGCGGTCTTATGGAGTGTCATGGTTACAGGATCTGCACAAAATGGATTTGTTGAAAAGGCTTTAGAATCTTTCAACCAAATGTAAATAGTAGGTGTAAAGCCAAATTTAACAACCTTTACCAACATTCCCCCACCGCTGTGCCAAAATGGAACTCTTGAAAGCAGTATGGACATCCATCAAAGTAAAATGGAGGAGGGATTTTTGTCTTATATTGTTGTATGAGAGACAAGGGGTTAAAGTGGGTGTGAAGTTGGGGGATATTTGATGGAAGGAGAATCCCAGAGATGACCATAGAGTAGTATCTTGGGAGAATACTCAAGTATGTGCATTGTAGTCCTTATATCATTGTGGTTGCCTATGCATACATTGAATGCTTCATTAAACTCAATTTAGGTGTTCTCATCACCTCCCTCTGAAAGGAATGATAACTAGATCGTACCAAGCCAAGAACACAGATGCTAATCAAACACCATGATTAATAAGATGAAAGCAATTTGCCAGAATAACTTTACATAAAACCTTTGCAAACAAATGAGAAGTAATATCATATATTATTATGGAACTCAATGCAATACATTGAGAATGGGCCTTGCTTAAATAGGTAAGGGAATAATAATCTAAGAACCAGTCAAGGTTGTAGATCAAGCCATGAATCAAGGAAATAACTAGTCATCAAAGAACTAGTCAAGACCATAGATTTAGGAGAGAACTAGACATCAAGGATATAGTCAATACCATAGATCAAGGAAAGAACTATACCTAACAACTAGATAATATCTCCTAATATCTAAATAAGATAAAATAAATATCCACACACATAAGTGGGTGAGGATAAATATAATAAAGGTAAATAAAGTACCTAGGTGAACATGAGCTAAGGTAAATACCTACTCTAACACCCCCCCTCAAGTGAAGCTAGGGGCCAAAATAGAAGTGGCATGTCCATAGTATGAGTCCTAGCAACTAGGCCTGATGAGGTACTCATGTACAATAACTGGGAAAAAAGGGACACCGCAAGGTACCCAAAACCAGTAACAACAAAGTAAAGAGAGTAAAGACCTGCTCCAAGGCATCCCAAGAAGATCAGCTCAAAAAAATCATACAATGCTGAAGAAGTTTGGTCTGCACTATGGTCTGAATCCACTGCTCGATCACAAAACTCAAAAATAATTGACACTGGGTTTCACCAAAATAGCTCCACACAAGGAGATTGTCAATGGAGTGATGTCAAAAGTTCAAAAAAACACCAAACATAATTCGATCAACTACTGTAAATAGGTGTGCCACGATTCAGAACAATAACCAAAGTAACAAGGCAAGGACAAAAACTCCAAAGTGTCACGATCCAAGAAAAGCTAAGGTAACAAGGCAAGGACACGAAACCTAAAGAAGCAGGATCAGCACCACACCCTCCCATACTACTAAATGGGTGGAGTGGCGCTACAAATCTGTATGAGTTGTCAAAATAACTACTTGAACACTAATAAACTAACACTGGGATCCACCAAAATAGCTCCCCCACAAGAGAGACTGTCAACATGCCAAAAGTGTTGAAAATACAGATACAAAATCTCTCAACAAATAAGAGAGATACACTACACTGCTAAAGAAAAATGCTCAAAAAAAGAAGCATCACAATGCAGAAGGTATAGAAAGTGGAGCAAGAGGCCGAATGGTGGAGGAGCCATGCCTGTAGAGTCCTCTCAATGAATGCCTATGTCACTGCCATGAGTGATCAGATATCCACTCCAAATCAACATGGATGGATGAAGAAGATTCCTACATATGACTTGGTGAAAAATGCACAATGGGTGCATGCAAAATAACATAGAATGTGTGTCAAAGTTGATCATGTCTAATAGTTTAAATCTCGGGTGTCTCAATCCCGAGTGAAGATGTAGAACTCATGTGTTGCTCAGGATCCTCATAAATAGTTAAGCGAGCAAAAAAGTATCTCTATCAATGTGTGATCCCAATGAAGTATCTTCTAAAAAACCAATGTCATGATGATAATTCCACTTCACATGTGGAATAGAGGAAATAATACCCTATGAATGTCTGCCAATGACTCCACTAGTGAGACCCATGGAACGGAGCATGCAAGAACTGAATGCAGTGGTATGCTTCCCAAAAAATCCATGCAATCGAAAGGTAGTAGGATACGAACATGTGGTACTATAATAGGCACAGATGTGGAAGAGCATGCAGTAACAAGCCTCACAGGTTTAGAAGCATCAAAAGTGGGTTCAGGATCAAAGACTGGCAGATCAATGTCAGTGGGTACAAGAGTAAAAACTGCAAGTGGACTAGGAGCATGGATATGGTTGTCCACAATATGATGATGGTGATGATGTAGGCTAGCAAGTTTGTTCGTAGGAAGTGTATTATTGTATTCTTATCGTGAATGAGTGATTGTAGAAGAGAATTTCGCTGCTCGAGTGATCTATTTTCTTCCACAAAGTTTGAGTATCCTCTTTAAGTCCACATACTTCGAGAGAAAAGCATATCATTCTCGAATACATGATAGGTACAAACTCCAACTCCCAAAATTTAGGACATCAGGCTCAGCTGAAAATGCATCCACAATTGATTACAACACTCCTCCATATTTGGCACTTTATAATTATAGTGCAAATATAAAAATAAATAACTCCAATGGAAAGATCATGAAAAAACAAGCACTTTTGCAAAAATCGCACTCAAAACCGAGTTACCAATAAAAATTTACAAGCTTTTTAATATTTTACTCTGTTATTTATTTTAGGTGCCACTAAAACAAAGTAAAATGTTGTTGCCTTCACAACACAAATTAAATTAAAGGGGGCTGAAGTTAAGCACCTACTAGTAGGAATCACAAGCTTTAAGCCCTCATATTACCAAGGGCTAAGGATTTTAATAATATACGAGACGGATGACAACAGCAATCTCCTGCTCTGATACCATGAAAGGAATGATAACCAGATCGTACCAAGCCAAGAACACAGATGCTAATCAAACACCACGATTAATAAGATGAAAGTAATTTACCAGAATAACTTTACATAAAACCTTTGCAAACAAATGAGCAGCAATATCATATATTATTATGGAACTCAATGCAATACATTGAGAATGGGCCTTGCTTAAATAGGCAAGGAATAACAATCTAAGAACCAGTCAAGGTCGTAGATCAAGCCATGAATCAAGGAAATAACTAGTCATCAAAGAACTATTCAAGACCATAGATTTAGGAGAGAACTAGACATCAAGGATATAGTCAATACCATAGATCAAGGAAAGAACTAGTCAATACCATAGATCAAGGAAAGAACTATACCTAACAACTAGATAATATCTCCTAATATCTAAATAAGATAAAAGAAATATCCACACACATAAGTGGGTGAGGATAAATACAATAAAGGTAAATAAATTACCTAGGTGAACATGAGCTAAGGTAAATACCTACTCTAATCCCAGAGATGAGCATAGAGTAGTATTTGGGAGAATACTCAAGTATGCCCACTTTGTAGTCCCTCTATCATTGTGGTTACCTATGCATACATTGATCGCTTCATTCAACTCAATTCAGGTTTTCTCATCACTAGTGTCATGTGGGCTTCCAAGTTTCTTAATGATATGAAATTCTCACTACTTCTTCCGTAAGTTCCCTAAACGCTGGCTACCTGTCCCAAAAGCAACAGATGGGCTGTAACATGAGCTTCGTTTGAGTTTCATGTGCTGGAAATTGCTCTGGAGGTGGTTTGTACATATATGGATTCAAATGTTGCAGATCTCGAGCGAGAGGCTTACCCTGTATTGGATGAACTGGCCACTGATTTGGACATTATTGTGGATGCTATTTTTGGGTTTTCCTTCTATGGTTGCAAGCAAGTGAAATCAATCGGTGCGATGTCAACTCCTTGACTTCTACCTCACCAGCTCTTTTCCAGGCATGGTTCATCTTCCCTTACCTCTCATAATTCTCATGTTTTAGTTCTCTTTTGCAAATTAATAGAATCTTAAAATATTAGGATTTTAATATAGTTAAATGTTTTCATCAACTCGTTGCAAAACAATGAAATGTCGTGTTGAAACTCACGAAGTCAAATAAACCATTTGCATTAAAATATGACCTTCCACCCTCATTCTGAGGTGATGTAGAAAACTTACTACCCAACTGGTTTGCTACAACATTGCTTTATCACCAAGATGAGATTGACTTCCCAGTAATAATGTTGACCTTCTCCCTATTTTAAATAGTTAATTTTTGCATTTTTCAGAGACTGATTAAGTACCCTTGAACTCTAAAAACAAGATGTTAGGTTTCATTTGTGTACCTTGTTATGTGAGGAGTAACCATGACATCTAGATTTACCCCGAATGAATATATGTGATCTTTTTAATTCTCTTATAGGAGCCCTGTTACACTGGTTTATAGCAATAGAAAACTGTTAAATCTAGAAAGTTGGCTTTCATTTTGAACCGCCATTTGAAACCTGGATAGAGAAATTATTTCCCATCTTCGCAAACCTCTAGTGTTTATACTAGAAAATTGCATGGAACATTCAGCTTAGGGAAAAACACTCTTCTGGATAGTTTGGAAAATCCATTTTGTAGGCCTTCGGCCACAGTTTGACAAGGTCAAACTAGACCAATTTCGACTTGTCACTCCAGAAAACTTGTCGTCGTTTGAAAATGGTTTTCTAGTTCTCAGTCCCGTCGACTCTGATGAATTCTCCTCATATAGGGGAACTTGTAGGAAGTGTCTCATTGCATGCTCATCCATTAAACATCAGTTATGGATGTGGTTTTCTGGGCCCTCGAGCTAAATTTTGTTCATTTGCAACTGGGTCAACTACGACCAGTGGCCCCAGAGAACTAGCCGCCAAACGCAAACCGTTCACTCTTTCCCATTTCCGTCAGTTGCTATGAACTCTTGGTATATCTGGGGACACGTAGAAAGTTGATCATGGTGTGCATTCTCATCAGAAGATAACTTTTGGAAGTGGTTTCTTAGCCTCTCGAGCCCATTTTGTATGTTTTTGTAGCTAGTAAGAAAATGTAAAAATAGAAAGTTGCAGACCCTTGTAGGGTTGCCAAACCACCCTGGAAACTTTAGACACATGAAAATAACTTTTTAAAACTCTATAGTGTAACTTGTGTGAATTAGAACTTTTGAAAAAATGGTGTCTTCTCTCTCTTCCATTCTCTTTCTCTCTCCTGGGTTACAAAGTGAAGTGAAATAAAATGCATTGAATACATGTCTCTAAACTCTTTCTCTCACTTGAAAATTTTAATTACTATTATATGTAAATGGGAAAAATGAAAAAAAGATAATTATGTTTGATTAGGGTGGATGCCATGCCAGTAATTTATCGATGATATCTTGCTCACGTGGTTTTTGCAGGATGAAAAGATTGATGACGTAACGACATTGTGTAATGCATTAATTTTCATTGTAATCTATATAGTTCATTTTTAAATGAATAAATGTATTATATAGTATCATGTTACAGAAGGTTATATCGATAATTTGTTGATATGCGTGAAATGCTAGTTTCAAGGACATCTAGGAAATGTGCATTTAATCATAGGTCAATTAGATAATAGTACACCTGGTAAAAAGGTTTGATAATTATATAAGGTAAATGAATTTGAAGTAATATCTTGTAGTGCATATTTAGTGTTCAATAAATGATTAATGTGTCATTTTGTGCATTCATACTTGTAAATGAAATAAAGAGAATTTAATTGAAAATACTCTGCCCTTATTCAATATCCGAGCATAACTTGTTTTCGTGTGTATTACTTTTACCCTAAAAGACATTGAAAACCATAGGATGAACTTAATCTTTGCTCTCGATGGAACATCCTAATTTAGGCAAATCAAAGCTTAAGAATGGACTTATCGTCTTAGTCAGTAGGTTTAGTGACATTTTCTAATCTTGTCTGATAGGAGTGACACAGAAAAACTTTTCTTGGAGTGTGTAGAGCTAACCCCTCCTTCATAGCCTAGCAGACTACCTTGTCTTTCAAAGTTAGATTTAAAATTAAAATTCTTCACCGAATGAAATCCCTGTTGGATCCAAACGACATAAATGGAGATCAGGATATAGTTGTCCTTTGCCTTGCACCCTTGTTAACGAACTCCTTAGCTCCACTCAGCTAGATGTGTTACCTTGGTTTCTCTCGACTAGTACACCTTGGTCCTTTCTAAAGGTGGTTTAGCATTTTTGTCCTCTCGCTTAAAACTCATTTATAGTTGAGGGGTAGACCCTTAGGTGAAGCTGGGTTTAATCAAAACCTCAGTTGATTTGGATGTTAACTTGGGTTCGTGTGAAGCTTTAAGTCTTCTAATCCTTTATGCCTTCAAGAGGTTAGTCAAACACTTCGTAACTCCTTTTCAAGACAATGCTAATAATAAGGCTAGAATGTGACATAGAAAATAAAGCATATAAGAGAAAAGATGAGAATCGAGGTTAGGGATACTGCCACTCTTGGAGACCTTATAACTCAATTAAATATCTTTATGTGTTTCAAAGAATATGTATTGTATTGTTGTGATCAAACTACAAGAAAAAAAGATATATAAATATAAAAAGGAAGTCATTAAGTCATTGAATTGGAATAACTATGGTAGGGAAATGATTATTCCGGGATCAAGAAATGTTTTTGGTAAAAAAAAGCTACCTTGTATCTAAATCTCCGTTAAATCCTTTTATTGCGTTCTGGATATCAAGTCACTTTCGCTTGAGTTGTAAGGGTAAAACTGTTGACATCGAATAAATGTTGGAGGAGAATATTCTTAACATAATAATAAGATAATTAAGTACTTTGTATGCAATTTGATTTATGCCAAATAAGTATGCAAGTTATGGAAATTTTGTAAAGAATAAGAAGCTAACTTAAAATGGTCGAAATGTAAATTATATGTGGATTGAACTTAAGGTTTCTATAGATGGAGAAAGAAGGAAGCTAACCTTGCATAATAATGTTCTTGGAATGTTAATCGTAACTAAAATACATTTAAGTAATGATGTCTTGTGGGATTCGCCGTCTTGAAGTCATGTTTCTTGTGTTTGGGTCATTTCTAAGTAACCGTTCATTGGGAAAATGTGGCATCGGCATGCCTATGTCATTTTCATGTTTCTATGTGAGTCGATGACTTATGTGGTTGTCATATGTGAGTCAAGTTTCTATACTTGGAGCCCTTCATTGTGTTGTGAGTAGTGAGCAATGTAAGTAAAAAAAAATTATCCTGGTATTTTTACTGTTGTATTTGGGTGTGTAAAATCTGGGCACTACAAGATGATAGAATTTTTCACGCTAGTTCAGATCTTATGGATTGGGTATCTTCTTATCAAAAGAAGATCGAGCTGGAGAATATCATGGATGGTCCTAGAATGACCCTTGAGTCATTGATGGATATGGGTATGTCTCGAATATTTTAGGGTCTATCATAATTGTTTAGATATCACAGGCTCAAATGAGTTCATGTTGAGGAAGAACAAGCTATTGAAAAATATCCCTCCACTTAGAGGAGATTTTAAAGTGGGAGTAAAGGATAAATGAGTATTTTTTCTCTTCTTGTGTCCTTACTTCCAAATGTGTATACAACTTTATTCATCATGGGTTGGGGCCCCTATAGAACCCCAATTTTTATTTATGTCTGAAACTACTTCTTTATCTTCCATTATATGAGTCTGCATGGTGTTTTAAAATTCAAAGTTTGCATGTTCATATCACCCTGCATTGGCCCATCTTTTGTTTGCATTTCCGAGGCTTTGATTATAACTCTACAATTCCTCTAGTCTCATCAATGGTGCCCATGATTTTTTAACCTTTGCCTTTCTCTCTTCATTTCGAGTCTCAACTAAAATTTTAGCCATGCCTTCAACTACATTCCTCGAGACCTAAAACCGCATTCAATTTTTTTCGAACACTAAGTCCTCTACCTATTTGTTTGGTTCTCTCACTGGTGGTGACTACTTCGCACAACACATGGAGACCTCATGCATCCATGTGTCTTCCCTCCGTATTTATTCTTTTGAATCTTCACCTAGGAAACACATGGAAGCCTCGTGAACCCCCTTATTTACTTTGAATTTTCAGCCTGCTTGGGTTACCTTGCCAAATCATTAGCCATGTGGCAAATCCTCTCTCCTTGAGAGTCTTATATTTTTTTCACCTTTCCAAATATGCACCCAAGGGACATGTGGATTCCTTCCACATCTGAGTCCACACTTAGGAAAAAGTAAACCTCATAAAACCCAAAATAACACTAGAAGGAAAGAGGGGTCAAGTTTCACAGGGATTTTCAGGGGCAACATAGCTATTACATTCATCGACCAAAAAAGAGGATTCACAACGTAAACACAAGATTCACATTTGCATCCAACACCTTCCTATCTTTGATCATAGATTTTTTCACATGAAAAAATGATTCAAAGTGATTTTTTCAAAGGAAAACATTAGATAAGAGGGTGAGAACAAAACGAGCACTAACAAAGACCCCTAAAAAATTATCATAGCATTAGTAGAAGGATGGTTTTTCTTGAATTGATTTTCATCAGGGCCAATAGAAACAAAAGTATCATTGAAGTTGGACTCATCTATCTCTTAAGGAGTAAAGTTAAGATTGCGTAAGGTGTCATCATTAAGCTCCACGACATGAACCTCATCATCATAATCATCGAGTATTGAAATCATCATGTTGAATAGATGTATCAAGGATAATGCTAGTAGTGGAGCTAGATGTAAGAGCATATAGATTCTTGAAATGTGGAAGAGTGGTAACTATGGGAGTAGACAAGGTGGGTGAAATGATATCAGTAGTATGAGTGGGAATGGATGGTACACATACAAAGGTAGAAGAATATGGTGGAGCACTCAATTTTCCAACATCATAAATACCAATATTAGTATATGGAATAGGCTGCATTAGAGGAATAGACATAGGAGTAACATGGGGTTTATACGTAAAAACTTGAGTGGATCTATATCATTTGTAATGGTAAGTTCAAGTAGCCATCATGTAAAATTTTAACTCATTGATGAACTTTATAAGGGACATTGTGCATTGCATGAATCAACATTCACGCCCAAAGAAGATTAAACTTAAATGATGAATAATATTGTAGGAAGAATCTTAGGCCCAACTTGTATAGGTAAAGTGATAGTACCCAAACTTGTTTGAGTAGTAGAGTCATAGCCACGATTGAAAATAATATTTTCAGTAATAGGGATTATTAGTAATGTCAAATTTACCAAGAATGGAGTGAGCACATAGATATATAGAAAATCCATTATAAATGAGTACACGATAGATACAAATGGTGTCAATGGATGCGGTGATAATAAAATCTACAAATGTATTATCAATAGTAGATGGTGGTATGTCCTCATCATTAAATGATATAACATATGGTATATTTTTAGAGACTGAATAATATGTGTGAAGGCCACATGTGAATTATTACTTTTAATACGAGAGAGAGTGAAGGGTAGCCTCTAATGATTGAAAAAAATTAGGTGCATTGCACAATAAATCATAAAGAGATATTTTTTTCATTGTATTCTTACATTTCTCTATGATTTCATAACCTTTAGATGTTGCGGTAGGAGTTGTGGCGGTGATAAGAGGTGGGAAAAAATGGTTTAAGCCATAGGAGGATGATTGCAGTGAGTGGTGACTACATTAATGGTTGGATCAACCATAGGAGTAATGAATTGGAGAGGATGCTAAGTAAAAACTCGCATAAAATTAGTAGTGGCACTAACCATGCTAGAAACCATAGTTGGGGTGAAATAAGTATAAGAATATTTATCCATGAATTAAGAAGAAGATGAAACATTGCAATGGATTCTTAGAAGGTAGGGTTTGACTGAGTGGGTTCACCAAATGATTTAATAAAAATAATATTTTGTTAAACCCTAATTATATCAGTAACATATGATAAAAAATGCTAAAGTGCATATTGGACACAAGAAATAAGATAATAAATATGAATCATGTGCAAGAGAGAGGGTAAAGGACTTAGTTGATTTCATGTTTTTCCTAGAACTAATATGGACTAGAAAGATAATAAACACGAAGTCAATACCTTCATAACTATGCACCGTAAAATATGGAACTATTGGATAACAGGACTAGGGCACTTGCATTAGGTCAACGGTGCCTAGGCACTACAGTCTATTACTTAGAACATGTGACTACACATGTGGTCAGAATTTGATGTTTTTTGTGTTACACAAGTGTTGTTGATAGTCATTATTGGTCATCTATATGTCAAAATATGATCATCAAGTTCATTAGTAACCAACAGGACAAATATTTACCTATAAAACCCACAATACCACATGAAATCCATAAAATAAAGATGCAATATGGGGTGAACTAACTTCAGATGTCACCCGAATGAGTGAACTTATGACTCAGTGTTGCACTACATCTCATAATACATGTATTCCTTGTGAGTGTGTGATAAAATTATGCCCTAGGATTACTTGTGTAATTACACTTGATAGTGAGGTAGTAAGATAACAATTTAGATAGGATGTGTAGATGTCAAAATGAACATCCCCTTCCTATGTTGTGTATGAATAAAATGAAGTCCCTTTCCCCTTGTATGAATTCTATACTGATTCCTTTGATGCTCGTAGATGCCTTTATATGCAACCTTAGGTGATGATAAATGATTAGAACATTTCCCTTATTTTGGTGACAGACTTTGTATTTATTTGATTCCCTTAGTTGAATTTCATAATTGAAAATTGGAAGGATGAACCATAAGAAAATAAGATGCCTAAAATATAAAAGAAGCCCAAAATGAGAGTAAGATGTAAAGAGTTTAGGGGTTCTCGGAGAAGGGACAAGGGCGCCTATGTGCTAACGCCTTGGCTAGGATTTGGTGTTTAAAGACATAAAAATATAAGCAAGTAAAGTATATTGTGGGATGTAGGGTTTTAAATACCATAAATAAGACAAGAAACAAAGTAGAGAGGCCAAATATAGTTGTCAATTACTAGTTTCTCACTTAGGAATAATATGAATACAAGTATACTTTTAGGCCCTATAAATGTACCCAAGTGTGTGATTTTGTTTCTACATATCTAAAGGGAGTCAATGAGCCTCTTTTATTTCCCATACAATCAGCCATACTTGGCATCGATATCTCCTTTGCTTACTCCATTTATTCCTGACACATCTCCTCTTAAGGTTTACACTACTTCATGTACTCACTATCACAAAAAGTAATTTGTATCTATTCTCAATGCTACAACTTAATTTGGTAAATATGATCCCCTAACACTAATAATGATACTCTTGACACATTGCCACATCCACCACCATGGAATGGTATTTCTCATCATCAAATATATCTCCATAACTCACACTTTTGGGGAGTATCAAACTCCCCTATCATAGTCTCGTGTTCTAATATGTATTTATTTATCCTTACTATTTATATACACATTTATTGCTTTGTAATTGATGACAATATTTATAGTGACACTTTCTCTTATATACACTATGATAATATCATGCTACATCTATCAATTCTCCTATGCTACTCCATACACATTTTTATACTCATGCTTACTTATGGATCCTTCTACTCATGATACACAAACTACTCTCTATATATGGTATAAAAATAGTTGTGCACTCTACATACTCTAGATATTCTTGCTCACAATGATCACATATATTTTCTAGCAGATCTCGATATACACACTTGGGGGCATCACACTTTCTCCCCCCTCCATCATTATTTCATGTCTTTATTTCCTACTCTTAGATCCTTTACTACACTTCATGCTCCATGCTTAACGATAAATGCTTCCTAGAGTAGAATCTTAAACATATGAAACAAATACATTCATTACCCGATAACATACTCTTGTTTTATTGTTCATGGCTGATTGTAGAGGCTGAAATTCCTCCATGAACCCCATTTATCAAGCTTGCCTATTCACACTCCATGCTTCATGTCTATCTTCTCGAGAATTACCACATCTCTAGAACTCATACTTTACCTTCATTATCTCGATGACACACTCTAGTGTTGCATTTCACACTTGAATATTGAGGTTCTAATCCTTAAATGATCCTCACATCATCTAATTTTACTACACTTTATGCTTATCTCTTCACAATACATCTTTCATAACATCTACTCTCATGAAACATGCTCATTACCAGATGACGCACTCTAGTGTTGTGGTTCGCACTTAATTGTTAAGGTTCTAATTTAGAAATAAACATCACATCATCTAAACTTCATGCTTGGTGCTTCAAGATACATATTTTATAGCAAATACTCTCAATTTCATGTAATACATTCATTACCCGATGAAGCACTTTTGTTTTATGGTTCTTTATTGATTGTTGAGTGAAAATTCTGAATGAATCTCATCTCGCACACATCCACTAGAGGAAATGTTGTTCTCACCATTTACGCATCTTGCATATCACACTACACCATAACACTCACATATAATTTGCATATCTAGGTTACATTTACTCTTCTTAGCTTATACTACTTACATTTTGCACTTTACATACTATTCTATTTGGATTCCTAGTATGTGATTATCTTTTTCTTTAAACACATACACATTCACTTGGTATCCGGAAGTGAATCCAGATCTCTTATAGATTCTTACACAATGCATGATGCTTGACACGATCTTTACCGATCCTGCTGAGGCTCCCGGGGATTCTACCTTTACTACTCTCATACTCAACACATATTGTTTTATTGTTATATTATTCATTACTTCTTGCTACTACCACTTACTATTCATTTATCTACATATGCTATGACATACTATTTAAATTTCTAACGTACTAATGGGTACTTCATGTCTATCATTTTCTTTGGAAGATCTATATAACCATGGTTATCTATAACTGCTTGCTTTACTCTTGATTGCTATTGTTTGAGGGTTATGTCTTATTCCTTTTCTAATAATTATTTTCTTATGGCAACTTCAGTTATGATTTTCTTGTCACCTTGTAATGTCCCATGTATGCAACCCACTTTCTGTTGTCCATTTTGTCTTCATACTTTCTTTTTACATTGTCTTTTATTATATGCTAGTTTTTACACTAACACTTGTTACTAGCCTATCTTGTTTGTATGTGCCTTTGTTTCTACCATGCACATCCCCTACTACCTCCAGTGTATCAACACTAAGATATGTAAATCAAATTCATGACATCTACTTTGGGATGCATTCTCCTAAATTCATCACATGCAACCCAAATGAGGGGGCATCTATTTGGTAAAATAATTACCCCCGCAACATCATAGAGCTCCGAACAGATCAACGTAGTATAGAATTATAATGTGCACATAATCACATAATGTTCTAGAATCTGGTTTGGACCAAAAATAGAGTGCGGACACTAGCACCCAATACTAGACAAACAGTGGGCACTTATGTCCTCAAGGCACTGTGTCTTGGGGGTAAAAAAGTTAATTTCTTAGTTCTAAATAGTTTCAAGCATGTCACAACATAGTTCTACAATTATAGTCGTTGACTCTAATTTCAAAAGTTAGTTTACATGTAGTTTATATTCAGCTACAAATATTTACACATAGTTACATAAGTGAGGTTCCATCTTTAGTGGCACTTATTTGGAAATCATCATGGAAGGAGAGTAAAATAGACCTCTCTCCCCAACACTCTTCTATTAGTGTGAGATCACTCAAAAACTCACATTTGGTATGAGCTCGCCTAAAAAAATTTCCTTGGCATGAGATCACCCAAAAATCTCACCATTCGAAAAAAATTCAGCAACATCTCTAAGTAAATAATGGAAAATTTATATCTTTTACCTTCTTATACATCAGGTGCACACTTTTACAAAGTTACTTCGTAGTTCCCACTCCTCTTAACATTAATATTGCATTGATTTTTCTTATTTTGGATTGGAGCCATAGACATTATTATCATATTGATCTTTATACATTGATAGATGGACATTGTTATATTTGATTAGTTTATTTAATAAACAATATGGATGTTTTAGATTTATGACATGACGTGATTTACAGGATGGACTATATGCATGGATCATCATATTAGTATTTGATGATATTTAGCTACTATTGTATTGACATATTTCATTTGTTATATACACGTTGCTAGATGATTTAGTTTGTTTTGTGATCTTATTTCTAATTGATAAATTGATAAAATCAAAATATTTAGAATTGTGAACAATTAGTGAATGACTTAATTTTAGTGATGGTTTAGTTATGATATTGATGATGTGAATTGATAGGTATATGTCTACATTTTATTATCTTGATGTCATTAATATGGCCACGAGGCTAGAAAGGTATTGTTATGATTTTTGCAAGCATTTGCAACACAACAAACAAAAGGGGATAGGAGACTGATAGTGAAGGAATTTGGGGTATTGGCAACAGGTCACCTTGACAACTAGTGTAAAAGTATGATGTTATTGTTATTAGTTTATTAGGAGTTCCCACCTGGGGGTGGCCTCAAATGTGACCTTGGGTAAATTGTGCTTTTCCTTTTGGTTTTATTTATTTGTGAGTAATTGTATTTTTGTTAGTATTATGAATCACTTTTATTATTGTTATGAATTACTCCATTTAAGTTAATTAGACTTGATTAATTAGTGTAATTTAGGATGTGAAAAAAGGGGGTAATTTATATGAGTAGGTAGTTCTTGGTTTATGTTGGATTTGAAAAAAATTAATTACTTTTCAATGTTGTGCACTCAACCTTGCATGAAATTTCGTATTTTTACTTTCAAGAATATTTTGGAGGCTTGTGGGACAAGTTAATATTATCCCACACCTCTTAAATTCACCCACCCAATATGCCTTTGATGTGAGGGGCTTATTTTAGGCCTTTTTGTGTATTTTAATGGAGAAAAAGAGAAATTAATTGAACTTTTCTTATAAGAGTCTTTCATTGTGTCCTTTTGGGGTGTGGGTTTAGGTTTGAGTGTGTAAGAGGTTTGCCATTACCTCAACAACCAATTTATTGTGCTTTAGATATTGGGTTTTACCTTATGATGTGGAATGGAGGAAAAATGATGTAGCATCCTACATGGATCCACATCACCTCTATCTTCTCTATTTTCTATTTATTATAATTTGTTTGAGTATTTGAGGGTTACTTGCTTTATTTTGGGGACCTTTTCTTTTTGGAGGAGCTTTCTTTGAGAGTTTTGTTTGGAGCTTGGAGTTGGATTGTGCTTTCTTGGACTTGGAAAAAGGATTGGAACTTGCTTGTGGATTGGAAACTCTTACAATGGAAAGGTAGGGTCTTCACCCATGTTTTCTTTTGCTAATTTTTTGTGCATATGTTTTTGAATGAATGGTTATTGCATGTGTGATTTTGGGAAGTAGAATGTCCCTTAGGTTGTGTAGGAGAAAATGTAAATGGGATATTTTGGAAAGAAGCATAAGATTTTTATTGGGCATTCTAGGAGGGAGTTGGGTTGGGTTGTTCCACTTGTGATAAGTAAAATGTGTTTATCTTGCTGTTTTATTGTGGGAGGCATAAGAGTTATTTTTCTTGAGGGAGGCATAAGAGTTGTTTTTCTTGGAGGGAGGCATAAGAGTTTTGTGGGTTGTGATTGAGTTCTTGGAGGTTTTAAGGTGGGCACCCAAACCCTTGGGAGGCATAAGTAGATCCCCATGTTTGTTTCTCTTTCTTGGCTTAGTATGGACCCCTTGTGCTTGAGAATTTACATATTTTGTTGTTATATTGGTTTTGTTTTTATTGTGTTGGATGTTTGGTTTGAATGTTATTGTAAAAGCCTTGTTAAGTTATCAATGGTTTCGATACTCCATATTACATTGTTTTTGGGGTTTTCGGGGCCAATGACGAAGAATGATTCTCTTCCTCATTGGATTATTGATTGGGTGGAGAGTGTTGTATACTCCCATATTTTGGTTGTTGTGTTTAGACTTTAGGTAGATGGTGGATCTCAAGTGAATAGTTTTTCTTTGTAGCACCTTGAAGAAATGGAGAAGAGATCCCTCTTTGTAAAATAAATTTTACCATGTTGTCTCCTTTAAATGGAGGGCTTGTAACTTACATTATTTTTTTAAGATTGTCAACCTCTTGTAAATGTGTTGAGAAATGGTTGAGTTGTATTAAGTTTTCAAATTTATGTATATGAAAAAAAAATAACAAAGGAAAATTGCATTTGCTACTTTGAAAATCCCTTCAACTTGTAAACTCTACTAAGATTGTTTTGAATGAAAAATTTGCATTTTAAATGTATTAGTTCTTGTAAAAGAAAACCACCAAATCTTGCATTGTTAAATGAAGTATGGGATTGAAATGAAAATAAAGTTCTTCCAACCTAAATTTATTTTATTGTCTCCAAAGTGTGAGATGTTTCATTTTAAAAAGATTGATGATCATGTTGAAATTATAATTGTTGCTTAAAATGGATTGTCATTTAGTTATTGTGAATGAAATTAATTTGGTGTTTGTTTTATTGAAAAGAAAACATAGTGAAAATAGTGAAATTTTGGTTACATTTCTTATTAGGTTGAAGGAAAGAATAGAGAATGAGTTATGAAATTTGAGTATGAAACTAGAAATGTTATCAATATAGCAACCCATGAATGGAAGACACCTTAGTTAAATTTATTATTGCTTTAAAAACCAACTTAAGTAGAAGAACTGTTAAAAAAATCATGTTTTGAATAATCTATTTTCGAGAGAACAAAATCGTCGCCACAGTGTATAGCGGCGGTTTCGTAACCGTGGCCCAAAGAAAGAGCAAGTCGATGAACTAACCCCGTGAAGGGAAGTGGTCACAAGAATAATGGCCTCTGTAGGGCAGCAGCTTTGTCACTTTCAATGGAAAATAAAATTCCTTTGCTAAAAACCCGAGTTAAAATTAAAGGAAATCTAAGCCTAAAAGAATTAAAAGGTAACTTCTAGAAACTAGAAATGAGTTAAAGTGTTTAAGCTCTCTAATCTTGTTTTTGGCACCCAAATGTGTAAAATTCCTAAATTAAAGGAATTGGGTTTCTCCCCAATTTTTGAACTCAAAAAAAGAAAAAAAATTCATTAAAATACAAAAAGATCCATTGTAGGATCTCTACATTAAACAAATGGGAAATATTACAATAGTGAAATCTTTACAACTAAAGCCATGAAAAATTTTTCATGGTTTCTCTTCTGTTCTCATGGCTCTTCCTCTTTCTCCTCTCCCAAAACCTGCAAAACAAAAAATGAGAAAATAATTCAAAGGAATGAATAATAACACTCCATATAGATGATTAGGGTTAGTGCGAAATCTCTAAGATCCAAGGGCCTACACTAAATCCATCTAAGGGTTATGGTTCAACCCTACAAAAGTTAGGTGAGAATTAGGTGGGAATATGTCTTATATTAAAAGCATGTGTAGCTTAGGAATGGGGAAACTGAAAGGAACGATAATAAGATTGTTCCAAGCCGCGATCTCAGATGATAATAGCACACCACATTAGATTTGTAAAATAGAAGAGCTAAAATACCATATATGGAAATTCATCATAATCCATAATGCTCAATACATTACAATATAATGACTTGAATTATTCAATAAGAAAGATGTACATATAAGAGGAGGGAAGTGTAACTACTACCTAAATCAGTGGTGAAGAACTCCCACTAACTGATACTAGTAGTTAAGTTAACTCCAAAAGACTAGAATGCTAACTCCTCGTAATCGAGAAGCTAACTTGCCACAACTAGTAAGCTAACTCCACACAACTAGTACACCTAAGCAAGATAATCCAACAAGTGTAGGGCTAACACAAGTGTAAGAATTATCCTAATAAATAAATAAAAGGATAAATAATAACCTACACTAACACCCTCTTGTAAGCATAACTTAGGTGGGTGGAAAAGAAGGTGGGTCCCAAAAACAAGGCTTGATGAGGTACCCACGTACAATAACTAAGAAAATTAGACACCGCAAGGTACCCAAAACTAGTAATAACAAAGTAGAGAGGGAAAAATCCTGCTGCAAGATATCCTCAGAAGCTTGGCTCCAAAAAATCATATAATGCTGAAGAAGTGTAGTGCGCACTGTGGTTCAACTCCACTACTCAATCATATAACTCAAAAACAATTGACACTGAGCTTCACTAGAATAGCTCCATGCAAGGAGACTATCAATGGAGTGATGTCAAAAGTGAAAAACAAACACCAAACATAATTTGATCAATGATACAAATAGGTGTGCCACGATCCAAGAACAACCAAGGCAACAAGGTGGACATGAGATCCAAATAAATAGGAGTGCCACGATCCAAGAAAAGCCAAGGTAACAAGGAAAGGACATGAAACCTGAAGAAGTAGTATCAACACCACACCCTCCCATACTATAGAATGGGTAGAGTGACACCACAGATCTATATGAGTTGTCAAAATCAACTACTCAAACACTGAAAAACTAACACTGGGCTCCACCAGAATAGCTCCCCCACAAGAGAGACTATCAACATGCCAAAAAAGTGTCAAAAATACAAATCCAAAATATCTCAACAAACAAGAGAGATATAAATGTATACACCCATATATACAGGAATTCAATACCCAAAATTTTAGGACGTTGGGCTCAACCAAAATTGCATCCACCAGTGATCACAACACCCTCCCGAATTTGGCACTTTATAATTGAGTGCATGTAAATATTACAATGAGTAACAGTACCTTTTATATTTGAAATATGTGTATAAAAATGTCACAAATGCGTAGATCTCGAAAAAATAGACAATTTCAAAAAAAGATCACCTTAATCCGAGTTATAGATCAAAAGTTATGAGCTCTAGAAGGTTTTGCTATTAAAATAATATTTTAATGTTGATATTTTTTTAAAAGGTACACGTGACACCCAAATGTCAAAAGCGTAAAAGAGTGCATCTACATGATACATGCTTGCAACCAAAGGATAAAAGCTTGTGCCCAAAACCTAAAATGCCCAGAGGGTAAATCATTGCGTCGAGAGGATACACGCCATTGTCTAATGGATAAAAGAATGCACCCAAAGGGTACTGATCTGCATCCAGTGGATAAAAGACTGCATCCAAAACTAAAATATCCAGAGGGTAAAAGAATGCATCCGGAAGGTACATGCTTATATCCAATGGATAAAAGAATGCACCTAGAGGGTACAAATTTGCATCCAATGGATAAAAGACTGCATCCAAAACCAAAATATCCAGAGGGTAAAAGAATGCATCCAGAAGGTACACGCTTATATCCAATGGATAAAAGAATGCACCCAGAGGGTACAGATCTGCATCCAGTGGATAAAAGACTACATCCAAAACCAAAATATCCAAAGGGTAAAAGAATGCATCCAAAAGGTACACGCTTATATCCAATGGATAAAAAAATGGACCCAGAGAGTACAGATGAATCTACATCCGGTGGATAAAAGACTTCATCCAAAACCAAAATATCCAGAGGGGAAAAGAATGCATCCAGAAGGTACACACTTATATCCAAAGGATAAAAGAATGCACCCATAGGGTATAGATCTACATCCAAATTTGACTGTCTAAAAACATGGTTGAGTTTACAGTCGATTCTAGGGTTTTGGCACCTTCCAAATCCAATGCCACACTTCGTTTTACATAAAAATGCATGCTACAGAAAATTACTAACAAATTCCAAATACATGAAAATAATAAACCCTTATTTGCAAAGAAAAACTTACAGATGGATGTCTACATCATCTATCACTCTGATACCATGAAAAGAACAATAATAAGATTCTTCCAAGCCACGATCTAGATGATAATAGCACACCACATTAGATTTGCAAAATAGAAGAGCTAAAATACCATATATGGAAATCCATCATAATCCATACTGCTAAATACATTACAATAGAATGACTTGAATTAATCAATAAGAAAGATCTACATATAGGAGGAGGGAAGTGCAACTACTACCTAAATCAGTGGTGAAGAACTCCAACTAACTGATATTGGTAGTTAAGTTAACTCCAAAAGACTAGTAAGCTAACTCCTCATAACTGAGAAGCTATCTCGACACAACTAGTAAGCTAACTCCACACAACTAGTACACCTAAGCAAGCTAACGCAACAAGTGTAGGGCTAACACAAGTGTAAGAATTATCCTTATAAATAAATAAAAGGATAAATAATAACCTACACTAATAGACATTAAAGGAGTGTTAGAAGGTAAACTTAAATTGTAATCTTAAATATTTGGTTGGTAATTTTAAAAATAAAAATCCCTTAACTCTTGTATTTAGTTAAATCAATTTACTCTATGGTAATTAGACAATATTTAATTTAGGGATTAAATTTAATTGTATTTAACTTAATGGGAGGGTAAGTTTAGACTTAGCCCTAGAATGATAAATTAATAAATGACATTAGAACTATGTTGCTAAATTTAATAAATATTGTAACAGGGGGATTTTAAGCCCAATATGGGGAAATAAATAATATTAATTAAACATTAATTAAAATGAATAAAGCATTAACCGAGAAATAATCTAAACCCAGTTGAAGGTTATGCCATCACAATTGATTTTAAAAATAAATTATTCCGTAAACCTTCAAATCTAACTACTTGGGTTGTCTTGGGTTTTGTGTGGGAAATTTTTGGGCATTACATACTTATACACATGTTACTTTTTTTTCATATACAAGACTTTTACTACTTTCTTACTCTTCTTTTGCAGTCTCTCCTTATACATAGCAAGATGTACCTCACATCGCAGAAGCATAAGATCTAACCTACATGTTCCACCCCTAGGGTCTACCTCCCCTTCTTATTTTTCATGATTCACTTTACGATCATTTCACTCTTCACTTGTCCCTTCTTGGTTATCCCGACCCTCTTTATCTTCCTCTTACTCTTTCGGGTCTCTTTTACTTTTGTTCATCTTTTACAACTTTGGGTAGGAATTTTAGTTATGAGTTATGAAATTCAAACAAGGGAATCATATATATATATATATATACACACACACACACACACACACACACATACATACATACATACATATTTATATCTCTCAAATAAGGGGATAAGCACTAACATTATCTACTATCACCTAAGCTTGCATCAAAAGGAACAATATCATTACAAAGCATCCGTCTAGCACATCCATTTAAGGGACAAAGGGTGCATCACTATGTGTACACAACATAGGAGGGGAAATCTATTATATTTCATCTCACACATTTGCATACTTGGATTATTCTAGATATAGCCCACTATCATAGTGAAAAATACACAAGGTCAAGTTTGGGCATCATTACACACACATTCACATAGAACTACATGGATTCTAAAATGTAGGGCAGTGCTCGATACTAAGTTCACTCATTGAATGACCATCGGGGTCAATTCAACTCCACATTTGCATCCTTATTTTTAGATTTTATGTGGTTTTTGGGAATGTGAAACTAGGTATCTCTATTTACAAGTTACAGGTACAATCAAAGATAGTATATCAAAACCAAAGTGACAAAAGGAAGCTAACAATGAAGCTATTTCTACATAGATAAGGATAGAATTTGAGCACCTGAATGGACACTCACGCCAAGATTAGTCACTAATGGTCGAGAACTCCTATCCTTCCTGGAAACTTATTTCTTGCACATTCTATAGTCCCATAACTCTCATTGAGCCTTGACGACACTACTTACGATCTATTTTGATGGTTCTCCCTCCCAAATCACCTTTAGATTGTGTGAAGTCATCAAATTCACCCCTCTCTCTCTGTATTTCTTATTATTTCATATTATTTATTTTTATTACTTTAATAATATTTTACATTTATCATTTATAAATCATTAGTTACATAAGTTACTCTGAAAATTATATTTGATTCCATTTATATTAAATCCTAATCTCTCACAACTAGCTCAAATTAGCTTTCTTAACATGTTTGTATACTTGTTTCTTTGTAATAATTTAGTTGGGTCAGAAAACATACACTAAAACTATTCCCACATGTTAATAACAAGATACAAATATCTCCCAAAGGACCATATATCTCACCAAGATCACCTATAACCATATAGGATTTCATTGGGACATAAGAAGTCCTAAAACCCCAAAACAAGCAACTCACCATAGTAGGGATGTTCAAGAATAAAAAAGGCATGTATCACACTTAAACATGTTTTCTAATTTCTCAAAAATATCAAGCAATAATGAAAATAACTTATAGCAATCATCACACTACGAAACCCTCATCAATCCATGCTCAACCAAACACCCTCAAAATTAGCCTTCAAAGATCAGGTCATAAATTACTCAATTCTATAAAAAAACTAAAGTATGATATATCAATTGAAATTTATTGATGTCAACATCATGAAAAAATTCAAACTAGGTCATAAATCTACCTTTAGCACCTCCACATCTACTTTGTTCCAAGACAACTCAAAACTTCCAAAACCTGTCTAAAACTAGTCCTCATAAATAGTGTAAAATTTTCACCATAGAGCCTCAACCATGATCTAAATTCATCATGGAAATGAATTAAAAATGACATTCTTCAATAAATGGTAAATTATTCAATGGTTTCAATGGATAACTTTTCCACAAACTGAAACTTTCATGAAACTTGCCTTTTTGAGTGGTGCCCACATATTTTCACAACCTCTAAAATACATGGTTGCAAATATGGATGAGTGTTATACAATATAAAATCATAAATGTTTCTAAAATAATAAATTTTGGACCAATATAAGCATTTTCTTCCAAGTCATTGCTTATCTAGGGTCTCAAGAGTGTTAAAAAGTAATTTACCTTCTTAATGATTGTTCGTAAAATGTGATGATCAAACACCCTCATTCTTCTTCAAAAATATTCATAAATGACCTACTCAACTACCACGAACATCTTGGGTCCCCATGCAAAGCACAAACTCCCCAATGAGTATTTGAAAGTCAACTTTTACCTCAAAATCTTGCCTTGAAATCCCATTTTAGTAAAAGTGCAATATGTTGCAAAATATTCAACACCTAGACCTAAAAATTGACACACAACATTACAAAAACCTCCTTCAGCTATGCTATTTCTCATTTTTACCTTCACACATCTTATACTTTCAAGACACCAAGACTTACTCATGTTTTCTATCATTTTCCTCATTGTTCTTTCTTCAAAGGATCTTAATCATGCATTATACACTTGAATAGTGACAATATATGCATCCTACACATGTTATGAAACTTCAACACTCTTCTTACATGTTAAAAAAATATTCCCTAGATCTTATTCCATATTACCATCTCATCCTTCTTGTACTAGATCAAGAACAAGACCTAGAATGGATTGTTTCACCACAGGACTTACTCAACATTAACTATTTACCATCATGCAGACCTACTAACACCCTTGACACATATCTTTGATCATGATAGACACTCTACCAACCTTCATACCACCTTTGGAGCTCATACACTAGACCATAAAGGCTCAACCATGCACTAAACCATGCAAATGCACCAAGACATCATGCCAAGACACCAATGCAACACTTCATGACACTTACGTCATAAATGAAATAAACATGTACTCACATAGGTACACTAACACACCTTGACATAAATATTACTTGACATCAATGACAACAATAATGTGGCATTGTCCAACACAAACCACCATTACATCCAATTGTATTGGATAGGAGGATCCTGACTTGTGTATGTTTCGTGGTCTCAGTACCAAGTTCCACACCCACTTGATAGGGTAGAGTTTGGTTCAATATTACTTAAATGTTGTTTTGAGGAAGAATTGAGACTTATGATAAAATGGGTGCATGCATTTCTAGGTGATGTCAAATCTTATGGGGAAGTGGTCAGATAGGAAAAAATCTCAAGTCACTTCTACATCTAGGAAATAAATATTATTAAAATCAAAAAAATCTTGAGTGGACAAAATATCTTTGTCAATTAGTTTAAGATCTAGGTCTTATTTACATTGAATATTGTACGAGGTCAACCAAACCATAGAGCTAGGTGGCGTAAGCCGTTAAGGTCAGAAAATATAAATTTATTTTGCATATAGAACCAAACCTCTCTTTATCTTGTTGTGTCCATCACATGATTAGGTTCCAACATATATCCATGGGTAACTCAACCATATTAAAGTCACCACATATGACCCAATATGCATTAGGGATCTCATTAGTGAACCACCACCATAAGCCTAATCTTTTCACCACATCATTGAAGCTGAAATGTTGATGACCCCAAAAGGGTGGCTTTCAATAGTAAAGAGGGCCCAAATGGTCATGTTGATAAGATCTATACCATATTCAAAAATAAGTGTCACCTTTATGGGGAAATTAAATAAATTAATCCACCATGCCCCACATCATGATTGTTATTAATTACAAGGCTATCATGCCAAATGGCTTTATAGATGAGGGATAGTTGAAAATCAGCCACCTTTACTTCATGAAAGAAAAAAATATCCAATGTCACAAAATTTGGTTGAAAATATATAGTGACATACTCACAATTTGATTTTTATGACCCCTCACATTGCATCAAATATAATTCATAAGATATGTGAGTCAAGGACTGTTGAGGGTGAATCACAAAGCACCCCTAAATGTCTGCAACTCAATGGGTTGAGACTCTCAGTGTGATTGCATAACATGGAGCTTTTCCCAAGTGTGGGACCTTGCGAAATCGGAAAAGCTCTCCGGAAAAGGATCTGGGGTATGTTGAGATATCAGAGTATGTTTCTTAATAGTTTCCTCTTTGGGTCCACTGTTGGGCATTTCTTTGGCTCTGAGTAGCTTTGTTTTTTTATCATGCACTCTATCTTTTTCCACCCTTCCTTTTACTATCATATGGAGGTTTAGAAACCACTTTTGAGGTAGTGCGGTTATGTAAAACATATAATGGGTAGCCTTTGGTCTTGTCATCGATAGCCTGAAAAAAAAAAGTATTAGGTATGTTGATATATAGAACTCGTTGTGAGTAGTGAGTATCGCTCATTTAAATTTCCATAAACTCTTTCAAGTCCTATGAGAGGTTAACCTTGACATACATCCATTTATAGGGTTCAAGAAAAAGTAAAACAAGGAGGTCGCATGCACATGACTCACCTAATGGAAGAGGAGATCTGGTGTAATAAGTGCATGTAAGAGAGTGACATGTCATGAAATTTGACCCAAATGAGAAATTTGAGGGCTTTTAATTCGAGAGATGAAAAGGTCCTATGTCCGGGGGAAAGAACTTACAAATAGTTTCGAACATACCAAGTCATTTGAACAGTTCAAAATGGTTGGGGCATAAGAAAGGGTAAGAGAAGAAAACGAGAAAAAAACAATTTTGGTAATGTTTTTAATGCTTCTAATCCTAATTCCATGTGTAATCTAGGCAATGTAAACCAAGATTTGAGCATGATTTTATAAGTGTTTCGGCCCACAAAATAGTTGATAAGACAAAATTGTTCAAACCATTGACATGTAGCATTGAACTAAAAAATATGAAGCACAAAATCAAGGGGAAAATATTACATCATGGAACAATTTGGGGACAAAATTTGTGGGCATTTTTCTCATCGTGCGGTGTTCAAAGCTCCACCACTCAAGCCTTGACATCAATATTTAGTCCTGGAGTATATAGGAATTATATAGGTGAGCCTATAGGGGGAAAACATTAAAACCTAACACAAAGTAAACCATCCTACATAGCCCAAGATTATCGGGAATGACATATAAGAAAAATAAATACATTAGTAGAGCTCTCGGAAAAAAATCGTGAGTAATATCATTCCGTAATTGTGATTTAAATAAGAATTCTTACAGTCATTATTCTTTCCTCCATGAAAACTCTCTCATTAGTTTCTACTAATGATAATTATTAATTCAAAAAAAAGTATTAAGATTTGTGTATGTATATCTCACCTTCTTTGTCCTCTATATGTATTCTAATTTGAATTATTATGATTGTGTATATTAATAGTAATAGAATAATTTATTCATCATTAATGACATTATTATTAGACAACAAGATGGTATATAAAACATAATATTAAATCTTTAGCATTTGGTTATTCTCTTACAACACTAGTGTAGATACACTATATTCTCTTGTTTAGTGTTATCATATTTATTAGAACCTAGCCTAGTGAAACACATTCCTGTGTTAGGTTTAGGATTTGGAACCCGCCATTTGAGAAGAGTGTGCATAATCATCTTTTAAATACCTAACTTATACCACTTGGCTGAAAACAAACCTTAAATTTATTATTTTCTTGATGCATAGTTAGTATTCAAATAATAGGCAATTTAATCGTAAAAATTTATGAATAAATCTTATACATATAATTGGAAAATTGAACTAAGTGCATACATGATCTTGATTGGAATAGATGCCTATCACCATAGAGGACATATTAGACTAGGAATAACACCTTTGGTGCTTATTAAGCAGGTGATAGGCCTATTAATTCGATTATTTTAAAAGAAATTAATTTAAAATATATTTTAATTATTTCTATTTTAAATTTTATTATTATGAACAAAAATTATAAATATAAGACACAAAAAGTTGATAAAATTTGTATAGTAAATTTATTTTAATTTTTTTGTAAAATAATAATAATAATAATAATAATAAATATATAACACAAAAATTTTAAAAATATAGTTGATTAATATTAAAATTAATTTTAAAAAATTAAAATTAAAATAAATCAAAATCAATATTAATAGAAATTAAAAAATTAATTAAATACAAATTTAAAATTAAAATAAACTAAAACTTAAAATTTTAAATTAATAAAAATTAAAAAAGTAGGAATTAATAAAAATTGAATTTCATAAAAATGAATAAAAATTAACATATAGTAAAAATTGATAAAAAATTGGAAATTAATAAAAAAATTATAAAAATAAAAAGTAATATAAATTAATAAAAAAATTCAATGTAATTATAAATTAATAAAAAAATGAAAATTAAATGTTATTAAAGAATTAAAAATTAAAACTTAAAAAAACAAAAATATTAACAATTATTAAATTGTTAAATTGTTAAAAACAAAGGGGAACACTTCTTACACCCTAAAAGAACCTCTCATGATGAAAAAATGTGAACATGCATTTTCTTTCATAAGTGAAAAGTGCAAAAAGGCTTTTGGTGAATGAGAGGGTCTTGGATTTGAAGGGAGGTTAAAGGGGCATGGGGTGCTGGAAGAGTCAAGGAATAGATTAGAGAAGTTGGGAAAAGGAGCGGAGGAGCTATGGTGGTTTGGAGAATCAACATCCGGTGGGGCCTTTAATGAAAATGTTTAGGGAAAAAGGAAAGCCGTTTTCGGGAGCGAATGTTATTCCTTTGGGTGGAGGATGAAATTCTTCTATGAATTGTATTCATTTGGGAGAACCTTGAGAGAATGAAGGACGGGTGGATGAAAAGGATGTTGAGCTGGGCATGTGGTTTTTTCCAAAAAGGTGCCTTTGGAAGTTATTCATATCAAAAGCTTATTTCGGAGGATGAGGATGAGATAGTGCAAAGAGAGATACCAAAAGATTCCCTTGCATTTTTGAGTTTTAGTAAATTAGAGATTCAAGTGTCTAAGAAAGTTAAGCTGGTAGAAGAAATTTTTGAAAGAATGGGGCAAAGGGTGTTGATTTGTAAATTCATTCATTTTGGCCCTCAAAGGATGAGTTATGGAGCATGATTGAAAATAATTTGGTATGCAAGGAGTGCCTGGGCCTTAGGATTTTATCCAAAGGCTTCTTCCAAGTTTGCTTTGGAAATAGGAAAGATAACGATAGGGATTTTTTAAGTTCACCTTGGTTTTTAAAAATGTTAGTCTTTACCTTCGGCCTTAGTCACCGCTCTTTAACCCTAAATAATAAGCTGTTAAAAAGTGTTCCTCTATGGGTGATGCTTTACAAACTACCCGGATTTTAGGGTTAGGAAACTTTGAGGACCATGGTGGAATATTTGGGTGATACAATTTCAATTGGGAAGGAGACTATTTTTACAACTCTCTCTTTATATGAAAGGATTTGTGTTAAAGGTTATTATACACAACCTCCGATTCAAGCCATAAGAATCAAAAATCCTATTGGGGTATGGTTTCATTCCATTGATTATGAATGCCTTCCATTTAGATGCTTAAAATTCTGGGAGGTAAGGTACAAAATGAATAAGTGTAAGTTAAATGAAAAGAAGAAAAGTAAATATGCTAAAGGAAAAGGAAGTGTTATTGCAAAATTACAACACCCCCTGAATGGTCTGAGTTTGAGATGGGGCATTCAGTGTGATTTCCAAACATCTATTTATCATGAAGTATGGGACATTACAAATCAGACAACTCTCCAGAGAAGGACGGTTCCTACTCCTAACCTACCTGCCACTAACTACTCCTAATGCAGAAAAACTACTAACTAATCCTAATCTAATGCTTCCAAGAGGATAGAGAGAAAGATACATGGAATGAAAACCTACACTAAGAGTGGTGATACACCAAGAAAGGAGTGTTGATCACTTCCCCAACCTACAATAATGACTAATAAATGAATCTAGAAAGGGTGGTCTTACACCACAAACTAGATCACACCCAAAGTACATCATTCCCGAAATGAGCACAACACACCCAAATTTGTAATGAACAAGGATATACACAACCATATGTTTGCAATGAGAGGCAAGACAAAACAATAAAATCATGTAGAGGTCAAAAAAATCAACACAAAACATAATTTTATTGCTCCTTAAGATTTACACAATACATTGCATGTAGAGGAAGGCATGAAGCCATTACAGAGTTTAGAGGAAGGCCTAAAGCCCTAATAGAATAGGGGTTTCATGGGAAATAAAATGATCAAACCTTTGTAAATGCAAACCCCTTACATTTTATAGATGAAGAAAATGAGAAGAGAAAGAAGAAAGAAAATACAAAATGTACCCCAATCTCCTGTAAAATCCATCATTTTCCTGCAGGAGTAATGAGCAAGTTTGCCAAGTCCATACTCCGTTGTACCTTGCTTGTTTTGGAACAAAGGAAGCCCATACCTCATCATTCTGCTAGGTGAGAAATCTGGAAACATTCCTCTAAAATGGAAGAGTGTATTTAATAATTTTGAAATATTTAACCTTACTAAAATTTAGAAATAGATAGTTGTGTAGAGGACACTGAGAGATTTCCAAAAAGTCTAATTTTGTGCAAATCCGAGCTCTCAGTCAAAAGTTATGGCCATCTAAAGATGAGGGTTACATACCGCAGTAAATGTGAGTGGTTGATCTACTTTTTCAGACCTCAAACCTACATCACACTCTCTGAAATCTAAAATTTCAGACTTTCGAGATTTGTAGATTTGGGTATTTATACTTCAGAGATTGTTGCCACTATTCATCGCTCATGTTAGCTCGAGAGTTCCAAATGCCAAACCTCCAAAGTATGAATTTTGGACTTCAGAGTTTGGACTCCAAGCTCATATCGTGTGGTCCCCGAAATTCCGAAACCCTGAAGTACAAAATTTGGACTTCAGGTTTGACCTTGTGGTTTCGTGCTAGTGGTATTGTTCATCCAACTCGAGCTCATGAAACATTTGAATCTCTCTGAAACCTCAAAGTCTAAAATTTAGAATTCGGTTTTCGGACTATTGTTCTCACTCTTTTTTGGACTTCCTTCCATAGAGTATCTAAAAATACTACGTCATTGACCTCTAAACTCATAGTTGACCCCGAAGGTAGAGTTGACCCCAAAAATCTCATGAGCCCTTTTAGACTTTAGACTTTTGGGGTTTCGTGATTTCGACTCATTTTTTACATTTTTCGGTGATAACTTCAAATCACTCAATCCCTAAAGTCTGAAAAATTCAAACTTCAAGCCTTTGTGTTTTACAAATTTCTTGCTTAGCTCGAGCCCGAGCCTTTGTTTCTTCCTTGCTTGGTGACATGGCCCCCAACTTCGGCGATTCCCTGTCAAGCTCTCCTCCATAGCTTGACCATTCCTACACTACCAAATACTTATGCCTTTGGCTTAATGAGTCATTATTGACCTAAGCCTGACCTCTTGTGATCATTTTGAGTCATTCTTCCGATGATCCAAGTGTCGACTTGCCAATGCAAGCTCCCATGGCCAAATGGTTCCCTCCATTTTCCTTTTTTGAGGTCACGTTTGTTCAATTTCTCCCGAGGGAAAAATCGATAACGGGAAGCTCCAAAATAAATTTAGAAAGCTATATATAAATCATGGGTGCCTAACCCAATCAAAGGGGATGAAAATTGGAGGATAGGCGAGCCATAGTTTTATCCCAGAGGAAGTATCAAAAGAGGTGTTGGACTCGCGAATTAAGACCAAGGCCATACACCTATGAATATTCAGGAGAAAGGAAAGGATATTCTTGATTTTGATTCAAGATATTTGATAAAGAGAAAGAGATGACCCATCATAAAATTTCCTTAGATCACAGGGATATAAAAATTATTCTAGAATACTTCAATGGTTTGGGGAGTGCTAATAGAGAGGCTTCTCTAAAGTATAATCATGGGGGTTTTACTTGGAATCATTGAAAATTGGACCCCAAAAAGGAGAATAAGGAAAAGTAGAAGCTCTACATAAATACTCATTCGAGGTTTTGGAGGAAGTAGATAGGAACAAGAAATTTTCTCTAACCCCTTTGAGGAAATAAGAAAGGCTAGCCTCTTCCCATTCTAAACCTCATCGAGATACAGGCATATTGAAATTTGTGGGTAGACATTCTAATGGTCTAAAAACTCAACTGGAAGCTAAGTTGAATATTTATATAGGAAATTAGAGCACCTTAGAGGCTTTTTGTCTGTCAAGGGATTCACCTTCCACCCAGGGGCCATAAAAATTTTAAGATGGAATGTCAAAGGACTAAACTCCTATAACAAAATCATCTTTGTCAAATGGCTCATAGAAAGTGTAAACATGGATATATATGTCAGGGGGGACTAAGATGGTAAAAGAGGAGCTGGATGACACTAGACGAAGGTTAGAGTTAAATGGATTAGCTAAATCCATAAATGCAGTAGGAAACTTAAGTGGTCTAGAAATAATTTGGAACCCCAAGAAAAATAGGAGACAATTGTTAGTAAAATGTAAGTGCTTCATTGCTCTAGATTGTTTAGATTTATTTTCAAATGATAGGTTCATGTTAGTGAATGTGTATGGGCCCATTTGGGTAGAGGAGAAAAAACAATTCTAGTTAGATTTGAGTAATCATATTGAGAATGAAGCCAAGAAACATTTATAGGAGGATATTTTAATGTAATTTTAAATTTAAAAGAAAAGAAAGGAAGGAAAAAGTTCCTTCCAAAGAGCTCTCAAGATTTCAAGGATTTTTCTAACAATTTAGCTTTAATTAATGTTGAACCAAAGTATGGTTGCTTCACTTGGAATAATAGAAGAACATGTTTAGAGGTTGTTTTACAAATATTAGATAGATTCTTGATTTCCAATTCTCCTCAAATATTATCAAGGATATATTCTTGATCACTCTCCTATTAGTTTGACTTTCACCTTAGAGAACCACCCTCTTGGTATCCCCTTAAAAAAGTAATTTATTTGGTTTATTGATCCCTTTTTTGAAGAAAACTTACAGATTCTTGTGGGGGTTAAATTGGAATGAAGAAATAGGTATTACTTGATGATAAAATTGAAACATGTGCAAGTAGAAGCATGAAAGTGAAACAAGCAATCCTTTGGTAATTTATTCCATAATAATAATGAATATACTTCAAATCTTGAGTTAATTCATGAAGAAATTATGAAATAAGGGGCTCCAGATCAGCTGATTTCTCAAGAAAAGGAAGGTCCGAATCATTTGGATCAGTTCTGCGAATGGAAGAATGTTTTGGAAGCAAAAATATAGATTTAAGTGGTTAAAATAAGGTGATAGGAACACCAAATTGGATTTCATCTGTCAACTACAGTGAGGAAGAATGTGAATAGATTTTTTCAATTTACCCTCCCTTTGGGGGAAGTGATTTCAGATATGGAATAAATCGGGTTGAGGGGGTGTTTTTTTCAATAATTTACTCTTTGTTGATGAAGGGTCATGGCTAGAAGAATAAGAAGAAGATTCCTCACTTTCCTATATTCCCAAGATCATAATGGATGGGGAAGAAGATATTATAATGCTCCCCATCTCTCATGAGGAGGTATGTGGGTCTATTTTTAGTCTAGAGAAGATAAATCCCTTGGGTTGGATGGTTTTCAGATTGGATTCTTCCAAATATTTTGGCATATTGTTGGGGAAGATGTGTGGGTTGTTTTGGAAGAGTGTAGGAAGAAAAAGGCAATATTAAAAGAATGGAACTCAAATTTTTTGGATTTAATTCCCAAAAAATAAAATGCTCATTATTTTGATGCCTTTCTCCCAATTGCTTTATGCAATGGAATTTATAAAATATTATCCAAATTTTTTTCTTCAAGGATGAAATTTTTTCTAGATTCCATTATTTTAGACGATCAAAGTGGGTTTGTGGAAAGAAAACAAACTATTGCTGGGATTATGGTTTCTCATGAATCCATTCACTCCTTGAGTCATAAAAAGAACCTGGGGATGATAATTAAGTTAGATATGATGAAGGCATATAATATAGTAAACTAGAGGTTTTTCAAATCCATGTTTTTCATGTTTGGCTTCCTCTCAACCGGATTAAATGGATTGGAAACTACTTCTCTACCCTAGAAATCTTTGTCCTCATAAATGGTTTTCTAGTTGGACATTTTGAGTCCTCTATGGGCCTTAGGCAAGGAGATCTGATTTCTAATATCCTCTTTATTATAATCGTTGAAGATTTGTCTAGAGAGATTCAAAAAGAAGTGGAAAGGAAGGATATGAAGGGACTTATAATTTCTTCCATGATCAATCCACCGACAAATTCGTAATTTTTTTATGATACTTCCCTATTTGGGGAACCATCTGTAGTTGAGGCTAGGAATTTCTAGGATATTTTGGAGAATTATGAAAAGGAAGCAGGTCCAAATATAAGTTCTCATAAATTTGTAATATATTTATTAAATGTGGACCCTAAACTGCAATGTAAAATTGAAAATATCTATCTTTTCAATTAGACATTTTCCCAATTCATAGTTGGGTATTCCCCGATTGGTGGAGATGCTAGTAAAGATTTTGGAAACTTATGGTGGACCGGATTAAAAATAAATTAACCTCTTTGAAAGGTAAATGGTTGAATTTGGCTAGAAGGGAAGAGTTAATTTGTTCTTCTCTTCATGTTATTCTATCACATTTCATGTCTTTGTTTCAAATTTTGGTGAAGGTGGCTGATGTATTTCCATAATGAAAAGTAATTTCTTGTGGAGAAAATATAAAGATAAAAATAAATTTATTCCAAAGTGTCACGGGAAGATGTATGTTGCCCAAAAAGATGGTGGAATGAGTTTCAAAAATTATAGCATGATGAATAAAGCTCTAGGTTGTAAGATCCTTTGGTGTGTTAATAAGGATCGAGATCATATGTGGAGAAAAATCATAAGGGACAAATATTTAGATGGTCGGGATCCGGAAAATATTTTTTTCCAAAACGAGCTTCCTCGCATAAAGTATATGGAATTTTATCAAAATTTGTAAAAATATTGTGCTTCATGGCTTGAAATGGAAATCACATCGGGAAACAAGATCATGTTTTGGGATGATAAATGGCATTTGATTGGTCCCTTATCTTGGGATGCAATTTTGAGCTCCTTTAAAGAGGAAGCTATTAACAAGTGGGGCTCCCTCGTAGAAAATTATACTTGTAAGATATATGGTATTAGATGTTGGAATGAATTCTCCTGTGAATATTTTGAAACCAAGGAGGGGTTTTGTCTCTTTTCAGGTTGTTGGGATCCACCCCTGTCTAATTGGTTATTTGGAGGATGGGTTAATTTGGTAAGATTCAAGAATGGGAGAGGTGATAGTTAAACCAATCTATAACATGCTTTGCAGTAGAGAGAGGTGAAGGGATTTATCTATTTCCTTCCCAACAAAAATGGTTTGGAAAAAGGAGGACTTTCCCAAATAAAATATTTTCCTTTTTCTTTCCACTTTAGGAAAGTTCATTAATTATGAAAATATGATGAATTGAGGATTTTTTTGACCTACATTATATTTCCTTTGTGAAGAATGGGAAGAATATGGTAATCATATTTTTATTCATTTCCCCTTCTCCCATCAAATTTGGGAGATGGTGTGGCAAAGCAGGGAATGTAATTGGGTCCTCCTTGCTCGGTTTATGATGTTATTTCGCAATGGAAATGGAAGGTGGCTCATAAGAAGCTACAAATTTTCTAGAACCTCACTCCAACCACTGTTATTTGGACTTTATGGCTTAGAAAAAATAGAATAATATATCAAGGTTCCAAACTCTCATTTTGCCAAGTGTGGAATAGGATATAAGGGATTTTATCTTAATCGGTTAAGTCATGAAGAAATGATTTGGAGTGTAGAAATATTGAGGATAGATTCATATGCAGTAAATGGACCTTAATTCCCTTAATGCATACTTTTGGGAATCCTAATAATGGGAGTAAGGAAAAATAGAAAATTATATGACAACCTCATGATGTTGGTTGTTATGCCCTTAATCATATATAGTGTATCAAATGGAGATTTCGACATGTGGCATACATTCCCTTGGTTATTCATATTTTTATCATTTTATATATCATTCATATCATTATTAGATCTTCAGTAGTGGTGGCCATAGCATAGAAATGGTATATACAGGATATCATTTTTTATGATTTAGGATGTAGACACTAAATCACACACTTTTGACATTATTTAGTCCCCATCTCATATTATTATTCATATGGTTTTGAGTGAAGAAAGTACTAATTAACCTCAATATTTTGGCCATTTTTATTTACTTTATGTCATCATTCTCAACCTCCACCACACATATGCTTGGTCTATTATTGACACTTGCCAAACATTTTAGCCTTGATCGCATGGCACCAAGGCTAGTACTAGGGTGCCGTCGGTGCCTTAGTCCTAGTTAGGTGCTCGATCCTTTCACACTTCCCACAACTTTTTGGAAACTTTCTAACCATTTTAGCTTCTTATATTTTTGGTGGTCATCCATTTCGTGGTTAGTTATGAAATTATATCAAGAGAACCATATAAATATAAATTTATAAGACAATAATTATGGAAAAGAACTAGTCACTACTATCATCCACCTAGGGTTACATTCATCTAAGGCATTTGGAGATCATTTACATACATTTATCTCCATCACAAAGGACAACGATAGATCATATTCATCACACAAGAATATGAGGGGATTATAATCAATTTCATCCACCATTCTAATATATTTTCTACACATAGATATTTCTCACTACTTTCACAAAGTGTGACTAGAACAAACGTACCTAGGGCATATGATTCACAGACACACCCTATAACTACATTTGGGTCTTAAATGTAGTGCAACACTTAGTTAATAAGTCCAAATTTGTCGAAGCTGAGGTCATTCTCGACATATTCATTCACATTATTCTTTTTGGGGTTTGATACTTCTTGTGGTCTCTTGTAGGTCTTTCTTTCATCTTGGATTATCAGCGACATCCAGTGCAATGTAACGAATATGATGCAACACATAGCGAGGGTTTTGGACCACATGAAGAACCTATAAAATATATTTTCAGACCTCTTACACGTACTCAAAGCACCCATACTACAGGACCATGGTGCCCATAGCACCTCAATCCTTCTCAGGTAACCCAATCCAGAGAAACAAATTAAATATTTCCTTTTTAGGACCTTTACATAGTCGTTCCTATTTCCAAATTATTCTATTTACTTTGCGACAAAGTCCAACGAGCTCCTCTAATCAGATGAATCACTTCCTTACTCTTCTTGCATATTAGGGTTTCTATTATCATTAGCTTAGTTTCTTGGGTCATTTTCCATAATTTTTATTACATTTATTTATTTTATCTACATGTTTGTCTAGATTATATTAACTACTAATATTCCACATTTTAGTTAATCAAAGGATATATTAAACACTTAAGTCTTATTATATGGTTTGGAGGTTCCCCCTCAAAGTGGTTAAGCTATTATATTTTCATATTGAGATTTACATTTTGTTGTCCTTTGGTTTTATATTACTATTGATGTTCTTATTTATCCAAGTAATTCCATTACAAGTGGTGTTATAGCTGTGATCCGGGCCATAATTATAAAAAAAAACCTAATTTTGTGTTTTCGCTCTATCTTGCGAACCAGAGAGAATTTGTCAGAGCTGTTTTACTAAAGTTGGGAATTATTCCAATTAAGGGTCTCTTAAAATTTTAGATTTTTTTTCTTTATTTTGCAAAAGTTATTCCAAATTTAGGGTTTTTCATAAATTCACTCCCTAGGATGAATATTTGAAAAAAAAAATTCAAGTTATTTACCTTTTTGGAAAGAGGATAAAAAATTAGTTGAAGTTTGTTCTTTAAGTTTTTTTAGATTTAACTTAAATCCTATTGAACTCCCAAACCCTAAAATTTGACCTTAATCCCTAAATCCTACTATTTTGGGGCATAATGGCTGGGCATTCCACAAGAGGAAAAAAACCCTGTCACTCCAAGTAAAACTCCAAAAAAGTATGAGATAATATTTGAGATTTTGAGTTGGAAGGGATAACAATAATTTTCTCAATGTAAGGGCTTACTTCGATAAACCATGATATAAGCCAACTTGAGTTCGACCTACGAAACCTTGATTCTATGGTGGCCAACAAAGAAGTAGTAGAAATGATTGGAGAAGGATTGGAGGATTTCATGTAGAAATTATGTACACATATAATGGTTGATTAACTAAAATGTAAATATATACACTATTTAATCTAAGATATAAACAATTGTAAATGAAGTAAATAAATGCAGAAAGAAGTATATAAATGACCCAAGAAACCTAATCTAATGAAAGTATATACCCTAATGTGCAAGAGATAAGAGGAAATGATTCATTTATTTTATGATTTTCACATAATTGTGGAAACTAGAAGCAGGAATTATTGTGCGAAGCCCGAAAAGGATGGATCTCGGGATGTTTTTATGGGCTTGGGCACCTACAAATTGTTCAGTCTACTGAATAGGTGCCCTGGTCCTGTTCAAAATCTCCAAAACTAATCTTCACTTTGGTTTAGTAAGTGGTCCAAAACCTTTGTTGTGTGTCACATGTGATTCATTGTACTATGTTAGGTGTCTCTATTAATCCAAGATGGAAGGAAGACCTACAAAACTCTAAACAAGCTTAAATCCCTAAAAAATAAAAAGTGCATATGATAGGGTGGATGACCTCAACCGCCACAATAGTGGACTTACTAACCGAGTCTGCACTACATTCCAAACCCAAATTTAGTTCTTTTTGTGTGTGTTTGTGTGAAGCATTTCTTAGGTTGCTCTTTGGATAGTCACACTTTGTGATGTAGAGCAAGATAACAATGTGTAGAAAAATGTAATAGAATGGTGCCTAGAATATAATAGAATCATCCCCATATGTTGTGTGTGATACAGATGTCCTAGCCTTGTGCCTTGTGATGGAGCTATATAGATGCAAGTGATC
The DNA here is from genome assembly GCA_018340775.1 of Taxus wallichiana var. yunnanensis. Taxonomy (NCBI): domain Eukaryota; kingdom Viridiplantae; phylum Streptophyta; class Pinopsida; order Cupressales; family Taxaceae; genus Taxus; species Taxus wallichiana. The sequence goes on from CM031242.1 coordinate 576,643,624, forward strand.
TCCAATGTAATAGATGTATATGTAACTCTTGGTGGATGATTGTAGTGAATAGTGCTCGATACCTCATTATGGTCTCATAATTTTATATTTATAGTGTTCTCTTGATCTAATTTCATAATTAACCCCGAAATAGCCGACCACTAAAAATATAAAGACCTCAAATGGCTAGAAAGAGCCCAAAAAGTGGCAGGAAAATGGAAAAGGATCTAGGCACCCATGGGCGCCCAATACTAACACGAGAACCCTAGTTAAAGAAAAAATGACAGGAAATGATGAAAGATGACTAGGCATGTGTGTGGTGGAGGTTGGGAATGACTATAGAAATAAAATGAAAATGGTCAAGAGACGTGGATTAATTAGTATTTTCTTTACTCAAATACCCTATAAATAGTAGTATGAGACCAACACTAAATAATATCTAAAGTGCATGATTTTATGTTTACATTTTCCCCACTCTGTAGCTTCTTCACTTCTTATTGTTTAGAAAGGTGAATTGTGTATGATTAGGAGAAACCCATAGCAGATAACATGTATAGAACCTCTTTGATAAATCATGTTAAATATAGATAAGTAACAACCTTTTCTCTCATATGGAAATGAGAACACAAACAACAATTATATGGACACCAAAGATTACCTAAAAGTACAAGGTCATTCTTACACTTAGATTGCATGTATGTAACACAAAATCTATTTATAGATAATCACAAAACAAAGTTTGTGTCATTATAGTATTGCATAAAATGGAGAAATATTGAAGTGTAAATAACATTAGTCAATAATGAACAACAAATCATGATTCAGAATTGAAGAGCACTAAAACCATAAAGTGAACTTTATCTCACTTACTGGTATTATTCACATTCATGAAACAAGAAAAACATATGTATGCATAAATTTGCAGCATGCCTTCTCTAAGGCCGAGAGAAAAGAGATCAGTTTACATTTATATTCATGTCTCAAGTAATTACATACTACCTTTCGAACTAAATCAAGTTAAGACTATACTTGACTCAACCTGAGCCAAGTTCACTTAAGTGACTTTATGAGTTACACACTATAATGTTTAATTAGTTCATAAATGAGTTAATTTGATTTTACTTTATGAATTTAAATAAATTCAACTGATTCAAGTGAATTAATATGTCTCAAAACACATAAATTCATTATGTATTCAAATGGTCACCAGAAATGGACCACTTTAATGCCAAGTGGGACCCGTAAAACCTAGTCCAATGGGCAATAGAGTTTTTCACTGTCTTGAAATTATCTTCTAGTTTGACCTGTGCTATGATTCCTGATATCCTTTCTTTTGATGAAATGGTTCCATAGCTTGACCATTTGGATCAAACTACAAGTTACACTTGATTGAATTCAATGTTCAGTTCACAATCTCCCAATTAACTTTGATATATACAATTTATACATTTGACATTGTTTTGACTTAATGCACAAGAATTGGATTGAACTCTTATTTCATTTCACAATATCTCCTTTGACTTGGGTTCTTAGCTTGAATATTTGAGATTGATTTAGAACTTTCTATAAATTCCAAAATATTCATTGCATCTTGACCTCCATTAAATTTAAGTCATTGTGATTTGAGCCTATATAGGGTATTTTCCTTTACGTGGATGAACATCTATAATTTGAAGGATTTGGTGTTAGATATGTGAAAACAAAGTTAAATGTTGGATCCCTTTTGTGATGTAATTGTAGCTCACTTCCCAAAAGGGGTGTGGATGACAACACCTCCCACTATTATTCTTAGGAGTTCAAGGGAGGAAGGGACATGTGAAGGATCCCCCAAAGAAAAAACTAAGGATTCAATCCCATATTTATAGAAAGATGAATTCTACTATATTCCATTTTGGGAAGGAAAATCCTAGAGGCATTTTTCCAATCTAATTTTAGGAGGAATAATCCTAATTATACTTTTCCAATTAGGTGTATTTATCTTTGTGGAGATCCAAACTATCTCTGTTTTAAGTCAAATCATTGCACCCACCAAATGGCGGATTGTAAGCAAGATGTTCGGTGTGATTAGGACACAAGGATCACCTCTCAAGCTATGAGACTTAGGATTGAGGTGAACCTCATGAGAAGGCCAACTTCCTTTTCATAAACTAAGTGTTGTACTACTCCTAGTGCAATAAAATGGCTATCTAATCCTAGGCTAACATTTCCATGGGTTTTAGGGAAATCGTTTTGTAAAAAAGGAAACTATATTAGGGATAGTGATGCACCAAATAAAGGGTATTTTAATCTCAAGAAGGGTTAATGTGAATAAGATGTTTGCACCATTAATCTCCTTCACCTATCAGTAACTTAGAAAGGATACAAAATACCACAAACTAAAAGCATACATTCCTTTGTTAAAACTTGAATCATACGAGAATAGAGAGAGCAAATTGGATTGAACACACAGTTAACTAACCACGAGGATAAAACACATGCACATGTCAAACATTCATTTCATTTGGTCATGTCTAGTGATAATATAAATTTTAATAATGAAATAAAACACTCATTCCAAAATTGACATAAACGACGGTTATATCACTTTTCCATAACATGAAACAAAAAAACTAAAATAAAGGCAAGCTAATCATCTATACTAACGAATCACACATTCATAAAGCATATATCAATCAACCATTTAGCACAATAAATCAGGTTCTTCAAGGCAAGATATCACTCGAATATAATTAAAAGGTTGTAAATCTCGAAGCACTCTTCAAAACTTGAAGAACAACTTCACCAAAAATGATCTATCTATATCCCAAATGAATCCATATACTTAACTATTTATAAGTTGTTTAGGATGAACCATTACGAGATAGGCCTTCAACTAAAATTTTACTAAAAATAGAAATGTCATTAATTCAAGGAACAGGCTCCCATAAAAATATAAGGTTTGTTTGCAAGCATTTGACTCGGTCAACCCCGCAACACCGACCGGTCCAGAGCTTGGATATGTCCTTTCATGGCCACTCAGCTTTGTCCTGGTTCTGCAACACCTTCTTCTTCTACAGGTTTTTGTTGTGTTTCCTCCCACGCATCCATTCGATGTTTATACTGATGAAGCATTTAATGATTCCTTGAATTTCCTCATCCCCTGGCCCACATGCGTAGTGATTCACTACATATGTTTTCTCAATTTCCCTCGTGATCTTAGTTGGAACTCTTCTAAGTTTACTCAAAACTTTATTCAATCTTCCTATGAAATTTTGGCATAAAACCAACTTGTCAATAGATTCACTACTGAAAGTTTTGGTAACCTCATCATCACGCTTCACCAAATCTCTAAAATTCTTCTTGATCTACTCCTCTAGAAGAGCATCGATGTTTTTGTTGAAGAATTTATAGTTAACAATATCAAATTCCTCTGATATGTCATTCAAAGCATCCATAATTTCCACTCATTTATCATCCAACTTCTTAATTAAATCTTGTAGCACCTGACACCGGAATTCCATGGCCTTTTGATATTCGAAAAACTTTATAGCATCGTTGATTACATCCTCCTAAAGGAGTAGATCTGAATATTCCTCTCTAATCTCACTCCATGTTGCCAAATTCAAATTTAGGTTGTTATTGTCCTCCGAAAAAGCTTCATCCATTTTGTAAATAATAGTTTTTCCAACTTGCAAATCATTATATATCTCAACAACTTCTTTAATTAAAGGGTTAGCTTCTTACAGTATACGTTCCATCCATCCATCTACCGATCTCCCTTTTTGGCCTATCTTCTTGATCTCATGATAAGAAATATCATCAATGGTAGATGAAACTGTCATAGCCGTAGTAGTTGAGACTTCACTAAATGGAATTAGCTTTGTTACTACTGTACCAATGTAGTGAGCTACTCGACCTTAGCCTTAAGCTCATCCTAAGAAGATTTATCCTTATCCTATTTTTCGAGTAGATTTCCAAGAGCAATGTGTACATCTTATTTTGCTCCTTCGTGAGTGGCTTTTCCCAAAGTGAGAATCTAGAAATATGATAATTTGTAGTTGTAATTGTTTCCTTTTTCTATTAGTGTGAGTTATCCTATGTGCCCTCTGTTAGGAATTATTATTAGTGCTCACATTATTATAAAAGTTAGATTATAATTATGTTGAGTTGATATTACAATTGTTATAATATATTGTTTTAACAATATATTATTATAGTGTGTTGTTGTACCAGTAAAGTTATAAACAGGTAAGTGGTTTGTTGACTTACCTATTTTATAGGAAGTCAGCTTTTCCTATGTATATGGCTATTTAATAGCCTATGTATGTTGTGCAGAGATATAGAGAAATAATATACTTATTCTGGTTTTTACCTGTGCAAAACTGGTTGATTGCTATGATTTGGTATCAGAGCTAGGTGATTGTAATGGGGGAATAATTATAAATAGTGGCAGTAAATGTCTTTATACTGCCCTGGTTTATGGTTTCTAGATCATATATTGAAGTGCAACCTGCAGCAACAGAAAGCAAGCCGCGTCCAGCCTTCATAAATTACAAAACATTAAAAGTGCGGTGAATAGACCACATTACAGAGGTATTATTATTGTGCTTTCATTTGGTATTATTATTGTGCTATTGTGTGTATTGGTGTTTGTGACCAAACAACACAGGCATAAGAAAACTATGATATGAGAATGTCATTTTATCTCAGTCAAGCACCGCCTGCTCCATTCAAAGTCTGACACACATTGTGCATTGGTTTGCTGACTCAAAGCCACAGATTTATTCTAGATATTATGGCAGTTTGTATCTAATTAAATAGTGTGCAGATCTATATTTGGTGTTGATATCCAAGGTAATGTCTGGATGATAGTTGGATAATATCGGCCTTGCACAACATTGGAAATCGATCCCATACTTCACGCAGATTTCAAAAACAAAGCGGCCAATTCAATTGGATTCTCCATCCAGATCACGGCCTCTGCACAATTCAATCGCACTACAACCTGCACTACAACCGCACTAATGTGCCTCCAGATCAGCATCCAGATCACGGCCTCTAGACTAATGTGCATCAGTTCATGCATTATAAACCGCTCGGGATCTCCTACTTGCTTGGTTCGTTCGGCTCTTTTTGGCAATAGTTTTGCATTGAAACGGTTTTTATGCTCCCTTCATAACAACATTACAGGTGGCGGCCCTTGTCTACATGCAAAGTTATAATCGTTTGTGTTATAATTTAGTTGTCGAATTTTGCTTGCTTGTATAGTCGATAGGTAGTTTGCGAGTTGTGTGATAACATTCTAAAGTCCGCTGCCGTTCATTATCATTGTGTGAAGATAAGTCAATTTTTTAATTATTTAGTTAGAGATATTTCTCTTCACGCTGTAAGAGTAATAAGTGTTGTTATAAAGTAGTCTTTGTAAAAGAGTAGTCACGTAAAAAATAAAGTCCGTCAATATGATATGACTATAGTCAATAGTCATTATAGTATAAAATTGTCAAAAGATTCAAGTTGTATGTCTATTTGAAAGTTTCATAAGGAGAGTCTTTGTTAAAGTCAGTGTTTTGGTCATTTTGTAGTCAAAAAAAAAAAAAAAAAAAAATTGCCTTACGAATGCATTTTCGGTTGAACCCGACATTCGATTTAGGCATATAATTGAGCCTCGATTCAAATTCAGCTGAGCTAGCAGTAATTACTGGAGGACGGAGGCACAGGAGGATGGAGGTCAGATCAGCGACCTCTCGTCAGTCACCAACGATGGGGCCGCACAAAATGATTTGGTGGCACAGGTGTGCAGTGTGAGTATATGATTTTCAGTGTGGTTTCCATTTTCTCAGAGTGATTATGTTTGCAGAGTTCCTGTTTTGTTTGGTATTTGATGGATGTTGGAAAGAGAGTTGTGTTGGAGCGCAGATGACTGTCAGTGATCCTCTGACTGACTTGGTCCTCTGACTGCCGTACTTCGTTGGAAGATGGTCAGCTAGGAGAATACGTTCACTAGCATTAGTGACCATGTGCAGCAAGACCTAACTAGCAAGATCCATTCAGGAGTATGTTCTTCGATGCAGTTTGCTTCTCAGTATCTATATGTGTGGAATTTCACATTGTGGGGGGGAATACATACCAATGTTCCATTCCCATTCTGCACCCAAAACGACTTAGTCAAGGAAAGCTTCCAGTGGCAGTGGCAGTTTTCTATGCGTTGTTCGAGATCGAGTGGCAGCGATCAAAGACAGAGACTACAATTAAGAACATTACGATTCTTATAGGAAGTAATGTGAAATTTTTAGTATATCTTCTTTTGTGCAGTTTTGAGATATGCATGTTGTGTTTCCTACATTATTCCCTGATGTATAAGCATAGTGGTGAACAGTAGCACCAGAGTAAGTCAGTTCATGGATCTTGAAAGGGTTTGTGGGAGGATCCAGAAAACCACACGAGGTCGACAGTTGATGAGGTTCCTGTCACTTCAAGGTTTGTGGTAAGCCTGTTTAAAACCATGGAAGGAGAGAGCCTTTCTTTTGGATCAAGGTCATGAGTCACAGAGTTGGACATGCCACAGGGGTGAGCATACTACAGAGGAGTGTGTGGATGTTTTTCTACCATGTTCGCACTAAGGGGGGGAATGTTAGGAATTATTATTAGTGCTCACATTATTATAAAAGTTAGATTATAATTATGTTGAGTTGATATTACAATTGTTATAATATATTGTTTTAACAATATATTATTATAGTGTGTTGTTGTACCCGTAAAGTTATAAACGGGTAAGTGGTTTGTTGACTTACCTATTTTATAGGAAGTCAGTTTTCCTATGTATATGGCTATTTAATAGCCTATGTATGTTGTGCAGAGATATAGAGAAATAATATACTTATTCTGGTTTTTACCTGTGTAAAACTGGTTGATTGCTATGACCCTCCTCTCATGTTGGAGGGTCATCTCACATGGGTTAGGTTTATGGTTAGGTTTAGGGTTTCATATTTTTCATGCACTAGGGTTACTCAAGACCCTATATGTACCCCTTTTTTATTCATTTATGAGCATGCCAAGACACTCCGTTGTCTTTCCTCTATGCAAGCTTTGTTTCTGTTGAGCAAGTTCTTCCATTACTGATCAATTTTTTCCTTGTTATCGCTGGAGCTTTCATGATTCCGTTGGAGTGCAACTACTTCGTGGTGCCTCATTTCTAATTCGATTCTCGCAAACTCTTTTCAGTATCAGAGATGAGATCAGGGTAAACGTGCACTCAATTTTTTTTTGCGATTACTCTTACTTGGTTTCGTTATTTTACTCTGCATGCAAGTCTTTTGATCACTATTTTTTGGAAATTATCTTGCTAATATCTCTAACAAGCTTTCTCAGAAAGTTTTTTGTGTTTTTTTCTTGTGCATGTGCATGATTTTTCAAAATACCTTGAGAAATCAGGGGTTTTTCTGCTCTTTTTAGCTAGACGTATCAAAATCCAAAATAGAGATTCTTTTCATTTATTAAAATGGAAGTGAATTTTTTTAAGATCTCTGGTTTTTGCAGGATATTTGTCTATGCATGTTGTCTCGTGGTTACTGATATCTTTGAGTTCTTCAAGAGTGGTTACTCATCAATGAACTACTATCCTCTCGACCATTTTGGACTGTTCAAACTGCTCAAACTGTTCAAAATACAATACAATACGTCCTTTTTCTTTGGGCGCGGCCTGCCTGCAATTTTTTTCATTCACATGCATTTTTTAACCTCTGCCACATTTTTTTCCTTGAAGGGGTTGTAAAATCTTATGTATATGTTGTAAACTCTCGCACGAGGAGTTGTAGACTCCTCCCCTTGGTGCCCACGCTCCCAACACCAAAATGACTGAAAACCCTCATCTCTCGCATCTGTGCACAACCTGCAACTATTTTTTTAATGTTTTTACCTCTCCTAACGTGGCTGTAGTTTTCCTCTCAGTGCTTTTTTGGCGCGGCCTGGTAAGATTTGGTAAGTTTTTTAATTACTTTCCTTCTTTAATCTCTCTAAAATCCTCAATTTTTAAAACAAACGGCTCGTGTTTTCTTGGTTTTTGATTAAAAGCTTTCTTTTAAAACACAAAATCTAACAAACTCCTTTTTTGGTATGTGTTTTAAATCAACAAATCTTTCTTTATTTAAAAGGTACTTTCTAAAAATGCATTCAATCTTTATTTGTTTAAACATCTTCATCTAAAAATCTTCTTTTGAACACCTTCTTTCTAAAATCTTCTGTTTTAGAAAATATTCAAAAAAGTGCTTTTTTCAGTTATTTTGTTAATTAAAGCCTTTTTCCAAAATTCATTAGATTTAATTAAATTAGATATAATTTTATTTCATTCACATTATTTAAACACTATTTCTTTGGCATTATTAAATTTGGTCTTTGGCTTGTTGTATTTTTAACCTTCCGTCGAGTGTCGAAGATGAAGGGTGAGGTCTGGGATTGGCAGGTGGCTAATCCCCCCTCGCAATACAAACAAACCCTATCTCAAATTCCATGTCGTTTCCAACGGGCATACATACGACACCTTTTGCATGCGTTTAGGGCACTTTTTAAATCCGTTTGCAGGCTTATTGGCTTTTTCTCATCAATTGCAGGAATTGGTTTTTGCTATAACTTTTGACTCGTTGCTCAGTTTTGAGCACTTCTTTAGTCAAAGTTGCATGTTTTTTTCACTCTAGATGATGGGATCATTAGCTTTATAAACACACTAATTTTATAAAGTGCCGCATTCTGGGGGGTGTCTTTGTATTGCTTAGTTCAGCTCATTTTTTTGAGCTTTGTTCTATTCCTTTTTCATGAACTTGTGAGCACGTCCGCCATAGTCTTACGACAAAGGGATTCTTTCGTGTGACATGAGACATTTTTTTCTCACCACCATGCTTGTCTTTCACCTCCTTTCTATTTTTTGCTTATGCTTGTTTACGGTGTTCCTTTTTTGTTGCGCTCCACGAAACATTGTTGTGGTCTCCTCTCTTGCATGTTATTACACTAATTGCAAGATGAGTTACCAAGTGTTTCAAACCACACGCATGGACCCGATTGTAATCAATGCACTAAACTATAAAGTGCCAAAAGTAGGGGGTTGTTATTGTCCTGGGTGGTTGTGTTTCTTTTCTACATTTCTTTCTCTCTCTCTCACTATGGATGCACTTTCAATTCCTTTGCTTACGCCATTCAACTTTTTCGAATGGAGATCAAAAATAATAATGAAACTAAGGGGTAAAGGGTTATTCCACATCACCATGGGAACTAAGACTGAACCAGATGACGAACTTGAAAAATCTAAGTGGTTAAACTGTAGTGATGAAGCTTTAGGTCTTCTTTGCATGTCTATTTCTCCTGACTTGCTCTTCCACATTGAGGCATCTAAAACACCTACATCTATGTGGAAAATGTTGGATGCGATGTTTGGACAACTAGATGACATGAGAGCGCATGAGTTGGAAAACGAACTACTAGGGTTAAATCCTAGTGACTTTGAAAACCTACAAGCCTTCTTCTCGAAATTTGTCCACATTAGATTATTGTTAAAAGGATGTCAAGTAGAAAAGAAAGATTCTCAACTGATCTTGTCAATTCTCTCTAAGCTAGGTCCCGAATATTTTGTCTTCATGTCAACTTTCTACGCTACAAAAGCTACTTTGGGCGATACTTGGATGATGCCCTCCTTTGACTATTTTTCATCCCAACTCATTCGAGAACAGGACAAACTCATTTAAATGGGGTCTCTCAAGTCCAAGTCACATGCCCTTGTAGCAAGTACTAGCAAAGGAAAGAAGACTGAAAAGAAGAAGGAAACAAAGGATCAACCTAAAAAAGAAACCAAGATCAAACCTAAAAATGACACAAACACTTCGAATTCTGAGCCTAAGGGACAAAAAAGCAAGTATTCGTGTTCCTATTGCAAGAAGACTGGTCACGATGAGAAACTTGTTTTAAGAAACACATTTATCACTTATCTCATTTACTTGAGAAAAATAAAATAAGTGTTCCTAAATCCATAAAACAAAGTGCTCCAAAGGCTGAGTCTTCTACTGCAAAAGGTGCTAAAAATGATAAGAAGAAAGGAAAGGCCCTTGTAGCCAAAGTTTCTCCTTCATCGACATGGATTATAGATTTTGGTGCCTCACACCACATGGGTTCTTCGCATGTTGAGTTTTCCAACATCAAACCTTGTGGAATGTCCCAAATCACGATGGGTAATGACATGACAGTGTCGGTTTCGGTAGTGGATCGGTAGAGATGGATGGGGGAACATTTAACCAAGTGTTGAGTGTTCCTGATCTCTCTACCAATCTCCTATCGGTTTACCAAATTACTCACCTTGGTGAAGGAATGTGAGTGGAATTTGGTCCTAACTCAGTGATTATTCGTGAGCTTAACAATGACACTACAGTGGCTGAGGGAAAGGCAGATCACCATTCACGGTTGTACACCTTCTCCCACTTTACTTCTGATTCTATGCCCATTGCCTTGCTCACTCATGCAAATGAGGTTAGTAAGCTATGGCATGAGTGTTTTGGACATCTAAATTATCACTACCTTGAACAATTGAGTCAAAATGAAATGGTCAATGGGTTGCCTCGCATCAAGTTTTCTAAGGGTCTTTGTGAGGGTTGTACCCTTAGAAAGCATCCTGAAAAGAAATTTGACAAAGGAAAAGCTTGGAGAGCCACTCGTCCTTTGGATCTTGTTCACAAAGTGATGTTTCTAGTCCATTTCCTTCTCCTTCATTTACTAGAGCTCTTTATGTGCTAACCTTCATTGATGACTATTTGCGATATACTTGGGTATATTTTCTTAAGCTTAAGTTTGAAGTCTTTGAACATTTTCAGGACTTTAAGGCTCTTGCTAAGAAATAGGCAGAATAGTCTATCAAGGTTCTTCAAACTGACAATGGAGGTGAATATGTAAACAATAGGTTCATGGATTTTTGTACTTCTAAAGGGATCTCTTTGCAACATATAGTTGCTTATAGCCCTTCGTAGAATGGAGTCACAGAAAGAAAGAACCATACTCTGAAGGAGATGGCCACTTGTATGATTCACTCGAAGTCTCTTCCTCCACAGTATTGGGCCGAAGCAATGAATTGTGTAAATTACATTCAGAACCATGTTCCACACAAGGCAAGTAAGAGGGATGACACCCTTTAAATCCTGGTTTGGACACAAGCCTGATGTTGAGCACTTTTGAGTCTTCAGATCCAAGGCTATGGCTTAGATTCCCAAGAAGAAATGTAAGGCCTTGGAACCACAATCCAAACCTTGTATCTTTGTAGGGTATCTTGATGGCATGAAGGGATATCAATTGATGAATTCTACTTCTCATGAGCTATATATTGAGAGAAGTGTTAAGTTCAATGAGTCTTCTTTGACTTCTACTTCTCCACCTATTGAGGTTCTTCACTCTTTGATTGATTCGACTTATCGATGATGATGATCTTTGTTGAGTGTGCTCCTCTTTCGAGATCCTCCCGACCATCAGACCTTTGAGTCTTCTGATTTTGACAGTAGTGATGATGAGGACTATGTCCCTTCTCACTCAAGTGAAGAATCTTCGACTCTGAGCCTGATCCTCCTGGTCCCCTTTGGGCCAAGAAAACTTTGCAAAGTGCTAGAGATTTAGTTGGAGATACTTCGGATATGAGACGTACTCGCTCAGATTTCATTGGACCCCACTCTTTCTTTGCCTCTACTTCTGATCCATAGTCTTTTCGGGAGGCTTCTGGTATTCTTGAGTGGGATTCTGCCATGGATGAGGAGTATTCCTCTCTCATGAAGAACGATACTTGGGATCTCACCACTCTTCCGAAAGGAAGAAAAATCGTTCGAGTGTAAGTGGGTGTTCCGAACAAAGTATGGAGTAGATGGAGACATCAAAAATTTTAAAGTGTGATTAGTAGCTAAGGGTTTCTCCCAGATAGTTGGGGTTGATTATACAGAAACCTTTGCTCCGGTTGCAAAGATGACTTCTATTCGACTGACCCTAGCCATTACCACAGCGAATAGATGGAAAGTCCATCAAATGGATGTTAAGAGTGCCTTCCTTCATGGTGACCTAGAGGAAGAGATCTATATGGAACAACCTCTGGGTTATGTCCAAGATTCCTCCCTTGTTTGTAAGTTAAAGAAGTCTCTTTATGGCCTTAAACAATCCCCTCGGGCTTGGTATGCCAAGATGGACTCCTTCTTACTTACATCAGGGTTTACTAGGTGTCACTCTGATCCAAATGTTTATATTCTATGAAAAGATGACTCCATACTCATTCTTGTTCTATATGTTGATGACTTGTTGATCACAGGAAGCTCTTCCTCTATTATTGATTCTGTGAAGATTGCCTTAGCCAACAAGTTTTCCATGACTGACTTAGGTCTGCTTCATTACTTTCTTGGAATCTAGATTTCACAATATAACTCGAGAATCTTGATTTCATAACCTAATTATGCTCTTGATTTGCTATCTCGGTTTCAGATGTCTGATTGCAAGTCTTCTCCTGCTCCTTTTCTTTTTGGGGTTAAGTTCGTTTCAGATTGCTCTACTCCCTTGGTTGATGGTACTCTTTACTGGCGGTTAGTGGAGAGCTTGATCTAATTAACTCACACTCGATCGGATTTATCATATGTTGTTGGGATCATGTCCGATTCATGCGCAGAGCCACATGATTTGCATTGGAAAGCAGCTAAATAGATCCTTCATTATGTTCGTAGCACTTATGCTTGATGGCATACACTATCATGGAGGGGTTGATATTGACTTGATTGGATTCATAGATTTTGATTGGGCGGTGACTTAGATCATCGAAATCTACTGCTATAGTTTCTCTCTTAGTTTGGGTCCTATTAGTTGGTCTAGCAAGAAGCAGAATGCAATTGTGATATCATCTACAGAGGCAAAATATAGAGGAGCAGTTAATGCTGCCACAAAATCTATTTGGCTACAGGGTATTCTGACAGAGTTTAGCATCCACTTTTGGCGGCCTACCATTATCTACTATGATAACATGAGCACTATCTCTATTTGTAAAAATCCAGTTTAGCATCAGCGGATGAAGCACATTGAGATTCATATCCACTTCATACGAGAGCTTATTCATGATGGCATCATCGAAATTAATTACATTTAGACAGTGATCGGATCGATACGGACTTAATCACCAAGCCTTTCACTGAGATGAAGTTTCTTCACTTATGGTCTCTTCTTGGGGTGAGGTCTTCTATAGCTTCCCATCTTCTTAGGGCTATGTATTCCTTCTTTTCTTCTTCTTCTTCTAGGAAGATTGTGTTTTTATATGGGCACCTTATCAAGCCTTTAGTTGTCGGGCCCCATTGACACATCTTTCTTAGTTTTTTAGGAGTGTCTTCCTCTTCCGTCTGACTCATCACAGCCACTACCCCAGCTTCGATGAAGGGGGTGTTAGTGTGAGTTATCCTATGTGTCCTCCTCTCATGTTGGAGGGTCATCTCACATGGGTTAGGTTTAGGGTTAGGTTTAGGGTTTCATATGTGTCATGCACTAGGGTTACTCAGCACCCTATATGTACCCTTTTTATTCATTTATGAGCATGCCAAGACACTCCGCTATCTTTCCTCTATACAAGCTTTGTTTCTGTTGAGCAAGTTCTTCCATTACTGATCAATTTTTTCCTTGCTATCGCTGGAGCTTTCATGATTCCGTTGGAGTGCAACTACTTCGTGGTGCCTCGTTTCTGATTCGATTCTCATAAAATATTTTCATTTTTCCCTCAACGGGAGTAAGAACCTCTATAACTCATTCCTGGATGGATTCACCGTTAGGCACAGAAACAATCTTTGGCCTCTTGGCCTGTCTCTTTGGTGTATGCTCCAATATGCTTAGATCTATGACATCCCCAGAGGCACTTTCTTTTTTTTCTTTGGAGTCTTCAAACAACCATTCTAGAATGGCTAATGTTGATGAGGATAGACCATTTGATTCAAGTACCTAAAAACATTAGTCACAACAAGTGTACAAGCAAAAATAGTTGGTATTTGAATGGTAGTGGTAGTAATGGATGGGGTGGATGTGAGGACTACCATAGGATTTGATACAATGATGTTAGGGGATGAGATGGAAGTAAATGGAAGTATTAAGGGAAGTGAATTAGAAATGGATGACCCAATAGTTTCTCCAACTGAGAGAACTAGAAGGGATGAGAATACTTGGGCCATAAAAGGAGATGGGAAAGAATAAATTATCATAGAAGTGGAAGGAAATGATGTAAGAAGTGACAATGGAAGAGAAAAATGAAATGATGGGTCTTGTGGGACACTTGTAGACTCACCGACTTCAACTATTTATGTCACGGGTGATGTAGGAGACATGCCTTTGGGAACGAGAACCTTGGAGAGAGATCAGATCCCAACAACAAATGAAATCTTTTTTTTTAGAAGCTGTAGGGGCCATTTGGGTCAAACTTTTCCCCTTTTTTGGGTGTTGATTGGCTCATGGTTGATGGGGTTTCTATATTTTTAGTTTTCTCTAATTGTTTGGGTGAGATTCCCAAGGTAACCAACCAACTATAAGTTCTCTACAAAATGGGCCCCGCCCTCTCCTTTGTGTTGTAACATTCTTCCACATACCAATCAATCCATGGCAATGGTTAATTAGCAATATCATTATATCTATATACTACATCTAAAACCTCGTCATCATCTTGCATGTCTTTTGGGACATCGGCTATTCCAAATTTCCGAACCTCATCCAAATTTAGCCTTTCATAGTCTCTTTATCGGATGATGAATTCATCCCAAAAATGAATCCAAATGTCTTCCAACTGGGGTACATGGGAACTGGACCAACTTGTTTCGTTGAATTTACCCCAATAGTCAAAATTAGTCCATAGATGGAAAGTCTACAAGGTTACCTCTGTCATTTCGCATCCACATTCTTGGCCTTGTGTATATTTACGGCAAGTGTATCTTCTAATTGAAATAGGGAATTGAACTCCCACTTTGTGTTGTTTTTTATGGATCTTATGGTATTCCAGCAGTTGTCAAACCAATTCTAGTAGAACCCATTTGTTGGTGGGACATCTTTGTAGCTTGCTGAGAGCACCTACAAAGCTAGGAATTTTATTGTAAGTAAATGTGGGGAATTGAAGGTAGATAGCTCCCCACTCACGCACTTCCTTGAAGGCTTCATCAGAAATCCTTCGATTATACAGCTCCTTATCGAAACGGTAGAGAATAACAGTAAATAAGCCATCGTTGATCCTGAAGAAGTGCTTACTTCCCTTGTCTAGTGTGAGTTGAGGATAGAAATCATAGATTTGAGAGGTGATTCAAAACCCTTAGTATTCAACTTGATGAAGTCTCCCATAGCAGTTGTAGCATAAACCAAGAAGGATTTCATATAGAAACTCTTTGAATAATGCACTCTACTCAATTGATAGAAAATGGAATCACTGATATGCTCCCCCCATATGATAAATTCCTTATTATTTTTTATGGTAGCGATATATAAGAACATCCACTCCTAGAATTCCTGGGAATACCAGAGACTCTACTCAGTAGCACAATGATGTCATTGACCTCTTGAATGAATTTTGAGTGATACATGGTGTTTGGAAAAACTATTGGCCGATAAATTTTCAACACGAGCTTCGTTCAAAATTTCACCTCTTTATCCCAATGTTCCACCTTGACTCTAGTTAAATTGTGGTATAATCTTCAATGTCAGAGATTTTCAAAAAATCTTCAAAGAAATATTAATCCAATTGGATCAAAAAATTTCCATCGGCATCTTTAATTGTCATAGATTCTTTATCGTAGTGGGTTACTACAGCCAAAAAAATTTGGGTAATGCATGGATGTGGGAAAACTAGCAGCAAGAACAAGCCCACTATCATATATGGCTTGCATCCAAGGTTTCTTATTTAGGGCCTTCACCCTTGCCTAGAAGTATGGAAAATAAATTTGTCTCGAGGTTGGTGTCCCCTATGTTTCCCAGGTTGGAAGATAAGAAAGAGTGAGGGGAAACCCCGAGGAACAAATATTTCATCTTTTCCTTTCCCTTGGATGTGGAAGTAGACATCAAATTCTAAGTTCCAAAATGTTGAAGAAGAGAAGTTAGAAAACTTGAAAATCTCCAACCTTCGAAAACCTGAAAATTAGAAACCCGAAGTGGAAACCTCGAAAACCCGAATTGGAGAAGTCTGAAATGACAGGTTCAAAACCCAAAAATTAGAAACCCAAGTAGGGACTTCTAAAATCTTGAAAAGATAACTCTAGAGTCTGAATGGCACACCTCCCAAAAAAGAGAACTCCGAACAACCAAAGCTCTAAATTTCGAAAAGAGAGTTTTTGAAAACACCAATCTCCAAACTCGAAAAACAAGAGGTGTTGAGAGGGTGAATTGAAGAACTTGAGAGGATCTTTGCAAAATTTGAATGCCTGTAGAAACTCAAATCATGAAAACATGGTAGGAAATGAGTTTTTCATTTTCCAAGGTATGTAGAGGAGGAACAAAAGAAATGAAAAAGGAGGAAACAAAACAAATATCTTAAACCAAAAAGAAAATGACCAAAATAAAAATACCTTGAGAATGACGTCGAAAAGTACAAGATATAGTAAAAATTGGATCATCAAAGAAAAGTGTTAGGTGAAAATGTGATTGAAATAGAAAAAATCTGATATTAATGGTAAAATTCCAATCCGCATGAAGTAGTTAAGGATTAAATGCGCAGAGAGCTCCGAAAGTTTGAAAACCGAAAGCCTGAAATTTTGAAATTTCATAATTTTGGGGTTTTAGACTTTGGAGATCAAGAGATGAAAATCATGGAATGGCATGGAAGAGTTTTGAAACCCGAAATCCCAAAAGTCCAAAAATTTGGACTTTTAGACTTTCAAAATTTGGAATTTCGAAAGAAATTATCCAAAAACACGACCTAGAGTTCCAAAACCCAAAAGCCCAAAAGTCTGAAATTTTGGACTTTTGGGGTTTCAGACTTTGGAACTCCAACAGGAATTTCCTAAAAATCATGACCTAGAGTTGTGAAACCCAAAATCCTGAAAGTCTAGAATTTTCGGACTTTGGTGGTTTCAGACTTCGGAACTTCAAAAACACAATTTAAAATTCAAGCCAATTAAATTCTAAAAGGGAAAATCCCTGAAGTTTGAAGTCCTATTTTTGGATCTTCGGGACCTAGAGAATTTTCAAATTGTAGAGATATTCCATGTGAATATTTTTTCAAAATTTTTCTGATCGATTTCAAAGTCTTCTTCTCAAGGTAGATAAAATCAATAACATTTTTAGCGACCTCTACGGAATGCTTTCCTACTAAGCTTTCAAATCAGTAGCCTTATACCAACCATTAGGCAAAGGAGTCTTGGAAGAAAAATACATTCAGAGGCCACCCAAAAGAAACAAAAAAAGAAAGAAAAACAAAACAAAACAATGTGGAAAGCACTTGGAGGAAACAAAAAAAATAAACACTTTGTACAAGGGTAGAAAAATCTCAAAAGTAAGCTTTGAGATGTATCCCATTCACATGAATGGGTAGTTCTAGATAGATGAAATGAATTCACCTCTTTGCAACTTGAGATAATTATGGTCCACTCTAGAGAGTATCAAACTTGGCATGCCTACTTGGTTTGGCTCGACTTCATCCCATTTGAGAACCAAATCTCCCTCTTGAAAATTCCTATCATAAGCTTTCTTGTCAAAGGATTTCTTAACTTGAGCCTGATGTTGGCTTAAAGTTTTCATAGTTGTGTCTTGAACTTCTTCCACTCCATGAGTTCAGAAAACCTCACCATTAAGGAGTCATTTTCCATAACTTCGAGTTGATGAGCCAACTCCAAAGAAGGTAATTCCAAGGAGAGTGGGAGCTTTTCCTCCCTCCCATATACCAGCATAAAAGGTGAACTTCCAATGACCTTTTTAGGTGTGATTCGATCCACCCATAAGGCAGTCTTAAGTTGTGTATGTCAGGTCCTTTTGTTAGCTTCCATCATCTATTTGATGATCCTTATGAGATTCTTGTTACTAGATTCAGCCAACCCATTTCCTATGGATAGTAATTGGATGAATTCTTGAGATAGACCCCATTCTTAACTTCCCACTCACTCAACTTTAACCCAAGGAAGGCCATTGCATTATCGGAGATAACGGTAAACGGAACTCCGAACCTTGTCATTATATTTTCCAGGAAATCAAGGACCGCCTTTTCATTACTTTCCTTTAAAGCCACCGCCTCTGTCCATTGAGTGAAATAATCTGTCACTAGTAAGAACCCATTTGTGTCTATCACTAGAAGGAGGGTTGATCATCCCGATAAAATATAACCCCCATTGAATGAAAGGTTGATCTACCTGAATGGGGTATAGGGGAAGAGCTGTCAGTTTTTGTTTGCCTGTGAACAAGGTACATTCTTTACATTTCCTCACCCAGAGATGGGCATCTTTGAACAAATCTAGCCAATAGTAACCTGCTCACATAATCTTGGTAGCAGTTGTTCATGCGAGTAATGCCCTCTAGACAAACCATTGTGGAATTCTTCCAGAATTTTACTTACTTGCTCTAGTTTGATATAGCACGAGAAGAACACCGTTCAAGTATTTTTGGAAAAGAACATTGTTGATTGAGACATATGGAATGGACTGAAGGAAAAAAGTACGTCTTTGGAATTTATCCATATTTGAAGGATATGCCCCTAAGAGGAGGAAATTTTTCATCTTTGTTAACCAATCAACTTGATAGTCACTTTCATCGGCATTTAGGAGTGTAACATCTTCTACATCCTTGATCTCCATGTCTGCAGCCAACTTCGACATAACCCTTTGCCCCTGACAAGTTTAGTGACTTTAATGTGTATGTCATACTCCATTACTTTCATGATCCACCCTACACACTTCTCGTTCATTTCTTTGTTCAACAAAAAATCCTTGACGTCAGGATGAGAGACCATCAAGTGAACTTTGTTGTTGGACAACATGTGCCTAAACTTCTTTAGAGCTCGAATGACTGCAAATACTTGTTTCTCAATGAAGGAATATTTGAGCTCGTATTCTTTGAGAGACTGAATGAAGAAGGAAATTGGTTGTTCCATCAGATTGTCATTTTGTTAGGTGAGAATCCCTGAAATACTTTCCTGACCTGCGAAAGCATAGAGAATGAAATATTTTTTGAACCTAGGATTTACCAGTGTGGGAGCTTGGGAAATGGCCATTTTGATAGCCAAAACTCTCCCTTCCATCTTTCATCCATGAGAATGGAATGTTCTTTTTCAACATGGTTGTGAGTGGTTTAGCCAATGTTGCAAATTGAGGAATGAATCTCTGCATGAAATTTATGGTTCCCAGGAAACTTTGGAGACCTTTCTTATGACTTGGAAGAGATAAAGACATAATGGAATGAATCTTGGTTGGGTCAATGGACAATCCTTCCGCTGAAACAAAATGTCTTAACAATTTTCCTTCTTGAACTGAAAAAATGCACTTCTTAGGATTCAATGATACCCCAAATTCTCTACATCTTCGAAAAACAATTCTTAGATGTGTGATATGATCCTCAGCATGCTTGGAATAAATAATTATATCATCAAGGTAAACTAAGATGATATCATTGATTAGTCCTTTGAATACCATGTCCATGGCTCTTTGGAAAGTAGCTCCTGCATTAGATAACCCAAATGGCATTTATTTGGAAGCATATGGGCCCCACTTAGTGGTGAAATATTTTTTGTATTGATCGATTCTTGGACCGAGAATCTCATTGTATCCGAAATACCCATAAAGCAAAGAAAACTTTTGAGCCCCCGCCACTGCTTTGTTTGGAGGATTCACTCCATTGATGGAAGAGGGTAGTGATCTTTCAATGAGGCATGGTTCAAATCCCTAAAGTCTACACACTAATTTCTCTGTTCTTTTTCCTCATATGTACCAGATTACCCACGAGGAATGCTTGATAGGAAAAATTATGCAAGACTCAATAAGCTTGGTTAGCTCCTTCCTCATTAGCGGCTCAATTTTAGGATTAATCAACCTCTATTTTTGATGAATTGGCTTAGATTTTGGATCTAGTTCAATGGTGTGTTGAGATAGGTTGGGATCAAAACCAAGAAAATCTTTGTAGCTCCACAAAAAAAAATAATGATATTCTTGACAAAGTTTAATGAAAGCTTTATTCTCTCGAGTAGCACATACTTCACCAATTTTAAAAGTTTTTCGCTTGCCACCTCGACTTCTTCAAAATCCTCTTCCTTGACCACCATATTAGTGCTCTTTCGTTTGGCCTGATCATCTAAATTGAAGATGGATTCAAGTGTAACTAGGCCTTTTGGCAGCTTGTTTCCTTTCAATTGTATAATTTGATCACCATAGGAGTTTTGAATTTTATCCTGGTGTTTGGAAACAAAATCTGCTTCTTGTTATAGGAAGAGGACAATCTTTTGGTCACTATCGAACACCTACCAGACTACTTATGTTATCTGGTACTATGGGACGAACCACCATTTTGACCATCTGCTGCCCTTCTTTCATAATGTCTACAGGTACATCATATTGTGAGCCAATAGTAGCAAGCCTGTCAACATCTTGATTTTTCTTTCTAGGAATTACATGAATTCCAAAAGCTTGAAATCTTCTATCAGGTCCCAAACCTGATTTTTATATGATCTCAATAGATCATTTTTTGATGCACTACGGGTTGTTACTTGATGCACAACCAATTCACTATCACCAAAGACGGTCAAGGTTTGGATTCCTCTTTTTGGGCTAGTTGAATTCCTTATATGAGAGCCTCATATTCGGTGACATTATTAGTACAACTAAACTACAACCAAAAGGATGAGAAATATTTATCTCCTTCCGAGAAATCAACATAACTCCTACACCAGATCCATTTTTACTCCTCAAACCATCAAATAATAGTTTCCATAGTCCCTCGAAACTGTTGGATGTTTTAACCAACTGAGGTATGATTGTACCTTCTTCGTGTATGCAGTATGTACCTAATCCAATCTCTTCAAAAAAACAGACTAGATTCTTCATCTACCAATAAATCAGCATAGGGATCATATTGGTGATTGATACTTACCTCATCAAGCACTATGTCAGGAACTTCCTCTGTAAGAGTAGTTGGCTCATGATCTACATCCTCCTCATCTAGGTCACAAATGGCATGATTCCCATTTATGGTTTTAGTGGTGTAAGGCTCCACAAGATTGTGAAAAATAGGTTATGCTCTTATAGTCACCTTCATCCCATACCGAGTTCTAAGGATCATATGTGACCGATCGATGACAAATAATTGTTATCCATATTTCACCCCCGGGAAAAGTATTGGATCAGCCATGACCCCGCATAGAAAGAACCAGATAAAACACATTTGAATCTTGCAAATAGATCACAGAAGGACTCTATGATGGAGTGGCGGATCCTACAAAATATTGAATGACTTGATCTAAGAAGAAAGAGAAGAAACGACTTTGTCGAGTGAATCCGTGCCTTAAATTCATCAAATAGATTACAGGCGGGCTCAAAAATGAAGTAGAAAAGTTGAAGAAGAAGGAGATAGTGTCAAAGAAGCCAGAAGCTCAAAAGAGAAGAAATGGTGAAGGTTCGAAGTCTTCGGGCTCAAACGGTTCAGAATGAGTCCAAAAATTGACTAAGTATGGAGGAGACAACAAACGCTACCAAGTGTCCAAATGGCACACCTCCAAAGATTAAATCCAAAGGGGCAGACCCAAACGAGCACCAAGATTCCATGCATCTAGAGCCTCAAAAGTTACACCAGGCCATTGAAAAGTCTTCGACTTAGTGGATGTTGCCAAGTGTCCAAGCGGCGCTTCTCCAAAGATGAACCCAAAAAGGGAGGCTCGAACAAGCGCCGGGTCCCCATGTGTCCCAGGCCCGAAATGGAGGTAGAGTCAAAGCTAAAAGTCAAAGGTGGATAGGGCGGGCCTAAAAAGGCTAAGTATAAAAGTGTTCGCAAAAGAAGCCACATGTCAGCTCTGCGCGTCTCCAAAGGTAAATCCAAAAGCGGAGACTCAAACAAGTGCAGCTCGCCACATAGCCCGGGGTTTAAAAAGGTAATAGGGGTTGTTAAAAGTATAAGAGTCTATAGAGGTTTCCTTGTGTCAATCTGAAACTTCTTGAGAGGAAAAATCCTAAGCAATTTCTAAGTGAGAGCAGAGCCTCCACGTGTCTAGTTTAAAAAGGGGACAGGGTCGGGTTGAATAGTCAAACACTGAGGCAAACCAGCAGAGGGTGCCAAGTGTCAACACACAGTGCCATTCCAAAAGAAAAATATAGAGGCCACCCTTGGACATGCACCAGCCATCAATGTGTCTAGTTTAAAAGGGGACCCATTTTCAAACTATTTTCCCGCTATTTTGTACGGACCCGACCCAAATTTCAAATGGCCATATCTTTCGACTCGGGGCTCAAGACCTAACAAATCTGACACCATTGGAAAGATCTCGGCCTCATCTACACCATGGATATCTAAAACTTTAAGTTCAAAAAGGTTAGGCGAGAGAAAAATGGAGAAACATCTTAAGGGCATTAATGCAGATCTATTTTTCCCTAACAACCAGATCAGATTCGATCTAATCCGTCGTTTCCTCCTCCTTTGAGGTGCCAAACAAGAAATTGATTCAGTCAAGATAGATTTGGGGGTATATTTTGTAAGAGATATTGATGGCATTAGTTGAGCTTCAAACTAGTTTTCCCTTTTCTCTCTCTTTCTTCCCTTTATCGTAAATCTATAAAAAAGAAGGGTCCAGGGCTCATTGTAAAGTTGTTCATTTTCCTCTCTCGCCTCCCCCTTTTTTCTTCATTTTTCCTCTTTTCCTCCTCCCCTTCTCTTTAAATGGTGTTTTACATCTTTCTCATGAATGATGTTCCGTGTAAACTTTCAAGCAATAAAAATGTGTTTTGTGATGCATTTTTCCATCCTTTTCTCTTTTTGGTTGTTTTTTCTTTCCTCTCTTCATTGCGAAGGTACTTGTGCATGTTTTAGATGTTCATTTACAGATATGAGAGTTGTGTTTGTTGGGTTGTAAACGTTTTCTTTGTGAATTTGATCTTTGGCCTGTGATGCAGTTGTTCATCCTCTCCATTGCTCACCTCCCTTCGTTTCATGGCAGTTTGGTTAGATGATCAACAGTTTTCCTTCTCTAGTGTATCACCATTTTAGTGTAGGCTTTGTTTTTTTGGTTTTCTTTCTCTCCCTATCTCCTTGGATAGTTAGAGTAGGATTAGATTAGCTTGCCTGCACTGGAATAGCTTGTGGAAGGTAGTTTAGGAATAGTAACTAGCCTTCTCTAGATAGTTTTTCCATTTACAAAGTCCCACATTTTGGGAAACCTCAATGTTATGTGAATCACACCAAATGACTTTTCCTTAGAAAAGTAGATCTCGAAAACTCATTTGGGGGTCTTTGTGATTTTACACTAACAATTTTGGTATGCCCAGTGGGATACCGAGGTTAGATCTTCCATATTTCCAAGGTGTCTCATTACAATAACAATTCATAAGCCATCGTGCGACCACACTAATAGTTTTGGCATGCCCAGTGGGACAGTGCAAGCACCTTACCACTTCATCCTAGCAGGTTGATGTGTTCTTATTAAGGGTTAGCCTTTTGAGGCACATGCAAACACATCTGGCGACTCCATCTTGTCAACAACCCCATTTCGTAGTTACAGTCCTTTTCCCATCCATTTCCACCCACATTCATTCACTTTTTCGTCCATATCTCCCATTTTCTTCCATTTCATGAAGTTGTGCAATCATGACTTCATTCCCTTCATGGGATTCACACCTACAGTAGTACAATCCACCTCTAATGTATTTTCCAACTCCATATCAACACTATGATCAAATCCAAAGTAATTGTGTCTACCCCTATAAGCATAGTGGTCAAATTCAGTTTGGACATGGAGCTTATCATGAGCAAGGGTATGCATACAATGACAAAAGTAAAATGGAGGATGTTGTTTTTTGGAGAAGATTCAAAGAATGGAGGCTAGCATGGTGCAATCCAAAGGCATAGCAAAAATGAAGGCATTTAAGATTGGTTGTAGGGCACCTTGTCCATGAGAAGGCCCTTTTCAAATATATTATAGCCCTTAGGAGAAGCTTGACTTCATGGTTGAAGTGTTGCCTCAGCTTACACAGTGGATTGAGGACATTGAAGCTTATGATAAAAGTGTGAGACATGCTTGTCAATGAGTAATTCAATCACCCGGCTCCTGTCTTTCATTTTCTCTTCCTCAATCTTTTCATTTTAGTAGAGGCAAGAGTCAAGACACTCACTTTATGTCCCAAGTGTTGATTTCATTTCTCCATCTCCTAGTCTTCCACCCCATTTCAATTCTTCTCCCCTTTTCTCTCCCAAGTAGTCATCCCCTCCAAAAAACAAGAAGTTCCACTTCCCTCCCTCCACAAACAATTGTAAAATTGATTGAACCCCAACCTATCACTCCTCTTGCTTTCCCAAGTCCATGTTGGGAAGAAACCCAAGAAACCAATCAAGGAGAAAAACAAGAGGAGGATCCCAACAGAGAAGAAATGACAGATAATCTGAAGAGTTGGGCTGCCAAATTTGGTTTTACAAAGATCCCCTTGATAGTCAAGCCAATAGAGGAGGTTAGGGTTGAAGAACTAGTGGTGGCTTGTCATCACCAATCCGGCACTATGATAATTCTTCACCGGGAACTCCTCGTGCTATGATTATTTACTAATGCACAGCCTTTAGTTTGGTGGATGTAATCTGGAAACAAAACAACAACATAACACAAGAATACCATCGACTATGATAAGACGGAATGATGACAAATCTAAAATATCAAAGTAAATTATAATATTAACATGAAAGCTATTACATAATCTCACCCATGAGGTACTTCAAGTGTTATTGACTTCACTTGCCTTTCACCAAGACTATGGGAGAAACTTTACAATTACACCTCTTAATGGCTTCTTCAACACACCTTTAAACTGATGGCTTCCTTCGCACACTTCCTACAATATTTCTCACTACTTCTTTCTATGCTAAATGAGGGGGTGGCCTCTCTATTTATAGAACTTCCAGGATTATCCATCTTATCTCTAAGATAGGATAAGAAATCCACTCTGACGAATCATATTCCATACCTTAACTCTTATCTGTACATGTAAGCTTATCTGTTAAGATAAGATAAACCTTATCATTTTACATGGGTTCCACATTTTTAGACTTTTTACAAATAAAATACACAAAATATTTATGACCTCACTCCTTGTCTTTATTACCAATATAATATTTCTAATTCCTAATCATGTAGACCCTACTTCTCTAATTACCCAAACTTTGACATTTTAACATTACCGGACCACTTACGACAAATATTTACTTTTTACAACATTCCTATTGTACTTTGACTATTACCATACTCCACATTATTGGCGGCACCATACTGACGGTGCCGTTATCTTCTATCAGACGCTACTACTAATTATACTTAACAACATCATATTCCTAATACATACATTAATGAAATAGAAATTACGGAGGAAAATTTTAGTGTCGACATCTTCCCCCTTCCTAGCTTCTACTCCATCCTCGGAGTAGACTATTCTAGTGCTTGGAAAATCTTCAACTTGTCGTGGTTGACCCATTTCGTAATGGGAGTGCCATCCAATTCCTCTAGTCGGTACATACCATTTTCATGCACAACTGCTATTTTGTAGGGCCCCATCCATTTTGGAAGAAATTTTCTCTGTCTTCTTTTTTGTATCTGGAATCATATACTAGAACCAAGTCATTCACATGAAATGGAGACCACCGGATCTTTTGATCAAAGTATTCCTTCTGCTTCATTTTCTTCTTATGGCTTGTATCCTTTGCTATTTCTCTCATTTCCTCCAGCAAATGAAGATGTACCAACCTTTCTTTTACTGAATCACTTTCATCCATCCTTTCATTTTTCATAACTCTCACAGTGGGAATATCAAACTCAATAGGAAGAACTCGATCAATGCCATAGGCCATTTGAAATGGGAGTATCCTGTCTGCTGACTTTGATGTTGCCCTATATGCCCACAATGCTTTGCATGAATCCTTTTATCCCATTTATGTACTGCAAGGCTGCATCTTTTGCTAGAATTTGACACAACACAAAATTTGTTCATTCCACTGTCCATTTGTGCTTGGCTTGTATATGTTGTTTCCTTCCGTGCTTAATAGAAAACTTATTGACTAGGGATTCTACCACCTCATTAATGAAGTGGCTTCCTTGATCTGTTACAATTTCTAATGGGCAACCAAATCTAGTGACAATGCGTTCATATATGAACCTTGCCACTTCATCCATGGAAGCTGTTTTTAATGGCCTAGCTTCAACCCACTTGGTTAAATAATCTGTGGCAACTACAATATACTTATTTTGGCGTGATGTAGTTGGAAGTGGACCTACAATGTCTATTCCCCACTTTTCAAAGGGACCAAGGGGAAGAATAGGACATAATGGAGCTGATGAAGTTTTACGGTTACCATGTGTTTGACAAATATCACATGTCTTACAATAATTATAACAATCTTTAAAAAGAGTGGGCCAGTGATAACCTGCATCCAAGATCCTTCTTGCTGTAAGTTGTCTAGAGAAGTGCCCTCCACATGTACCATTGTGGAATTCTTCTAGCAGTTCCTTCCCTTGATCACGTCCAACTGCCCTCTTGTACTGTCCATCAGGTCCTATTCGAAATAATACTCCATGCAAAATAGAATATGGACGACTAGCTTGAGTAATCTTTCTCTTAGTCTTTGCATTGGCACCATCAGGAAACTTGAATTCATTCAGATAATTCATAATATCTATGTATTCACTAGGGATTGTGTCAAGGGATAACAAGGTTGCATCGGGGAAATCATCATCATCACAAGATGATCCTAAACCATCATAGGCTCGAGAGAGTGCATCTGCATTGACATGCTTCTTTCTTGGCCTATCTATAATATCAAATTCAAATTCTTGTAGCAAAATTATCCATCTTGTTATCCTCCCTGATGGGTTAGGCTTATTTACAATATATTTTAGAGCCTGATGATCTATTACAACTAGAAATTTTTTCCCTAGCAAGTAATTTCTAAACTTCTTTACAAAGCAAAAATGATAACCGTGAGCCTCTTTTTCGCATACAGTATAATTTACCTCAAGACTTTGCTCATTTTATGCGCTCCCAAAGTAAATTGGATGTTCATTCCCATTTTCATCCTTTTGGCTCAAAGTACTTCCTAGTGTTGCATCTCGAGGCATCGGTGTACACAATGAATGGCTTGCTCCAATCTGGATTCTTCAAAATAGGTGAAGACACGGGGCTTCCTTTAGATTGTCCAAAAGCTTCATGCGCCTTATTTCCTAGTTCATAAGTAACATCCTTCTTCAAGAAGCTGGGTTAGTGGTCATGCAATCTTTGAGAAATTCTTGATGAGCCTTCTATAGTAACCCACATGGCCTAAAAATGATCTCAACTTACTTCTATTAATAGGAAATGGTAAATCTTTGATTTTTGAAACTTTATCAGGATCAGTACCAATACCATCTCTGGATACAACATGCCCTAACAAAACACCTTTAGAACATCCAAAGACACACTTTGTAGGGTTTAGTGAGGCTTGTGCTTCATCTAACCTTTGAAATGATGTCTCCATCAGTGCGGAGAGGTCCAACTTGCTCCCATAGATGTAAAAATCATCTAGAAATACTCTGATGAAGGTCCCAATGTAGGGTTCGAACACCCTATTCATCAAACGCTGGAATGTTGTTGGAGCATTACACAACCCAAAAGGCATAACTCTATAAGCAAATGTTCCCCAAGGAGTGGTGAACGTGGTCTTCAGCTGATCTTTCTCTGCTATACGAACTTGGTTGTAGCCACTATATCCATCAGCAAAACTATAGCACTCCTGGCCAGCTACTTCGTCCAAGATCTGATCTGAAAATGGAAGAGGGTAATGATCCTTCTTTGTTGCCTTATTGAGCTTCCTGTAATCAACACAAATGCGTAGCTTCCCATTCTTTTTATTGAGATCACAATGGGAGAAACCCATTCTGAATTCTCCACAGCAAATATGAATCCTGCATCAAGCAACTTATCTATTTCTTCTTTTACAGTCTTGGAAAAATTAGGATTCATTCTATATGGCATTTGCTTTATGGGCTTAGCACCATCTACCAGCTCAATACAATGTTCTACCCAACTTACTTGACGGAGTTCCTTGTAATCAAAAGTGAATAGGTGTATGTACCTTTGAAAGAGTGGAGGTAGGATTCCTTCTCACTCTCCATCACAGCATCACCAATCTTTATTTTTGGAGATGATCATCAACTTCTTCTTGAGATAATTTTATGGGGTCATGAGTTGGTGTGGTGGAAGGATATCCATGATTGAAACATCCACCTTGCTTTCTTCATCTTCGGTGTCCACTTCATTTGGTACTAGAGTAATCGAGAGGATGTCCAATCATCAGTTTCATCACTTGAATCCACAAGTTCTGCTTTATGATGTCGAGGGATCACGTTTATCTTCACCCTCTCTCTACCACGTCCAAGTGTCATGAAACCTTCATTCCAGTAGTTTCTTGCATGAACTCTCCTTAGCCATGGTCTTCCCAGCAGCATTGGGTACGCAACAGTACCATTTTTCATCACCTGAAAGTCTACCACACATACAACACCCATAACAGATATTGTCACATTTGAAACTACACCTTCTGGTTTAGTTTTTCCTTTATTTAATGACCTTAACATAAGTGTTGAAGGGCGATCAATTTTTAAACCCAACATATTCATTACAGACTCGGTCATTACATTAACTACAGCACCTCCATCAACTAAGACATCATGAATTGAAATACCATTACATAATACCTCAACCTCAACCTCAACCTCCTCCTTCCTTCTTCGAGCATTGATTCCACCTCGCAACTCCCGCCTCTTCTCAGAAGACATAGCCAAGAGTTGACGATATGTAATATTTGCAGGCCTTTTGGACAGATCTTCCAAGATGGAGTATGGTCCTTGCCCTGTGAAATCAGAAAATCCTGCACACCCAACTTTCTTCTCCTATGTTTCTTACTAGTTTCTTCTTTCATCTTCTTAGGATCATTTCCATCTTGATTATCTTTTTCTTTCTTTCTTTTTGTTACAAACACATCTACTTCATTATTTCTGCTCTTATCTACTACATCAAAAGAATTCACAGGTGCTTTTCCTTTATCATTATCTCCTTTACGGATGTAGAAGCTCTATCGGACAATTATACTTATAATGACCCTTTTTATAACAACCATAACATACAACTTCAGAAATATTTCTTTTTGGACCTCTATCTCCTCCCTGAGAACTAAATTCCTTTCCTTGAAGAAGATTAATAGTTAACTGACCCATCTTTTTGAGCAAATCTTCATACTCAGTAGATGTACTAGGAGAAATATTTGTGCTCACCGGGAGTGGTTGTGGATTCTGGACCAAAGGTGCTGGTGTAGGCTCTACTTTAGCAACAATTTCTTTGGGCTCCTCTTCCATGCTTTCTTCTTGCCTTCTTGCAATCTCCTTTGCTTGTTCAATGGTAGCTGGGTGGTCATACTTCACTCGTTGTCGATTTCGGCTTCATCCCAAGAATGAAGTGCTTACAGAGGATATTATCCATGCCATTCATCAACCCATCCGCTAATCCTTCCTTCCGGATCTGGGCATCGAGCTTCCTCCTTAGCTCTAGAACACGAGCATGATAATCCCTTATCTTCTCCTTCTCTCCTTGGGATAGCTTTGTGATCTCGATCATGAGATCTGCATATTTCTGTTGTTCACCAAATTCTTCAAGAAAACTTTCAGTTAATAAATCCCATGAATTTTTCACATTATCACCTAGTGTTTCAAACCACCTAAGTCTTTGAACCATCCAAAAAGGTAGGAAAAAATTCAGTCCATTGTTCCCTTCTTATAAGGCCATTACAAATACAAGATCGTTTAAACTCTTGAATGAAAGAAGAAGCATCTTCATTAGATTGAGCTGAAAAAACAGGAATCTTTCCCATTTTCAAAAGTAACCACCGTGAAATACCAACCCACAAGTACAATCAACAAGACTTATGTGCACAAATAATTGGAATCACTATAATAGAAAGTGACTTTACACCTTTCTACAGTAAAATAGAAATGACCACGGTAAACTATGGTAAAACTTGACTTACTGCGGTAAAAACTGACTTTACTGTGGTAAACACTATTCATGGTAAAAAGTGAAGTTACTGCGGTAAATACTATTCATGGTAAAAAGTAACTTTACTACGGTAAATACTATTCCCAGCAAAAATGACTTTACCATGGTAACTACTATTCATGGCAAAAATGACTTTACCATGGTAACTACTATTCATGGCAAAAATGACTTTACCATGGTAACTACTATGCACAGTAAAAACAAGGTTACCCTCCAATTGATTTTTGACTAAATGGGAATATCTCTCCAGAAAATCCACCAATGAGGAATGGTCCCGGCAACGGAACCAAAATGCCATCACCAATCCGGCACTATGATAATTCTTCACTGGGAACTCCTCGTGCTATGATTATTTACTAATGCATAGCCTTTAGTTTGGTGGATGTGATCTAGAAACAAAACAACAACATAACACAAGAATACCATCGACTATGATAAGACGAAATGATGACAAATCTAAAATATCAAAGTAAATTATAATATTAACATGAAACTGTTACAATCTCACCCATGAGGTACTTCAAGTGTTATTGACTTCACTTGCCTTTCACCAAGACTATGGGAGAAACTTTACAATTACACCTCTTAATGGCTTCTTCAACACACCTTTAAACTGATGGCTTCCTTTGCACACTTCCTACAATATTTCTCACTACTTCTTTCTATGCTAAATGAAGGGGGTGGCCTCTCTATTTATAGAACTTCCGGGATTATCCATCTTATCTCTAAGATAGGATAAGAAATCCACTGACGAATCATATTCCATACCTTAACTCTTATCTGTACATGTAAGCTTATCTGTTAAGATAAGATAAACCTTATCATTTTACATGGGTTCCACATTTTTAGACTTTTTACAAATAAAATACACAAAATATTTATGACCTCACTCCTTGTCTTTATTACCAATATAATATTTCTAATTCCTAATCATGTAGACCCTACTTCTCTAATTACCCAAACTTTGACATTTTAACATTACCGGACCACTTACGACAAATATTTACTTTTTACAACATTCCTATTGTACTTTGACTGTTACCGTACTCCACATTATTGGCGGCACCGTACTGACGGCGCCGTTATCTTCTATCAGACGCTACTACTAATTATACTTAACAACATCATATTCCTAATACATACATTAATGAAATAGAAATTACGGAGGAAAAATTTAGTGTCGACAGGCTAAGGATGAGTTTGCAGTAGAGGAGGAGGACTAAATAGTTTTAGAGGCTCCAAGTGTGGAGTAGGCTAGAGAAGAACCTTCAGTTCTTCCTTTCACTTCATCCCCTTCAAGCTCTGATGTTGAAGAATATTTTGAACTTTCAAACTTCATGTTTGAGGATGAAGGGAACCATGGTGAGTCAATTGTTGATCAGGAGGACACCATGAAGGAGGTAGAGCACCTGTAGTAGGACAACAAGGAGGTAGACTGTCTGTCTAATTCAAAGGATTGTTTTAATGGAGAAAATTCTAAAGAGATAACACATTTTTTCCTCCATTAACTAACTTCCAAGCATATGAGCATGTTTCCATGAAGGAGGAAATTCAAGAATAATAGCCTACACTCCACTACACCTCTCTGAAACCAAGATTAGGAGGTATGAGTCCTCCATGTTCTCCACAAGAAAAAGAAGAGGAATAGCCAACTCTAAGTCCAGTTAAAAAGGAGCATATGGAGGTGACCAAGATAGATTCAGAGGCACTGAATCATGAGCCGGTTGCACAAGAAAATACATACCCCTCTCTCATTCAACCTCTCCAAAAATCTAAATTTTTGGAGGATCCTGAACTCACTAGCTTCATATTTGAAGATGAGGCTTCATATGGTGAAAATAATGAAGATTTTAAGATCACCATGCAAAAGGGAGAGACTTTGCTACAATAAGACAATAAAGAGTTTGATATCCTATTAGACTCAAAATAATGTCTTCAACCACAAGAACCTACTACCATGGAAGAGAACGTGCAAGCACAACCTACAGTTAACATGCCTCCTGAACCCAAGTTGGAAGATTTTGATCTTCCAAAAGTCACACCTACTACAAAGGAAGAGAAAAGGCAGGAAGAGGATGTCATCATCTCTCTCACACCATCCATCCAAGAAGGTCCACAAGAAGACTCCATTTTTGGAGTTGAATTTCAGAGAAATGGGCACATCCAAAGGATCAGACCATGCCCAATCAGGTACTTGGCTTCATTGGAGCCAAGGGAGAAACAAAACCATTCATGCCTACTTCAGGGCATGAGGATGAGCATCAAAGTACCAAGGGTCACCATCAATACCTTCAGGAGTCCAATGCAGGTCAGCTTGAGGAGGTATTTTCCATTAATGTTGATACCTTGATGATTTGGGTGGAGGACAGGCTTATAGCTAGTTTTTCACTCATACAGGTAGCTATATTTAGTGTCAAACCATTTGCATGGCTGCCTCTCTCGAGAAAGGGAAGCTACTTCTCTATGCCAGTTGTAAGCTTTATTTAGCATTATTTCTCTCTAGTTAATTTAGGAGTAGGAGTAGATTTGCTTTCATCAGAAGAACTGATTATGCACACTTTGCATGTCTCATTTGAGGCATGTATGATTTGGTCTTTATACATAAGTTTTGTATTTCTCCGAAGGTGCATAAGGCCAGGCTCTTTAGTATTCATGGCAAGAAGACTCATAGTTGTTTGTAAAAATTTCTAGTTCCAAAAGATCCAAACACAAGAGCAACTAAAGTCATTCCAAAATAGTCCATTTCAAGGACGGATGAAAGCCCCAAAGTCAAAACCGTTTTCTACTCAAAAACTCCATTTCAAAGATTTTCTTACAAAAACTAAGAGTGCGAGAAGCAGGACAAGATCGGGGTCAAAAAAACATAGAAAAGGCATGCAGTCAGGCTCGCAGTGGCTTAGGGATAATATCTTCAAAGTTCAGATTAGTTTCATGTTTACTAGGTAGACTTCATGCCCAATGGATACTTCAAGGCCACTAGTCTCTTAATCCAATAGGAAGATGTCCCTGTGAGTCACCAAACTGTTATCTATATTTCACCCCCCAGGAAAAGTATTGGATCAGCCATGACCCCACATAGAAAGAACTAGATAAAACACATTTGAATCTTGTAAAGAGGTCGCAGAAGGACTCTACGATGGAGTGGTGGAGCCTGTGAAAGATTGAACAACCCTATGTAAAAAGAAAGAGAAGAAACGACTCTGTTGAGCGAATCTATGCCTTAAATTCATCAAACAGATTACAGGCGGGCTCATAAATGAAGTAGCAGAGTTAGAGAAGAAGGAGATAGTGTCAAAGAATCTAGAATATCAAAAGAGAAGAAATGGTGAAGGTTCAAAGTCTTCGGGCTTTGAAATGGTTTAGAATGAATCGAAAAATCGACCAAGTATGGAGGAGAGAGCAAACATTGCCAAGTGTCCAAACGACACACCTCCAACTATTAAATCCAAAGGGGTAGAACCAAATGAGCACCAAGCTTTAATGCATCCGAGCCTCAAAAGTTACATCGGCCATTGAAAATTCTTTAATTTAGCGGATGCTGCCAAGTGTCCAAGCAGCGCTTCTTCAAAGATGAACCCAAAAAGGGAGGCTCGAACAAGCACCAGGTCCCCACGTGTCGCAGGCCCAAAACAGAGGCAGATTCAAATGTAAAATTCAAAGGTAGATAGGACGGGCCTCAAAAAAGGCTACGTATAAAAGTTGTCACAAAAGAAGCCACATGTCGGCTCTACACATCTCCAAAGGTAAATCCAAAAGGAGACTCAAACAAGTGCCAGCTCGCCACGTAGCCCAAGGTACAAAAAGGTAAGAGGGGCCATTGAAAATTCTAAGAGTATGCAGAGGTTTCCACATGTCGATCTGATGCTTCTTTAGAGGAAAAATCCTAAGCATTTTCTAAGTGAGCACAAATCCTCCATACGTCTAGTTTAAAAAGGGGACAGGGTCAGGTTAAATAGTCAAACACTGAGACAGACCAACAAAGGGTGCTAAGTGTCAACATGGTGCCACTCCAAAAGAAAAATGTAGAGGCCACCCTCGGACATGTGCCAACCCTCCACATGTCTAGTTTAAAAAGGGGACCCGTTTTCAAACTGTTTTCCCGCTATTTTGTACAGACCCGACCCAAATTTCAAATGGCCATATATTTTGACTCGGGGCTCGAAACCTGACAAATTTGACACCATTGGAAAGATATCAGCCCCATCTACGTTATGGAGATCTAATACTTTAATTTTTAAAAGGTTAGGTGGGAGAAAAATGGAGAAACATCGTCAAGCCATTAATGTAGGATCTATTTTACCCCAACAACAAGATCAAATTTGATCTGATCTGTAGTTTCCTCCTCCTTTGAGGCACTAAACGAGAAATTTATTCAGTCAAGATAGATTTGGGGGTAGATTTTATAAGAGGAAATGATGGTAGTGGTTGAGCTCCAAACTAGTTTTCCCACTTCTCTCTCTTTCTTCCCTTTATGTTGAATCTATAAAAGAAGGGTTGGGGCTCATTGTAAGTTGTTGTTCATTTTTCCTCTCTGGCTCCCCTTCTTTTTCTTCCTTAGGGTTTAAAATAGATTTTGAACCTACTCCCATGCTCTATAAATGGTTTTTTACCTCTTTCTCATGAATGATGTTTTGTGCAAACTTCTGAAGCAATAAAACATGTGTTTTGTGAGGCATTTTTCCATCCTTTGCTCTTTTTGGTTGTTTCTTCTTGCCTCTCTTCATTGTAGGGTACTTGTGCATGTTTTAGATGTTCGTTTACAAATATAGGAGCTGTGTTTGTTGGGTTTGAAATGTTTTCTATGTGAATCTGATCTTTGGCCTGTGATGCAGTTGTTCATCCTCTCCATTGCTCACCTCCCTTCATTTCATGGTAGTTTGGTTAGATGATCAGCAATTTTCCTTCTCTGGTGTATCACCATTTTAGTGTAGGCTCTATTTTTTCTTGTTTTCTTTCTCTCCCTATCTCCTTGGATAGTTAGAGTAGGATTAGATTAGCTTGCTTGCACTAGAATAGCTTATGGCAGGTAGTTTAGGAAGAGGAACCAACCTTCTCTAGATAGTTTTTCCATTTACAAAGTCCCACATTTTGGGAAAACTCAATGTTATGCAAATCACACAAAATGACTCTGCCTTAGAAAAGCATATCTCGACAACTCATTTTGGGGTCTTTGTGATTTTGCACTAACAATAACCACCCATCTTGGTAGTGAAATCATGTGACAAGAAAATGGAAAAGAGGGGAGGGAGATCAATAACATATATGTCTTGTGTGAATGCCAAGCTAGGATATGCATGGATAGTAAGTTGAAGCCCCTTAATGACTCATAGTTTGGACTACAGTACCGTCTAACTAGAAAACTCCTCTTGAGATTGGATTATATGGAATTCTTAACACATCTGCAATTTACTTGGGCATCACGGAACTACTGGCTCCAGAATCGATCATACAATTGTGCACCAAATAATCATCGATGATTAGAGAGATATAGAAAGGTGGAGGTTTTTACATTAGAAAACACTATTGTTTCTAGTTGACACAAGTCGGTTGCTTTGTTGCTTCATGACACGATGATCTATTGGTAGTACCGAAACTATTTAAAGCCTCTCGGTAGCAAGTTCCTCTGAGAAGGAATTGAAAGCGCATCTCACATTGTGATGCTCAAATTGGTTTTCTTCATTTGCTCCACAATGTTAAATGGAATTTCCCCAACTTTAATAATACTTTTTGGGTGTTAAATTCTTGTTTTGGGAAATGCCTATTGGGTACTATGGTACTTGAAGTTCCACCTTTCTTAGTAGACTGATCCATGGACACTTCTGGTGATTTATTTCATGTACCCTTATCATATGATATTTATGTTTGAGGTTGTGAAGTAAATGCCTGATCAGTTTTGGGAGATTGAGGATCTATTTCTCTCTTCTTGGAACGTGTGTTGGATGCTACAATAGAGGCGTCAATATTCAAACCACAAAAGTCTTATGTTTCCCAATTTAGTAGTGTAGTTTCATCAGAAGGTTGGTCTTGGCTCTCCTAGGTGGATGGTCCAACTGATGATTTAGGTGGGGTGGATATGCTTTGGACCATAAGGTCCTGACTCAAAACTCCATTTGGAAAAGATTTTGGTTGTCAGGCTGAGAACAAGGATAGCACCATTCGTAATACTAGGTGAAGTTATTCTTGGTGGTATTGTGGCTCTGGATAAACTGGCAATAGAATGGTTATATAAGTTTAAAGGCTTCACGCTTTTGGCATGGCTGATGACCTAGTTCTAGGCCTAATTGTTTCCTTGAAAAGGAGGATGACTTGCTGGATATTGGGATTGGAATGGTCAAGCATATTAGGATTGCTTCCTTTTAATTACTACAAGCTCATTTCTGAATGTCTGCAGTAGTAGAATTCACTTCAAATAAATCATTTGAAGAGGTGGGGGCTGATAGAGCTAGTTGATTGGAGGCTTCTAGAATAAGAGCAATGATAGGTTGATTATTCGTAAGATCTGGAGAAAATGGCATTGGCAGTCGAGGAGCTATTTTTCCAACCTAAATCAAGGAATTTTCCACACTTATGGCTATGTTGTAGGCATCAGGTAATGTAGCCCTCCCATAGATTGGATCATAACTTCTACATCACTATTCAAAGCTTGAAAATAGTATAAGAATGAATTATTTGGAGAAGGCTTAATGAGTGTCGAAATCCTATTCCAAGTCTTGTGAAATTGGAAGAAATTTCTCATGTACTCTTGGGAGCTCTCTTTATGGTAGTGAGTTTTTCTAAGAGTGTTATATGATCACTCTTCTCTTTAAAGCTGTTTACATGACCTTCTCTCCTAACTCTTCCTAGGTGGTTAAACTACAAACACACAACCCTCGAAACCATTGAAGTGCTTTCCCCTTGAAAGAAGTGACCAGAAGTCTAACAACAACATTATCCTCATTGATGTTATGTACCACACAAATTTTGGCTACACCAAGAATGTGTTCTACTAGAGTAAAATGAGTTTCCCTATGTAAAACGGTAAACTTTTAAGTGATACAACCGATATAGGGTCACGTCGGGCCAATACAAGAGGACTACTTGCATTGAAAGGGGGAAAAACTTGGTTATGTGCCATAACAACTAGAGGTTAATTGTCCTTTGGTGGAGGAAACCTTCTTTATGGAGGAGTTGAATGACCCATATGAGATAAAGTTGTAGTTGGTGGAGTTGAAACACCTCTACTTCTTCTCTTTGGAGGGGACAAGGAAAGTTTGATATGTTGATAACTTATTTGCTTTGAAGAAGCTCTTGTATGAATTCATCACATAAGTTCATGCACTGATATTTGGAATCCAGAGATATAGAGTTGTCAGTACTTTGACTTGTGTAAGTTATAAGAGAAGTACCAACTCGTCCCACCGAGCGTGCCAAAAGTTATTGTCACTAAATCACTGCACCCTCCGAATGGCTAAACTATAAGCAAGAGGTTCGGTGTGATTGGGACACATGAGATCACCTCTCAAGCTATGGGACTTGGGCTCAAGGTGAAACTTCGGTGAAGGTCGATTCCTTCTCCTAAACTAAGTCTTGTACTACTCATAGTGCAATAAAATGGCTATCTAATCCTAGGCTAACATTTCCATGGGTTTTAGGAAAATATTTTTGCAAAAAGGAAACTATACTAGGGATGATGATGCACCAAATAAAGGGATATTTTAATCTCAGGAAGGGTTAATGTGAATAGGATGCTTGCACCGTTAATCACCTTCACCTATTGCAACTTAGAAAGGATACATAATACCACAAACCAGAAGCATACGTTCCTTTGTTAAAACTTGAATCATACAGAATAGAGAGATCAAATTTGATTGAACACATAGTTAACTAACCACGAGGATAAAACACATGCACATGTCAAACATTCATTTCACTGATCATGTCTAATGATAATATAACTTTTAATAATAGAAATAAAACAATCTTTCCAAAATTGACATAAATGACGGTTATATCACTTTTCCATAACATGAAAAAAAAACCTAAAATAAAGGCAAGCTAATCATCTATACTAATGAATCACACATTCACAAAGCATATATCAATCAACCATTTAGCACAATAAATCAGGTTCTTCAAGGAAAGATATCGCTCTGAATATAATTAAGAGGTTTTAAATCTCTGAAGCACTCTTCCAAGCTTGAAGAGAAAATTCACCAAAAATGATCTATACATATCCCAAATGACTCCATATACCTAACTATTTATAAGTTATTTAGAGTGAGCCATTATAGTTGGGCCTTCAACTAAAATTTTACTAAAAATAGAAATGTCATTAATTCAAGGAACAGGATCCCATAAAAATAGCAAGTTGTTTGCAAGGGTTTGACTCAATCAACCCTACAAATCTGACTGATCCAGAACTTGGATGTGTCCTTTCATGGCTGCTCATCTTTGGCCTGGTTTTGCAACACCCTCTTCTTC
Source organism: Taxus wallichiana var. yunnanensis (assembly GCA_018340775.1). NCBI lineage: Eukaryota > Viridiplantae > Streptophyta > Pinopsida > Cupressales > Taxaceae > Taxus > Taxus wallichiana. The sequence continues at coordinate 576,682,281 of CM031242.1, forward strand.
TGCAGGGTTTTGTTGTGTTTCCTCCCACACATCCATTCGATGTTTATACTCGATGAAGCGTTTAATGATTCCTTGAATTTCCTCATCCCCTAGCCCACATGCATAGTGATTCACTACATATGCTATCTCAATTTCCCTCATGATCTTAGTTGGAAATCTTCTAAGTTTACTCAAAACTTTCTTCAATCTTCCTGTGAAATTTTGGCATAAAACCAACCTGTCAATAGATTCACTACCAAAAGTTTTGGTAACCTCATCATCACGCTTCACCAAATCTCTAAAATTCTTCTTGATCTGCTCCTATGGAAGAGCATCGATGTTTTTTTGAAGAATTTACAGTTAACAATATCAAATTCCTCTGATATGTCATTCAAAGCATCCATAATATCCACTCATTTATCATCCAACTTCTTAATTAAATATTGCAGCACTTGACACTAGAATTCCATGGCCTTTTGATACTCGAAAAACTTTGCAACATCATCGATTACATCCTCCTGAAGGAGTAGGTTTGAATCTTCCTCTCTGATCTCACTCTATGTTTCCAAATTCAAATTTAGGTTGTTATTGTCCTCTGAAAAGGCTTCATCCATTTTGTAAATAGCATTTTTTCCAACCTACAAATCATTATATATCTCAATAGCTTCTTTAATTAAAGGGTTAGCTTCTTGTAGTATACGTTCCATCCATCCATCTACCGATATCCCTTTCTGTCCTATCTTCTCAATCTCGTGATAAGAAATATCATCAATGGTAGATGAAATTGTCATAGCGGTAGTAGTTGAGACTTGATGTAGATGGAATTAGCTTTGTTACTTTCCGTACCAACGGTGAGCTGCTCGACCTTGGCCTTAAGCTCATCCTTAGAATATTTATCCTTATCATATTTTTCCAGCAGATTTCCAAGAGCAATGTGTACATCTTATTTTTCTCCTTCGTGAGTGGCTTTTCCCAATGAGAATCTAGAAATATGATAATTTGTAGTTGTAATTATTTCTTTTGTTTTTCCCTCAACGGGAGTAGCAACCTCTACAACTCGTTCCCTAGATGGATTCACTATCAAGATTGAAACAATCTTTGGCCTCTTGGCTTGTCTCTTTGGTGTATGCTCCAATATGCTTAGATCTATTACATCCCCAGAGGCACTTTCTTCTTTTTCTTTGGATTCTTCGAAACAACCATTCTAGAATGGTTGATGTTGATGAGGATAGAACATTTGATTAAGTACCTGAAACATTAGTCACAACAAGATTACCAATAACATTAGTTGGTATTTGAATGGTAGTTGTAGTAATGGATGGGGAGGATGTGAGGACTTCCATAGGATTTGATACAATGATGTTAGGCAATTAGATGGAAGGAAATGGAAGTGTTAAGGAAGTGAAGTAGAAATGGGTAACCCAATAGGAAATGATGGGTCTTGTGGTACACTTGGAGAATCACGACTTCGACTATTTATGTTATGGGTGTTGTAGGATGCATGACTTTGGGAACATGAGCCATGGAGAGAGATGAGCTCACAATAACAAATGAAATACTTTTTGGAAGTGTAAGGGCCTTTTGTGTCAACATTTTCTCTTTTTGGGTGTTGAATGGCTCATGTTTGATGGGGTTTCTATATATTTAGATTACTATATCTCCTTGGGTGATATTCCCAAGGTAACCAACCAACTGTAAGTTCTCTACAAAATGGGCCCCGCCCTCTCCTTTGTGTTGCAACATTCTTCCACATACCAATCAATCCATGGCAATGGTTGATTGGAAATATTATTATTTTTATATACTACATCCAAAACCTCATCATCATCCTACATGTCTTTTGGGACGTTAGCTATTCCAAATTGCCAAACCTCATCCAAAGTTAGCCTTTCATAGTGTCTTTATTGGATGATGAATTCATCCCAAAAATGAATCCAAATATCTTCCAACTAGGTACATGGGAATTGGACCGACCTATTTCATTAAATTTACCCCAATAGTCAAAATTAGTCCGTGGATGGAAAGTCCGCAAGGTTACCTCTGCCATTTCTGCATCCACATTCTTAGCCTTGTAAATATTTGGGAAAGTGTATCTGCCAATTGAAATAGGGAATTGAACTCCCACTTTGTGTCATTTTTTCGGATCTTATGGTAGTCTAGTAGTTGTCAGAACCAATTCTAGTAGAACCCATTTGTCGGTGGGACATCTTGGCAGCTTGTTGGGAGCACCTACAAAGCTAGGAATTCGAATGTAAGTAAATGTGGGGAACTAAAGGTAGATATCTCCCCACTCATGCACTTCCTTGAAGGATTCATCAAAAATCCTCTGATTATACAACTCCTTATCAAAACGGTAGAGAATAACAAAGAAAGAAGGCATCGTTGATCCTATGGAAGTGCTTGCTTCCCTCGTCCAGTGTGAGTTGTGGATAAAGATCATAGATTTGAGAGGTGCTTTGAATGTCATTAGTATTCAACCCGGTGAAGTCTCACATAGTAGCTACAACATAAACCAAGAAGGATGTCATATAGAAACTCTTTAAAGAATGCACTCTACTCAACTGATACCAAATGGAGCTACTGATATGCTCCCCCCATCTGATAAATTCCTTATTCTTTTTATGGTAGCGATATATAAGAAGATCCAATCCTAGAATTCCTTCACAGAGGGAACACCTGCGACTCTACTTAGTAGCACAATGATTTCATTTACCTCTTGAATGAAGTCTGACCGATACATGGTCTTTGGAAATTTGGCAAAACTCTTGGCCAAATAACTTTTCAACATGACCTTCGTGCACAATTCCACTTCTTTTTCCCAATGTTCCACCATTGACTCTAGTGAAATTTTGGCGTAATCTTCAATGTCAGGGAGTTTGAGAAAATATTCAAAGAAATATGGGTCAAGCGGATCACAACTTTTCCATTGGCATCTTTAACTGTCATAGATTCTTCATCGTAGTGGGTTGTTGCAGCCAAAAAAATTTTGGGCAATGCATGGTGGTGGGAAAACTAGCAGCAAGAACAAGCCCACTATCATATATGGCTTGCATCCATGGTTTCTTATTGTATGCCTTCACCCTTGCCCAGAAGTCTGGAAAATCAATTTTTCCAAGGTTAGTTTCCCCTATGTTTCCCAGGTCGGAAGATAAGCAAGAGTGAGGGGAAACCCCAAGGAATGAATATTTCATCTTTTCCTTTCCCTTGTATGTGGAATTAGACATCAAATTCTAAGTTCTGAAATGCCGAAAAAGAAAAGTCTAAAAACCCTAAAATCTCCAACCTCCAAAAAACCAAAAATTGGAAACCCGAAGTGGAGAAGTTCGAAATGACAGGTTCCAAATACCCAAAAATTAGAAACCCAAAGTAGGGACTTTTGAAATGCGAAAAGAGAACTCTGAAGTAGGAGTTCTGAAATCCCAAATTTTGAATGGCACACTTCCCATAAAAGAGAACTCGAACAACCAAATCTCTGAATTTTGAAAAGAGAGTTCTCTGAAAACGCCAATCTCCAAACTTTGAAAAAAGAGGTAGTGAGAGGGTGAATTGAAGAACTCGAGAGGATCTTTGAAAACTCTAAATTTCTGTAGAAACTCAAATCATGAAAACATGACAGGAAATGATTTTTTCATTTTCCAAGGTATGCAGAGGAGGAACAAAAGAAACAAACAAGGAGGAAACAAAACAAAATATCTTAAACCAAAAATAAAATGACCAAAATAAAAATACCTTGAGAATGATGTTGAAAAGTACAAGATACAATAAAAATTGGGTTGTCAGAGCAAAGTGTCAGGTGAAAATGTGATTTAAATAGAAAAACTGATATTAATGGCAAAATTCCAATCCGTATGGAAGTAGGTAAGGATTAAATGCGCAAAGAGCTTTGAAAGTCTAAAATGGCTTTGAAATTTTAGAATTTTGGGGTTTCGGACTTCAGAGATCAAGGGATGAAAATCATGGAATGGCACGGAAGAGTTTTGAAACCTAAAAGCCCAAAAGTATAAAATTTCAAACTTTCAGACTTGAGTTCTGAAAGTAATTAACTCAAAAATGATCGGGAGAGTTCAAACCCGAAAGCTCGAAAGTCTAAAATATTGGACTTTCAAACTTTTAGACTTTGGAATTCCTAAAGAAATTTTCCAAAAAATTCAACCAAGAGTTCCGAAACCCAAAATCCCAAAACTTTGAAATTTCATACTTTTGGGGTTTCAGATTTTAGAACTCCAAAGGAGAATTCCTATAAATCGTGACCTAGAGTTCCGAAACTCGAAAGCCCGAAAGTCCAAAAATTTTGTACTTTCAAGGTTTTGAGACTTCGGAACTTGAAAAACACAATTTCAAATTCAAGACAATTTAAATTCCGAAAGGGAAAATCCCCAAAGTCTGAAGTTTGAATTTTTGGATCTTCGTGACTTGGAGAATTTTCAAGATGCAGAGATCTTCCGTGTGAATATTTTTTCAAAAAAATTATCTTCAATTTAAAAGTCTACTTCTCAAGGTAGATTAAATCGATAATAATATCTCACAACAAGTTCATATGTAATTTATTCATCTCGAGTTACTAAAATGTTGATATCTTACATAATGGATGTTTCCTTATATTTGCTAGGATTTTACCATGTCAATATGGTGTTTCATCTCTTAGATGTTTGGTATTTTGTTCTTTTGTTTCATATCTATATGTATTAATAAGATTATTGATTGTTACGAAGTGTTTGGTTTCCTAACATTTTTCCACTATAACTCCCTTGTGGGCCTTACAACCTAAGAAATTTTTCACACCTACTAACCACTATGGTTTCATATTAAACTCCTACGAACTCTTTCTCGATGGATTCAATGTAGCTGGAAAAATCTATCAAATTTTTGTGTTTGATCCATTCATCATCCAATATGTTGCAAAAAATAACTTGGATTGAGATACCTCATAATATCCAAGATCATTTCTCTCACATGGCTCGACACAATTTTCCTTTCACCTAGGAAATGGTTCAAGTTTTATCTAATCATGATAAATGGGTTTAGATGGAAACGCATCCCACTATTATTCTGAGGAGATCAAGGTGGGAAGGGACATGTGAAGGATCCCCCAAAGCAAAAATTAAGGAGTCAATCCCATATTTATAGAAAGATGAATTTTACCATATTCCATTTTGGGAAGGAAAAACCTAATGGAACTTTTTCAATCTAATTTTAGGAGCAAGAATCCTAATTGTACTTTTCCAAATAGGTGTTTTTATCTTTTTGGAGATCCAAAATATCTCACAACAAGTTCATATGTAATGTATTCATCTCAAGTTAACAAAATTTTGATGTCTTGCATCATAGATGTTTCCTTATATTTGCTAGGATTTTACCATGTAAATATGGTTTTTCATCTCTTAAATGTTTGGTATTTTTTATTTTGTTTGGTATTAATAATATTATTGATTGATTTATGAATTATTTGGTTTCCTAACATTTGGCCACTTGTAGACACCAAAATTGGGTCACACTCCCCTTGACCCCTCATCAAATAACCAACCTGAACACACTTACCTAGCCATGGCCCCTTTTACCCCACACTAATATTAATTTAATTAAATTAATCCATGATCTCACAATATTTATTATTTAATTATCCTAATTAAGATAATTCCTACCCCGCCACCTCACCTAGACACCTCACCTAGCCACCTCACCCCAAATCTATTCTTAGTATGTTGCCATAACTAACTAAGACCTACCTAAACCCTAAAAATCAAAGCCTACATCCCCTCTAACCACATTCCCGCATAAAAATGGTAACTCCCACTCTTTCCTGGAGGAATAGAAAGATCTGGCAAAAATCATTGCCATGATCTTCCATTTTTAGTAAACCTAGGAAATCCTGCCCTAACCAACGTCGGTTACCCCTGAACCGACACTGGTCAACCCGGAACCGTCGTCGGTCACCTTTTATTCCCCTTTGGTAACCTTATTTCGAGGTTGGCACATTTTGAGAGAAAAGGAAGAAGACCAGAGATGTGGGCAAGTGAAAGAGGCATCCTTTCACGCATCCAACAATCTAGAGCCATTACCAGCATCAATTAGAGAGCATTGTATTCACGGGAGTACTCTAGGAAAGCACCACTACAGGACCATACACGTATCCTCCGATCAACCACCTCCACCACTCAGCCATCAGACCATCAACACAGTAAGTATGGCCCTAATCAGTATAGTTTAGTTTAGTTAAGTAATCTCTATTACTCCTATTATTAATCTATTCTTTGCATGCTTATCACCCCATCACCCACTTGCTTGTGAACCTAAATATCCCTTCACTCACATCACCAAATCACCTATTCTCACCTATTGTATACTTCTGAGCATACCTAAGACCTCCATAGACCCCCCATTCACTCACCCAAACTTTATTCAACCTTAGATCACCCATACCATTTTACCTATTTTGAGTTCCTTTCACCCTGACCATACCAATGCCGGTTACCCATAACCGTCGTCGGTTCTACTAAAATCGACATCAGTCATTTTCAGCCAACATCGGTCTCTATGTTTTACACCTTGACCAAGACCAGACCCAACAACCACCTACCAGTTGACCTGTAATAACCCAAAACCATTTACCCGACCTCCTAGATCTGATCCTAACCTAGCTGTTAGATTAGATTTTTCTTATTGTGTTTATATGAGATGCCTAAATCATATTGACTATAGTAGGACAATATTTACCATATTTCTTGCATTAATTTGTTTAAAACAATGGATTGACAACCTTCTAGGGAGTATCACACTTCCGGATCTGGCATATGCTAGGCAGTCCACTACATATGTTGTTTAACTTCTATCTTGTGGTCTTGTTGTCTATTATAGGTAGTTCCTCCTAGCCAAAAGGAAGCTCTCACGATCAGCTGTGGATCGAGAAGTCAACGCACGTGCAACAACCTTCAACCAGATTTCAACAGGTATTCCTCCTTGACCTTTACCCTTATCTATTTTGTCACATTCCGAGAAACACTCTAAGAATCAGGTGAAACAGCCACTATTACTCCCTTGTAGGCCTTACAACCTAAGCTATTTTTCACACCTACTTCATGTTTGATTAGGGACCCCTCCCACTAACCACTATGGTTTCATATTAAACTCCTACGAACTCTTTCTCGATGGATTCAATGTATGGTGGCCAACTATATCAACTTTGTTGCACTTGATTCATTCATCATCCAATATGTCTCACAAAATAACTTGGCTTGAGCTACCTCGTAATATCCAAGATCATTTCTCTCACATGGATCGATATAATTTTCCTTTCACCTAGGAAATGGCTTGGGTTTTATCTAATCGGGATAAAGGGATGTAGATGGAAACACCTCCCACTATTATTCTAAGGAGTTCAAGGGGGAAGGGACATGTGAAGGAGCCCCCAAAGAAAAAATTAAGGAGTCAATCCCATATTTATATAAAGATGAATTCTACCATATTCCATTTTGGGAAGGAAAATCCTAATGGCATTTTTCCAATCTAATTTTAGGAGGAAGAATCCTAATTGTACTTTTCTAATTAGGTGTATTTATCTTTTTGGAGATCCAAAATATCTCACAACAAGTTCATATGTAATTTATTCATATCGAGTTAATAAAATTTCGATATCTTACATCATGGATGTTTCCTTATATTTGCTAGGATTTTACCATGTAAATATGGTGTTTCATCTCTTACATGTTTGGCATTTTGTTCTTTTGTTTCATATCTATCTGTATTAATAATATTATTGATTGTTACGAAGTGTTTGGTTTCCTAACATTTGGCCACTATTACTCCCTTGTGGGCCTTACAACCTAAGCTCTTTTGCACACCTACTTCATGTTTGATTAAGGACCCCGCCAACTAACCACAATGGTATCATATTAAACTCTTACGAACTCTTTATCGATGGATGCGATGTAGCTAGCCAACTCTATCAACTTTTTTTGCACTTGATCCATTCATCATCCAATATGTCTCACATAATAACTTGGCTTGAACTACCTCATAGTATCCAAGATCATTTCTCTCACATGGATCAATATAATTTTCCTTTCACCTAGGAAATGTCTCATGTTTTATCTAATCAGGATAAAGGGGTGTAGATGGTAACACCTCCCACTATTATTTTGAGGCATTCAAGGGGAAAGTGACATGTGAAGGATCCCCCAAAGAAAAAATTAAGGATTCAATCCCATATTTACATAAAGATGAATTCTACCATATTCCATTTTGGGAAGGAAAATCCTAATGGCATTTTTCCAATCTAATTTTAGGAGGAAGAATCTTAATTGTACTTTTCCAATTAGGTGTATTTATCTTTGTGGAGATCCAAAATATCTCACAAGTTCATATGTAATTTATTCATCTCGAGTTAATAAAAGTTTGATATCTTGCATCGTGGATGTTTCCTTATATTTGTTAGGATTTTACCACATAAATATGGTGTTTCATCTCTTAGATGTTTTGTATTTTGTTCTTTTGTTTCATATTTATCTGTATTAATAATATTATTGCTTGTTACGAAGTATTTGGTTTCTAAAAATTTTCCACTATTACTCCCTTGTGGGCCTTACAACCTAAGCTCTTTTGCACACCTACTTCATGTTTGATTAGGGACCCCTCCCACTAACCACTATGGTTTCATATTAAACTCCTATGAACTCTTTCTCGATGGATTTGATGTAGTTGGCCAACTCTATCAACTTTGTTGCACTTGATCCATTCATCATCCAATCTATCTCATAGAATAACTTGGCTTGAGCTACCTCATAGTCTCAAGATCATTTCTCTCACATGGCTCGACATATTTTTCCTTTCACATAGGAAATGGCTCGGGTTTTATCTAATCAGGATAATTTATCTCTAGTGGCTTGACCTATTTTTCCTTTCACATAAGAAATGGCTCGAGTTTTGTGTCATTTGTGCAATTGGGTTCTTCATTCGAATTTCTTTAGAAACTCAATCTTGGATGTTATTCCATGTCCTAGTCCTTTATGATACACATCTGATGTCTCATATCTACACTACATGTCAGTCGTAACTCAATTTTTGTTATCAAGATTTGTTTATTTTCTATGATCTTCATGACCTTCTTCATCAGTTGAGTTTGGTTTGATCTATATCTGTAACTCAGTAGCATGTTTTTCATGGTTTTGCACTTCAAAATTTAAGAGCATTATAATGATCACAAAGGGCCCCGTAGGAGGTCATCTTGAAGGTATCACCCAAAGCATTCATGGTGGAATAAAAAGTTGAAAATATTTTGTATGATCCCTTTAACTTGGATAAAATGAGAAAATGCACTGGTCATCCTTCTTTCTCTTACCATAAGTTACTAACTATGAAAGAATGGACTTAATCTTGGCTAATTTTTTCAATAGATGGGAAGTTTATAGGTGAAAGAGAGACAATTCAACATCTAATTGTAAAGCTCTAAATTCATTGATTTTCCAAAACAATGTACAAAATATATCCCACATGGCTTTTGGAGTGTTGGAATATGTCAAATGAAAACATTGACTATCAGATACATGTTTACCAATGAACCTTATATGGATTCATCCATTTTGTTACTATTTACAAATTTCTTATACTCCTTTTGAAATGTGATAGGTGTTTCCTTCTATATAGACCACAAACCCTTAGATTGCATTAATTGTAGCATTTGTTTCTGATTCGGAGGATTTTTCACTATGAAAAACATCCCTAAAATTCCATAAACATAGACCATGTTGAAGGGATTCTTGCAACCTTTCCAACGGTATGTTGAACTTCAGAATCAGAGTTTGTATGAAAATTCTATCGTTTGTCAAAGTTAAGGTTGTAAACGGGTCAACTCTAGTCAACAGGTCAACAAGTGGACCAATGACAAGGTGACACGTGGCAATTGGCGACGAGAAAAATTTATGGTCTTATAATGTTTCAAAATCAATTCTATGGTATAGATCTCATCGTAAGCTTTTCGACGCATTTTGAATGGACCAAATCTGAGTTCGTATGCGAAAGATATGCATAGTCAAAGTTGTGGTCAAATGATGATGTGACACACTCTGACATGGACAAATGACATATTATGGGTGTGACACTTGGCAGGTTTGTAGTGGCTTTAGATTTAAAATTAATAATAATAATCTATTTAATCCATTCCATGTGAATAAGCCTAAATCCCATGGGATAAGGAGGATTTTGTGGCCCAAAAGCTATTTAAAGGCTTATCCTATCCCTTTCCCACCAAATGTGAGGTCAATGGCTAAATTGGGTGCCTAAACCTATGGAAGGGGGATTTGAACCCTTGACCTATGCCAAAATACTTATCAGCCTTACTAACCCACCACTTTTAACAAGTAATAGAACATGATATCGCTTCTATTTAAAGGGACCTTTTGTTAGGTTTTGGATCGGCAACGAAGGACAAGTTTGCAAAGATCACCATTTTTTAGACACTTACGGTCTGAATTTTTACATTGTGTGAAAATAAAATTTGTTCATTATTTTGAGATCTTTCCATAAATATAGATTTTGCTACACGATGCGATGTATATTTTCCTAGATAGGTGTTTTTCCATCACGGTTTCACGAAGCAGGCATGAGGAGCGGTAGAGATCTACATTTTCCAACCACTTCTAGTCTGAATCAGGCCATGGAGTAAAAAGGGAAGTTTTTAATAATTTCCTCTAGTTTCCAGAAATTTAAACCTATTTTATGTAGGTGTTGTGTATTTCAAGTTGTAGATGTTTTTCAAACGTAATTTCACAGGAAAATATCAGTGAAAATCTTTGTAGGGGCCACAAATGGACTTGGGAACATTTTTTGGTATATTGTAGAGTTCAAGAGGTGCAGAATCGGCTCATTTACAGGTATAAAGGTCTATTAAGTAAATAGTGAATGGATATTGTACTTCATTGGGAAAGAATAGATCAATTCTCTTTTTAATAATCCAGAGACGTAGGCATTCTGCCAAATTCCGTTATTAATTTTTGAGTTGTGGTGTTTTTATTCAGTTTAGAAGCTTTTGATCAGTTTAAATTTCAACTTTTGATTAATTTTATTAATTGATAAAATAAGCACAAAACTGGAGTAAATGGATTGAAGGGAAATTTTAGAATCCATATGCTGTAGCCTAGAATTTACCAGATAACACCCTAGTCACGTTGGCACCTCACTCCACCTAGGACCGAGCACTCACCCCAAGAGCGCAAAGGTACCAGGTCCCTCTTTAGGGTTGTTGTAATCAGGATGTAATCATGATGAAGGAAGTAACATATAGATTCATAACTAAACCATCATTCCACAATGCATGCTACACTCAGATCTATGAAAGAACAAGATTAAATAGTAATCATGATTGAATTAATAATATGCACTACTCAACTATACACAAAATGACACTTAGATTCAGCCAATATCTTCCATCTATTAATAAATACAGAAGCTCCTTACAATATTGTCAATCTATACCAATGCACGTATGGAACTGATATAATAGTTCAATCATATGTGTATATTCTCTGTTACACATACATACATCTCCTTCCATACATCCAACTCTCTCTCTTTGTATATCTATATATGTATATCTATCTCCTATGCACCTAACATCATATATATAGGGTGGGGACTTTCCCTTCACTACTTATCTATTCTAGAAATAGGCCACATGCTATTGATAGCCACACGCCATTTACAATCATAGCCACACATGCAAGTGCACTATCTATAGTCCTCTTGTAGTTAACTAAAGTGTCAATTCTATTCTTAGCTTGTCTTCATGCATAAACGCTTTGAACCGCTTCTCCAAAGATAGACAATGCATGGTGTGCACATCTCTACATTGTTGATGTGTTCCACATGCCATCTTCTAAAAATAGGTCTTCATGCTCAAAATCAGCTAAGTCTTAAAATATGAACTTACCTTCCACGTGCGGGTCCTTCCTGTCCTTCCGCGCCCTTGGTTCTGGGCCTTCTATCCTGTGTGGACTCCTTATGTGATCTTTGACAAGTATTCTTTGATCAACATTACCCCACACTAATCTCATTGTCGTCCCGACAATGGGTATGTCCAAAAATTGAAGGAAAGAATAGAAGAATGGAAAGAATAAGAATAAAAGAATGTAGATAAATAAAGAATTTCTATGAGGTTATTAGGAAACCTCTTCTATATCAGTTTGTAGTATCAACTCTGGATACTCTTCCTTTATTTCAGCCTCTAATATCTACTAGTCAGTGAGTGCTTGCTCTGCTTTTTCTGGGATGTCCACAGCAATGGATTCCAACTCATCCCTCGTAATTTCTCCCTTCTCATTTCGTAAAAAAACAGAACATTGGACATTGATGTCATTCTTCCTTCTAAAATGTCCATCTTCTATGTAATCAGCTTTCCAAGCTCTTAGCCGAGTCTTGTGTAGCTCTTGTGTTGTTGTCAGGGCCTCGCGCTTCTGTTTAACCATTGACAACCTTTCTGTGTGGCCCAATGTCTCATCTTTCATCACTTTCTGGACCTCATTATTCTCTTCGAGGGTCTTGATGTTGATAAGTGCCTCTGGAGCTGTGCATATATTTAAATCCTAGTTTTCTTCAATACTTCTTGTAATACTTGTAACAACCCTTCATAAGATGTAATTTTTCTCATCACATATGCTTTCTTTTGTTTATCATCTTTCTCAGAGTGTTCTAGCACTTGCATACGCAGAGTTCCATATTCAAGTACCAATTCCACCAACTTTTCCACATAGTGTATCGCTGAAGGAAATATCTGTGGTACCTTGGCCTCCAAGTGTGGCATTGCTCTGATTACATTATCCCCAATCTCCTCTATGATACTTATGAACACTTAGTTCTTTTTCTGCATGAAGTCCCTCTCCTGTGTTATGTGTGTTATCTCTATGTCCTTTGTCTTCAACTCCTCATGCAACACTCTGATCGTGGCAGCTTTGTCCATGTTTCTTCTAGCCACCTCAGCAGAAACTTTCACCAATGCATTGTTGACTTGCTCATCTAACATGACAGTAGGATTTACTATCATGTGTCTAGCTTGAGGTACCTTCTTCAGTCTTCTTGAAACACATGACTCTTCACACACATCAAAGTCAGGCTCATCCATGTGGGTGTGCATCGACCATGATAGTTACTTTTGAGTGCACACCGTTGCCATATCTTCATCCATTAACTCCCAACCAAATAAATCCTTCTACGCTATCATGCTCTAGAAGTGGGTGTAGACAATTTTTCTTGCATCCTCTGCATACCCCATGGCCAGTGGAATGTGCTCTCCACTTGTTCTTCTAGACCTTTGCTACTTAGGAACTTTAGCCTCCAAATTTGGGACTTGTGTCTCCATGTCCTGAACATCCTCTATAGCTGTCTCCCCAGTCTATTCTCTTCCTCTTCTTTTTCCTTTGATGCCTCACCCTATTCTTTTGTGTCCTCTAGAAGTATAGGATAATTAGGCATGCTTTCCTCTGACTCTTCCGCCTCCTAATTCAACTTGGTTTCCTCCTTCTCTCGAGTGGTAGCCTCCATTTGTGTGGAGAGTGCGGGTGATTTATGCATAGTGGTTGGAGTAGCACCTTGGTTCCTCATTATCCTAAATACTATTTTAAACTCCTGTGCTCCCCTTGGACCGCATTCACGTCCTCATCATCCCCCTCTTATGGCTAAGGTTGTGTAACAAAGCACACTCGGCTTCACCTTTACTTGTAGGATGTCTCCTACCCCTATGCTCCAAACCACCACTATCTTTTCACTCCTCCTCGTCATCCCTGCACTTCAACCTGGTTATGTGGGCTTAAGAACTGGGATGTTCTCTATTGTATGTTTTCCTTTGGTGGTGCTGAAAGTGTGAACTCACCTTCCACATATTTATTATTCTCCATTTTTGGCTTCACTAGAGATACACTAATGTTGTCACCACATCTGCTACAACTAAGCTTATTGGTTTGATATTGAGTACCTCTGAAATGATCCTCTTTGTATAAGCACTTCTGTCATGATACACATACTTCTTCCTTAATGTATGGTAGTCACAGTATGCCTTGTATGCGCATTGAAGACCAATCTATGTGTGTCTATAAATCGATGAACAAATGCTTGAAAATACCTTGCAGTGAATGCGTAAGGAAACTTGCACCAAGGGCTCCAGACTCAATATTTCATTGGGAAGCGCATGATGTAGAAATGCTGATATATAGAAAACTGAACTTTTTCCCTACCACTACTGGTAGGTCCTTTGGGATGTGCCACTCTTCCCCAAATGCCACACAGAGCCTTTCATACCACTTCTCCACCCTTTAATTTACATCATCTGTCATGGCCCCCTTGCATAGGTACTTGTTGAATCTTTCAGCTGGGGACTTGTTCTCTATGGGGTATTCCCATACGTTCTCCTTGATCCATCTAGTATTCTGATCTCCATAAATACCAGTGATAATAAAACAGCCCCAAAGCTGATCTTCCCTCCTATGCACACTTCTTCGACTATTTGCTTTGTAGAATAGCCTGCAATGTTGTAGATTGTCCCTTCTGACATCATACGTGCCACATGCAACCACATACTATTCACCTTAGACCACCACTCTTGATCATTCAACTTGGTAACAAGGTGGGCTATAACTTGTACAACTAGATAGTTCTTCAATTTATCTATGTCCATTCTGTGTGGACCCTTCAAGTATCCCAACTCCTGTTTGATCTTTACAATCATGGCTTTATCTCGCAAGATCACTATACGTACCCAAAATTGTAGGTACTGTACTACCAAAAGAGGTTACAGAAACCCCAATGATGATTCAAATCTCTTTGCAAGGTGTTCAGAATCCAGAAAGCTTGCCAAGTATACATTTGCATCCTAAAATGCCTTATCCAACCTTTGCATGCTTCATTCTAAACCCTGTCCCCCTTTTCCTTGCATTTCTATCATTAGTTTCGGGACCACCACCTTGCCAGGCGGTGGTCCTGTGAGTGTTGCCCGAGATAGGGCAGCAGTTCTAAAACCGCTGCCCTACGTAGGGTGGCGGTCTTGTGCGCATTTTCCGAGAAAATTCTCAACACTTTCATCAACATAAAAAATCAAGTGGCACTCACATTTCTCAACCACTCTTTCTTGCATTTAAGTTTTGGCCACCTGGTAAATAGTAATTTCTCTTTGTTTATAATAGAGGAGTTCAATTCAAACTTGTCTTCTGATGATTGCAAATGCTATAAATAAGCATGCTTGCACTTAAGTAATAGAGAGAGAGAGATATGGGGAATAGATATAGAGAGACAAAAGTTTAGGGAGAATATTTTGATAAGAAGATTTATTTTCTTATCTCTTCCAAGTTTGTTTATGAATCATTTCATTACTACCTGCTGCATAGAAGAATCCCACTAGCATGTATTAGAACCCTGAACATTTAGTTACGCCTCGTTGTATACCTACAATGATCTTGCTAGGAATCACATAGGCCAAGCTTAGTTCACTTGCGCCATCCCTCTCCTACTTGTACTTCGTTGTGTTTCTCAAACTTGTTATTGCTCATTGTTTAAGTACCTACTATTTATCATTTTATTTCATCACTTCTGCAATGACCTGCTTAGGAATCGCATAGGCCAAGCTCAATTCACTTGCGCCATCCTTCTCCTACTTGTGCTTTGTGCCATTTTACCTTCAAATTACCATTGTCCCAGTGCCTTCTCTCACTGATGTCACTATACTCCTACTCTTTCTGGATTCACATGAACACGCAAGAATGAAGAGATCACACTGAGGGGACAAGCTACAACACAACTGGATTTACCTCTACTCTGTAAACTCCAGGTTTAAATCGTCAAAGTTATAATTGTAAACATATCAAATAGAGTAGTGAATCATTTTATTTTAGTTAAAGCTCACTTTCAATATTTCCAGGGAAGCTATGGGGAATGATAGTTTCTAAGAAGCTATGATTTGTTCCTCACTTCTAAGGTAAGATTGAAGGTTTTCAATTAAGTTAATTAGTTGTCTTTCATCTAGATTCACACATTTGCATAGGTGAATAACCACACCGGGTTATCTCGCTTGTTTAGTTTTAGTATAAAAGTATTTTAAATAGTTGTTTGTAATTATAATGTTTCAATCGTGTATTTTGTTTAGATTAGTTTTCCTTTCAGCAGTAGTATAAATTGTTATTTTTCAGTTTAAGTTAATTCGGAGACTTCAAAACTAGATTAACACTTAGATCCTAGTTAGGAGGATAAACCATAGGGAATTTATGCTACCTATTCATAGCCTCTAAATCTCCCCTTTGTCATTCCAGCTACCAGGAGATCACACTACTAGATCTTAGTCATTGATCCTCCCATAGTTAGCTTTAGGAAAGTTGCTTTCCGATTCTCATCCTCACTGTAGCTTTTCTATCGTAGAAAATTGACCATAATCCGGCTATGACTTCATCTAAGTCACCCGCATTTCAAACCACCGGTTGTCTCGGCATGACCTCGGGAGGTCGGGTATAGGGAAGGTCACTTGTCGATTATCATCCTCGCATGTCACTTTTCTGTCATACAAAATTGGTGAACCCAACGTGAACACAACAACTATTCTTTTTTTTCTTATCTCCATTTCTTTCATCCATCTTCACTCTTTCCCATTATTCTACAGGTATTTATATACCCCTCAAATATGTCGGGATACGATGCATATGGCAAACCTCTCTCAGGTCTTGAAGCATATTATGGTCAAACAAATAGACAACTGTCACCCTCGCTTTCCACATGGGCTGACAACTATTCAAGCAACTACTTGTCATCACAAACTCCTCCTCAAATAACTAGCTCTAGTTCTTCATTCCGAATTGAGGAGCTGGATCAGCTCACACAAACACAATAACTAGAGCCTTCAGGATCTAACAATATGATATTTACTGGAGAATCCATTTCATCTCCTCGGGTTTTATTCAAACCATAAATTAGTAGGCAATCAGATCCACTCCCATTATTGGATGAGGAGTACTTAGCGCACTACACTAGAAATGAGAAATACTTCCAAAACATGTATCCATCTCTAGGAAGTTTGAAAACACAACCCGATACCCCGCTTCAAGAAAATACCCCCATTCCTCCACCAATGGAAAATACTCTTGGTGAACTTGGGTAGAGTAATGATCAATTCATAGTAGGGTACCATACACCTCTACAACCTCAAAGAGTACCACAACAGCCATCAAGGCAAAACACTGGGCCATCACCAATTGAGGTCATCTCAACTTTGGTCGAGAGAGTCAGAGGACTAGAGCTTTCTCAAGAAAATCAAACTTCATATTTGGGGCAAGCGGGAACTTCCAACCCTCTGCATCATCCCAGCCAAGTTGACCTCCTCATAGGAACAAGCATGTTAGGCATGCCTCCTCAACATTCATATAACTACCCACAACAAACACCAACTAGAACCACATTTTCAAATGTTGCTCCAGTTGAAAGTATGATACCTCCCGGTTTAGCACCAAACAACCCATATCAGAGCAATGCTCCTCCCTACTTAAACATTTATTCAAAATCACCACAGGGAGATATGTTCTCCTCTCCCGGGATGTTCACTCAACCACAGGGATTTCCTTATGTCCCTGCAAATACATATGTTATGCCATATCAACAACCCATTCCACCTCCTTCCCCCCCAGTAGGCACCATCGATGGTTGAAACCTATGTGGTAGGAACTTACTCAGAATATTTGAAATAACCTCTAGATTTCATTGTACAAAGCATCATGCTTCCAATACCTCTTCCCGATTTTCCTAAATACAAATGGGAGGGAGATCCAAATGCACATATCAAGGCCTATGTCATGGCCATTTGAGAATTGCTCCCTTGGGATGCGGTTGTTGCTAAGATATTCCCTAAAATCTTAGAGGGTATTGCCCTTGATTGGTATTATAGAATACTTGAGGCCTTGATACACTTGTTCAAACAACTTGTGTCAGAATTTATCAAAGATTTTGATATGAACAAATTGTTAAGAATAGGGATTAGGGAATTCTTACATATTAAACAAGAACACAATGAATCTGCTGCCCATTTTATTCAAAGATGGCGTATAGTCCTCTACTCATCAACAAGTGCTCCAAACATGGATTAGATGGAACTATGTGACTTATTCCTTCATTCTCTCAATAGAGAGATAAAGGAAGAAGTCAGAAGTTCCCACTAAGGACTTATGATGAAGTACTCGAGAGTGCCCTTCAAATCGATCAAGCGGCGTAATAGACAATGGTCGTAAGACATATGGAACAAATGGGAAATTAATTGCTCCCAATCAAAACACTACGACTTATCCTAATATCGGGAATACCAATCAAGGATCCAAGATCCTTAACAAAAATTGTGGGGTTACAACAAATGGAGTCACAGACCAGGTTAAAAGGGAAAACATTGTGAACATTTCACCACTGTTAACAATCAATGAAATAATAACTTCACTCCAACAATCAACACGGTGGATTTTAATCATCCATCATGACAACAACAACAACAAAAAATCCAAACACAAGGTCTAGTCTGAAACCCAACTGGATATCAGAATTAAAACCAAAGGCAAAAGCCTCAAAATTGTAACTCTAACAACCAGCTCAATCTAATCAGAGTTTTGGACCACAATAGTTTTCAAACCAACAACCTTGAAACTATAATCCCAACTTGTATTGTGGTTTCCATAGAATTTAAGGCCATGATACTAGGACTTGTCGTAACTACAATAAATTCATGCAACATTTTCCAAAAGACCAAATACAACTCTTTATAGATATGTTTTTATCAAATGTTGCATCACCCACGCCAAACACTTATATAGGAGCAGTTTCCCCTCAATATTTTTAACAATCCTCTCCCAAATCACTCTAACAATAATAGGTTAGATCCAAATGGGACGAACAAGGGTGTTATAATAGGAAATAACAATCATGAAGCCTCAACTTCATTAAATCCATTGGTTGCACCCCAATTAGGAACTCGACCACAAACCAAGATAGTTGGTCTGGTAGAGTTAGATATTGAGCTACACGTAGAAACCATAACAAGAACATGAGATTATTCTTCTCAACCAATTCCAACCTACCCATTAGAACTAGAAAACATTCAACAAACATTGGTAAAACCCATAGGCGCTTACGATCTAATTAATGACCTAACAAAGACCTTCTCTCACATTTCCTTCTTGGATTTGTTGAAAAAATCTCCCGCCCACAGGGTTGCTCTCTTAGAAGCATTAGGTCTTGGTCATCTAATTAACATCACTCCTCTTGAAATGCAAGTAAACCATGTAGACTTTGACGTCTATCCTCTAAGGTAGCCAAATAGGGACACTGAGTTTATATTTGATATAAGCAAAATGCCAACAGACATTGAGATTGCACATAGAGGCAACCCAACCTTACATTTGCAAGTATGGGTTTACAATAATTATGTTAAATGTGCAATGATTGACGATGGGGAAGCAGTTAACATAGTCCCCTTTGCTTTTCTTCAAAAGCTAGGATATGGAGAAAAAAATTCTTCCACAACGTGAAATACGCTAAGAGGTTATGATAGCCTCAAGGCCACTTCAATTGGGATTATAGTGTTACCAGTTACCTTAGAACCCAAGACAGTCCTCACTAAATTTTATATTATAGATTAGGAAACCAACTATAATATGATTCTCGATTAACCATGGATACATCGTATAAAGGCAATCCCTTCTACGTTATTCTAGGAAATAAGATTTTTACACCTGGGAAAAATATTTGTGGTGCAAGGTGACCCAAAACCATTCGATATACACCTAGCAAATTTGAAGAAAAGACCAGGCATTCACTCTAAGTTTGAACTCCCAACGAATCAACTTAACAAACCAATCAATTCAAAACTAGAAGTAAATTTGATACCTACAACAGAATTAGAAATCACAAATCTAGTCAAAGGCATTCGGAACTCAAAAATGAGACTAACATCATAGAGATGGTGTCATTAGGAACTACCACAAAAATTTTCGAGTTACTAGAGAAAGATCTACCTATTCTCCTACCATTTGATTCCATGGGTATGGGATACACCCTAGGAATTGGCTCCCTTCCAGCAGATGAAGTTTGTATGGTAGAAGTAACCAAGGCAAAATAAGTAGACATAAAGAATGTCCCAACATCCATTTTTCTAAGAAAATATTGGACTCTCCACTTTGATGGAGCTAGATGTCATTTCGGAGTTGGGGCAGGTGTGATCTTTACTTCTCCCAAGGAAAGATCCTACCTTTTTCCTTTAAATTAAACTTCGAATGTATGAACAACGGGGTTGAATACAAAGCCCTTCTCCTTGGCCTTATCATAGCTAAAAGGATGGGTGTTGATAACATTAGAGTGCTAGGAGACTCATAGTTAGTTGCAAACCAAGTATCTGAGGTATATGAAACTAGAGCTGAACACTTACAACTCTATAAAATGGCGGTGTTAGATCTAACCAAGGGATTCAACTTCATATCAATTGAAGTAATCCCAAGAGAACAAAACATTATCACTGATTCAATAGCAACCTCAGCTTCCCGTTTCACTCCAAGCAGTGAGTTGGAAAATACAAGTTTCATGGTATCACGTACTGAACCATTGGTACGAAAAATACCAACAACCCCAATCTTGACACATATAGAAGCTGAGAATGAGTTTTCTATCCTGGATCACTTTGACAATGATAAGGTCACTCTTGGATATCTATTTGGAACTACCTCTCGGCCCCGCCTTTGAATTTGAAGAAGGAAACACTTCCTTAATCGAAGGAATGATTGACATAAATATTGGAACGGAGGAAGAACCTAAGATCTTGAAGTTGGGATCCTCGTTAATTCTTGAGGTCGTAGAAATTCACACCGGATCCTCAAGGAACATCAAAAGGCTTTGCATTTAATTACAAAGAAATGACAGAATTACACCACATATTACGGTACACAATCTTGTCACCAAACCAGATGCAAAGCCAATTAAGCAAAAGTCGAGACCAATGAAACCAAAAGTGGCTCTCATGGTGAAAGAAGAAGTAATGAAGCTTTTCCAAGTGGGATTCATCAAACTAGTCAACTATTCACAATGGGTATCTAATATCATCCCTATTCTCAAAAAAATGGGAAGATACACATTTTCATAGACTTCCGCGACATTAATAAAGCTTGCCCCAAAGATTTCTTCCTATTACAATCCATCGATGTTATTGTTGATGCAACAGTTGGATTTGAGCTTTTGTCTCTCATGGACGGGTTATCAAGATATAATCAAATCAAAATATCTAAATAGGATCAAGCCAAGACTATGTTTATAACTCCTTGGGGAACTTATTGTTACGTTGTCATGCCATTCAATCTTAAGAACACTGGTGCTACATACTAGCGGGAAATGACATACATATTCCATGACCTTATTCATAAGATTGTGGAGTCCTACGTAGATGACTTGTTGGCCAAGGCCAAGAAGCGTTGTGATCACCTAGAAGTACTCTATATCATTCTCTCATGATTGATTAAATATGGCATCACATTGAATCCAAGATAAATGTGTATTTGGCATGACAGGAGGCAAGCTTATGGGCTACATTATATCGTCATGAGGGATTGATGTCAATCCAACCAAAATATGGGTTGTTCTTGAAATGATTCCACCATCAGATGAGTCTAGTATTAGATCATTTCTTGGGAAACTCAATGTAATTTGAAGGTTCATCCCAGACTTAAGTTTTGTTGTTCATCCAAGCAAAATTTATTAAAAAGTACTATAGCATTTATTGGACAAAAGAATGTAATGAGGCCTTCAAAGCAATTAAATGCTTCTTTTTATCTCCTCCCACGCTAATGCCTCCTAAACCAGATCATCCTTTGATCTTATGTTCTGGCTAATAATGTTTCGCTATCCTACATGTTGGCTCAAGAAGATAATGATAAATGGGAACGTGTTGTTTATTTCATTAACTGGATGTTGCTCGATTATGAAACACGTTACACACAGGTAGAAAGAGAATGTATTTCCATAGTTTTCACAACAAAGTGTTTAAGACATTACATGTTGAATCAAGAAACAAGGGTCATTGTAAAGACAGATCACTTATGGAACTTCCTCGCGCAAGGGTCTTTATCTAAAAATGTTTGACATTTCATAACCTTGATGGGTGAGTTTGAACTAACATTTGTAAACCAAAAGTTTGTTAAGGGAAAAATCATTGTAGATTGGTTAGCTAAGAATCCATTAGATGGAGGTGATTTGGTAGATTTGGACTTTCTTGATGAGTGCATATATTTTTTTGAAACCAGGCCCCCCATCTCTATATGTCCTTGGTACGACATCATCAATTTCATCATGGACCACACGTACCCAGAAGGGGCCACATCGCAACAAAGAAGGTGGTTACACATTATTGCTACTAAATACTTTATTTTAGAATAAGTGCTCTATCGTAAAGCCTTCGATGGAATGCTTTTAATATGTGTTGACACAGAAGAAATTGAAAAGATTCTTTACAAATCCCATAGTGGGATATGTGGAGGCCACTTCGGTGGCCACACCACTACTTGCAAAATACATCGGATGGGCTATTTTTGGCCCACTCTAGAACATGATGTAGTAGATTTTGTGCATAAGTGTCATAAATTTCAAGAGTTCTCCCACGAGATTCACATGCTAGCACAGGCTCTACAACTAATCACAACCCCATGGCCCTTTTCCACATGGGGCCTATATTTGATAGGGAAATTCTCTCCCTCATCAACAGATGGCCACAACTTTATAATCACGGCCACGGAATATTTTACTAAATGGGTAGAGGCCATGCCTCTCACCACCATACCAAGTTCTGTAATCGCTAAGTTCATCCTGAATCAAATCATTTGTAGGTACGGTGTCCCACAAGTCATTATCTCAGACAATGGCACATCCTTCAAAAATGATGAGGTCTATGAGTTATGCAGCAAATTCAAGATAAACCATCACATGGCCTCTCTTTATTACCCCCAAGCCAATGGACAGGCTGAGGCAACAAACAAAATGTTAAAATCCATTCTCCTCAAAATAGTTAAGGAGAACAAACAAGATTGGCATTTAAAATTATACCCACCTTGTGGGCCCATCGAAGCTCAATAAGAACACCAACATGGGCACCCCCTTTCTCATTAGTATTTGGGGCAGAAGCAGTTCTCTCGTTTGAGTTTGAAATACCCAGTCTTTGCATCTCATTACAAGGGATTTTAGGAGAAGAATACTATAGAGAGGCACGCCTCTCTCAAATGGAAAGCCTTGATGAGGCCAAGTTAAATGCCAAATAATGACACAGAGCCTATGTTGACCTGATGTGCCAGCAATATAACAAAAAGTTCTACGAACGAGAAATATATGAGGTAGACCTAGTTCCGAGACTAGACAGTCGGATTGATAAGAAAACCGGTGAAGGAAGGAAATTCTAGCCCAAATGGTTGGGCCCATACTGAGTCATGAAAGACTACGGAAACAGTGTGTATCTCTTGTGTACACTAGAAGGTGATGAGTTCAATGAAACTATCAATTCCTTGCATCTTAAATGGTTTTACGCATATATCATGAACACCACCATTTGTATATTATATCTACCTACATTGCATTAGTCACTCAGTTGTTTCATTTTGTTCACTCATTTCGTAAATTTTGTGGTCAAGGAACTTATTCTTAAGCAAGTTATTACAAGCTTTTGAAAATATTGGCAAAAGCATTCAAATCATATCTCTTCAATTTTCATAATATCATCAAATGGTTTCAAAATCATTTCATCAATTCAACAAACAAAGTCTTGACAAAAACCATACCAAGGCCCGCATACTTGGTCATACTCATTTCTTCTACTAGGTTAAGTTGTTCTTACCTATGGTTTGTTCTAGAAGCTTCTTGGTGTCACATCTATCCTTTTACGTCTCTTTGAAACAAGGATACTCCAAAGTCACAAATCAGAAATATCGAAACCAAATTGAATCAAAAATACTAAACAAAATAGAATAATTTTATTTTACACACTTCTTTGCCCCACCAACCTTCGGTGATGAGCCCGCATCTCTTACTAGTGATGCGAGGTTGAGAAAGGAAAGAAGTGCCCTTACTCACCTATGTCCTGCCTTTGGTGACAAGCCCATACTTCTTACTAGTAGCATGGGGCAAGGCACAGGGGGTCCATTCACGCAAATCAATGAATCTTAGTATTTTAAAAATGCAAAGCAAAGTGTATTAAGTGAAATTAAGTATCCAAATTCCAAAGAGATCAAATCCTCAAAACTAGATTTTGTCAACCAAATTTCCATCCATGGATCTAAGTCTAGATAAACTAGAAAGTAAGTTGCATTCTGAACTATGTAGTAGTTTTGAGTAAGAGTAAGTACGTAGGTCTAAATTTGATTTTTGTCAATACCTTGTCTTTCTCTCATCATTTCCATTTAGTCAAACTCATACAATTTTGCCCTTCCCAACTCTTGGTGTTGAGCCCTCGCATCTTACTAGTTGCGTGGAGTTAGGAATGGGGCAAGTTCATCTCATTATCACTACATATTCATCATGTTTTCCAAAACAAAAAGAAGCAATGAACATTTCCCAAAGAATCCAAAAGTTCAAGTACTACAATATGTTTGCATCATCACATATCAGCATTACAAAAACAAATAAAAGAGAAACATTCTATTCAACACTTGTTATCACTTGTCATCCATTGCATACATTTTGAAAAGCATATAAAAACAAATATTCTAAAAACATCTAGTGTACACATGGGAAACAAACCACAAAAACTCTAGATACAAAGAAGATCTAGATCAAAAAGATATATATATATATATATATATATATATATATATATATATATATATAAGAATCATGTTTTACATACAATGCCATCATGCACTAGGCATGGTCAAAACGCTCAAAAAGCCGTAAAAATGCTTAAAACAACAAAAATACACCATTTTGACAAAAAAAAACCTACCCTATGGGTGCCCCCTAGAGACTCATTTAACACTAAAATTTTGAAAATAACCCCTCCAAGACAAAGATTTCAACATTTCTATATTTTAGGTTCAAAAACGATAAATTGAGAAAAACTAACTTGAGACTTCGTGGGTCGATCTCCTACTCTCGAGGCATGATCATGATCTCGCAACGAACGTTTTGACTATACTCTTGTCAAAAATGGTTATCGTGGGTCCCAGAGCTAAAAAATTACCAAATTGATATGCACAAATGAATAGTAAAATGAGCTCATTATATATATATATATATATATATATATAATATTCTAACCTTGTTTTGAATGTTCTTTCGCAAAGTTGGAGCGCCGACGGAGGTAAGTTTTTATCCCCATGCAAATGGTAAGTCCTCATTTCATTTTAATTTAGTATTTATTTTTCGATTTCTTTATCTATCTACACTTGAGTTCTCTTTTCATTTTGCAGATAGCGGGAATCTGGATGGCGACATTACGACACATGGGTATGTCAGGTATAGCTTCTAACTCCCCATTTCGGGACCGCCATACTCAGACCCACCATTTTATGCCCCTTCATGGCTAAAACGCTTCTCAGGGGGTAATATGTACGTACCCAAAATTGTAGGTATTGTACTGTCGGAAAGAGGTTACAAAAACCCCAATGATGATTCAAATCTCTTTCCAAGGTGTTAGGAATCCAAAATCTTGCCAAATATACATTTACATCCTAAAATGCCTTATCTGACCTTTGCATGCTTCTTTCTAAACCATGTCCCCCTTTTCCTTGCATTTTTGTCATTAGTTTCGGGACGCCGCCACTGCTGGGCGGCGGTCTCGTGACTTCCGCCCAGGATAGGGTGGTGGTCCTAAAACTATTGCCTTGCATAGGGTGGCGGTCTGTGCGCGTTTTCAGAAATTTTTATGCTTTCATTAGTTTGTAAAAATTCAAGTGGCACTCGCATTTCTCAACCACTCTTGCTTGCATTTAAGTTTTAGCTACTTGGTAAATAGTAAATTCTCTTTGTTTATAACAGAGGATTTAAATTCAAACTTGTCTTCTGATGATTTCAAATGCTATAAATAAGCATGCTTGCACTTAAGTAATAGAGAGAGATATGGGGAATAGATATAGAGAGACAAAAGTTTAGGATCTAGGGAGAAGCTTTTGATCAGAATATTTCTTTTCTTATCTCTTCTAGGTTTGTTTATGAATCGTTTCATTAATACCTACTGCATAGAAGAATCCCACTAGCATGTATTAGAACCTTGAACATTTAGTTACGCCTCGTTGTATACCTACAATGATCCTACTAGGAATTGCATAGGCCAAGCTCAATTCACTTGCACCATCCCTCTCTTACTTGTACTTTTTGTGTTTCTCCGAAGTTGCTATTTCTCATTGTTCGAGTACCTACTATTTATCATTTTGTTTCATCACTTCTACAATGACCTGCTAGGAATCGCATAGGCCAAGCTCAGTTCACTTGCACCATCCTTCTCCTACTTGTGCTTCATGTCATTTTACCTTCAAACTACCATTTTCCCACTTGCCTTCTCTCAATGATTCCGCTATACTCCTACTCTTTCTGGATTCACATGAACATGCAAGAATGAAGAGATCACACTGAGGGGACAAGCTGCAACATGACTGGATTTACCTATACTCTATAAACTCTAGGTTTGAATCTTCAAATTTATAATTACAAACATATCAAATAGAGTAGTGAATCATTTTATTTCAATTAAAGTTGGCTTTCAATATTACCAAGGAAGCTATGGAGAATGATAGTTTCTGAGAAGCTATGATTTGTTCCTCACTTTTGAGGTAAGATTGAAGGTTTTCAATTAAGTTAATTAGTTGTCTTTCATCTAGATTCACACATTTACACAGGTGAATAACCACACCGGGTTATCTCACTTGTTTAGTTTTAGTATAAAAGTATTTTAAATAGTTGTTTGTAATTATAATGTTTCAATTATATATTTTGTTTAGATTAGTTTTCCTTTCAGCAGTAGTATAAATTGTTATTTTCAGTTTAAGTTAATTCAAAGACTTCAAAACTAGATTAACACTTAGATCCTAGTTAGGAGGATAAACCATAGGGAATTTATGCTACCCGTTCATAGCCTCTAAATCTCCCCTTTGTCATTCTAGCTACCAGGAGATCACACTACCAGATCTTAGTCACTGATCCTCCCATAGTTAGCTTTAGGAAAGTTGCTTTCCAATTCTCATCCTTTCTGTAGCTTTTCTATCGTAGAAAACTGACCATAATCCTAGCTGTGACTTCATCTAAGTCACCCACATTTCAAACCACCGACTGTCTTGGCACAACCTCAAGAGGTCAGGTATGGGAAGGTCATTTTATGATTATCATCCTCACATGTCACTTTTCTATCATACAATCACCTTTTATATCTTCTCCTGTGGCCTTGGACCTGAATCGATGAAAAAGTGCGGATGAGATTCTAACTCTACATCCTGCAAAGTAGAAGTCTTCGTGCACCGCTGCTCATGAGCCACTAATACAAGGGCTCATACTTCCCAAAATATAGAAGCTCATACAACTGGTAGTCCCTAATTCTCTTCAAAAGCTTTTCACCTACATCTTCATATCTTTGTCATGTCCTCCACCATGCACTTGTTCATTCTAGCAGTGAGCAAGGAATCGAGCTCCTTCTTGTTTTCCAAAGTCTTGTGATTATATTCACTTACTTTGCTCTTTCTGATGGGCGAATCCCATTCTTTCCTGACGATGACTCCCTCTAGATATTGCATCTCTGAAAAATGGATTTTGGGTGCCATCTCTTCCTCCTCAACGACTACTTCTTCTTTCCTTTTACTGCTGCTACAAATGCCTTCTTTGGTGTCATTTTTACCTTCCAAATGTCTCCCCTTCAACTCTGTAACTTTACGAATCAAACCCTATCTTGATTCAATCATGCCCTAGGTGGAAACTTTGTAGCCAAACCCTTTTCTTTCTCCTTGCTTCGTTCAAACCCTTCACCACAGGGATGCAAGATTCTAGTTGCCAGATTAGTTGTCACTGATTGGTCTCACACCCTTCACACCTTAACTCAATCACTTGTCTCTTTCTTCAAATACTCTTAGTTGTGATAAAAATTAATCTACATCCCATCCTTATATAATTTTTTCAAATTTTTCAAATTTTGATGCATTTATTGTTCCACCTACCAAATATCCCCTCATTCATTGACCAAATCCATTCATTCCACATGGTATATCTTCGCACCCAACCTATAACCTTCTAGCATGCTTTCCTACCTTACGGTCACACACTTCTCTTCAAGCACACACTCTTGCGCTCGAGTACCTCATCACCGTACCTTTTCTGGTAGCTAACGTGGCCTTCACTTACCTCATGTTATACTATTCTTTCATTCATCTCCATCCTTCTTCACTTTTGAGAAGCACTCCTCTTTTGACTTAAAGCATGCACTGTAGTAGGTTATTCCTTTCACCCTTCAATTCCAATAGTATTTTTCTTGGATAACTACAACCACCCCACACTAAAAGTATGTGCATTCCTCTACACATAAACAGTCTTCATACAATAATTAGCTTCATGCACACAAGCGCACTTATTCCACAAGAACAACAACAAAATTGACAAAGCATAGAGACAATGAAGGAAATACATTAAGGAAATATAGAATTGAAAACATAAACTAGTGGCAATGCTACCTTATTACAAACACCAAGAAGACTTATTTATAGTAGGTCTTCAACCTACTCCCATTAAAGTAACCAAGTAGTTGTGTTCCATCAAGTGTTTCTAATTAGAAAACACATGATTCAAGTATAGAAGTGATAACATACGGCCCTGACCAATGTACCTTGAGCTTTCTGGATGGCACAAAAACTTTGAGTCATAAAGACGTACCATTTTCCAATCTCAAATTTCTTATCCCTTATGTTCTTGTCATGCCATGCCTTCTACCCGGCCTTTTCTGATTTTAACTCTATCTTGTTATGGCTCGACGCTCATCCAGTTGAATCATCTTTTTCGATACAATCTTCTAGAGCCTATTCATCAGCTAGATGTTTAGCATGCACAATGTGCAAAGAAGGTAACATAATTTTTTTAGGGAGAACAAATTCTGTGCCAAACACCTACTAAAATGGTGTGGCTTTGTTCAATCTCTTGTAAGTTGTTCTATATGCCCAAAGAACAACTGATACTTTTTCATCCCAATCCTTTCTCCCAACATCACAATTTTTTGTCAAATTCTAGATCAAAATATTGTTGAAGGCCTCAGCAGTTCCATTTTCCTGAGGATGATAAGGTTTAGTTTTATAGTGTGTAACCATAAAATCATCTAATAGGATCGTGATTGTCTCATTCAAAAGTGTGTACCTCGATCACTTGTCAAGCTTAAGGGACATCCATATCTCGTAAGAACATTCTCCCACATAAACCTAGTTGTTGTAGCCACCATACAGTCCTTGGTAGGTGTTGCTTCTACCCACCATGTGAGATAATTTGTGCAAGTAATAATATAGCGTGATCCAGTCCTGCACATGGCTGGCGAAATAGGTCCTACAAAATCAATGGCCCATTTCTCAAACAATTTGGCACTAGTAATTGGTCTCAAAGGCATCTCATCTCTTTGCCTTGGTTTTCCTAGGTGTTGACAATGATCACACGCCTTACAATATTCTTTACAGTCCTTATACAATGTCTCCCACCATAATCCAACAAGTAGGATCTTTCGGGTAGTCGCATCACCTGCATAATGGCCTCTTGCAATACCACCATGAGCTTCTTCCATGATATCTTAATGCTCATGTTCTAATACACATCATCGTAATACTTCATCTCTGCCTAGCTTGTAGAGGTCACCACTGATTAACATAAACGGTGTCACGCGTATAGCAAGTTGCTTCTTTTCTAATGCTTTCATTCCTTCTGGTGCCATACCTATTCGTAGAAAGACAACAATGTCTTCTAATTCCGTGGGTGCACGTTGTAACCTATATAATTGTGCATCCGGCATTATTTCTTCAATTTTGTATGCATCCTCTACTTAATTGATTCTAGATAAATGATCTAGTGCGAGAATTGCTTTTCCTTGGCTTCACCACAACCTGTGAAGTCAAATTCTTGAAATAGGAGTACCCATCTCGCATATGCACCCCTATAAGATGGTATTTTTACCAAGTACTTCAATTCCATGTGATCTATATAAAACACAAATGGTGTTGCTAATAAGTACTGTCGAAACTTGTACAATGCATAGATCATTAAAAACACTTCGCGCTCTATAGTTATATAATTCCGTTCTGTAGGAGTCATCTTCCTACTAGCAAAACAGATTGGATGATCTATAATACCTTTGTTAGGTTGAGCTAACACAAGTGCCAATGGCCATGCCAGAAGTGTCCACATGCACATGAAATGGTTTATCCCATGAGGGAAAGTGTAGAATGGGTGTGGTAGTAAGTTTATCTTTTAATATCTCAAACGTGCACTGCTGCGGTTCTCCCCAATAAAATGTACCTTTCCCCTTCAGCAATTCTTCCAAGGGTGTGGCAATTTTGGCATACCCTTTTATGAATTTTCTATAATATCTTGTATGACCTAAAAATCCACACACCTCACCTTGTGTTGGTAGATGCTTCCAGGCCTAGAATTACTGTAACCTTGGTTGGATCAACTAGCAAACCTTCCTTACAGATTATATGTCCTAATAGTATCCCAAATGGCATAGCAAATATGCACTTCTTGATGTTCAAAGAGATACTCAATTATCTGCATCGTTTAAACATTAAGCACAGATTATCACAATGATCTTTCACAAGCCCATATATTGTCCAATCATCTAAGTATACCTGTAAGAAGTTGTGAATAAAATCCTTAAATGCCTAAACAACTATGCGTGAGAATACAAACAAGCACATTTTTCAATCAAAGGGCATCATAGTATAGGAAAAACTACCCCATTCAGTAATAAATGTTGTCTTTTCTTGATCCTCCTGAGTAATCCTAACCTGATGATACCTGGAAAATACGTCTGTGAAGGAATATATTTCGTGCCCTGCAAGTCCTTCTAGTATTTCCTCGGTAAATGGTGTAGGGAATAGATATGTGACACATGTAGCATTTAGCTCCCTATAGTCCACACATATCCACGATCCGTTTGTCCTGATCTTCGATCACCATTGGGCTAACCTATTCTGACTCATCAAGGGGCTTGATAATTCCAGATTTCAACATTTTATCAATTTCTTCTTTTACTTTTTCATGCAAATTAGGATTCATTCTGTAAGGTATCTTTCTAACTGGTCATACACCACTCTTAAGTTTGATCTTCATTTCGACAAGTGATTCATGCACGCCTTTAAGTTCATGATATCCCTGAGGGAATAAGTCCTGATAATCCCTGAGTAACTCAATGATCTTTGCTACCTCCGAGTCTGACCAGTAATCCCCAATTATGGCCTCCTTAGGCTCAACCTCCAAACGTATATTCACCTTCTTTATCTTCATGGGTTCATGGTAGGCGTGTGCATCCTTGTCTGCAATGTCCAAGACCTCATGCACCCCATGTGAATGTTCAATATCCAGGTTCTCAACTTCCTCATCATCCACGATGTAAACCATCTTTCCATTCTCTTTCTCAAGGAAAGTGCATTCAAGTAGTATGGAGTCCATTTCTTCTTCTTTTTCAAAACATACTCTGAACTCTACCCCACTGAATAATTCCTATATATGCTCCTCGGGTTTTCACTATCTCCACGGTTAAGCAATTGACAAATTTTAATTCCTTTGCTACGGGAGGTTTAGTCGAGAAGTAGTCGAAAGTCTGGATCATTCCTACAATCAAATCGTGTCAGTTCCCAGTTTCTCGATATAGTTCTGCATATACATACCAAGTGCGTGCGCATCCTTGTAGCATAGAATACAATCTATGCACCCAGAGTGAAGGTGGTAATGCTTCCTATCATGTTGTCCAAAGTCTCTCACACTATTGAATGTGATGCGTTGAACAAGTTGATCACCATGATAAGTGCAGATTTGTGTAGGTGCATTGTTCCTTATAAACCTAGTAGACAAAGCAACTCCAATCTCTTCCCAATTTATAAGATTATCTCTGTGGACTACCCACTAGTGCCTTTGCTGTCCCGTGCCTCTATATTTCTAACACATCTCTCCTTTTAACTTGATCATCTGGCCTTTGTGTTTTCATGGCCCTTAGAAAGGAAAGAAGATTTTGTCCCTATATACCAAGGTATTGGGCTACCTATTTGTCGAATTGAACAAAGTCTAGTCTTACGTGCAACCACACTTTTCACCTCGCAGTCTACTAATTCATATGTACCATGAGCCCAATTATCATAAGCAATACTTGTAGTATCACTAATAGAATGAGAATCCTCCCACTAGAGGATGCCTTCTTTTGATGGCTCATTGACCTCCGGGTCGTGAATAACACGTACATAGACTCTGTTTAAATCCTCATCACTTAGAAGTTCAACATATGGTGTAGACTTTCCATCTTCCAAAAGTATCACAACACTCCTTTCCTCCTTGTTTTCAAAGCTGATATACCCTTTATTGAATCTCAAGTCAATATTATTTGCATAAAACCAAGGGCGTCTAAGCAGAGATGGAGAATTGTCGGCACGCAAGTTCTAATACCTCAAAATCTTGAGTGAACTTGGCCCCTTGTATGGTTATAGATGCATCTTTCAAAACTCCTATAAGAGTGGCCTTATTCTGATTTTCCATAAATAACACATTAGATGATGGCTGCAAAGGAGGCCTCCCCATTTGTACCCATGCATCTAATGTAAGCACATTTACTTCCGCACTGTATCGATCAATATGTTGCTCAACAACCACCCATCCATAAAAGCATTCAAAGTAATTTCTTTGTCATAGTCAATGTTATTAGGGGGAAGATTTATATGTAGAATCTATCGTCCGAGTCTCAAGACACCGTGCCTGAGTGTTTGCTTTTAACCAACTTCCTAATCACGAATAATGTTCTCTGGCACAACATCTTGCACACCTCTCATAGATCATCGATATCGGTTTGGGTGTCTCGGTGCTTGATTTTTCTCCTTTAGGTCTTCGTATCTCACCCAGAAGATTCATTAGCACTTCCATGGTATCTGGTAAAACTCCTTCGATGAGCAGGATCGGGTACCTTGCATGTAAAACATCCTCCTTGGTGATCATAGGCTTCTTGCACAATGCCTATCTCGCGCGTCTTTACTTCGGTGCGTGTAGTAATATTCACTTCATCGATACCTCGGGTCCTTTAGTTATCTTGGGCATCCACCGATCCTCTACCACACACTATATTCTAACCATGCCAACACCTTTGTTCTCTTGTGTTTCTTACTCGGATGCTCATATAAGTCTAGGCACTCTTCATAGCTATAGTTCTTTCCGCAAAAAGAACATGCAATATTTTGAGGACATTCACACCTATAGTGGTAGGAGATTCACACGTATAACATGTTCCATGAGGGAACTCACATCTTCCTCCACCATGGCCTCGTCCTCCATATCCACCATGATATCCATGTCCCCTTCCACGACTTCCTTCAAAGCACCCCTCATTCTTGTCATAGCGCATTTGATTATGATCCCAATCCTGGTGCTCATTCTTACCCTTATAACTATCTGTTATACTTGTATGTCGTACCCCAAGGTCTATAACATCCTGGATCGACCAATCAATCGAAATCCTCAGTATAATAGGTCATGGACACAGTAAATATTGCAAAAGCAAGATACATTCTTCCTTATCATACGTTGTAAAAATGGACAAAGTGACTAGCATCATGATTTAGATGACAAATTTTACGAGTCCAACAATAGTGAGCTTAGAGATCTGCTAGGAAACCATCCTTGGTGTGACCTTCCACTTCACAATGTGTACACCAAATTCTGAGCGTGTTTCATGGGCTGAATTTTCTTATAGCTTCTCTAACTACTTTTCCATAGCTGCAATCTGTGCCTCTAAGAATGGACTAACACTAGTGTCAATGCTCCCAACTACCTCAGCACGCAAAGTTACTTCCAGTGCTTTGCACAGATCAGTGTATGTCTTATGTGACAGTGCCCTTCTAAAAGGTGTAATCAATCCTCTAATGAACCATCGTGTATGCTGGATAGCGTGAATATCATAAGATAACTTAGATAAAAGTGTCTTAAAACAAGCATCATACTCACGTACACTCTCAGTAGTGCCTTGCTTGATATCCTTGAGCGCACTTATACTCTTCTACTCAAACTCAGGGATATGGAACTCTTTCAAGAAAGCATCTCTCAATGCTACATAATCCACACAAGTTTGATTAGGGTCAAATTTCCTATACCAGCTATGTGCACACCCCTGTAATGTAGTGGTGAATTGACTTGCCTTTTGCTCAGCAGTCGTGATCCCTTTAGCGTGCCAAAATAATTCACACATATGAACATATTCGGAAGCATCCTCTATAGCTCTATACTCTGAAAGACAAAGAGACATCTCCATATAAATATTATGTGGTTGTTGCAGGCCTTGACCACACGATCGAAACCTCCTATGTTATCTCTTCCTCTAAAACCACTAGATCCACTTTGGAACTAGAACAACCTATACCTTACGATCTGCCACCTTTAGTTGGAATAGGGCTGTAGACATACTCCCATGTGCCCCGATAGTAATATTGTATTGTACCCCTACATCTGTGAGGTAGTTCCACTTCCAAAGGTGAATTCAACATTCTGTGTGCTCGCATTCTATGTGGATGATGCGCCTAAGAATGCTCCTCCAAATGACATTGAAGTCATATTTCCTTCCATTGATGTACTTGATCCCTAACTTACTCCTCCTCTCCTACTTCCAAGTTAGTTTGTTGGTTACTTGTTATACTAGAGATCCTGAGAAACCAAGCACAAGGGCTAGGTTACTAGGTGGAGTAAGATGCACGCCTACGGTCTAGGTAGTCTCTGTCGATGCACTTCCTTGTGAGGCCGAGGGGGGATCTCTATCATGCTTTCCAAGATGGGGAGTTCTGATGCTCTGGCCCACATCTTCTACGTGAGCTGTAAATCCTTCACGAGCCATCTCTCTCCTCCATGCCATACTCTCTACAATGGAACGCTGCTTCTCTATCTCCCTCTTGCATGCCCCATTATACTTAAACTACCTTTCCTCTCTCTACTTCTCTAACGCTAGGTTTGCCATCTTAAACCAAACTTGTTCCTTCCCGACATGTGGTGAAGTTTAGTTAGCCATTGGTTTACTCTCTAGGTTCAAATTTACCATTAAGATCTTGATCATCAGTGGAATACCTTGTAAATATGCTCCTCTTAGGTACCATAAAAACTAAAACTTAGCTAACTTTGGGCAAGAGTATGTCGAAATTGAATATTCCAAAATATAACTATTTAGAACACATGCAAAACCACATATCCACCACGTGAGTCTAGATTAGATCAGCATCATAGAAGGTCTAAAATTCTTCCTGTGTCCGAGAGAAAAGTGTGTGATACCTCCAATTCCACTGAGATGCATAAGAAGTAAGCCACTTGTATATTTCTACTAGAAAGATAGCGAAAAATCTCTCATATAAGCTATCATATAGGTTCTTTTCTACCCAAGTGTGTGCGTTAAAATTAGATCCACTACTAAACCACTATGTATATTCTTCCTCCAAATTGTGTATCCATTCCTCAATACTTGCTAGAGTTAATTGGTATGTCTTCATCGTGAACCATCCTGAAAACAACTGAAAAAGAGGTACTGGCAATGGAACCAATGATGCAGCCTAAAATTTACCATAAAACACCCTAGTCGCACTAGCACCTCACTCAGCCTAAACTGAGTGCTCACCCCAAGCGTGCAAAGGTACCAGGTCCCTCTTTAGGGTTTTGTAATAGGATGTAATCATGATGAAGTAACATATAGATTCATAACTAAACCATCATTCAACAATGCATGCTACACTCAGATCTATGAAAGAACAAGATTAAACAGTAACCATGATTGAATTAATAATATGCACTACTCAACTATACATAAAATGACACTTAGATTCAGCCAATATCTTCCATCTATTAATAAATATAGAAGCTCCTTACATTATTGTCAATCTATACCAATGTGCGTATGGAAATGATACAGTAGTTCAATCATATGCATATATTCTCTGTTACACATACATACATCTCCTTCCATACATCCAGCTTTCTCTCTTTGTATATCTATATATGTATATCTATCTCCTATGCACCTAACATCATATATATAGGGTGGGTACTTTCCCTTCACCGCTTATCTATTCCAAAAATAGGCCACATGTTATTAATAGCCACATGCCATTTACAATCATAGCCACACATGTAAGTGCACTATCTATAGTCCTCTTGCAGTTAAGTGAAGTGTCAATTCTATTCTTAGCTTTTCTTCATGCATCAATGATTCAAACCGCTTCTCCAAAGATAGACAATGCATGGTGCAGACATCTCTACATCGTTGATGTGTTCCGCACGCCATCTTCTAAAAATAGGTCTTCATGCTCAAAATCAGCTAAGTCTGAAATATGAACTTGCCTTTCGTGCGGGACCTTCTGTCCTTCCACGCCCTTGGTTTCGGGACTTCTATCCCATGCAGACTCCTTGTGTGATCTTTGACAAGTATTCTTTGATCAACACCATAACCCACAATCAACCATTGAATGCACTTTCAAATTTTGGAATCATGAATTCAGTTTGAGTGCATTATAAATTTATCTTGTGAATTAGTTTAATGGTTTTGTAATTGAATCAAGTATATTCACTTAAGCTGGAAAAATCAGATTAATTGATCATATTAGAAGAGTTAAAAAAATGGGTTTTCAAGACACCCAAAATTGAATAAATTGAACTCATGATCAATGTTGAGTCTAATAAGTTTAATCATCTGAGAATTTTCTAGGTACTCAAAAACATTAGTACCATTTTCAGATCAAGTTTGGTATCAGATCTGGTTTAGCTCTTGATTTTCTTCAATTGATTTGGTTCAGTATTGGTTTTTGCATTTTGGTTTGATCTTTCATTGGCATTGTGCAGAGTTTTGAGGAACAAGTGTGCACGAATCATGGGTAAGATGTCCAATAAGACCAAGTTTTAAGAACTTGAAGCATGTAATAATTAGATTCATAAAGAGAATGCCTTTACGAGATGTCGGTGTTAACTCTAGAAGAGAGACTTGACACATTAAAAATAGAACTAGAATCTAAAAATGAGCTCTTGATGGTGTTGCAGATTGAAGGACCTAAGAAAGAGGTACCTATTATTGTTGATGCATCCACTTTGAAAAATGATTGCATAGTAAGTATAACATCACTTAATTCCTCTCCCAAAGCTAAGTTAGATTCAGAAAGTGTGCTTGGTGAATTTTAAAAACACACTAAAGGTATAGGATCTAAGCTTTTAAGTAATATGGGTTTTAATGGAATTGGCCTTGGTAAGAATAACCAAGGCATAACTAACCAATACTGGTAGAGGAAATGCCTCGATATGCGGGACTTGGATATGCTAGTGCGGGGAAAAGGAAATTAGAGAGAGTTCAAAATATGATGGAAGAAGACAGGCTTCTAATAGCCAATATTTTCCCCCTTAGCATCAAGGGTTTCATCCTCATTAGGAGGATCTTGTAATAATTCACTATGAAGAGGTATAGAAATCCCTTTGCATTCTGTTTACCATAGTTCTAAGAAGAAAGGTAAAAAAATTGATCCCTTATCTACACTAGCAAATTTTGGCTATGATTTTCAGGCAATGTTGAATAGTTACCCTTTCACATTTTGTGGGTTGTCTAATCATTGTGTGGCCAAGTGTTGGAAATGGAAGTACATATTGGAATAGATTAAGAAAATGCATTCTCTTAAACTTGGATTGACTAAGATTAGTCAAGGTAAGGTTCCTAAAAATGTAGATAAGAGATTTTGTGGTCACTTTGTAAGAAACCAGGTCATGAAATTGAAAAATGTTGGAAGCTACATCCAGAACAAAAATTGAAGTTTGTTAAAAAGGATCAAGTTATAAACCCAACTATTTTGACCACTTCAGTGGCACTTGTAAAAACTCAATTGGATCATCCCCCTAAACATGACAGTATGTTGAGTAAGGTGGGTAATAAATTTATCACTTTTATGTTTGCATAGTTGATTTGTGGAATACATGCAAAATAACAAGGTAGTTTTGGGAAATCCTGTTGAATTGTGAAAAAGGATAAGTACTAAATTTATTTTTCTACTTTGGTGTTGGTGAAGTATCTAAAAGATAAGATAATCAGGTGACAAGTTTAAAATACTTGATGTAATTTTCTTTTTTGATGGTTTTACAACTTCATCTTTCAACAACATTTACAATTCATTGGGCATGATCATTATTCGGATGTCTATATTTGGATTGTAGTTAGTATGATGTTATTGTGTAATTTTTGGCATGTAGGCATTATTTGTAAGTGTATAAATTATACAAACTCTTTGTTACTATGCATGATATTTACACATGTGTAAGTCTTATTGATAGGCTTAATATTTGTAACTATCATATATAGTTGCAAATAGTATGTACAAGTTTTTCACTAACAAGTTGTGAATGTAGGTTACATTTGCATTGTTGACAGTGGTGAGTGTAGGATCAGGATGTACAAAAGAAGAATATGGCAGTTGTAGTGTCATATCAATTGCAGTATAAGCCATGGGTGAAATTCCTTTTATTGGTTTTTAATTATTGCAATATTTTGGAAAACATTACCATGCTATAAATTGGGTTATGTGTTTGTATTATGTAAAGAACATGTGTACAGTTCAGAAAAGTAAATTTCCATTTTGAAGTCAAAATGGTCTTATTGGGGAGGAGTGATCCAGAGGATTTTTCACTATTGATATCTTCCCATACTTCCCTAAACTTGGACCATGTTAAATGGATTCTCGATACCTTTCCAACAGTATGTTGAACTTCAAAATCGAGTTTGTATGTACTTTCTATCGTTAGTCAAAGCTAAGGTCATAAACAGATCAATCCTGGTCAACAGGTCAGCAAGTGGACAAATGACAAGGTGACACGCGGTAGTTGGTGATAAGAAAAAATTGATGCTCCTACAATGTTTTAAAATCAATTCCATATTATACATCTCTTCGCAAGATTTCTGACGCATTTTGAATAGACCAAATATGAGTTCGTATACAAAAGATATGAATAGTCAAAGTTGTGGTCAAATGATGACGTGGCACACTTTGTCATGGTCAAATAACATATTATGGGTGTGACACTTGGCAAGTTTGTAGTGTCTTTATATTTAAAAATAAGAATAATAATAATCTATTTAATCCATTCCACGTGAATAATCCTAAATCCCATGGGATAAGGAAGATTTTGTGGCCAAAAAGCTATTTAAAGGCTTATTCTATCTTTTTCCCTCCAAATGTGGGATCAATGGCTAAATTGGACGCCTAAACCTATGGAATGGGAATTTGAACCCTTGACCTGTGCCAAAATACTTATCAGCCTTACCAACCCGACACTTTTTATCAAGTGATAAAACATGAGATCACTTCTATTTAAAGGGACCTTTTGGTAGGTTTGTGGATGGATAGTGAAGGACCAGTTTGCAGAGATCACCATTTTCAAGACACTTACGGTCTAAATTTTGCCATCCTATAGAAAGAAAAATTGTTTGTAATTAGAAGATATTTCCATAAATATAAATTTTGTTATAGGAAGTGATGTATATTTTTCTATGTAGTCATTTTTCCATTGTAGTTTCACATAATGAGACATGAGGAGCAGGCAAAGCTCTGTATTTTCCATCCACTTTTGGTCTGAATCAGGCCATGGAGTAAAAAGGAAAGTTTTTCATAATTTCCTCTTGTTTCCACAAATTTAAACCTCTTTTATGTAGGTGTTTTATATTTCAATTTGTAGACATTTTTAGCGTAATTTCACTGGAAACTATCAATGAAAATATTGTAGGGGCCACGGATGGACTTGGGAACATTTTTGGTAAATTACAGAGTTCCAAGAGGTCTGAATCAACTCATTTGTAGGTATAAAGGTCTATTAATTCAATAGTGAAGGGATATTGTACTTCATTGGGAAATAATAGATCGATTCTCTTTTTGAGAATCTAGAGATGTAGGCATTATGCCGAACTCTATTATCAATTTCTGAGTTGTGGTGTTTTTATTCAGTTTTGAAGCTTTTGATCAGTTAAAATTTCATCTTTTGATTAATTGTATTAATTGATAAAATAAGCAAAAAATTGGAGTAAATGGATTGAAGGGAAATTTTGTTACAAATATATTGTGACATTATTAATAAATTGTAATATTATTAATAATGAGTTTATAGAACTCATATTAATAATATAGTTGTAATAGTTAGTATTAGTATTTGGGTGAGTTGTGAGAACAACTCACATAGCTATTTTGTTGTGTGAGATAATAAAGGGATGTGTGAGATATTAGGGGATAAGTCTCGAGAGATTCATGGAGAGAGATATGAGGGATTGAAGATGAAGTTTGACTCCACCTTTGTAGGAGATCAAACACTATAAAATGTATTCTCCATCTATGTAAATCTATCCCAAATGATTTCTAAATTCAATCTAATAATATTCGGTGTTTTATTATTGTGTTAGATTATTTGTAATAATGTTGACCAAATTTACTATTTGGTATCGAGCGAGCAAGTTATAATACTATTTATTGTCCATCCGAGAGTGGAGTTAGTTTAGTATGTATTTCGGTCTTTGAGAAAATAGAGTTGTTGTGGCTTTAAATTCAATTATTCCCGTGTAAAGAACATGTCATAATTTATATTTTATGATCTGGGTCTCTACTTTTTGTGATGGGTTTGAAGATGCATGTTTGAGGAAAATGTTGTTCAAATTTCAACCAAACCCACATCACGGTTTTGGAGAAAACATGAAAAGGATTCTGGAATTTTAAGCATTTTCTGGAATTTGGGATCGTAATTCACATGAATGTGGAGTATTCACCTATCAGCAAGTGTGTATTATGTTCCTATCAAAAATGAATAGAGCAGGATGCGAAGTTGTTATAAGGACACAAATATGCAAGTTTTCTGATCAAATTGTATATAGTTCAAGTTCATTCCATCCATGAGGAAGATGGATAATTTGTCGCTCCGGCTATGAGAAAATAACTAACCTCTATTTTTGTGCAATCCCAAGCAATTTCCTTGCATTTATACTTGTTCCAATATAGTATTCAATTCTTGACTTGGCTTTGTGGTTTTCTCTTGATTGTAAGTGGTTTGTTTAAAGTTTTTTTGTTTGGTTATGTAGTTTTAGTAATTCCGTAATGAGTTTTCACATTATAGATTTTCACATATTTGGTATGTTTAATGTTTAGATCGTAATCCTTCATATAGGTTTAGGTTTTAAGTTTTGTTTTAATTCGTTTTTTTTTAAGTTTTAATAAGTTTTCTTTAATATTTTGGTTTGTAATTTTAGTTTTAGTTTTTTAATTGTTTAATATTTTTTAAAGCTAAAATTAATTATATATTACTTTAGTTCTTTGTTATGATTATTTTTTTTGTTTGTTTTTAGTTTATTTTTATGTTTAAGAGTAAAATGTTATTGTTAAGATTTATAGTCAACAAGTATTATTGAGTCTTGATTTGTTATTTAGGCGATTAGTTGAGTGAATTTTATTTTCTATTGTTAATTTAGTGAAAGTTGTATTTTTGTGTCGGCATTAGTGTCAAAATTTGTCAAAACCATATTATTGTATAAGTCTAAAAACATTTAAAAATTTATTGTCTTACAGATGCATTTTCGGGGTAACTGACGTCTAATTTTTAATCAATGTGTTATTAAGCCTCAAAAAAATATTTACTAAGTAGCATCTTTCATGGAGGAAGGAGGCCAATTAGCGACATCTCATCGGCCGTAAGTGACAGGGCCGCACAATGGTGTTGTGGAATTTCATTTTTTCCTTTGTGTGTTTACTTTTTGCAAATAAGAACAGATGAATCATACCTATTCAACTATTGTAATAAGTGAGCTCCTACGTGAGCGATATTTCCTACATTTTCCCTTGATGTCAGAACATTGCTAGAAGATCAAAAGCACCAATGTAAGTCAGTTTTGGATCCTTAAAAGATTTTTGGGAGATCTAAAAAACCACATGAGGTGGACATTTGGTGGTTCTTGTCACATCAATGTTTTTGGCAAACCTATTTAAAACCATGGAAGGAGAGAGTCTTTCTTTCGATCAAGGTCATGAGCAGTCAGTGGGCATGCCACATGGGTGAGCATCTTTACCGAGATAAGCGTGTGAATTTTTTTTTACCATGTCAACATTAGGGGAGTGTATATTGGGAATTAATAATGTTAACAATAGGGGAGTGAATGTTACAAATATATTGTGACATTATTAACAAAATGTAATATTATTAATAATGAGTTTATAGAACTCATATTAATAATATAGTTGTAATAGTTAGTATTAGTATTTGGGTGAGTTGTGAGAACAACTCACGTAGCTATTTTGGTGTGTGAGATAATAAAGGGATGTGTGAGATATTAGGGGATAAGTCTGAGAGATTCATGGAGAGAGATATGAGGGATTGAAGATGAAGTTTGACTCCACCTTTGTAGGAGATCAAACACTATAAAATGTATTCTCCATCTATGTAAATCTATCCGAATGATTTCTAAATTCAATATAATAATATTCAGTGTTTTATTATTGTGTTAGATTATTTGTAATAATCTTGACCAAATTTATTAAATTTCAGTATCCATATCCCACAATTAGGCATTAAATGCACTTTCAAATTTTGGAATCATGAATTCAGTTTGAGTGCATTATAAACTCAACTTGTGAATTAGTTTAATGGTTTTATAATCGAATCAAGTATATTCACCTAATTTGGAAAAATAAGATTAATTGATCATATTGGAAGAGTTAAAAAATGGTTTTCAAGACACCCAAAATTGAGTAAATTGAACTCATGATCAATGTTGAGTCTGATAAGTTTAATCATTTGAGAATTTTCTAAGTACTCAAAAAAATTTAGTACCATTTTCTCGATCCGAAAATAATCAGATTATTACTACCTGATCTCGGACCCTTGTAGGCTTTAATTATTTGCCGATAATTTACTCCTTTTAAGTAATCAATTTTAAAATAATGCAAGACAATAATGACAATTGCACACAGATTGATTACGGAGTTCGCGATTGCCTACGTCTCGGGTTCGTGGTCGAATCTGCTCCACTAGTCAAAACTTGTAAGTTACAATAGTACTTTCACAAGAAAACCTAATGGAAACTATTTAACTTGCTTAGAAGAATAACCAGACCTTCGAGACGACAAGGGTGAAAAATAGCACCCGACTTCCACCTTCCTGGCGTACAATCTCCTTTGGCTTCGATCGGCCTTCCCGACGCTATCAATGCGACGCTAGCACTCGGTCGACAATCCAGGATTTGCAAGTAATTGGTGTGGTGCTATGGGCCGACTAGGTAGTTTGAATAACTCCTAGCCACAAATATTTAATTTATTATTGCCTAACAAATAATAGGTCAATAATAATAATCAAAATAATAATGCCTAAAATAATTTAGGTCTTCACACAACAACAATTTCTCATTCGCCTTCCAAGCTCTGAGCTTGTCTTCTACCTTTTGTGTGTGTCCACAACAAGCTTAACAAATAATAAGCTTGAGTTGTGTGTGTGTTGCACCGGTGTGTTTTTTACAATGAACGGGTTCCCTATTTATACAAAATTAGGGCCCTTAAAATATGCATTCCCATATTATCCTAGGCTAATATTAGCCTAAACCCGTACATGAAATTTGGGATTAAATCCCTATGTGGGCGGATTTCATGTTTTAATGGGATTAATACCCATTTTAGCCGATTGCATTTGATAAGGGATAATATCCCAAATGAGCGGCATTTGTTTGAAATGGGATTAAATCCCAAAAGAGGCGCATATTTTTAAGGTCCCACATGTTGGGCGGTGGGGATAATGTCTAAGGCTTTAAAGCCTTTCCACGCATATAAAGTGGTCAAAAGACCACGTTGGAGCATAACCGCCCCCTACCACCGCTTACCACCTTCTTCCTTCCACGTGGAAGCTTCCACATATGGCTTTTGCCTCCCAAACAACCGCTTCATTCTCCCACGTGTTTAGCAATAACATGGTTAAGTTGGCGGCTATGTAGGATTTAATACTAATGTATCAACATTAGATTTAATACTAATGTATACACATTAATATATATAGTGGTTTGGCATATATGCGTGCCATTTGGAAAGTGGACTTACCAAGATAATATAATTTCGACCCATACAATGTGGCATAGAAATAATTAACTCGGTAAATAGCATATATTCCACTTGTCGTCTCCCGATAGGAAAATCGAGCAAATTCAACGAGTGGTGGCAAGCCACGTGTCACAGTGCGATTCGGTCCAATATTGACCAGTTGACCAGAGTTGACTTTCCCATTGTCTGAACTTTGACCGAACATATCTAGAGCTCCCGATGTCCGTTTGCCGCGTTCTCATAGTC
Source organism: Taxus wallichiana var. yunnanensis (assembly GCA_018340775.1). Lineage (NCBI taxonomy): Eukaryota > Viridiplantae > Streptophyta > Pinopsida > Cupressales > Taxaceae > Taxus > Taxus wallichiana. Next base: position 576,726,785 of record CM031242.1, read on the forward strand.
GTTGGAAAGCTCTCGAGATGATCTTCTACACTAAAACCATTTAGGGATGTTTAGGGAACTTTTGAAAATGATCCCCTGATCACACCTCCCCACTGAGAAAAGCTTTTTGTCCCAAAAAGCTTCCATACTGTCCTGAATCGAAAAACTCTGCTGCCACCTCGGAAGTGTTGCTGTAGTAGACCCTTGGGTCTTCTCCTCCCACCTTCTCACTTCGACAACTCTGTTCCGATCCTGGGACTTGTGGGTTATGGGCCCACGATGCTTTTGCTGTGCCACTTTGATATCCGAAGAAGACCTCCACGCCTCCGCTTTATGGTGCTAAGTTTCTGAATGAAACCTCAACGCTCCTTCTGTGTGGTGCTAAGCTTCTTGATATATGACAACAAGGATCTTCTTTTACTCTATAACACAACTCCTGGCTCTAAGTTGATTCCGAGAATCCGAGGCGGTTTGAATGAACTCCATGTTACGTAGAGCTTTGATTGATCGATGTCAATGATGGACAATGCCTTGTCCCTTTACAGACCTCAACGCCTCGATGCATGATGCTAAGCCTCTTTCAAGACCTCGAGCCTCCGATGCATGATGCTAAGTCTCGTTATAGACCTCAATGCCTCCGATGCATGATGTTAAGCCTCTTTCAAGACCTCAAGCCTCCAATGCATGATGCTAAGTCTGTTGATCAGCTACCATTCGTATGTGTGGTCGCAATGCCTTGACACCGAATGACGTTCCGAGCTAATCCTTTGAGAGCTCCTCTTGTTGACATACTAATATCAGGTACCATTCTGCTGCACGGTCACAATGCCTCTACACAGAATGAAGTTTCGACCCGACGTTAATGCCAATGGTGATTCAGCTACCATTCTACTGCACGGTCACAATGCCTCTACACAGAATGAAGTTCGAGCTGATCTCTGTGAACTCCAATGTCTACACAAATGGCAGATCAATCTCCAAGCTTTATATGAGTTAAATCTTGTATCCAAGCTGTAACAGGTACTCACATGCTGATTAGGAGATATATTTGGAGCAATAATCAAATTTTCTAAGTAAGAAAATCCACTGAGTATTGTAAACCTTTCTCTCAGCATTTTCTCACAATATCTTATCTCCAAACTTAATACTGCATACGATCCATCAATCTGAATTATGCAATATATAATTGAAAAATTGTTGACTTACCCATTTCAAAGGACTTTCACTTTCAGGTATTACCTGGTCCTAGGTTGAATTGTCAACTAGTGGTGGAGTAGAAACTTCTTTTGCCTTTACAATAGGCCTCCATTCCATCTTTGGCTTGCCATTACTCTGATGGTGAGATGGATGCAGTTTCCAGCAATTTTCCACTTGATGCCCATTCCTCTGGCAATGAGCACAAAAATTCCTCTTAATCTCCTTCTTTTGGGATGAGGAACTCTTTTTGCCATTTCTCGACTCTGCATGACGAGATTGGTCTTTTTGATTTTCCTTGTTCTTGACGAACGACATCAACTTCTTCATCAATGTCCTTCTCTTCCAAAGATCTAGCCTAGCCTTTGAATGATTATGCAATCCACAAAAATTACATGGAAAAAAATTCCACATCTTCTGAAAATCATAACCATACTTCTTAAGCTGAAAAAGTGGATCAGAAGTTTTATTGTGCTTATGATTATGGTAAGAAACTGGAGGTGGAATCTCATTACCTCTTCGCTGATTTCTCTTACCACATCTTGCCTGTGACGATGAAGCACAACTTTCCTGCTCATAATCTTCTTACAGGACTAGTGGGGTAATCACTTTTCTTTTGGAAGCTTGTCTCCCATTAGCATTCTTGGAGCATTCTCCAATTTCCATTCCCACACTAGGATAACCCAAACCTGCAAAACAAGGACGATCCTCGACCTGTATTGGGTTAGCAATACCTTGGCCATTTTTACCAAGGCCTCTTCCATCAAATCCCATTTTATCTAGTAACTTGGATCCAATGCCTCTAGTATGCTTTTCAAACAAACCAAAGACTTCATTACCTGAATCCAAAACCAAATGGGAGGAAGAAGAAGATTTCGTGGTGAACAACTTACAGTGCAATCATCTGCCATGGCCTCTGCATCTGAAGTTGAAGGTATTTCCTTCCTCTAATCACCACATTGCAACCTTGCCAAGAGCTCATCCTTGGTTTACAATTTTGATTTCAAACGAGCATTCTCCTCTTCCAAGGAGGAATACATTGATCGCAGGAGAGAATTCTCTTCCTGGATCTGGTGATTGTAAGCTTCAATTTCTCAAGCTTTTCCTATTTAGACATCTTGCCCATAGTGCACTTGTAACCTGCTCACACAAATTGAACCAACTGCACCAATCTTCAAGCAATCACTCTGTTAATCAGATTTACTGAAAAACAAATATAGAGAGATAAACCAGCTCTGATACCAAACATGATCTGAAAATAACCAGATTATTACTACCTGATCTCAGACCCTTGTAGGCTTTAACTATTTGTCGATAATTTACTCCTTTTAAGTAATCAATTTTAAAATAATGCAAGACAATAATAATAACAATTGCACACAGATTGATTACGGAGTTCAGCAATTGCCTACATCTTCGGGTTCATGGTTGAACCGTTCCACTAGTCAAAACTTGTAAGTTACAATATTACTTTCACAAGAAAACCTAATGGAAACTATTTAACTTGCTTAGAAGAATAACCAGACCTTCGACGACAAGGGTGAAAAATAACACCCGACTTCCACCTTCCTGGCGTACAATCTCCTTTGGCTTCGATCGGCCTTCCCAACACTATCAATGCGACGCTAGCACTCTAGTCGACAATCCAGATTTCGCAAGTAATTGGTGTGGTATTATGGGCCGACTAGGTAGTTTGAATAACTCTAGCCACAAATATTTAATTTATTATTGCCTAACAAATAATAGGTCAATAATAATCAAAATAATAATGCCTAAAATAATTTAGGTCTTCACACAACAACAATTTCTCATTCCCTTCCAAGCTCTGAGCTTGTCTTACGCCTTTTGTGTGTGTCCACAACAAGCTTAGCAAATAATAAGCTTGAGTTGTGTGTGTGTGCACCGGTGTGTTTTTTACAATGAACGGGTTCCCTATTTATACAAAATTAGGGCCCTTAAAATATGCATTCCCATATTATCCTAGGCTAATATTAGCCTAAACCGTACATGAAATTTGGGATTAAATCCCTATGTGGGCGGATTTCATGTTTTAATGGGATTAATACCCATTTTAGTCTATTGCATTTGATAAGGGATAATATCCCAAATGAGCGGCATTTGTTTGAAATGGGATTAAATCCCAAAAGAGGCACATATTTTTAAGGTCCCACATGTTGGGTGGTGGGGGATAATGTCTAAGGCTTTAAAGCCTTTCCATGCATATAAAGTGGTCAAAAGACCACGTTGGAGCATAACCGCCCCTACCACCACTTACCACCTTCTTCCTTCCACGTGGAAGCTTCCACATATGGCTTTTGCCTCCCAAACAACCACTTCATTCTCCCACGTGTTTAGCAATAACATGGTTAAGTTGGTGGCTATGTAGGATTTAATACTAATGTATCAACATTAGATTTAATACTAATGTATACACATTAATATATATAGTGGTTTGGCATATATGCGTGCCATTTGGAAAGTGGACTTACCAAGATAATATAATTTCGACCCATATAATGTGGCATAGAAATAATTAAATCGGTAAATAGCATATATTCCACTTGTCATATCCCGATAGGCAAATCGAGCAAATTTGACGAGTGGTGGCAAGCCATGTGTCACAGTGTGATTCGGTCCAATATTGACCAGTTGACCAGAGTAGACTTTCCCGCTGTCTAAACTTTGATTGAACATATCTAGAGCTCCCGATGTCCATTTTGCGCATTCTCACAGTCGTTGGAAAGCTCTCGAGATGATCTTCTACACTGACACCATTTAGGGATGTTTAGGGAACTTTTGAAAATTATCCCCTAATCATTTTCAGATCAGTTTCCATTTGTGATAATTATGTGGAGTTAAGATATCAATAGGCTTAGATTCATCCATTGTATGGTGCTAAATCTTACAAAAAGTCTAACAATAACTGAACATATTTTATAGTCCTTTTATTTTTTATGTATGATTATTTCTCCTTCTTATTTTTGTACCAAAATTTGGGGTCACAAGAGGATCTCGTTTATAGGAAAAATAACTAATTGACCTAAAATATTTTTTTGTACAACATATTATATAACTCCACATAATATTTTAGGTCAAACAGAGTGCTTTTACTTTTGAAAAAATTCCAAGGTGACCAAAAATACAATATTGTAGTTGAATCAACATTTTAAGTAGGAAAAAGTTTGTTTTATAGGTCAAGATCCACCTTTCTATAAAATTTTGGGTGAATCTAACAATTTAAACCCTTGCACGAGTTCTAAAACAACCCAAAATTAATTAAAGGTTGACATAGAAGGATATTTTGGTCTACATGATGAGATCAACCTTATTTTAAAAATATAAGCTCTAAAAGAGAACTTTTAGTTTTTTTATGATACTCGAGGGGACACAAAAAAATACCTGAATTGGAATAAAAATGTGGTGAATTAACTAAAGAACCCAAATCAAAATTGAAATTTCTAGGATAGAGTATGTTAGATCTATAGGACCTCTAATATACTTATCTCATTCATAAATAGTGAATTAGACTTGTGTTTTATACGACTAACTATAGAGTGTTGAAACCATTACCATAGATAGACTATTCCATCTCCAAATTATAGTGAAAGTAAATTCTTGGGACAACCACTTACTATTCCACAAAGGAATAAAACAACCAAATGAATTCCTATTGGAAAAGAGAGAAAAACTAGGTTCTTATTATATACTATGAGGTACATGGAAGCTAAAGTTTGTGCACAATGTTGTCAAATGGCTTGAATATGGGGCAACGCCCATCAAACCATGACTCAAGTAAAACAAATAATCAATTTTCTCATAACATCTCCTAAAGTTATAAACTAATAGAATGTGATTCTATCATAGGAAAGTTCTAAAAAATAGATATAGATCCTTAGTTCGACTACTTTCACTAATTTATGATCAATGAAATTCCCATGAAGGGTAAAGTGAGAGCATAGGATTTGTTAGTTGCAAAAGGACACTAGATTTGAATATAAATTATAGAAAAAATGAAAAAGTGTAACTAATTTGAATACCTAAATGTACACTACCAATTCAAATGTGATGAAGAGGATTTTCAACGATTTGTTATCTTAGCTAATTATTTTAATGTTTTTAATAATCATTGATTCTTGTTCGATTGTAACCATGTGATCTGGTGACTAACTTGCTCATGTATTTATTCATCCCTCTCATGAATAATTAAGCATTCATTAAACCTATAAAAACAAGTGACGACCTTTCGCTTGCACAAACAGTGGAAGAGTGGAGAAACTGTTCAAGCATCGCATCTGCTGGAGGAGTCGATCTAAGTACAAAGCCACTACAAATGTGAGTGCATGTTGGTTTTCCTATATGGGGCATCATTCCTTTGGAATTTTGATGATCTGATTCATCTTTTATCCTTCTCTTTTGAAAACATTTGAATTTGGCATCTACTTTTTTGGCAATGTTTTAATTTTTTCTCCTGACACTTCTAGTTCTCTATTGTTGTGCATGAAGAAACCATTGCAGACCTTGGAATGCTTGTGTTGATGTAAAGGACATCCCTTTGTTTTTATACAATTTCTAGCCGAAAAAAATCATGAAAAAGACAAGGACTCATGAAGATGAAAATAACTTCAGAAAAATGCTACATTAACAGGGACACTCAAAATTAGAATTATTACATACCAATATTTGTTTGAATAACGTTGTTTTCGTGTGGTGAACATCACATAAAACTGTGTTGAAATGAAATATTTTTTTGTCATAGAGTATCATCACTATATAATATTCCTGGGTTGGGGTATGTGGCAGGAGCGCGAGGTTGAAAAGGACATGATATTACCCTAGAATTATGAGGGCTTGCACCACCTCTAACAGTTCCTCTAGATATTGATGCTTGAATTTTGACTTGTTGATTTATACATTTTCCTTCCCTTATTAGATAGTTTTGATGACTATAATCCAATTATTTTCTAGGACAGGGTAATGCTATTGAAGAAGAAGATTCACAGGGTATCTTCATGATTGTGCCATCTTGAGGCTAATCTAGGGAAGAAAAATTTTTCGAGTAGAACCCTGAGATTAATTGTTCTGAAATGTAAGAGCTCTTAATGTGACATTTTCTTTGATATTTTTGTCTGAAACTAGTAGGATACATTAACATCTCTTGCAGGTCCAAATTGTTGTAGCTCAATTGAAATTATTTCTATCTCCATTTGAAGGTTTTGTTGTTCTAGAACTGTATTTTGGAAGGCTGCATATATAGTTGGAACAACAAAACCTTCGAATGAAGAGACATAAAGAATTTGAATTGAGCTACAAAAATTTGGATCTCCGAGAGATGTTAATGTGTCCTATTGGTTTCAAAATAGAAAATATTGAGGTAAATGTCATATTAAGAGCTCTTAAACATTTCAGATGATCAATCTCAGGGTTTTGCTCACAGATATTTTTCTTCCCTAGATCAGCCTTGTGAAGCCAGCACAATCATGAATATACCCTATGAATCTTCTTCTTCAACAACATTACCCTTTCCTATAAACAAATTTATTATAGTCATCATAACTATCTAATGATTGAAGGAAAATGTATAAATCAAACAGTTAAGATTCAAGCATCAATATCCGGAGGAACGGTTAGAGGTGGTGCAAGCCCTCATAATTCTAGGGCAATATCATGTCCTTTTTAACCCAGGAATATTATATAATGATGATACTCTATCAAAAAATATTATTTCATTTTCACATAGTTTTATGTCATGTTCACCACACGTCAACAACATTATTCAAACAAATATTGGTATGTAATAGTTCTAATTTTGAGTGGCCTTGTTAATGTAGCATTTTGTAAATCATAGTGGCCATTTCGTGGATGACTCCTTCCTTGCTCATTGAAGATGAAAATAACTTTAGCAATGTTATGCAAAGTGTCTTGAAACTTTTTGTTTAGCTTATGGCTCTTTCATTCGATGGCGTAAAACATAATGTTATAGACAATCCTTCCTCCCCGCCCCTTGGTTGGCTATGTATGATTGGAAGATGCTCAACCATTAAGAAATGTTCAAAATTCTTGGTATTCCCTTTTCCTTTCAAGGTTATCCTTTAGAGATTTAATGGTATGTTGTGCAATGGGTGGATCAAAATTTGGAATACTAGATTATTAAGTTGTTTTCCTTAGCGGAAAATTTTAGATCTGCTCCAAAGTTCTTGAAGCCACGCATGTGTATTACTTGTCTATTTGTTTCAATTCCAAGAAGTCTATTCAAAAGCTATAAAACTTCTTAAAGACATTTTCTGGTCTAATGTTTCCATAGAGTTGCATGGGAAATTTTTTTCCTTCCTAGAGATTGATGTGGTTTATGCCTCATTGACATTTTACGTTAAGGGCAAGTGCTATGTGCCAATTGGATAATCCGAAACATGGAAGGGGAAGAAGAATTGAAGGTGCTCTTGTAAAATGACATTGCAGAAGACTCCCCTTATAGTGGTATAGTGTGTAGAAGACAAGGAGGACCTGTGAAGATGAAAATAACTTTGGCAAAATGCTACATCAATAGGGACACTCAAAATTAAAATTAATATAACCAATATTTGTTTGAATAACGGTGTTGTCATGTGGTGAACATGACATAACACTCTGTTGAAATGAAATAATTTCTTGTGATATTGTATCATCATTATATAATATTCCTGGGTTGGGGTATGTGGCAGGAGCGCAAGGTTGAAAAGGACATGATATTACCCTAGAATTATGAGGGCTTGCATCACCTCTAACAGTTACTCCAGATTTTGATGCTTGAATCTTGAATAGTTTATTTATACATTTTCCTTTCATCATTAGATAACTATGACAACCATAATACAATTCGTTTCTAGGATAGGGTAAAATTGTTGAATAAGAAAATTCATAGGGTATCTTCATGATTGTGCTAGTTTGAGGTTGATCAAGGGAATAAAAATATCTCTGAGTAAAACCTTGAGCTTGATTATCTGAAATGTAAGGTATCTTAATGTGACATTTGCCTCAAGATTTTATTTTTTGAAACCATTCAGACACATTACTATCCCTCACATGTCCAAATTGTTGCAGCTCAATTAAAATTATTTCCATCTCTTCATTCAAAGGTTTTATTGTTCGAGAATTGTATATTCCTGCCAAAATATAATTCTATTTTTCCTTGATATTTTGGAATGCTTTTACAGTTCTAGAACAACAAAACCTTTGAATGAAGAGACAAAGAATTTCAACTAAGCTACAACAATTTGGACCTTCGAGAGATGTTAATGTGTCCTACTGGTTTCAAAATATAAAATATCAAGGCAATCAGATAATCAAGCTCGGGGTTTAGATCACAGATATTTTTCTTCCCTAGATTAGCCTCAAGTTGGCACAATCATGAAGATACCCTATGAATATTCTTCTTTAACAGTGTTACTCTATCCTAGAAATGAATTGGATTATGGTCATCATAACTATCTAATGATGGAAGGAAAATGTATAAATCAACCAGTCAAGATTCAAGCATCAATATCTGAAGGAACTGTTATAGGTGGTGCAAGCCCTCATAATTCTATGGTAATATCATGTATTTTTCAACCTCACACTCCTGCCACATACCCCAACCCAGGAATATTATATAATGATGATACTCTATCACAACAATTGTTTTCATTTCAACAGAGTTTTATGTCATGTTCACCACACGACAACGCTATTCAAACAAATATTGGTGTGTAATAATTCTAATTTTGAGTGGCCCTATTAATGAAGAGACATAAAGAATTTTAATTGAGCTACAAAAATTTGGATCTCCAAGAGATTTTAATGTGTCCTACTGGTTTTAGAATAGAAAATATCGAGGCAAATGTCACATTAAGATATTTTACATTTCAAATAATCAATCTCAGGGTTCTACTTGTAGATCCTTTTTCCATGGATCAGCCTCAATCCGACACAAACATGAAGATACATTTGAATCTTCTTCTTCAATAGGGTCACCCTGTCCTAGAAATGAATTGGATTGTGGTTTTGTAACTATCAAATTATGGAAGGAAATGTATAAATCAACTAATAAATATTCAAGCATCAATATCTAGAGTAACTGTTAGAGGTGATGCAAGCCCTCATAATTCTAGGGTAATATCATGTCCTTTTCAACCTCGCACTCCTGCCACATACCCCAACCCAAGAATATTATATAATGATGATATAATATCACAAAAATTCTTTCATTTCAACTAATTTTTATTTCATGTTCACCACACGACAATAATGTTATTCAAACAAATATTGGTATATAATAATTCTAATTTTGAGTGGCCTTGTTAAAGTAGAATTTTGTAAACCATAGTGGCCATTTTCTAATGACTCCTTCCTTACGCTCATTTAGGAAGAAAATAACTTTAACAATGTTATGTAGTGCCTTGAAACTTTTTATTTAATTTCGGCTCTTCCATTTAATGGCATAAAAGACAATGTTACAGATAGTCCTTCCTCCCCACACCCCCTTTGTTGGTTATGTTTCACGTACGATTGGAAGATGATCAACCATTGATAAATGTTTGAATTTATTTGTATTCTCTTTTCCTTTGAAGCTTCTTCTATGAAGCTTTGGCGTTATGTCGTCTAGCGGTTGGATCGAAAGTTGGAATATTGGATTACTAAGTTGTTGGCCTTAGTGGGAAAATTCCAGATTTGCTCCAAATTTCTTTAAGCCATGCACATGTATTACTCCTCCAATTTTTTTCCCTTCCAAGAAGTCTATGCAAAATCTAGAAAATTGCTTAAAGACTTCCTCTAGTGCAATGCTTCCACCAGAAAAGGTTTCCACAAAGTTACATGGGAAAGTTGTTGCCTTCCTAGAGATTCAGGTGGTTTAGGCCTCAATAAAATTCTACATCAAGGGCAAGTACTTTGTTCCAAATGGAAAATTCAAAGTAAGGGGATGAAGCATGGAGGGTGCTCCTGTAAAAAACATTGCAAAAGCATCCCCTTATGATTGTACTACCTGGAAAGGCATTGGATTTTCCAATCTACTCATTGCTCCTATTTTAGTCAAATTGGTTGGTACCTTTGTGATCAAAATTATTTGGAAATCTTGGGATTAAATCAAACCATGGTTCATATTGAACAACAATGGATTTTGTGATGGCCTTTCACTTAATTACCACTCTCTATGGTGATCTCTTGTCTTTCAATGTTAGGATTGTTATCTGGCCGAGGTCCCTGGATTCTTGCACTTTTCCTTTTCAAGTGAGGCATTCACACCATCTAAGACCTCTTTTGCAAACACACTCATTCTTGGCTTCCGTAACAAGATCTCAAAGCTCAATTCAAATTGGCTATTCTTAATCAAACTATTACCAATAATATAATTTCCTTTGTGTCAGATCACATGATCCACAAAATATTTGTTCCTTCATCTTGTCCCTGGTGGATAGACTAGAAGTGGTATGTGGACACCCCATTCTGGAATTACTTGGCTGGTCAAGGTTATGCCTGGATCTTGCCTCATTTTCTCATGGTGGGAAAGCTCAATACCCAATGGGGAATTTGATCTTCATCATCAATCTGGAATACGAGATTTGATATTTTTGGTCTTCCTATGTGGAACCCAAATTTTGTGGTATGTTCTTCACCAAGGCCTTGTTATCCAATTTTGCCCTCGAAAAAAATTGGACAAATAACAACTTGCACACAAAGTGAAAAATAGCGGAGTTGATTCAATCATGGAGGCATGGGTTTACTGGTGGCATCCATAATTTTTTTAGGTGAATTCAATGCATTCTAGGGTGGTTGAAGCAAGAATTTGAATTATTCTCATCTCCTTCTCTCATTCTTCCTATATATTGTAAGGAGGGGCATTTTTCTAAAGGTTGGACAATTTGGCTTTGCACCCTCCCTTCTTCTCTTGTCTGTAAGTGGATTTGTGGAGTTAAAACCTCCCATCAAAACTATAATGCAAATCTTGCCTCTTGGCCATTGTAGTGTATTGTATCAAATTTGTGGAGCAATAATACATGTTTGTGGATGATTTTCAACCCTCTCTTGTGTTCATTGCATCTCTTTGATATCTCATTGCAATCTTAGTTATTTTTATATGGTGGTTGTATTACATTTCAATGGTTTTTGTTTAATGGAAAAGTAAGTGTTCAACATTCCTTTGGTGCATCACCTTTGTTATTTTAGGTTTAATTTATTGTAATCTTCTTAACCTTGTCTCCTTGGAAAGTTAGAGTAGATTTTAGAATAGATACTCTACAATTTGAATGTGTGCATGAATAGAGGAATAGGAACTGGCCTTCATCCTGGAGAGCTTTCCCAATTGCAAAGTCCCACACTTTGGGAAAAGCTCCATATTATGAAATCACACTGAAATTTTCAACCCATCGAGTTGTAGACATTTAGGGGTGTTGTGATTACACATCAATAGTTTTGGCATGCCCGTGGGACAAGATATCATTACACAAGATTTTAAGGAATTTTCAAGAAATTCAGACTTAGAAATTGCAAGTTCTCCAATTTCAGACTTTTCACCTCTCAGGTTGAACTCTGAAATCGATTTTTAGGGCTTAACTTGCTCAAAACAAGTCCAAATTTTACCAGTTGATAGATCGGGCTAATCTTCAAAAGGATATTTTTATTTTTTTGAAATTTTAATTTTCAAAATTTTAGAATTTTTTGAATTTTGGGTTTTGAGATTTGGGATTTCGGACATCTCAAGGTTTTGGAATTTTAGGTTTCAAGATTTCAGAGTTCTCCAAATTTTGGGTTTCGAGGTTTCAGACATTCGGAGGTCTCACATTTTCGATTTTTGGGATTGTCATTCCAAATCAAATTTCAACCTCTAGAATCTCAAACATATAGGTCCTTCAAAGTTTTCATTTTTATTCTATCAAGTTTGGTGTGTAACTTGTCAAAATCTATCCTTTAGAGGCTCATTTCCCAACACATCTGGAGAATCCAAAGGGATATAATTCAATGGTGTAGCAGCATAAATTTACCAAGTACATCTGAATAATTCAGACTAGGTCCGATACTCGAGAAGAGGGACTATTTTTTTACTTGCAATTATCACCAGGTAGAGGAAGGAGAGGAAGAGGACCACAAAGATCATTGTCTCCACCTAACAGACTTTGTCTATGCCTCCACCTGGTAGATTTTTTCTCCAATCAACCAAGTTTATTAGGCCAATCATAATGGCGCATCTATAACCCAATCCATATGTCAACTTCATGGGCAGTAGCCCACTTTCCCTAAATGCTCAAAATCAGGTCCTGGTTGCAACACTAAAGAATATTCCCTATTTCATAGGATAAAATCATACTACTCCTATTGACCACATCTAGGACATCGCCAATGTCTGTGTAATTCATGAAATCAATGAAATGGATATTGTGGTCAAGTTGTTAGCTTCATCTTTTAAAGGTAAAGCTTTGCAATGGTTTAGGATCCTAACAACAGGGTCTATCCAGAATTGGGACCATTTGTGCACAACCCTCCACAATCAATTTGGGGAAAAGGAGATAATATTTCTTTATTGGAACAATTGAAAACAATCAAGAGGGCTCCTAATGAGCAAATGACAGATTTCAATTTCTATTTCCAATGAACATGGGACAGGATTCCAATAATTGTTAGACCAACTACCGAAGGAGCATTCCTCTATTTCTTGAAGGCTATAAATTCAGATATAGCCATGATGATCCAATCAATGGGAGGAAAAACATCTTCCAGGATCCTATAACATTGCTATTAGAGCTGAAAAACTGCTCTATTCAAGCTGGTAAGCTAGCACCAAGGCCACCAATGCCTCTCTATCTAGAAAAGGGAGCTCCTACAACTAAACAAACACAGAATTGAACTCCATTCCATCCCCTAGGAATCAAAACAATATTGAGGCTTCTACTTCTTCAAGTACTTCAAAAGAGTTATAAGAAAATATGAAACAACTGTAAAACCTAGGAAATGAGCTAGTGACTATTAAGAGACAACAAGCTCATATTTCTATGCCATATCATCCTTAAAAGTAGTATCAAGCTAGACCCCCATACCAAAAAATAGACCACCATCTCAGGCTGCAAATAAAAACCAGAACCAAGGACAAACTTAAGTTATCGGGCCATTTATACCATATGATTTAAACATAGCTTCAACATTGAGAGCCCTGGTTCGACACAAAACAACATGACACAGGAGTACGAATTGGTGTTACCCCTATAATCTACCTCACAATCAATCAATGTGTTTCAATGGTGCACTAAATTAGGCCTTAATGGTGCGAACATCAAGTGAGCCCCAAGAACCAAGTTAAGAGGGAAATCAATAGCAAGAAACCCAACAAGAGGCACCTCCAATAGAAACTATGTTGGTTAATTGGAAAATAGAAGACTTCTGTGGAGTTAATCAACCACCTTTTCAAGGCGTGGTTGCCAACACATGGTCAAAGAAAAGGAACATAGAAGAGGGACAACTATCTAATCTAGTTGTTTCTCATCCCACTCCTACACAACAAGGAGTTAGTAGATCAAATACAAGTGCAAATGTGCAAAATCAGCCTAAGGCACCCGTTGTAGCAGCACATGTGCTTGTTCAAGCTCCAGAAAAGGTCATGCCAAGTAAAGGGAAACAAAAGGATAATTCATCCCCTTTCAACATCATCGACCAAATGAAGAAAACACATGTGAACATTTCCATGTGGGAGTCACTAGTGATCCCAAGACAACGAGATTTGTTGCAAGCTGCAGTGGCCAATTGGTCTGCCTCGAATGGACCAACCTAAACACAGGAGAAAGTTTTCACTAATGCAGTGCAACAGGGTGGGTGTCAATTAAGAAAAAAGTTGAAGCCTCCACCATTCTATGTGTCATTGATTGTCAGGAACCACTTGGTACACAATTGCATGATCGATTCAGAGTGCAAGTAGTTCAGTGATTCCTAAGTAAATAGCATATCAATTGGGTCTAAAGTATGAGCCAATGCTGAAAGGAGTAGTGCAACTTGATGGAATAGTAGTAGGAACAGTTGGGATCATCAAAGGCCTAAGTCTTACACTACATGCTTGTCCTAATATCACAGTTCTATAAGATGTATTTGTAATTGACCTCCCATAACTCGTTGCACTATACCTATCAAGAGACTTCACCGCCAAAATTGGTGGATATCTATCTATGGATTGGTCACATATGATTTTCAGGACAAGGTATGGATCCAAAGAAATAATTAGGTTAGAACCGATTGCCAATTTCCACATTAAACCTCACGTTTCGAGCCCAATCAATGTAAATTTTCAGCCTTTGATTGGGAAGAATGTTCAAATTATTTAGAAACAGTACTTGTTAGTGCAGAATCATAGCACCCCTAAATGCCTCGCAACCGGATGTGTTGAGACTCTTAGTGTAATTACAAAACATGGAGCATCTCTCAAAGTGTGGGACCTTATAAGTTGAGAGAGATCTCTGGATTAATTTTGGTTCCTATTCCTCTGTTTAGGTGCATACAAATAAATTGTAGAGGATCTATTCTAAATCTACTCTATTCTACCAAGGAGATAGGGTTGAGGAGATGCAAGAAAATAAACTAAGCTAATGAGGTGATGCACCAAAGGAATGTTAGACACTCATTTTTCAATTTAACATAGACCATGGAAATGCAATACAAACACCATGCATAGATGACCAAACTGCAATAAGAGATCAGAGAGACAACAATGAATACATGAGAGGGTCGAGAATCATCCACAGACATATATATTATTGCTCAGGAGTCGATACAGTATATTGTAGTGACCAAGAAGCAAAACTTGCATTACAACCCGAATGAGAGGTTAGGAAAGCTCCATAAATCCTCTTGTGAGAAAAAGAAGAAGGGAGGCGCAAAATGAAATGTCCAACCCTTTACAATGAGCCCCGACCATTCCTTTATAGATTCAAACACAGAGAGAAGAAGGAGAGAGAAGCGGGAAAATTAATTTGAAGCTCAGCTATCGGCCATTAATGCTCCTACAAATCTACCCCAAATATGTCATGTCTGTATTGATTTATTGTTTGGCACATTGAAGGAGGAAGAATGACAGATCAGATCAAATCTGATCTAGTTGTTGGAGAAAATAGATCTTGTATTAATGGCACGAAGATGTTTTTTCATTTTTTACCAACCTAGATTCTTCAAAATTAAATTTTTAGATCTCCATGGCATGGATGAGGTCGAGATCTTTCCAATGGTGCCAAATTTTTCAGATTTCAAGCACTGAATCAAAAGATATGCCCATTTGAAAATTTGAATCGGGCCCATACAAAATGGTGGGAACCAATTATCAAAATAGATTGTTTGAAAACAAACATGTGGAGGGCTAGCACGTGTTTGGGAAGCACTTTTGGATTTTTCTTTTGAAGTTACGTTAGGCCGACACATGGCATCTTCCGCGGCTTTCTCAGTTTCCTCATGTTTTGACTAAGTCCTTTTACTTGGCGGGGCCATACATCTGACTAGGGACACGTGGAGGCTTGGTGCTTGTTTGGAAACCTCCCTAAATTTTACTCTTGAAGTAGCATCATGTCGACACTTGGCTCCCTCCACTAGCCTATCTCTACTTTGACTATTCAACCCCGACCATGTCCCCTTTTTCGGGCCTAGGACACATGGAAGGTCCGCGCTCATTTGGAAACCCGCTCAAGATTTTACCTTTGAAGGAGCGTCGTTAAGATACGTGGTGCCTTCTACTGTATGTACTTTTCAACGGTGGCTCTATCCTTTTCAAACCTAAGACACGTGGAACCTCTCGCACTTGTCTAGGAATCACCTTTTACTTTTCCCCTTGAAGGTGCATCATTTGAACATGTGGAGGCTTCCGCCATCCACTATACTTAATTATTTTGGGCCCAAAATTCACCCTTTTTGACTCTGGGACACACGAAAGCCTGACGCTTGTTTGAGTCTACATTTTGAATTTAATCTTTGGAGATGTGCCACTTGGACACTTGGCAGCTTCCACTGACTCTCTATACTTAGCCAATTTTGGGGCTCGTTCTGAGTCATTTTAGAACCTACAAATCCATTTTAGAACTTGCATGTATCCTACTCATTGGATTTGAAGCATGGGTTCATTTGATGGAACCATTTCTTGAATTTCTTTTTGCACGGGTCGTGTTTGATCAATTTTGCTGGGGACAAAAATAGAGATAACAATTTAGTGACTCGCAGGGGCATCTACCTGCTAGATGAAGAGATCAGTTTCCTTGTTATATCCATTGGGCACGGAGTCATGATTGGCGACCGAAATTGATATTGTTCTTCTGAAAATAGACCCTTTGGAGCCCGATTTTAGTTTCTTTGTATTTGTTCTATTAGAAAATGAGCAACTGTCATGGAAACTATGGGTCACCCTGTTGCAAATGTTAAAGGGAATAACATGTTCACCTAGAGGAACATTGAACTACGTGACGACGTAAACTTAGAGCAACAAAGAACTTGTGCCATAGCACTTAGGGAAACAAAACCTACACTACAACAAAACAATGTGCATACGCACTTAGGGAAATTAAAATCCTATGCTAATATTTACATGGTGGAACCTCCTTTCTAGTAGTAGTGTTTGAGATGGATCCCATTTACTGGGATCTGTAATTCTTTGTCATTCAATCTAGCCAGCTAGAAGGCATTGCTACTTTTACACCTTGTGATCATGTAAGGGCCACTCCAAATGGCATCAAATTTTGAGTGCTTTCCGGTTTTTCCCAATATGCATCCCACTTTAGAACTAAGTCCCCTTCTTGAAAGGTCCTCGTTCTTACCTTCTTGTCAAAACTCTTCTTGATCAATGCTTGATCATTTTCCATGCTCTACATTGCATGCTCTCTTACTTCTCTTACTTCCATCAGCTCTACATACTTGATTGCCATGGGTTCAAACTCGGTTAGCTCTAACTATTTCATGAGCTCCATATCAGAAACTCCAATGATATGGGCAATACTACCTCTTTTTTATATACATGCTTGTATGGGGAGTTACATGTGGATCTTTTGGATGTGATCCTATAATCCCATAGAGATAATTTGAACCTTGTATGCCAAGTCCTCAGATTTTCATCAAGAGTCCTTATGATAATCCTTAATAGGTTCTTATTTGTGGACTCTGCTTGGCCATTACCTTGAGGGTAATAATTTGATGAGGTCTTTGAGATACACACCATTCTTAACTACCCATTTAGTTATCCTTGTACCAAGGAATGAAAATGCATTATCTAATATAATAGTGGCAAGGAATCCAAACCTGGTGGCTATTCCTTCATAAAAATCCAAGATGTGGGATTCATTTTCTTCTTTTAGTGCCACTGCTTCAATCCACTTGGTGAAATAGTATGTTGCAGTAAGTATCCACTTGTGGCCTTGGCTTGAATTTGGGTTAATCACCCCAATGAATTCTAGACCCCATTGCATGAATGGCTGATCCACTGAAATGGGATGAAGTGGGAAGGCTGCTAGCTTCTCCTTTCCTATGAATAATACACATTTTTTACACTTCTTGATCCATGAGTAGCAATCCCTGAACACTGTAGGCCAGTAAAAACCAACTTTTATGATCTTGAGAGCTATTACTTGAGGGGAAAAATGGCCTCTAGCTTCTCCATCATGGAATTCATGCAACACTTTCTCAATTTGGCTTGTCCCAATGCACCTCAATAGAACACTATTGATATCCTTCTTAAACAAGACACCACCAACAAGCACATATGGGATGGCTTGTAGTCTAAAGTATCTTATCTTTTCTTTGTTCCATTCTAGGGGCACAAACTTGTTTTAGGTGCATCATTAGTTGGTTTTTCTTGATCATTTTGTAGAAATAGGACAGCCTCTTTTTCACCCACTGACTTATCCTATTGCTTAGAGGCGAGTTGTTCACATAGACCCTTGCCTCGAACCAGTTTGGTCACCTTGATCTCAATGTCATATTCCATTACTCGAGTGATCCAACCTGCTCTCTTCTCATTCAAGTCCTTGTTCAAGAGAAAATCTTTGACACCAACATGAGATACTAGCAGTTGAATCTTATTATTTGAGACCAAATGTTTGAACTTCTTCAAGCTCCTAATAATAGCAAGGACATGTTTTTCAATGAAAGAGTATTTTACCTCGTAGTCTTCTAGGCTCTGACAGTGAAGAAGGCTATTGGTTGTTCTAAACTTTCCTTGTTGGGCTGGACCAATAAGGATGAGATTTTTTCGACCCTCCAAAAGCATATAGCATGAATTCTTTTGAGAAGTCTGGGTTAACAAGAGTTGGAGCCTATGATATTGCGAGCTTGATGGCCTCAAAACTCTCTTTTCCTTTTGTTGTCCATTTAAATGTAAGACTCTTCTTTAACATCATTGTTAAAGGCTTCACAAGAGTAGAAAAATCAGGTACAAACCTACAAACAAAGTTTATCCTCCCAAGAAGCTTTGGAGAGACTTTTTGTGTTGTGGCAATGGAAGTGTTTGGATGGCTTCAACCCTTTCATGGTCAATTTACAATCCCTCTCTTGAGATAATGTGGCCCAACAATTTCCCTTTATGAGCCAAGAACACACGATTTTTTGGGTTTAATGACACCCAAAACCTTCTACATCTCTGAAATACTTGTCTAAGGTAAAAGAGATGGTTTGCATCATTCTTTGATAAAATAGTGATATCATCAAGATACATCAGGACTATGTTATTAATTAAGCCTTTAAATTCCATGTCCATAGCTCGCTGAAATGTTGCTCCAACATTTGATAGTCCAAATGGCATTTTCTTATAAGCATATGTACCCCATTTGGTGGTGAAGGCTTTCTTGAATTGATCTTTCTCTTTTACCATTATCTGGTTATAGCTTGAATACCCATCTAATAATGAAAACCTCTCAGAACCAACTACAACTTGTAAGATTTGTTCCATTGATGGAAGTGGGTAACGATCCTTAAGTGATGCTCTGTTCAGATCACGAAAGTCCACACACAGCCTGATTTCTCCAATTTTTCTTTCTCACAGGTACCAAGTTAGCAACCTAACTTGAGTGTTTGATGGGGAAGATGATGTTGGCCTCAATTAGCTTGTTCAATTCTTTCCTCATGAGAGGCTCAATGTGAGGATTTATGGGCCTTTGCTTCTGTCTGAAAGGCTTGGCTCCTAGATCCAACTTGATGGTGTGTTGTGCTAGCTTTGGGTTGAAACCTCTCAAATCTTTATAAGTCCAGGCAAAGACATCTGGGAATTCTTGAAAAAGTTGAACAAATTCATATTTTTCTTGTTGAGTGGTTGCCTTGCCAATCTGCAATGTTTTGCCTTCTTCTATAAAAATGGGTTCTGAATCTTCACCTTTTACCTAAATGTTCACCTTCTCCTTTCGGAATTGGTCATTTGGGTTAAATATTGATTCCAAAGTGACAAGACCCTTTGGTTTGTTAGTTCTCAGATTACACAACTTGATCACCGTATTGTTGCTCCAGTTTATCTTGATTCTTGTAAGAGAAATCGGCTTCTTCTTGTAGGAAGTTGACAATTTGTTGATCATTTTCAAAGACTTTCCAACTTGTGTTATTTTCTGGGACAATTGTTCTCACAACCACTTTGATATGGGGTTGAGACTTATCACTCTTAATACTCTCTACAACGTCAAAGGCTGCCCCAATTGTTACCAATCTATCTGCTACTTCATTCTTCTTTCTTGGGATGGATTTGATGTTGAATGCCTCAAAATCCTCAATGAGGTCCCATACCCAGTTCTTGTAACTCTTTAACAGGTCATTCTTGGCAACATTTTGTCCTCGGACCTAATTAGCAACTAGTTCACTGTCACCAAACACCTGCAAGTTCTTGATTCCTCGTTTCCTTTCCCAATGCAGTCCATGGACCAAAGCCTCATATTCTATTGTATTGTTTGAACAAGAAAATTAGAAACGAGAAGGTTGAGTATTATTTCATACCATGGGGGGACACAAGCATAGCTCCTACTCTAGCTCCTTGTCTACTTCTTGAGCCATTAAAGAATAACTACCATACCTCATTATCATCTCTGTGTTTTGGCTTGATGATGTGAAAAAGAGGGTGATTCTCCTCATGTAAATAGTACACTCCTAGCTCAGATTCCTCCATCTCCTTATAGGGGTCAAAAGCATGCCTCTTGTTCACCCATTCGTCGAGGGTCAAGTCTAGGATACACCCCACCTTGGTATCTTCTTCACAAGTGCTTGGGAGATCCTCCTTATCAAAGGCTGAATAATTGGCATTGATTAGGCTGGGTACATAAGACCCAATATGGTATTCTTGAATGGGCTCGGATATAATTATAGCCTTAGCTCCATACCTTGTTGTAAAGATCATATGTAACCAATTAGCAAACAAATAGCCTCCAATCTTATGTTACAAATATATTGTGTAACATTATTAATAAATTGTAATATTATTAATAATGAGTTAATACAACTCATATTAATAATATAGTTAATAGTTGTGTGTGAGTGAAGTTGTTGAATAAACAACTCACGTAGCTATTTTGGTTTGAGAGATTCATGGAGAGTGATATGAGGGATTGAAGATGAAGTTTGACTCCACCTTTGTAGGAGATCAAACATTATAAAATGTAACCTCTATCATTGTAATTGATATCCCGAATGAATTCTTAATTTCTATATATTATTATTCGGTGTTTATTTCTCATATTATTGTGCAGTTTTTATCAGTGGTATCAGAGAAGCTTCTGATCCATATTCCATGTAGTCAAATCATTTCAAGCATCCACCATTGAATCCTGCATGTAAATCTATCACAAGGAAATGGTGGACAATTGATTTTGGTCTGCGGATTCTGTAGTGATCATTCTACTACATGACATTTTCTGTTGTGTTTGGTGCACACTCGCCGTCCATCATGATCTGCTCCTTCGGCGTCACTGTATTTTCACCCAATTGTGAAAATTGTGAGTTATAATTATTGTTATCCTTCGGCGTCACTGTTTTTTTCATGTTTTTTTCCACATAGTCGTGGAAATCGTGAAACCGTGAGTTAGAAATCTTCTGTTCTTTTTTTTGCCATTTTGGACGTAGTAAAAAAATAGAAGTATAAAAAAATTCCATTTTTGGAAAGGGGTCCGAGAAAGATGTTGGATTTAAAATTTGTAGTTACCATAACTTTCAGCTGGTAACTCAGATTGAGATGACTTTTTTAATGTGTGTTTTTTTAGCTCTTTGCATTGATAATATCAAAAATTGTAAAATAAAAAGATAAAAAAATTGACTCACGGACGCATTTTCGGTGGAAACCGACGTCCATTGTTTTACTATGGATAAGTTGATACGAATTGAAAAATTGAAGGCAAATATTTCCATACATGGCAGGTTAGAACTCAATTATTGTTGATTAACAAAGATCTATGGGAGATTGTAGAAGGAAAAATCAATAAACCACATGACGTAGATGAAGCAGAAAAATGGGAAAGCAAGGATCGAAAAGAAACAATGATTATTGGCCTAGGTTTATCTGATACCTACCGCATCACATAGATCTAACAAAGACATCACATTTGATCTGGAAAACATTGAGCAAACTTTTTGGGTCACAAGTAGAGAGCGCAATAGTGGCACTCAAGAAAAAGTTGTTCGAATCAAAATGGAGGAAGGAGAAAGTATGGTGGAACATATCAGTAAGTTTCGTTCTATTTCAAATCAATTAGCTAGAATCAAAGTTGATGTTCTTGATGATGATGCAAAAGCGGTATTACTTAATAGCATGCCTCCTAGCTATTCTAATATGGTATTCACTTTGAGAAAAATAAATATAAGTCTAGAGGATTTAATTTCTTCTTTGATAGAAGAAGAAAATAGAACCAAGAAGATTGATCTAGAAGAAACTGCAATGTATGGTAGAAACAAATCATATGCTAAAGGAAAATTCAAGCCTTCTTTTAAACAAAAATCAACCTCCCAAGGTCCACAAAAATTTCTTTGTCACTATTGTAATGTTCCTGGACATGGTATTATGTATTGTAAGAAAAGAGCACAAGATTTAATTGATGGTAATTTGAAGGATAAAGCCTTCATTTCTGAAAAAAAAGATGAAGAAAGTGATTGGGATATGAATTCTCCCCACTTTGATAATGAGGAAACAAATGCTCAACAAAGTGATGAAGACTTCTTGTATTAAGTAAAGAGTGCATTTATTGGAGGATGGAGGCAACAGAGGCTGGAGGTCAATCGAGACCTCTCGTCAGTCACCAATGACAGGGCCACATGAAGCTGTGGTGGCAGTGTGTGTGTATGTGTGTTTTATTTCAGATTTGTAGTTTATTTCAGTTGTGTGCAATATGATTTCAGAGTTCCTGTTTGAATAAGTGAAATGTTCACATTGAGGGGGAAACTGGAACATGGTCTCAATGTTCAATTTTCCCTCTATTCATTTTGTATTCAGTAAGCATTGGTTCCTACATATTCCCTAAAGGAAATACATAGTGGATAGATGAAAGCACAAAGGAAAAGCAACAACATGATTTTTGGGTTGTTGGTTGTCCTGTAAAACCATCCTTTGTTTTAGGTTGTTGGTTGTCCTGTAAAACCATCCTTGTTGAGGTTGTTGGCTGTCCTTGTAAAACCATCCTTGTAAGTTGTTGGCTGTCCTACAAAACCATCCAGATCATGAGCACGCATAGGCGACAAGCTGCAAAAGGAAGTGTGATTATTTTTTCTACCTTGTCAACATTAGGGGAGTGTATATGGGAATTAATAATGTTAACAATAGGGGAGTGAATGTTACAAATATATTGTGTAACATTATTAATAAATTGTAATATTATTAATAATGAGTTAATACAACTCATATTAATAATATAGTTAATAGTTGTGTGTGAGTGAAGTTGTTGAATAAACAACTCATGTAGCTATTTTTTGGTTTGAGAGATTCATGGAGAGTGATATGAGGGATTGAAGATGAAGTTTGAATCCACCTTTGTAGGAGATCAAACATTATAAAATGTAACCTCTATCATTGTAATTGATATCCCAAATGAATTCTTAATTTCTATATATTATTATTCGGTGTTTATTTCTCATATTATTGTGCAGTTTTTATCATCTTAGTAGTGAATTCTCTCGACAAACACAAGGGAAAATGTGGTGGCAAGTCTATGACTGATATGTTTTGCAATACAGTCACATTGGGGTAGGCGTGCAGTGTGAGGCTCAAATATTTGATGACTCCAATCAATTGTCACTGTTGTCCCATCCAATTACACTACCCCTCAGAGATGACTTCATATTGAAGACCCAGTTGATCGATTATTTGTTTTGGCATTACAGAACTACTTTCCCCCAAATCAATCATGTAATTATGTACCAATTTGTCCCCAATGATCAATGAAACATAGAATGAAGGAGGCTTCATATTTTTACCTTGTTTTCCTCCATGATTTCCCCAGTCTTAGCTGTATTGGTAAACACTCTCTTGTTGGCTAGGGGTTGATTTGAACTTGACCAATTGACCATAGTAGTCTATAATAGATCTCTTTGTCCTAGAATGGCCAGTGACTCCCACATTGAAATGTTCACATTTTTCTTCTTCATTTTTCAATGATATTAAATTATCTATCCTTTTTTGTCCCTTTCCTAGTACATTTTTCTCTTGCACATGGGTCGTTACAACCGAGTGTCTGAGTGGGTTTGGAAGGTGGCTTAGAATGGCTCTGCATACTAGAAGTTGCATTCTAAGTGCCAATACCTTGTGGAGTAATGGAGGGTTGAGGATTACCTGAGTTTTTTTATCGTCCCTCTCTAATATTCCTTTTCTTGGACCAGGTATTGGCAGCTACACTTTGGGAAGGTGTTTGATTCATCCCATAGAAGTCTTCAGCCTACCAATTGACAAGCATAGTCTCACTTGGAGATACTTCTTGTTGAGCTCCTTGTTGCTGATTTTCCTCTTGACTAGACACTTGTGACACACCATTGGTCTGTACCATCAAGGCCTGGTTTAGTGCACCATTGAAACACATTGATTGGTTGTGAGGCTGATTGCATGGGAAACACCAGTCATATTCTTGGGCCATATTATTTTGTGCTAGGACCAAGGCCCTTGATGTTGAAGTTGTGTTTGGATCATATGACCGGAAAGGCCTAACAACTTGAGGTTGTCCTTGGCTTTGGTTTTGATTTGTAGCCTGAGTTGGTTACCTATTTTGTTGATATGGGGGTCTAGCCTGATACTGAGCTTGAGGCTGATATGGCCTAGAACTCTGGGCTTGTTTCCTTTTGATAGTTACTAACTCATTCCCTAGGTTCTGTAACTATTTCATAACTTCTTGAAGCTCTTTTGAGGTACTAGAAGATGAGGTAGAGGCTGAACTCGAACTCTGATTCCTAGGAGTAGGTATAGGAGCCAATGTGGGTGTTTGACTAGTGCTTGAGGCTGATAGTTCTGGGTATAGAGGCATGGGTGGCCTAGGAGCAAGTTTTCCGCCTGAATTAAACAATTTTCAACTCTTATAGAGATATTATAGGCTACGAGGTAAAGTGGTGCCTCCCATTGATTGAATCATTAAAGCAATATCATAATTTAGAGCTCTAAGAAAGTATAAGTAAGCATCTTTATCTATTGGCCTTTACTCATGGAATCTTGTCCGTGTCCTTTGAAATCTGAGGTTGAAATCTATCAACTGCTCGTTAGGATGCCTCTTGATTGTTGTTAGTTTCTCTAACAAGGATAGATTATCTCCCTTATCTCCAAATTGATCATGAAGAGCTCTGCACAGATGATACCAAGTTTGAATAGAGCCTTTGTTAGACTCATGAACCATTGCGAAGCTTTACCCTTGAGTGAAGAGGCTAGTAACTTGACTACAATGTCCATCTCAGTGATCTCATGGATTGCACAGACATTTACAATGTCTTGAATGTGGTCACTAGGAGAATTCTTTCTCTCCAGTGAAATATGGGATGCTCTTTAATGCTACAACTGGGACTGGATTTTGTGCATTAAGGGTGAGTGGGTTGCTACCAATGAAATTGACATAAGGATTTGGTTGTGCCATCCTGATTGGCCTAAGAACCCTTGTTGATTGAATGAATGGCCTACTAGGAGGAGGTGTTGACAAGGTTCTGTTTGGTGGAGATGGAGACCTTTGGGATCTTCTCCCTCTACTCCCTTTGCTCCCTCTGTCTGGGGAAAAGTGCATATAGAAAAATAATCCCTCCTCTCTGGTTATTGACCTTGTTTGTATTCTTCTCATGAACTTGATAAGCTTAGACTATTGAAACCAGTAGATTTAGTTCCTTTTGGAGTCACCAGATGTGCAACTTTCAGAGCTTCTTAAAAGCTAAAACTTGTAACAAGTGCACATCAATCTTGCTACTGTAATAAAAAAGAAGACCTCTTGGTCCCACCGAGCATGCCAAAACTATTAGTGTAGAATCACAAAGCACCCTTGAATGTCTGCAACCAGATGGGTTGATACTCTCAGTGTGATTGCAAAACATGGAGCATCTCTCAAAGTGTGGGACCTTGCAAGTTGAGAGAGCTCTCTGGATTAAGGTCGGTTCCTATTCCTCTATTTAGGTGCATACAAATAAATTACAGAGGATCTATTCTAAATCTACTCTATTCTACCAAGGAGATAGGGTTGAGGAGATGTAAGAAAATAAACTAAGCTAACGAGGTGATGCACCAAAGGAATGTTAGACACTCGTTTTGCAATTTAACACAGACCATGGAAACGCAATACAAACACCATGCACAGATGACCAAACTACAATAAGAGACCAGATAGACAACATCAAATACATGAGATGGTCAAGAATCATCCACATACAAATATATTATTTCTCAAGAGTCGATACAATATACTGTAGTGATCGAGAAGAAAAAAATGCATTACAACCCAAATGAGAGGTTAGGAAAGCTCCACAAATCCTCTTGCGAGAAAAAGAAGAAGGGAGGGTGCAAACAAGAAATGTCCAACCCTTTATAATGAGCCATGACCCTTCCTTTATAGATTCAACACAAAGAGAATAAGGAGAGAGAATCAAGAAAAATAATTCAAAGCTCAGCCACTGGCCATTAATGCTCCTACAAATCTGCCCCAAATCTGTCATGTCTACATTGATTTCTTGTTCGGTGCATTGAAGGAGGAAGAATGGCAAATTAGATCAAATCGATCTAGTTGTTAGTGAAAATAGATCTTGTATTAATGGTACGAAGACATTTTTTCATTTTTTACCCACCTATCTTCTTCAAAATTAAATTTTCAGATCTCCATGGTGTGGACGAGGTCGAGATCTTTCCAACAGTGCCAAATTTGTTAGATTTCGAGCACTAAATCAAAAGATATGCCCATTTGAAAATTTGAGTCAAGCTCGTACTAAATGGCAGGAGCCAGTTATCAAAATGGGTCTTTTGAAAATGAACACATGGAGGGTTAGCACGTGTTTGGGAACCAATTTTGGATTTTTCTTTTAAAGTTGCGTCAATCCAACACATGGCATCTTCCGCAGCTTACTCAGTTTCATCATGTTTTGACAAAGTCCTTTTACTCGACGGGGCCATACATCTGACTAGGGACATGTAGAGGCTTGGCGCTTGTTTGGAAACCTCCCTAAATTTTACTCTTGAAGTAGTTACATGCTAACACTTGGCTCCCTCTGCTGGCCTATCTCTACTTTGACTATTCGACCCCGACCCGTCCCCTTTTCGGACACTGGGACACGTGGAAGGTTCGCACTCATTCTACCTATTTGAACTTTTCAACAATCAGCTCTATCCTCTTATGGGAATCACCTTTTCTTTTCCCCTTAAAGGTGTGTCATTTGAACACGTGGAGGCTTCCGCCAATCTGCTATACTTAATTGTTTTGGGCCTGAAATTCACCCTTTTAACTCTGGGACATGCGGAATCCTAGTGCTTATTCGAGTCTACCTTTTGAATTTAATCTTTGGAGATGCACTGCTTGGACAATTGGCAGCTTCCAATGACTCTCTATACTTAACCAATTTTGGAGCTCGTTCTAAGTCATTTACAGTGCTCAAAGACTTCAATTTTTTTCCATTTCTTTTCCTTTAAGCCTCTAATTTCTTCCTTCCTTGACCATACTCCTCCATTTTAGAACCTTCATGTAACCTTCTCATTGGATTTGAAGCATGGGTTTGTTTGATGGAACCATTTCTTGAATTTATTCCTGCATGGGGTTGTGTTTGATCAATTTTGTTTGGGGACAAAAATAGAGAAAAGTACTAAGGTTAAGGGTATTCCAAATTTGACTCTGTATGAATGGGTAAACAAAAGGCATGCATTTGATCCATATAAGGAAATAGAAGAATCTAAATTAGGTGTGTATTGTGTACACGAAGAAAATTCACCCATTCCTAACATCACCAAGCCGAAAATAAGGATGACAACAAAGTTTGGTAACTATTTTTGATGGCTCAAGAATCAAACAAGGTGCTAGAGCTGGTGCAATGTTAGTTTCACCACAAAACATCAAATATTATTCAACTTTTTGTTTCCAGATTGCATGTTCAAACAACACAACTGAATATGAGGCTTTGATTCATGGACTTCATTGGGCCAGGAAAAGAGACATAAAGAACTTGCAGGTATTCGGGGATAGTGAGCTAATTATTAACCAAGTCATAGGACAAGATGCTACAAATAATTCTCTACTCAAGAGCTACAAAAATAGGGTATGAGACCTAATTGAGGATTTCGAAGCTATCAAAATTATGTCCATAGCTAGGAAGAAGAATGAGGTGTAGATAGCATCTTTTGATGTGGTTGACAGTATCAAAAGAGATAAAATGCAGCCACATATCCATGTGATTGTAAGGCCAGTAGTTCTAGATAACAACACAAGCTAGCAGGTGTTTGAGAACGATCAACAGATCATTAATTTATTACAAGAAGAGGTTGAATTCTTAGCTAGGAATCAAGACAAATTAGAGCAGCAGTACATGGGTCAAGTAGTTCAGGTGCGAACAAACAAGCTCCCAAAAGGTTTAGTGACATTGGAGTCTATATTCAATCCTAATGACCAGTTTCATAAAGAGAAAGCCAACATACAGGTCAAAGGAGAGGATTCAGAACCAATTTTGGTTAGAGAAGGAAAAACTTCAAATTGGAAAAGTAGCTACGAGAAGGAGAAATATGATTTCATATAACTTTTCCAAGAATTTCTAGATGTATTTTCTTGGAGCTATGAAGACCTAAGAGGATTCAATCCAAAGTTGGCACAACATACAATAGAACTAGATCTAGATGTTAAACCCATTAGGTAGAAGCAAAGACTAGTCAACCCACACATTGAGCCTCTTATGAAGAAAGAGCTAAATAAGCTGATAGAGGCAAGCATTATATTCCCAATCAAGCATTCAAGTTGGGTTGCAAACTTGGTACCGGTCAAGAAGAAGAACAGAGAAATCAGGTTGTGTGTGGACTTTCGAGACTTGAATAGGGCATCTCTCAAATACCATTACCCACTTCCTTCAATGGAACAAATCTTACAGGTAGTATCTGGATCAAAAATATTCTCTCCTAGATGGCTACTCAGGATATAATCAAATAATGGTGAAGGAAAATGATCAATTCAAAATGGCTTTCACCACTAAGTGGGGCACCTATGCCTATAGGAAAATGTCGTTTGGATTTTCTAATGCCGAAGCCACTTTCCAAAGGGCGATGGACATGGCATTCAAAGGGTTGATCAACAAGATAGTGCTGATATATCTTGACGATATCATTGTGTTCTCCAAAAATGTAGCAAATCACCTCTTTCATCTGAGACAGGTCTTTCAAAGGTGTAGGAGATTTGGGGTATCATTGAATCCTAAAAATTTATATTTATGGCTCATGAAGGTAAACTCCTAGGCCACATTGTGTCAAAAAAGGATTGATGATTAACCCAGAAAGAGTTGAGGTAATTTGAGCATTTCCCTTGCCAAGTCATAAGAAGGCTCTTCAAAGCTTTCTAGGAAGGATCAATTTTGTCCACAGGTTTGTGCCAAATTTCACCTCCTTGTGAAGCCAATAACATTGATGTTGAAGAAGAGTATGGAATTTAGGTGGAAAGTTGAGGGTAAGGCAAGTTTTGAAGCAATAAAAGAGGCTATATCTCAAGCTCCAACTCTCATCAATCCATACTTCTCTAAGGACTTCATGCTCTATGCCTTTGGTGGTGGGGACACAATTTCTGCAATCCTAGTACAACAAAACAAAGAGGGATCTGAACAGTCGGTTTCCTTCTTTAGTCAAAGTTTGGAGGACTATGAAGTGAGATACTCCTTCATTGAAAAGCATGTCCTTGTAGTGATCAGGAGTTTGAATAAGTTCAAACACCTAGTTTCAAACAATAAAATTCAATTGTTTGTGTCTCATGTGGGAGTCAAAGACTTCCTTCTAAAAATAAATCTGAACGAGAAATGTGCAGGATGGAACACTCATGTCATGGAATATGACATTGATATTAAGGTCACCAAGTTGGTCCATGGAAAGGGATTATGTGAACAATTGGCCTCGAGTCAACAGGTTGAAGCAGGTGATGAAAATGAGGCTATCCTGGTACTACATGATGATCAAGAGTGAGAAAATGATAATATACGCATTCCTTGTTAAACTCATAACATGATGCACTTCTTACAAATAGGCTTATGCCCTCTAGAAATGAGAAAATCAAAGAGGAGATACTTTAGATTATAATCCATTCCATATGTGTTTGTTGATGGTGTTTTGTTCAAGAAAGACATCAATGGTGTTCTACTAAGATGCATCGGAACAAATCAAATTGAGAAGGTGTTGTAGGAGTTTCACAATGGAGAGGTCGAGGTCATTTTTCCCCATGGGTAATAGCTCTCAAGATAATGAAGGTGGGTTACTATTGGCCCATAGTGTTCAATGACTATTACACTTGGATCAAGAAGTGTAAAAAATGTGCATTCTTCATAGGAAAAGAAAGGTTAGTAGCACTTCCATTGCACCCAATTTTAGTTGACCAACCATTCATATAGTAGGGATTGGACTTCATCGGGGTCATCAATCCAAATTCAAGCCAAGGCCACAAGTGGTGAGGCGGTAGCACTCAAAGAAGCAAATGAGTCTAGTATACTAGACTTCTATGAAGGAATAGTGACTATATTTGGTGTACCGACCACTATCATATCAGACAATGCATTGGCGTTCCTAGGTTCCAAGATCACAGAATGGGCTATTAAAAATAGGATCTACTTGAGCACCTCTTCAAACTATTACCCACAAGGTAATGGATAGGTAGAGTCCACAAACAAGAATTTTCTAAGAATATTCAGGAGGACTCTAGATGAAAACCAAAGGACATGGCATGCAAAGCTCAAATCATCCTTATGGGTTGATAGGATCACACAAAAGAGGTCAACAGGCAGCTCTCCCTACAATTTGGTCTATAGAAAGGAATAAGTGTTGCCGATATCATTAGAACTACCCACATTGGAACTCATGAAGTAGTTGGAGTTATTTGAGTTTGAACCAATGGAGGCTAGGTATGCAAAGTTGATGGAATTTGAAGAAATTAGAGAACATGTAGTCCAAACAATGGAGAAATATTAGGCCTTAGTCAAAATATGGTTTGATAAGAAAGTAAGAGCAAGGACCTTTTAGGAAGGGGATCTAGTTCTAAAGTGGGATGCAGATCGGGAAAAACCAGGAAGGCATTCCAAGTTTGATGTCATTTGGAGTGGCCCCTACATGATCATGGGATGTAAAAGTAGCAATGCCTTCCAATCGTCTCCATTAGATGGAGAGGAACTCTCAATTCTGGTTGTCGAGAATCTATCTTAAGTATTGCTACTAAAAGGAAATTTTCACCCTTGTATATATTAGCCTAGGATTTTAATTCCTCTAAGTGTGTGTGCATGTTGTCTTGTTGTAGTGTAGGTTTAAATTTCCCTAAGTGCTTTGGAATAGGTTTTGTTGCTCCCAAATTGTATCATTGTGCTTTGGTGTGCCCCCAAAAGATGTTGTAATGGAAGAGAAGTTTGTATTGTAGGAATAGTTGTTGATATCAAGGGAAAACAAATACAAAGCAAGTAAAATCAGGTTTCGAAATAGTCAATTTCAGGGACAGGTGAAAACTCTAGGTCAAGACAATTATCTACTCTCAAAAATTTCATCTTCAAGATTTTCTTATGAAAATTGAGAGTACAAGCAACAAGCGGAGTTCGGGTTTCAAGTATAAGATCAATATCAGTCTATCATTCATGACTTGATACCCAATGGATACTTCAAGAAACTGATCTTTCCACCTAATAGGCAGGTGATCCTGCGAGTCACCAAATTGTTATCCAATTTTTCCCCTTGGGAAAAACTGGACAAACAAGAACTTACACGCAACGAAAATGGAGGAGTTGATTCAGTCATGGAGGCATGCGTTTTATAGTGGCACCCATCATTGTTGCAGGTGAATTCAATGCATTCTAGGGTGGTTAAAGCAAGAATTTGTATTTTCTCATCTCCTTCTCTCATTTTTCCTATATATTGTAATGGAAGGTCATTTTTCTAAAGGTTGGAAAATTTGTCTTTTTACCCTCCCTTCTTCTCTTGTTTATAAGTGGATTTGTGGAGTTAAAACCTCCCATCAAAATTGTAATGCAAATCTTACCTCTTGGCCATTATAGTGTATTGTATCAAATTTTTGGAGCAATAATACATGTATGTGGATGATTTTCAACCCTCTCTTGTGTTCATTGCATCTCTCTAATCTCTCATTGCAATCTTGGTTATCTGTGTATGGTGGTTGTATTACATTTTCATGGTTTTTGTTTAATTACAAAGCAAGTGTTCAGAATTCCTTTGGTTCATCACCTTATTAGTTTAGGTTTAATTTATTGTAATCTTCTTAACCCTGTCTCCTTGGTAATTTAGAGTATATTTTAGAGTAGATCCTCTACAATTTGAATTTGTGCATTAGAATAGAGGAATAAGAACCAGCCTTCATTTGGGGAGCTTTCCGATTGCAAAGTGCCACACTTTGAGAAAAGCTCCATGTTATGCAATCACACTGATAGTTTCAACCCATCGAGTTGCGAGACATTTAGGGAGTCTTTGTGATTACGTGTCAACAAGCCTTCCCCTTTGTACTTGTCTAGTTTACGGGATAGTTTCCACCCCCAAATGTCCCTTTTGTGGTCATTTGGAAACCTTTCCTCTCTTTTTCTTATATTTTCACAAATCCAAGAATTCTTGGAATTAGATTCATTCTTTCTTCCTCCCCATCTGACAGAGTGTTTTACTTGGCATCATGTTATTTTAGGAGACAAACCTTGGATGCCCCAAAAATTTTCCCATATTTATCATGCTTTCAAATGGGAAATCTTATTCTGGATTTGGAAAGAAAGTAATTCTTTTTTATTTTCTAATGTTGAAGTTGATCAACAATTGTCTATTTATAAAAAAAAATGTGGTTATCGTGAATGTATTGTTGTAGATTCAAGTTCAATCTAACAAAGTGGCAATCAAGGTGGAACATTTGTAAATGTTCCTTCATCACTAGGGTGACACCTCTTGTAATGTTTCTTTTGAATGGTCATCCCCTTCTCACCACTCTCCACCACAAGGTGGTACCAATGGGCATCCCAGAGGTGGTGGCCACCAGATTTGATCACAACATTGCTCGTTTAATTGGTCCCACTGATCTTGCTATAGCCAACCTAAATGGAGGAGCTTCTCCCTTCTTCCTTCATCCTGCCACCAGGGTTGGGATTCCCCCCAGTACCTAGAAATATCGATTGGGGCTAAAAATTAAGATAGAGCCTTGCGCCTCTACCCAACAATTTTCCTAGGTTGTCTCTTGCCATATTTCCCTCTTGATCCACTGTTAAAGAAACTGAAGCAAGAAGTCATCCTAGATCTAGTTGGGACATTTAGGATTATGGAAAATACTTGCTTAGATCAAGATACATGATCAAGAGCCACCCCCTGTAGGACAACAATTTGCAGTGGCACCTTAAGTTATCTACTTTTTTTCTCTCTAATGCTATGTAATCAATTGTATTCCAAGGCTTTGTTGTTGCCTAGTTTTATTTTGAGGTTTTGGGGCGCACTTCCATACCACATGTTTTTTTGTGAATTATCTTGTATCATTGTACTTATTAATATAATATCATATCATATCCATCAACCTTGATAACATATGTAGTCCCTTGATAATAATATTTAAGGAAATCCTAAAGGGTAGAAGGGACAACATTAGCCAAGGACTACTTAAAAGAAGATTATAAATAAGTTAATTTGGCATAACATGACAAGGGGTAAGAATGGTGTGAGAGCCACTAGTATGGAAACATAATTTATCCCAATGGTTGACGTGTTATATTATCAAAACCATGAATATTAATGGTTAAAGGGGATAAATCTATAACAGGGATGCCCAAATGATAAAGAAAATAGTAAGACCCAAGCCATTGTCAATGGGAAAACTCTTAACCATGGTATTTTGCACAATTGCTTGACTATATAGAGGGATTCCATTATCAATGATGTCTTATGGGGGTAATTTAACAAAATTAAAAGAGGCAGATTCCTCCTCCTTAAAAATTGTAATGCCCGTTCATCGTTGCGCTTTTTACATGTGGCTTGACGACCGTGTTGCTTAGCATTTAACGATGTTGTGCTTCTGCTGATCTTTGTTGGTTTTGCCACTTTCCGATCACCCTGTTAAGGTAGATTGTGTTCTCACAGCCTAGTAGGCAGCTGGATTGGTGTTTGGGTGTTGTTAGGGCGTGTCCTGTTAAAAGGAATACCCATAATAATAATTATTTAAAAATAAAATAAAATTTTCCACCTTGACTACTGACCATGGTGACTATAATTGATAATTATTTTGTAAGCCGTAAAATAATAATAATGATGGAAACCTAGTGACCACTAGGTTCTCAATATACCCATATGTCTTTTCATTGTTACCATTGTAATTCTTCCCTAAGATTACATCTTTTTCAAAACAATAACATCAATGACATACTTTAGGTCAATGACATCTATGATATCAACTACAAGTTATAGAAAGCATTTTTTTTTCAATGGAATATTCGCAAATAACATAGTTAATGTTAATATTAATAGAAAGCATTATATTTAAAGAACAATGTCGGGAACATAGGCTAGGTTCCCACCAACCTTTATATCTAAATAACAACAATTGGAATCTATTGAATCTTAGGTTCCCAGCATATGATTGTATTTTCATTGTTATAATTGTATTTGTGTCTTAATATTACGCCTCATTTAAGATAAGGATATCTATAAAGTTCAACATTGGAAAGCTAATGGATGTTAGGTTTAAAGGGGGTAATTTATTGTAGCACAATAGATACACCTAAACATGAAAAACTCTCAAATTCGAACATTAAAAATATAGTACTATGAAGGGAGATGTTGGTTGAATAACCATCATAAAATCATTTCAGAAAGGGTCAACCATCAAATTTAGTCTGCATAATACATACATGAACAGTGTGCATAAAAATTTTGTATGTTCCCATACAGTACAGGGTGTAGATTCATCGTCTTATTTCAACATGGAATAAATGAAACATGATATGGAATTTACAAGGAACACGAAAATTATAAATACAACAAAAAAATTGATTTGCAAGGAATACGCTAAATCTTTTCTACGAAATATCCATTGTGGAGGTGATTAAACTTTTTATTGGAAAATATGGGGGTAACTTTGATGGCCACCTGCCACTTCATTAACTCCTTTTACTAGACGTGTTGGACTCCTTCTTGCTGGTGGCCGCACTTCATTTATTAATTCTGATTTGCAAATCTTCTTTGTTTCTTGTTGATTGACTACTGCAATATCCTTCTCTGACCGCGTGAGATTTTCCTTTGATGGACTACGTGAGGGAGATGGGAGTTGGTGGAGTCCTGATTTTCTTCACCTTGATCTCATTATGATTCTTTTATTCAATGCGTATGGGCGCAGTAATGGGTTTGATATGGTGGCTAGATGAAGCTACAAGCTAGTGAAGC
Organism: Taxus wallichiana var. yunnanensis; assembly: GCA_018340775.1. NCBI lineage: Eukaryota > Viridiplantae > Streptophyta > Pinopsida > Cupressales > Taxaceae > Taxus > Taxus wallichiana. Next base: position 576,761,940 of record CM031242.1, read on the forward strand.
AGGCGTGTTACCTCCACTTTCCTTGGAGTCTTTGCAAAGTGTGTTCTTGTCGGGGATCCACAAAGAATGGCCAGCAAAAGCTTGACAATTGTTTCCTAGCTCGAAAACATCCATCTCCATGCATTTCCAAGCAATACCATTGTTTTATTTGTGAGTAGTTTAATTTGACTCCAAAATCACAACACGAGTCTTTACATAGTTCATATAGTCTGGCAATTTTCTTTCAGAGAGAACATTGTCTGCGCATGATCCCAAAGCATAGTGAATTTATGGACGGAGGTAAAAATGCTAGACAGAGGTACCTTTAAATTCTCAGGAAAAATAGTTAACCGAATTTATCCACTCGCATGCCAAAATTTAGGCCAGGCGGCAGGCATGTTGCAGTATGGTAGAAGCCTTTTTGAGCGCTTCCAACAAGCAGGTTGTCCAACTATGTTGTTATCTATTCAGTATAGAATGCATCCTCAAATTTGGATTCTCCTTCAAGGTATTTTTATCAAAATCGACTATGTGATAGTGAGAGTGTTACCAGGAGACCTGATGAAATTTATTGCAAAGATTCTCTATTGAGACCTTACTTGTTTTACGATGTAACTCATGGAAGAGAATCTCATAGAGGTGGATCTGTTTCATATCAGAATATTCATGAAGCACAAATTACCTTGCTGCTTGCTCAAGCCATTCGTGGGTGTTGGCTGTCTGCATGATTGCTATGTGAAGGGAGCAGGTTAGACACCAAGTAGTTACATACAATGAAAACAAAGACTTTATTTTTTTTACGATCCTTCCTGTGCGTACCCTGCAATCATGGAAATCCCTTTTTTGGGCCTTTGGCAAACAGTTGCATGCCTCACGGGTGGCTCCACACCTGGTGCGAATCCAAGTTTCCCCTTTTTGTGCTTTGGTATGCTTTCATGTTCTGCACTAATGCCCCTTTGGACACGGGCTGGGAGGATGTTGGCTAGGTTGTGGAGTCTGGGTGTGCTCTGCAGCTGCCATGAAGCTTGCATGAGAGATCTATGTGCTGAGGAAAATGAATGTTTTTGGAATGTGTTGTAGCTGCTGGAGCCTTGGTTCGACGTGGCTGCATTGAGGAAGCCCCAAACAGGCATGATAAGACTAACCCTCTCTCTTAATAATTTATTCCCTTTAGTATTTGGGTAAATCAATCTTTGCAATTTTGTTCGAATGCTGTAGATGTGGGTTTCTTTTGGAATGTTGATGTGTTTTTTTTTTACTAAATAAATAGCGTTTGGACTCTGGATATCATATAACATGTATTTACATATATTGACTCCTTCTTGAAAGAGATGCCCAAAAAGAGACGAGTTTCAAATGACTTTTAATCATAATTGCATGAACTGATCTCTCTCCCCCTTTACAGTTTATCTTATTTACTATTTGAGTAGAAGAAATCTCTACATCGATTCTTGCCTACTGATCTTATGATGTTGGTTTATCTTTTTGCCTTGATTATTTCTTTGAATGATGGTTTCTGTAGAAAATATTATGGAGCGTGAATGAGGGTTATATTTTTTCTTGTATTGTTTATATTATGTAGAACATGGCTTGAAAAAAAAGGAATTTCCGATATGACTGTATTTGGATTTTATTGTGGTTTTATAATAATATAAACTCCCATTAGGATTGGGGGCTTCTATTTGGGAAGAGTCATACTAGTTTTATCGGTCTTTCTAGATAGCTCCATCTGAGTCATTCGATTATCATTTACCTTGGGAATTATTGAAAAACCCTCACCAGGCCCTCTGCTATTATTATTACTATGAGCTTATTATTAGATTGGAACCCTCCTGAAGCATGCGTTAATGGGTTTTCTATGACCTTTACGAATATGTTAAGCACGCAAGTCATTATCCTGTGTGGATAATTCTATGGCTTAATTTTGAGGCACTACTTGGATCTTTGAATCGGTTAAAGTAATATTGGATACATCGAACTCTCATGAATGTTGACATTCTTCAAGTTTGATTGATATGTGATGTCCTCATGCATATGAATTCAGGCAATGCTTGAAATATGAAATTATAAATTTATCTTATACTTTGACCTTGAAGCTTGTCGAAAGACTTTTTGGTAGGAAAACAAATGAATAGGGAAGTTAAGATAACTACCCTAAAATGGAGTCATGCATAGCCTTAAGTAAAGGTGATGACTACCATAATGGGATTTGTGCATACATGTATATGTATGATCTGTAAGGATATAAGTCCACCTGAAATTATTTAACTTCATTTTATAGAACAATAATTAATACCCATAAATTGGGGTATGCAAGTGGAGGTTGAATTATATAACAGGGTATATTATGTTATCAGGTAACCAGTAAGGATAAATATGTTATTTCAATACTTGGTTAACGAGTGGAATATTTTCTGGCATTTACGATGATTATTATGTTAGCTAAAAATTGATACTTGCATCTCAATTGGGAGTTGAGATAATGTTGATACTTGTATTTATAGTGGCTTGGACCATGCTTACATATCTTAGTTAGTCAAATGTATCTTTGACATATTAGCAAAATATGACAATATTGTTGATCGTAACTCATTCCAATGAGTTGGACCCTTATACTAATAGAAACATATAAAGACATGGTAATAAGCAACCAAAAGGATATCTAAATAATATATGAACTTGCTGATTGGTGAATTCCTTGTTAACGTAAATATACTCTTAAAATTTCGGAATAAATATCAAAATTATACTTACATATCATTGATTATCTATTAAGGTTCGATACTTGGGTAATATCGATGAATAATATAAGATTGATACTTGTATTTATTATATAAACTTAATGTCGTTGGTGCTTTTATTTAATTGAAAGATAATATTGTTGGATACTTATATATGTGAAGTAGGTCGAGGGTATTAGGTGAGCGTTATTATTATTACTGTAATTTAAGTATGATTGATTGCATGGTTAAGGTTGTATATCTAGTCACTTGGAATTGTGTTCTTATGTAAGCAGATCTTAAGGAAGTGAACATTAATGAGTATGAAATGTATTATCATGAGATGTGCAGTTAAGTTTTAAATGTATGTTAGAAATTTATTTGATAAGGAGTATTGCAAACTTTCATTTATTTAAATGCTAGATGGCATAAATTATTAGGTGAGGTTTATATCTTATCATGCTCAGTTCTAGCGAACTGACTCTAGTAAATATTTGTGCAGATGGATTATGCAAGTAGATTAAAGGAAAAGAGTGTAAAAGTTTCATCAGTTCAAATTATGAAGTTCTTTGTAGAAAGTTCAATGCGTTGTAAATTTTGTAACTTTTCTTGCAAGGAGTTTAGAAGATCTCTTGTCTTGGTATGTTCGGAAAAACTACATGGTGAAGTGTTCTTTCCCTTTTGTTGTTAGACTAGTAACTTACCTTGGTGAGAAATGATATTCAATCATTACATTGGCATAAGTATTGTAAAACCTTGATTTTGAGAATAAAGTGTTAAGTCAAAACTCTCTGACACCTTGTAATGATGTGATATAAGTAAAATTAAATGGAGTGGTTAACCCTTATAGAAGTTAACTAAAAATATATATATATATTCAGATAAATTAATGTAGAGATGACTTACTTGAGAACAAGAGATTCCTGAAGTACTCAAAGGTGAAACTACCCTTGTAAAGTAAAATTTTATAAATTGATATCCCTAGCTAAACTAGTGAACACTACCCCTTTTGGGTGAACTCTTAAACAAGCTTAAGGGAAAATAATGGTTAGTTTCTGGAAGATAATAAGATTTAGCAAGTAGGAGAAGACTTTAAGTGAACTACTCTACAGTGTATAAGAAAATAACTCAATTGGTAAGATGAATTTGTGCGAATCATATATTGAATCTTTCTGAAAACATAAGTCATGAGTTAAAGGGTGTTTTGTCAAAATAAATAACCTTCAATCATTTCTTCTTTTGTGGCTTGCCCTAGCTGTGAGAGTGTCATGTGGTTGGACTTCTATGTTGTTCTGTCAAAAAAAAAAAAGTGTATTAACCTTTTTGGGTGTGAGCGTTTCCGTCTTTGACCTTGTGGTCATCCCCGTAACAAGTGGTTCCCGAGAGTTGGTTGTAAATTTTTGATGACATGTTGTGTCGTGTTATGTGTCGAAGCAAGTCAAAAATATATATATATCCTGTCTTTTACTGTGTTGTTCGTGTGTGATTTTTTGGGTCGTTACAAAAATAAAGATCCATTTGGATGCATGCCCATACATAATTAAGGGAGGTATTAAGAAGAATCTTAGCATGTTGAAATATTCCAAAGATAATATCCTTACATGGGGGTTTAAGATGAAGAAATTCAAGGAATTGGATAATGAGATTACTAGTGGAAGCCATTAATGTGCCCAAAAGTGGGAGAAGAAGGCCTAAAGACAAGATAAAAATAATCGTATAGTGAAATAATAGAAAAAACCCTAAGGCAACTAGGGTTTGAGCCAAATTATTCAATTTAAGAGATGGGTTCACCAAATGTTTACACCCTTTTTTAATATTTACTTAAGATTAGAATGGTATTGAATGCACAAAAAACTAAAAAGGAATGTAAGGTTTGAAACTAGGAGCTATTCTAATTAACTAAATTCTAGAATTAATTACATAATTTTATAATAACATATTGGCACTTACAACAAGTGTTTAAAATATGCTACATTACCAAAATATTGTATAACATTATTAAGTAAGTTGTAATATTATTAATAATGAGTTTATAGAACTCATATTAATAATATAGTTGTAATAGTTTAATTATTTGAGTGAGTTGTGAGAACAATTCACGTAGCTATTTTGTAGTGTGAGTGATCCTAGGGATGTTTGAGAGATATTAGGAGATAAGACTGAGAGATTCATGGAGAGAGATATGAGGGATTGAAGATGAGTGTTGACTCCACCATTGTAGGAGATCAAACACTATATATGTAACCTCTATCAATATCAATGATATCCCGAATGAATTTAATTTCCATATTTTTTATTCGGTGTTTTTTATATTATATTGTAGTTCTTATCACTGGTATCAGAGCAGCTTCTGGTCCATATAATGGAGAAATAACAGTGAGCTCGCAATGGATGAATATCAGACACGTCCCCAACATAGCCACATGTGGAAGGAGGGGGCAATAAGCATCCATTCAATTCTGTAGTTTTTTATTTGGACAGACCACATGCCATCCTCCTCAGATTTGTTCTGTTATCATGACCAAATCTGCAAGTATTGATTTTAAATTATCTTGTTCGTGATTGGTGGAAAGTGTATTGTTGGTAGAGTACTGCATTTGGATTCACAATTCTATGTCAATCGAATTGCTAGATTATTGTATTTTTTATATGATTTGATAGCTCTATGCATTCAAATTTCCATGCAAATACTTCTAGTTTATCAAAATTCTTTTCCTACAGAAATTTTCATCGACTACATCACATTGCAACTGAAATCATTGCCTGACTCAAAATTCCATGCACATATGGATCCACGTTTTGTTTTCATCCAAGATCCATGATCGATCTTCTACCATACTAGTAAAAATGACAATTATCTGCCAATCATGAAATCATGAGTTACAAATCTTCTTTTCCATTTTTTTCCATTTTTGTATTTAGTAAAAAACAACAAAAATGTTGGATTTAAAATTGGAAAGAAATTAAATTTCCATTTTTTGGAAAGGGGTCCGGAAAGATGTTGGATTTAAAATTTGTAGTTGCCATAACTTTCAGCTAGTAACTCAGATTGAGATGATGTTTTTTTAAAAAATGTGTGTTTTTTAGCTCTTTACATTGATCATATCAAAAATCGTAAACGGAAAAAAATGCTTTACGAACACATTTTCGGTGGAATCCGACGTCCAATTTTTTAAATCAACATGGACAAGTTGAATCAAATTGAAAAATTTAAAGGAAAATATTTCCATACATGGCAGGTTAGAACTCAATTGTTGTTGATTAACAAATATCTATGGGATATTGTGGAAGGAAAAATCAATAAACCACACGATGTAGATGAAGCAACAAAATGGGAAAGAAAGGATCGAAAAGCAATGATGATTATTGGCCTAGGTTTATCTAATGCCTACCTGCATCACATAGATCTAACAAAGACATCACATTTGATCTAGATGACATTGAGAAAACTATTTGGGTCACAAGCAGAGAGCACAACAGTGGCACTCAAGCAAAAGTTGTTCGAACTCAAAATGGAGGAAGGAGAAATTATGGTGGAACATATCAGTAAGTTTTTTCTATTTCAAATCAATTAGTTGGAATCAAAGTTGATGTGCTTGATGATGATGCAAAATCGGTATTACTTAATAGCATGCCTCCTAGCTATTCTAATATGGTCTTCACTTTGAGAAAAATAAATCCGAGTCTAGAGGATTTAATTTCTTCTCTAATAGAAGAAGAAAATAGAACCAAGAATATTGATCTAGAAGAAACTACAATGTATGGTAGAAACAAATCATATGCTAAAGGAAAATTCAAGCCTTCTTTTAAACAAAAATCAACCTCCCAAGTTCCATGAAAAATTCTTTGTCACTATTGTAATGCTCCTGGACATGGTATTATGTATTGTAAGAAAAGAACACAAGATTTACTTGATGGTAAATTGAAGGATAAAACCTTCATTTTTGAAAATAGAGACAAAGAAAGTGATTGCGATATGAAGTCTACTCACTCTGATAATGAGGAAACAAATGCTCAACAAAGTGATGAATATTTATTGTATTAAGTAAAGAGTGAATTATTCATTGGAGGATGGAGGCAACAGAGGCTAGAGGTCAATCAGTGACCTCTCGTCGATCACTAACTTAAGGGGCTGCTGCTTGAAGCTGTGGTGGTTGTGTGTGTGTGTGTGTTTTCTTTTATTTCAAATTTGTAGTATGATTTCAGAGTTCTGTTTGAATAAGTGAAATGTTCACATTGAGGGGGGGAACTGGAACATGGTCTCAATGTTTAATTTTCCCTCTATTCAGTTTGTTTTTAGTAATTAGTGGTTCCTACATATTCCCTGAACGAAAGAAGAAGTGGATAGACAAAAGCACAAAGGAAAAACATCAGCATGATTTTTGGGTTTTGGTTGTCCTATAAAACCATCCTTTGTTTTAGGTTGGTTTTCTCATAAAACCATCATTTGTTGAGTTTTTTTGTTGTGCTTGGAAAACCATCCTTGCAGGTTGTTGGTTTTCCTATAAAACCATCCAAATCATGAGCACAAATGGGCGGAAAGCTACGAGAAGGAAGTGTGATTTTTTTCTACTTTATCAACATAAGGGAGTGTATATTAGGAATTAATAATGTTAATAATAGGGGAGTGAATTTTACCAAAATATTGTGCAACATTATTAAATAAATTATAATATTATTAATAATATAGTTGTAATAGTTTAATTATTTGAGTGAGTTGTGAGAACAATTCACGTAGCTATTTTGTAGTGTGAGTGATCCTAGGGATGTTTGAGAGATATTAGGAGACAAGACTGAGAGATTCATGGAGAGAGATATGAGGGATTAAAGATGAGTGTTGACTCCACCATTGTAGGAGATCAAACACTATATATGTAACCTCTATCAATATCAATGATATCTCGAATGAATTTAATTTCCATATTTTATTATTTGGTGTTTTTATATTATATTGCAGTTCTTATTAGCTACAAGATATAAAACACAAAAAGGAAGGTGTAATTAGCTACACATAATGATACAAGAGATATTTGGGTGCATAGACTAGAGAATCTAGGATTGCAAATGTTGAAGATGCTTCATTAGTGAAACTGAAACTAGAAGATGACCTAGTTCAAGACCATACAGATCTTCCAATAATAGTTGTACACTATATTACCTATTGTATATTCATGTACCTACTCATTGTGTGGTTATGCAACGTTTTGTGTCCTTTGGTGCTTTAGAAATGTGTTTTTGTCAAAACCTAAGTGTTGCACAATCCTAAAGCCATATATAATTAGCTAAAATCAACCTCAAACCCTAACTATGGGTGTGAGACCCTAAAATATGGTTATTTTTTGGGTTGAAGTGTAATATATGCACCACATATGTCAACACTACTCTAAATATTCCTTAAACCACATGTAGTTCTCCACCTAATATATAATATATATATATATATATATGCAATTAGTTGGCAACTTGAACCACTTTGAATATGTTTGAGAGGATTGTTCGTTTGTTAATAGTTTAAAGTAAGGATCTTGGTGAGTTTGGAATTGAAGGAAGCTAGATTCCTTGACCTAGTTGATTGCTTCAAAACTATAGTAGTGGTGATGTGCATGGTATCAGTTTGAAGTACACACTTAACTTGGAAATGCAATTTGACTCTACTCTTTGGCCAGAACAATGGGAAATCCTCTTAGTTGTGGGTGCCTCAGGTTGAGGAGAACCTCCAAAGCAGGTTGGTTCCCTTCGTAAATCACCTAAACTAATTCTCTGGTGAGGTTTAGGGAGAGAAAACAACACAAACCTAAGGAAAGTGGGTAAATAAGTTGATATAACAATGTTTTGGGACCTATACTTGCACAAAAGTACACTTAATGACTGCAAAAAGAATGAAAAACTTCGCTAAAAGTGTTCTATGATGGATATTGCACTCACAAAGGCATTAATATACACTTACGTGACTTGTAACACTTATAAAATAGTTAAATGGAGGTACTGGAAAGCTATGAGCATGTAAAGGAAATAATTATTGACTAAAACATACCACACAACCTATTGTATCACACTTCACAAAACTTCAATTGGAGGAAAAAATCATCTTTATTGCTTCAATGAGGTGGAAAAGTACAATTATTTCTACATACAAGTATGCATAATGACATAATCCCCCCTTTGTAGTTGCACAAGCAAGGTATAAGTAGCAAAATATAACACGACCCTCAGCTAAAAATAGCTCATCCAAAAATAGATAAGATGGCTAATTGGAGACAAATCTAATTTTAGCCTTTACATGCATAATTTTATCTCTTCTTTGCAAATAAATACAATTTTAATAATAAGAAGCTAAAATTGGCTTGCATGAGGCTCCAAGGCCTAAAAATAGCTTTTCATGACCTTTTTCAAGCTTGGTCATCTTGTTGTTGACTCAGTAAACCTTTCTTATTTGTAAGGATTAAGGTATTTGTATGGATGAGTTTGTAAATAAGAAAGCAGTTTTGGCTTTACTTTATTTTTAAAAGATATCTTTATCTCTTTCCCTATTTGGATTACATGCATGTGCTCATCATGGGTAATTATATGGTTTTATCTTTTATAAATTATAAATTTGGACCCCTTATTCATGCAAAAGTAATAACCTTGGTCCTACCTTGGCTAAAATTATTACCCCACATGCATATAATCATTGATGGAAAATATAAAAATTCCATTCGTGGGAAAATCATTTGGTCTTAACTCACCATTGACCATGATTAACTAAGTAAGGTTATCCCAACCCTATGGTTAACCCATCCAAACTAGGGTTGTAACCCTAAGATACCCTCATTTTGCATCGAAAACTTTGGATGGTTCTAGAGGAAAGGGGGATGCCATGCCAAATTTTCTATAGGACACCAATTTTTGTGCATGGAATCTCTAGTTTCTATGGTTTTATTTTGAATTGGCCATCATATATCTTTGTATTGAGCTCCTTTTTAGGTTTATGAGCTAGAGTTTCTCATTGAAAGGTTTCCATTTTATTTGGCTCGTTCTTCACTCTTCCTTTTTATGGATTTGCTTATTGATCCTTTGAGCTTTGTTTTCTCCACCTTGGGATCAGGTTTTGATATTCTCTATATGGCCATTGCCACCATTAAAAGGATACTCAAGCTTTGTATGGTTGAAGGTTGCTTTATTTCATTCATTGTTGGAGCTTGAGTTGGGGTTCCACTGTAGAGATCTTGGTTTGTTGTGCTTGTGCATTGTTTTAGATCTACCTAACATGGTCATTCAGTGTTTAGAGGTGATTTATTCTTACCTTATGGCCATCATGTCTTTGTATTGTTCAACTCACATTGAACTTATTGCTTCAAATCTGGGCACGAGCTCAAAATTGGATTTTTTGTTTTTTGCTTTGGCTAAGACTGATTAGAGTGGCTCACGAGTAACACTTTTCTTGGTTGTTCTTTGATTTGTATTGGGCTCGAGGGTTTATACAATATCACTACTCTATTTATATGGCTCGGTGTGCTTACCTGACTTGGTATGTCCTTCGAATGAGGTCATTGGTTCTATTTCTTATCTTAACCTCATAGTACTTGCCCAAATAATCTTTGGACTCTACCCTGTTGAATAGGTGCACATTGCGCTCTGGTTGATCTTATGCAAAGCCTTTTCCTTAGCCGTAGAAATCCCAGAAATCAAAATAGTTTAGGATCTCGTTGAGGATAAACTCACAATAGAGTTTCCTCAAAAATTATTGTGGAACCTTATTGTTATTGCAAGGTGGAAAATCAAACACCATCCACCATCGGTCCCAAAAATTATTTTTAATCAAATCACTATTATACCAGTTGATTGGAAACCATTTGCATGACAACAGAATAGGAAAATTGGTTTGGGGGTCCGTAAATAAGGCACATATGAGTTCTTTTGTAATTTATTTTTACTTTACATCCGCATATGAAATTTTTTTGGTTTAATATTCCCTACAACACTCTCTATAAGATGTCCAATGCTCAATTTGACTCATTTCACGTCAACTTAAGCCACTAATGCCTCCAATGTGTTTGCAAAAGAGGCACGGTGGGGGTTTGTAGAATTGGAATCCTCATTTTTATAAATAAATTTATTAATTTCTCAATTTCAATTTTGTTTTACACTATATGGGTCGATAAATCCTCCTAACTAGCTAGAGGATGTTTAGCAGTTGTAGGGAGAGGTGGGAGGGTTCACAAGAATTGTAGGTTTTGGTTGTGGTTGAGATGGAACTATAACAATAAAAAAGTATTCAATTCAAATTATACTATATAGTTACCAAATTTCAATGCAATTTAGATAAAATAATTTTGTCTACCGAGCTTCTATGTGGCACCATTGTTGATTTTGATCTTCATGGCAATTCTCAGACAATCATGGGAGCTAGATGTAGTTGTATATAAAACATGAGTGCAGGGTTTTGTTGTCAAACTCACATTTGGGGGAAAAGAAAATGAATAGGGCTTGGACCTTTTTTATTTATAGTTCATTATAATGCGTACACATTTTAGGTTTGTGAATTACCAAAGCAAAGAAAATGTAACGTGATCACGTTTTGCTCATTTTTCATTTTCTTGTCCACTTTTTGACCCCATTGGTGCACTTACCCATATATTTATGAAATAATTTTTAAGTGACAATAATTTTTCAATAATACACTTGAAAAATACAAAATAATTTTTTTATTAAATAATTGATGGAAAGGCTACATGGACCATTACAATAAAGATATAATAGTGAAGCTCACATAGAACTGAAAAAATAGACAACAAAGAGCCAAAGAAGCTTGACTCAAGCAAATGACAGAAAAGGGAAAACCCCATAAGACATGAAACAAAATCAGCCCAAAGAAGAGGAGGAGATCATAAAATCATTTGAGGTGGAGCTGAAATCTACTTTGAAGATGATCTTTTCTTATTCTGGACCATCGTCCATTCCCCAAATCGTCTTCACCAGATCAACACGGAAGAATAATATCAATAAAAGAAATAGGCTGAAACAAAACCTTAGTAGGAGAAGAAAGAGATTCCTTCTCCTTAACCAACCCCACTAAAACATGGGGAATTTTCTCTAAAGTATGTGAACCATATTGGGGCACCTAAGAAGAATACTCTACCACAGTGGTAGATTTAATCCTAGAGGTGCTCTTTTCAGAAAACAAATCTTCCTCACGAACTGAAGGGGATTTGATGATATAGTGAGAAGGAAGAGAATCCTTCCACCATGAAGATTTTCCCTAATTTTATGCTTAGGTTGCCCACACTCTTGTATCAAATGTCCTATTTGAAAACATTAATGCCAATGAAAAGACAATATTTTGTAATCCAATCTTTGAGTCCAAACCCTTTCACCTATTTGCAAATTAATCTTGTTCGAGAAGATCAAGGGAACATCCAACTTCACCAGAATTCGAGCATAATATGGATGCACTGAGTGGTTTCTTCGTCGATTTTACAAAACCTCCCAAAGTGTTACCAATGGCTTCTAGACAAGATTCGGTCCATAGTTGCAAAGGTAGACCCAAGAGTCTAATCCAAATGGGAAACCAATTGAATGAATCTTTGATTGGATCAAACGAAGGGTACCAGGGTTTTTCCATGAGACTATGATTATCCCAAACCCAATAAATACAAAATAATGTTATTTATGCATTATTAATATAATATATTAAATGAATGATGAGGATCAAATTTTAAATATGTAAGTCGCATGTGAAGGCTATTTTAAATATTTATAAGTATCTTACATGTAAAATCATGAAAAACATATAAACAGTTGTAATATTCAGCCCCAAGAACCAATGGAATTCCAAAATATACTTTTTAGCAAGTATTGGTTTACATAGTGTATAGGACTTTATCGAGTTTAAAGATAACATTTAGACTCCTATTATTATGTTCTATCAAATGTAGGGAAAGAAATATTCTATTAAAGATTTTTTTAAACAAATGATAAATAAAACAACAAAACATTCATCCTCGTGGAAAATTTTCTCTATAATTTTCACATATAGAAATTTGTTACGAAAGATCTACGAGAATACCACATATTTTTCCCATTCATAACATGATGTAGTAACTTTTTTATGTTAAGAAATATAGAGCAAAATAAATTTCAAGGTAGAGATAGGAAATTTAAAAACTTGGAATGAGTGCCAAGAAAGGGGGAAATTTTGGAACCTAGAAAAATGTTCACAAGTTAGAAAGAGAGAAACTATTATATTGCTAGAGGTGTCTGACAGAAGTTGGACTCCAAAGGCCGAGCGATCCTACAACATCTATCATGAAAATTTGTATCATATACATTGTTTATATTGTGTTGGATTGCATAGTATCCATGTTATTTGTAATGTTGGTCCTCATCTTGTCCATTGCTATAGTATTAAGCGCATCATTGCTCAAAACAGTCCCCAAATACTATCTACATATTTTTTCGTAGGATATCTCTTGGAGGACAACACCTAGGTCATGGATTGTTTCTCGAGATTAAAAACCTGAATATATTTTTACCATGTCAGCTTTAACTTATTCTTTTGTAGTCATTGTTACAGTTTAATATTGTGGCTTTAATAACCAGAACTTTGCAGGCACATTGTTGGAACAAGTGTTTGTGTGCATAGGAATTGGGATGGACAATTATTGGATGGAGATGGGCTAGTGCAATGGGTTATTACAAAAGGTGGCATATGGTTTTAAATGAATGATTTTTAGAGAAAATGCATTAGAGAGTTGTAGGAGTCCCAAGAAACCTATTTTCCTGAAGAGAAAATGTTGGAAAAGAAAATGAAGAACTTATCCCCAAGGGACCCAAGAATATAGGGGGTGCTCAAGTAAGTTATATATGTCATGTTGATATTATAGAGGGTAATGGTATGATTCAAAAATAATGATGGATTGACTCTTTTATGATATTCTAAAACATATGTATGAGTAAGTTATTGTCTTTCATATTTTCAGTACAAAAAAAGACAGTGTATGAAGACTATGACAAATATATCCTGAATATTTTTTAGAGAGCATTTTGATGCGTTAGGAAACTCTAGAGAGGGGGTGGATAGCTAACCACAAGTCTATTATAGAAAAAAATCTTATTACGCATGGAAATGAGGATATGGAATACACGACCAAAAGATGATTGAATTTATGGCAAGAAAAGGGAAACCATAACAAGAGGATGTCTGGATATTTCTAAACCTCAAATAGGATTGATGTATTTAGGGAATAAAAGAATGAATACCTATGGGTGGAAAATCAATTAGTGGATGTGAAAATAAATTTCACAAAATCAAGTAAATAGTCTTGAAAAATGATGTAGTTACCTGATCAGATTTAATATCCATATTTCTCCAATTTTTATGCAAGATAACGATGATAATTGTCTTAATGCTTGTGTTTTTCTTCCAAATTCAGGTCAGAACTGCTTGAAGGGATTCTCTCAAGCATGGAAAATTGTAGATTTCATTGAGACAAAGGTAGGGGCAACCAAATTAGGATCCAAACAACCGATGTGATTTCCTCCTCTCATTTCAATTCTTGTGATTATATTAGAGTCGACACATCCTTACGGCCAACACATGCCAATCTAATTTTTTAGCAGTTCCTTGTGGATTGTCAATGATATAAGAAAAATAGTATAAAAATGAGACTGAAGAAAAAATAAGTGACTGCACAAGCATACGTTGTTTCAGCGGCACTACGATGGTTGCCATTTTTTTACTTCTTTCATTTCTTCCTTCAAATGTTGGCATAACAACGGCTCCTAAACTATAACAAACACAAGATCGAATCTCCTAAACTTTGCACCCAAGATACAAGAAACATGAACAAAGGTTGAGTGGTGAATGTATAGAGATGACGAGAGGAAAAGATGAGATCATAAGGTGACAATTTCTAGGTTACGTGAGTAGGTTCTCAAATTAACATGGGTAGAAAAATCCATAATAACAATAACATAGGTGTTACCATGAAGTGAGTCTGAACCAGGTTCAGGGATTGTGGCAACCTAAGGCAGCTGAAATGATAATGATATCCAACATCGCATAATTTGGAGTTCCATAAAAAAGAAATGCTTGAAACAAAGAGATCAAGCTTTCATAAATATGTAGGTTTGAGATGATCAAACATTGAGAACCAAGTAGAGTAGAGTTAGTAGAACAAGGCATGCACAAAAGAAAAAAACTTAACAAAGCAGGTGAACATGGAGATAAGGAACTGATCATCGTTCATATCATGATTCATGGATGTGAAGAAGATAGCTTAAATTCCACAATGATATTGAGCCACTCAAAGAGCCTATTTCCCTAGGAAAAGCTTGCCAAGGTACAGAGCTCAAGACAAGCATGCATGCAGAGCTCTATGATCTGAAGATCATTGTAGATTTGAAGAGCAATTAGAAGCAGGTAGCGTGAATGAATCTTCCAAGAAAATACAATCTCAAATACCTAGATGCATCTTCCTTGCCAAGTCAGACAAGCATTGAGCCATCCAATTTGAAAGATCATTGTCATTGCAGAAAACCTGACAGCCACAGGGAAAAGAAACATGATGTCCGTTCGATTTCAACGCATGTACGGAGAAAAATTGTAAGCGGTCAATTTCCTGCAAACATGTCAGCAATAAGAAGCCTTCATCCCATAAAATAAAACACCTATCAGCGTAATTTCTTCCTTAGGGGGATGCAAAGGTACGCCATGTAGGTTGTGGAATTGTTTCTCGGACCATATATATTTACTGTCAGGTTCCACATCTACAATTTGCAAAGTCACACATCTAAAGAAATACTTAATTCTCTTTCATATGTCCATCAATTTTTTTCAAGGTAGAAGCTTTCATACAAAGAGTATTAAGTGATGTTCTTCAAATATGAAAAAATATGGTTCATAAAAAATAGAATCTCACTAATCTCCTAGGGACTGTTGAAAACCTTATAAACAATGCTAAAAAATTAAATTCCTTTTAGCTCCTAACTATTAAATCTTGGAGGTGTTCATAAATTAAACATTTATGGTATAAAATAATAATAAATAACATAAATTTTATAAATCCTATATTTTAAGATTTTACCACCAAAAATACAAAGTTATATACGGTTGAATGAAAAAAATGGAAAATATGGAAAATCTTTAAAATTTTACCGTATTTCGTAATTATGAATTTTCTAATATGAGTATTTTTGTCAACTCAAACTTCCAAATAGACTACGAAAATAGGCCCGCAAATCAAGTCCTCTGATATTGACCCCGATTTCTACCCTATGATATCCACATATAAGAATTATTTAAAAGAACCATCAAACAAATAAGCAATTTGAAGTGTTCTAGTGTATTGAGTCATTGGATAAGAAAATATTAAGGGTTCTATCATCAAGAAAGTGAAATGGAAACAAAGGAAAGAAAACAAAAAAGATAATGTAATTGCGATCTTTTGTTACACTAGCAATATAGTGAAAGGAACACGTAAGTTTTGTAGTTCGCAATTATTGTACAATGATACCATTTAAAAAAACGTGGGAACCAAATAAAAAATAATAGGACCAAAAAAATTGTGCAATGGGTAGTATGATAAGCATTCAAGTGAACAGAGGAGAGCTTACTTCTGTGAAAATTTCAAGGTAAATTCGTGTACACATCGTTGGAAAAAAACTAAAGCATGCACTAAATTGTATAATTTTAGTAATTCTTGTATAAATAAATGGCATGTTTTGTGTTTCTCAGACCAAAAATTTGCACATCTTCTTGGTCTAGATTCAACACTCTCACCTGCAACTTTCAACTACATTGTCCCTACCTATCCCACTACGTGTGCTACATGCACATATATTGACCACCATTTTATTTAAATTGAATAATTTCATCTACTGCTCGAAAAAATTTGTTGTTTCTACCGGGAAGCACGGGTATTTGTTTGTGCATGTTAGTTAAGGTTTTCCCATAAGAAACATGTCAGTATGGTATGGTAGCTTTGTCTTTGCGACATTCCAACATCAAAGACATTATGACACCCAACCGAGCGCCGAGGATCCAACATAAGCTTCCACATCATATAACTAATGTCACCCTCTTCATCTTCAGCTTCAAAACTCCCTGCCACCGTCTAGAATTTCTCCAACCAACAATGCGTCGTAACATTCTTTATTCTCCTGCTCATCTAATTTACAAAGAATCTCCCATAGACTCCCCAATTTGAGCCCGACACCTCTTAGGCTCTACCCGCATGACTGCAGACCATCCTCTAACGCCATGTTGAAAGAACAGGAAGCTACACTGAACTAGAGGTGAAGGAAAGCATGTAGGTAGGGCGAGAAAATGATGTGAGGAATAAACATCAGCTCACTACCAAATGGCCTTTAATACACATACCTACACCAAAAACAATAAAAACTTCACGTGTGTCAAAGCCCTAAATATCTGCCACAATCTTTCAACTCAACCGACATCATACCAAGAGAGGAAATAATTAGAAGGTGGCCTTCCCAATCATATACCTCCTTCCACCAACGCCATATGTGCATCCCTTGCCAAAAGCATCTGAATATCGTTTGGGAAGCTCAAATCCCAAGATTGGTAACTTAAATGAAGATTGGCCCATAAACCAACCCCTCTATTCGCTAAACCATCCACCACCTTATTACCTTCCCTCATTGTGTGTGAAAATTTAACCTCTGAAAAGGAAGGAAAAATTTCCTTAATATTCGACCATATAGTCTTCAAACGCCAGGCCTTAGGAGAACTCCCTTGGGCCATATCAATGATAGCCTTGGAATCACCTTCAATTCATAAGCGATTCCAATTCCTTTTCTTAGCCTCACATAGGCCAAATAGAAGAGCCATACCTTCTACATAGGTATTAGAAGAAAAGCCACAATCAAAGGTCATGGCCACAATAGGTGGCTAGCTAAGTTCCTAAAGATACATCCACACCCAGCATTACCTGGATTTCCTTTTCCGCTCCATCAAAATTGATTTAATTCTTCCTTCAGAAGGAGGAATCCATCTTACCAACTTATTCCCTTTACTCCCCTTATCAGGAGTTGGCTCATATTATTTTAAGGAATGATATTTTTGTACGCAATTATGTTTAATATACTCATTTATATTATATTTTAAATTGTAATGTTTATACTTTAATATGGTAGTTTCATCTCTACATTTTGTCTTTACTCTCATTGTTTGAAATATTGCATGATAATTATTTACACCTAGTTTTAGGTGGTACCTAGTTAATTGTTGTGTTATGTATTTATTGATTATTTAAGGTAGGTTCATGTTGATTTCCAATGTTTTGATTCCTCATTTTTTTACCATAGGATTTATTTTGAAAAGTTTTTTTCTTTGTAAGACTTTTATTCTATTTAGACTTTGTGCTCAGGACTCCTTATATGACTTACATTTACCCATCCCTTATTTTCAACTATGATTTTGTTATTTACTTTAAAGTTCTAGTTAATTATAAATAGAGACACATCATGTTTAATCTATCAACTAATAATTATGGGATGAAGCCAAGAATTAAAATTTGAGGAAGTGAAAAAGGAAGAGGATACGGGGTGATAAAAAAGGGTTTTAGGGAAGAGAAATTTAATATATTTGTAGTGCCCACTTCCCTTCGACCTCATTTTGTTTTGTTGCTTTCGAGACTGATTACTTCACTATGGATTCATTATGGCTTCTTGAGTTAGCATGCTAGTAGATATCATAGACATTGGACTGTTATTGATTTAATCTTTATATGATGCATATGGTTTACTGGTGGACATTTGATGACGATATTTGTATAATTTTGACAGGGTTATTTATCTTTAATTATGACATGTGATATGTTTAATCGTTTTGAGTAGGACTTGATAATTGGACTAATGTGATGATCGTTTTGACATAAATGAAATGTGGAATAGAAATGTGCTAGAAAGTGTTAGTGATATCATACTTGCATAGATGATAGTAAATCATGTGTCGTTTATTTTAGATTATATTGTATATTTGGCATGAATGTTTTAATGTGGCCAACAGGCCGAAAGAGGTATTCTTTGTTCTGCAGGTATATTATATTCACAACAAAATTGGGGAGTGGAGACCAACCACATCGGAATTCGAGAAGAATCCAGCTAAGGTCACCATGGCAACAAGTAATTGTGTGTGTGTTAGAATTATCTGATAAAGGGAAAATTGTGACCTAGGGATCATGTGTTGTTTTGTTTTAATTTTTCCCTTTTTGTTTTATGTTAGTATGTGTTGCTCTTAGTAAGTGAAATTTTTACTTATGTTATTATTCATATTTCTTGGATTTGAGTTTACCCCTTGTTAGCCATGGGTTGTAGTGGGTTAATTAAGTTAATTTGAGATTGTCCTAAACTAATTCAAAGATGTGACCAAAGAAAGTTCATTTATTAGGATTTGATTTACTTGGGATTTTGTGTGGATTGATGTGTGTGTTTGAGTTTCAGTGTAGCACACTCTACCCCTCATGGGAAACTCGAATTTGGCCTTGGAGGCCAAATTTCAAAGCAATGGGACAATTCAAACTTGTCCCACACCTCTTAAAACCCCATGTCAACCCTACCTATGGGTTGGAAAGCCAAATTTATGGTCTTTTAGGTGTTTTGGGGGGATAAAAGGGTAAAAATAATAATTGCACTTTCTTTCAAATTTAATTTTGTCCTTTGAGGGAGTGGGCTTAGTTGGAGTGTGTAAGGTGCTTGCTTTTCTTTCAACCACCTATTAATGGTGCATTGGAATTTGATGTTGACCAAATGATGTGGAGTGGAGGGAAAAGGAGGTGGCATCCTACTTGGAGCCACATCATCCCCCCTCTTTTCTCTATTTATTTGATCCTCTTGTTTGTTTTGGGGGTTAGAAGTTTCTTTTTAGTCTTGTGTATTTTGGAGAGGAGAGGAATTGGAAGGAGTTTGTGGATTTTGGAGCTTGTTGATACTTGTGGGAATTTTGTGGGAGCTTGTGGATGCTTGCTTGATCCTTGGAGGGATTTGAGACTTCATACTTGGAGCAAACTCTACCATGGAAAGGTAGGAGCTTCCCCTTTGTTTGCATTATGTTTCTTTTGTCATATGAATGTATTTTTATGTTGTGTTGAATGTTGTTGTTTGAAATGCTTGTTGGGAATGGGTAGAATGCCTAAGTTGGGAGTGAGAGGAGACTATGGGGAGCTTAATTGAGGGAGGCATAAGAGATCATGTTCTTGAGGAGGGAGTTTGGGTTGGGTGCCCACCTTGTAAGAGAAATGCTTGCATTTCTTCTTGTTTTACTTTGAGGGAGCCATAAGAGTTGAGGGAGGCATAAGAGTGAAAGGAGGGATAAGGGGTACTTGAGGGAGGCATAAGAGTTGTTAGGGGTATTGTGTTTGCATTGGAGGCTTTTAGGTGGCACCCATTCCCATTGGGAGGCATAAGTGGCCTCCCCATATGTCTTACTCTTGTGGCTTTCTTGGTAAGCCTTGTGACTTGTTGTTGTGATTGTTTTCCCTCTTGTTGTGATGGTTGATTCTCTTGTTTTGAAGGAATATGGAATGCATGTGAAATGTTATGTTTGTTATGTGGAAGCTTGTAGTTGCCATGAGTTGGATTCTCTCCCATTGTGATGTGGTTGGGGCTCGGGGGCCAATGGAGAGGATGGCTTCTCTTCTCCATTGGGTATTTTGGTTGGGAGGAGAGCGTTGCCTCTCCCCTTATTTTGTTGTGAATCAAGAAAACTATGGAGGAGCCACCTTGTTGATATTTGGAGCATTGGAACCTTGTTGTTGACAATGTAAAAACACCATGTATTTACCCACCTTGAGTGGAGGAAAAATGTAATATTGCTTTGTTTTCTTTAGCTTCCATTATTGTAAATTTGTTTCCACATGAAGTAGAAAATGTTGTAACAAAATGTTGAAGGAAAGTTGTTTTTGAACTTCATTAGTAAGCTTGTAATGGGGATGGAATTAAAAGTTGCAAGAAAGACAATCCATTCATTCTCCTTTAACTTGGCTTGGAACCTCTTATAAATGTGTTGATCTTGTTGAAATTTTGGTAGATCTTGTTTAAAACTTAATGGAAATATTGTAGGTCTCTTTTGTGGAATGTTAGGAAAATTACAAAAAATATACATATTAGATTTCATGTTGTTGCTTAAAAGGGATGCATTGCAAAGTTGGAATACTAGAACACTTACCATTCTCATTTTGTTGATAAAAAGACTTGAGTTTCAATAGTTTAAATACGCCAATAAAGAAATCTATGCTCTAGCTCTAGTATGTTTTTCTTCATTTAAGAATTCGTTGTGAAATTATTTGCAATTTAGTAAGTGAAAGGAAATCATACCTATTTGAAATTTCATACAAATGTTTATATTAAAATATGTAGAAAGAGACGTTATTGTAAAAGTCCTAAGCTTATTTAGCTCCTTTCCCATATTTCAATAATAAGGAAAACTGATTTTTTTATATAATTCATATTAAAGTATTATTAAACTTAATGGAATTCCATTAGTAAATTGTAATATACCAACATACTGATTATATTCTTATATATATTAACCAAGCATACTAATAATAATTATATATATATTTAAATCAAACCGACGGTATGGCCGTAACAGGCTTCCATCCTGACCCGCGTATGAACTGTTTTTCTTTTATTTGCAAAACAAATTGGGTTTCATGAATATTCTGGTATGAAACGGATCCACCTCTGTGAGATTATCCCTACACGTTAACTGTGCACGTTTCCAGTAGAAAATCGTGGAAATTTACCGTTTCAGAGCCACTCCTCACCACTCTCACTGTCCTTCAATCGATTTGATAAAAATACCTTGAAGGCAGAACCCGATTTGAATTTGTATTCGATCTTGAGCAGAGATAACAACATAGCTAGACAGTTTGCTTGTTTACACGCTTGCTACCTATCTGCCTCCAGTGGAGTGTGGACTCCCCGCCAAGCTTACACCTCGCAGCACTCAACGAAAGTGGAGGTAACACGCTTCCTTCCACGCGCCTGTAGCTTTTCACGCACCGGTGAGATACTACTCTAACAGAAGGCATGACAAGGTGACACTGATGAATTGTAGGATTGCAAAATCAGAGTGATATACTTGAAAACTGTGGCCACTTGGGAGTAGTTTGCACGCCAAGGAGGGGGAGTTAAATTGCATGACAGGTTGGTTGAGCCACCTACCCTTGTAATGCCCCAACCAACCTTGTCTCGGTCAGCATTATCTGCTGACTGCATGGAGGGTGGAGTATTTAACTCTGGCGTGTTGGACTCCTTGCTGGTGGCCGCACCTATTTATTGTCTCTGATTTGCAAATCTTTCCCAGATTTCCTTCTTGCCAGCTGCGTGATGGTTGGTGATTGCACAGCGACTTTGTGATCAGGGCTCTCTCCTCCAAACTGCGCCTGTCCTTGATGTGATCAGCTGAGGTGAATGTATCAATCCACTTCATTAATTCTGTGGCAACGTCTGGTTGAGGTCTTTATCTCCTTGGCATCAAATCGGAGCAGATCAGGAAGGAGTCTTTAACTGTGACAGCTAAGAATGATCGTTCAAGGTAAAACAGTGGTGATTATGTGATCTCAAATGGGTAAGAACATCCTTGGAAGGTGTTGAAGCCGTTCTAAGTAGTCCTCAAGCTTCAAAAGGTGAAAAGCAAGTCTCAATACTTCCTCAACCTCGATCAGCGGTCGTTTTCCAGTCTGTACGCTGTAGATTGTATCACAGGGAGCAAATAGATGTTTTTCTTGGCGTCTTTCTGTCCTGGTTCCTCCCTGCGCGCGCGTTTTTGTTTAGACGGAGCTTCAAGCTAGTGTTTCAGACGTGTTGCCTCCCTTTTCTTGAGTGCTGCAAGGTGTGTTCTTGCCTGGGATCCGCAGCAACGACCCGCAACAGTTCTTAGCCTGGCAGCAGACCGGTGGCAGAATGGCAGAATCCTTTGTGAGCGCTCCCAGCAAGCAGGTTGTCCAACTATGTTGCTTTCTGTTCAGTATAGAATGCATCCTCAGATTCGGGTCTCTCTTTCATGATATTTTTATCAAAATCGATTAAGTGACAGTAAGAGTGTTACCAGAAGACCTGATGAAATTTATTGTTAATATTCTCTATTGACTTCTTGCTTGTTCTACGATGTAACTCATGGAAGAGAATCTCATTGGCGTGGATCTGTTTCATTTCAGTGTATCCATGAAGCATGATTTGCTTTGCTATTATATGAGCTTCCTCAACGAGTCCCTAAGTTGGCAGACATAAAGGTTTCTGTTGGAATTATCACACCTTACAAGCTCCCCAGCAGGTTGGTTTTCCTCCTCATAACTGAAGTTGTTGATTTCGGCCTCTCCTTGTACCTGTGTTCCTGTTGTTTGGCTTGAAACCCAATGATCTCCATCCTCTTTGTAAGAAGGCAAAGGTGATTTCTGTTCATGTTCATGGACATCAGTGAGGCCAAGCAGAGTAGAGATTGGAATTTGACATTCACCTTCATTCGGCTGATACCCACAGATATAATCACAGAGAGACCATCTTGCCATCTGATTGCCAGTAACGAAACCTGTACTGATTCCTGTAGCTTGCAGCCTTTCGAATTGGGTACTGGGTTTCTTGCCTGGGGAAGAGATTGATTTGGGAAAACACATTTCCTCCTGGTGGGAGTAGAATTACGGATCTGCTCTGTAAACCCAGTAGACATAGCACTATGCTTTGAACCATTCTTTCTTCCGCCCATTGTAAAGCATTTTTTTTACAGTTGGAACATAGAAATCTTGGCTGAATAAATTTGCATCTCTGTTTGTTGCGTTGAGGTACCGATAACTGGTGTCTGCAGAAGTGCAATGTGGGCAGACTGCCTTGCAAGTTTTGAAGAGAACACTTATTAAATCCTTGTTGGAGAAAATGTCTTGGGAGATGAAGGTAGCAGGATATTTTTTCAGATTCAGAGCATGTACTGAGTGAATGGGAAGGTAAAATTTTTCCTCTGTCACCATAGTGAGAAGATGGCAATTTCATTTGGATTGTTAAGCCTTCCCCGTGGGACAACTCTCAGAGTTGTCAAGAACCTTAATGTATGTGTTGACTGCCACACTGCATCAGGATTGTCCAAGTTTGTTGCAACGCAAATTGTTGTGAGAGAGGCAAAGCGGTTCCATCACTTTTTTTTTAAAAAAAAAAGGAAATGTTCTTGTAGAGATTATTGGTAATGCCTGCATTGAAGCAATCTAGTGACTGGTTAGCCTTATTTGAAGATGCTGAGTCTAAGGACTGTTTTATGGATATGTGGAAATGGCTTTATAAACTTTCTAGCAAATGCAAAGAGTAGGTGTAAAGCCAAACTCCACAACCTTTGATAGCATCTCCACGCCTAGACCGAAGTGGGAGTGTTTGAACAGGGCATGGACGTTCTCCAATGCATTTGAAAAAGAGATTTTTTTGTTTCTTGTTGTATCTGCTAGTGTCCTGGGTGCATAACTATCTTAAGACGGATTTATACTCCTGATCTGGATGCTCAACAAAGTGTTTGGATGGTTTGGCAAAACTTGAAAGAAATGTGGTCTTTTGGACAGCAATGATTGTTGATTGTGGACCGCTTAGAACTGGTGCACCCGGATTCCAGTACCTACGATTCTTATCTTTGACCCATGTGGAGTGCATACGACTGTTGAATCTGGAGAAATAGGAAAGATATTTCTACACTTTTCTACTGTTATTTTATTTAAAAATATTGTGAAATCGAACCACTTTTCCTTGCATTGATTTGTCAGTTGGATGTCATGATGGGAGATTTCCCTTTCTGCTTGTTTCTTCTTGTTTTAGCTTTTATCGTTGACAGTATGTGGGTCGAAAGGATGCGTGTGCCCTCTCCTCTGAATGTTATATTACTCGAATGATAGAACTTCATCTGTTTGTTTATGTATTAATTCTTCTCTGCGATTGAGTTGCAAGTTATTATGTTGATCAAGCTAGTATTTTCGATATCATGGAAGTAAGTTTACAATAACTATGAAACCCCCTTCCTAGCACCCAAGTTTTTCCTTGACGTTTTTTGTTAGCTCCTTCGCAAGTCCCTTTGATAACCTTTTGGCATCGAGAAAGAAAGGTTGTAGGATTGTGTGAGCAATGCGTGGGCTAGCTAACTTAGAGTTTTGGTATTAAAACTGGTAGAATGAAAAGGTTTGTTTGCAACGTGTTTTCCGTCTCGCGTGTTTAGACTCTTATACTATCTTTCATCTTGTTTCTAGGCTTTTAAGGCCATCCTCAAGAAGTACCTTGACCATCCCTATCAACTTGAACCATAACTAGCTTTTCGGATCAACTAAGCTGGAGGTTTCATTGTGCGAATCTAGTACCTCGTTGACACTAGAATAGTTGGTCTAATTCCCCCTCTCAGAATTATTGTTGATGGCGCTCTTCTATTTTTCCTAACTTGCATTATTTTCTCCCTTGTAATGTTAACGCTATTAATTAATATTGGTCGGTTTTTATGCACGTAATTACCGTAATAGTTTGTGATGGAGATTTCCTTAAATGTGATTGACCTTTGGGAAAAACTCAGTTTTCGTGTGATAATCTTATGAATTCATAGCGGAAGGTTTTGTTTTGATAAAGTCACTTAGAAGTTATGTTTGTATCTTTGTGCAACGGTTGACTGTGTTATCCAGGGTTGCCGTAAAATATGGTTGTTATGGGATGTGGGCAATTTATTTTTAAATTAACCAAACCTTTAGTGTTATAAAAATTTGTTGATGACATTATTGTATACTCTTGTTGGACGGAACCCCCTTCTTCTCTCGCGTGTTTGCTACTAGCCTGTAAGACTTTGACCCTTCCTGGATGATTGGTAAATCTCCTTGTAGTTAATGGTCAAAACTAGTATACTTTGCCTTCGCTTCGAAACTTATGTTGTGTGTATACTCTAATTGATTTCGGTTTGAAACTCATTTATACGTGACTTTTTGTGTTAAATTTTGAAACCCGTGTTTCCCCTTTCTTGGGCCGATCAACTTTTGTTCTTTTAGAAATGTATTATTTTAGCCTATGCGTTGGTACCTTTGATAAAATTCTAGATGGTTGGTCTATTTATATCAAATCTCAATCTTGTAATTATTGTTATTTACTTACTTGATGGGAATTTTGTTCTTTGCTAGATTGTTTATATCTCCTTATAGGGCCAGGGCCATTCTCTTACGATTGCTATACCTTCGTTGTTATTACTCCTAACTGAAGTACAAGGTCTTCTCCTTCTTTGATTGGCATGATGAAGACTTTACTTTAACTTGATGTGTTAATAGTGTTTAGAGCTTTAAACCAATTCTTGTAATAAAGTGCTTCCTTTTTGTGATATTGTTAGATAATAGTTATGGTGGTTTTGTGTAGCCTTATCTTGCTCAGTTCTCGTGAACTGACTCTTGTAGAAAATTTGCTGCAGATGGATCTTGTGTAGATGAGGGATAGATTTGTAGACTTTTGTCATCAACCTCAGTTGAGAAGTTCCTTTGCTCGAAACCTTTTTTATGTTGTTCAACTGTTGTTAACGTCCAGTGGAAAGTTTAAAAGAGGATTAATGTCTTAGTATAATGTATTGTGGACTTGTCATCTGAACTTTGGAAACCTTGTATTGTTTGACCATCATTGAAATTATAAGAAAATTTGGTTATTGTTGTTGAGTGACTTGTGGAGTATCAGTATTTTAAGAAATGATGTAATCTTGTTTTGTTCTCGTAAATGAGTGTTGCTTCAACTTCGCCTTGAGAATAAATTCTGAGTTAAACCTTGCCATGACTTAGTAATAAAGTGTCATAAGTAAACTAACATGGGATTGTTAAATACTTCTGGAAGTTAAATTAAAAGTTGCATTCAAATAAAGTAACGTAGGGGTCACCAACTTGAGAGCAAGAAATTCTCTAAGTAGACAAGGGCAAGACTATCATTGCAAGTAAACTTTATAACACGATAACCCTAGCTCCTCTAGTGAACATTATGCCTTTTTCATGGTAAAATTTGTAAAATGACCCTAAGGTGAAATGAAGCTGTTAATTGTTTGAGGATAATAAGATATAATAAAAGGAGAAAACAATTTTGAAACCACACAATCTATCTCTCGGCCATTTGGAAAGTAAATTCTTTTACTCCTTGATAATACTTTTAGCGAAGCCTAAGTAAAGTTGTTAAATCTGGTTAAGAGCCCTAGCTTCAATTTAATACGGCAATAACTAATGAGGTCCTAAAATGTTTCATCTCGACCTTCTCCCTCTAACCCTTTTCAAGGCACCTTATATCTCTTCTCTTAAGTGTGTTGAACTTAAAACCATGTTGTCTTGTGGGCAAGAACGAAACTTAGTAGCATTAGTGGTGAGCAGATGGCCTTGTGGAATTGAAATTCTCCTTTTTCTTGATAAACGAATTAAGCAAATAAAGGTCATAATAGAGAAGATTTAAAGATAATTACTCTGTGTAAAAAGAATAAATTTAACTTGGTAAGATGAATTGTATGAATCATATCCTGAGTCTCCTTGAAAACGTAAGCTAAGAATTGCAAGATGTCCTTTTAAAATAAATAACCCTCAAGAATATCTCCTTGTGGTTGGCCATAACTGTAAGTGTGTTCTGTGATTGTACTTCTATGTTGTCTTGTCAAAAAGAAAAGTAAATTGTCCTCGATATGTGTGAACGTTTCCGTGCTGCCTTTATGGCCATCCTTGTATCAAGTTGTTCACAGTGTTAGTTGTATACTTGGTGACGACATGTTGCGTCATGTTATGTGTCAAGCAAGTCAAAAAAAAAAATTATCCTGTATTTCACTGTGTTGTTCGTGTGTATGGATTTTTGGGTCGTTACACTTGGTATCAGAGCATAGGTTCATGCTCTCGAACCTATGGGCCGGATTGGTGTTATATGATGATGTTACATGGTGGTGGTGGTGTTACATGATGATACTGCATGATGATGATGATGTTGCATGATGGTGGTAGATATTGGAAGAGTAATGTGCTTTAAGCGTGATGTGATCCATGTCGTAATTGTGATATTGTGAACGCACATGATGGGTATGTCACCTTGTGCGTGTTTGTGATCATGTTGATGTGTTGGGGATGGGAGTATTCTCTCTCCTTCTTGTGGATTCTATGAAGAGTTCACGTGTGAATTGTTGTTTGTGATGTGTGAAAAGAATTCTAATGTGGATGACGGATTGTTGGAATATTGTGACATATTGTGATATGTAGGTGTATCAATGTGTTGTATGACTAGATTGATGTTGAAAGAGATGAGTTGTATCATGATGTTTTTACCATGTTTTGAAGAAATGCGTGTATCACCTTGTTATGAAGCAATTATTGTTATGTTGTGATGTTATTATGTTCATCGTATATATGAGTTGTGTAATATGTAATGCTTCATGTTGTGATTTTGGGTCATACGGTGAGTGTATGAACCCTATTGTATGGTGCTTGCACTTTGGGTGTAGAATGTGGTAAAGTGATGTGTTACACTCAGTGAATGTATGATCGTGATCTACCCTGTATATGTACCATATGTAAGACGTTATGGTAGTTATGTGTGTGCCACCGTTATGTTAGTACTGTAGTTGCATGTTATGTTGTGAACCTTACGCTAACCGATCCTGAGGGAAATCGGTAGAAGTGTATGTTGAGAGTGAGGAATGGTGTACCATGGGTCAATAACTCGAGTCAAAACTCGGTTTAGTAGATAACATGTGATTCTTTCCTCTCTCCCTATGTGGTTGTATGTATGCAACCTTAGTGTATCTATGACTATGTTTAGCCTTGTCGAAGTGGTGGCGGGATGATTCAGATGGAGGTGATGACAGTTGTATTATTGATATGTATTTTATGAGCTGAGGCTCGATGTCCGAGTGCTAGCAACTCGTTGAGTACCCCTTTGGTGGCTAGATAAGGCCACAGTTATCGTAATGTGACATTATTATAAGTTGATTTTATTCGTAAATTGAACTTTTTACTTTATTTTGTAAGGACCAGCAGCTTTTCTTGATTGCCATGCTTTACAATTTTGGGCATTTCCTTGGTTTGTGGCACTAACATGGGGATTTTGATACTAACTATGGCTATTTGGCCATTTATTTAGCTTGATTTGGGGTCTTCTTTT
This sequence comes from Taxus wallichiana var. yunnanensis, assembly GCA_018340775.1. Classification (NCBI taxonomy): domain Eukaryota; kingdom Viridiplantae; phylum Streptophyta; class Pinopsida; order Cupressales; family Taxaceae; genus Taxus; species Taxus wallichiana. The sequence continues at coordinate 576,790,742 of CM031242.1, forward strand.
AAATTTGGAATTCTTACCGCCTTGCCCAAGGCTTGTGCTTTGCCACTTGGCACTTTGGATTGGATTGTTGTGCTGGTTCTATTGTCGTGATGTGTGGAATAGGGTCATAGGATGCACCATGGATTGGTTGGACCTATGGACCCGCTTCGTTGTATGGGGGTACGCCCCAAGGAGTACATATAACTAGCGGGTTGTTGAACCACGCGTTATTATGTCACTTGGGTTAGGAGTGTTCGAACTCTATGTGTCTTGGACCATAGGGTCAACCGGCCTCCTTGAGGGAGGCATAAGAGTTTGAGGGAGGCATAAGAGACTTGAGGGAGGCATAAGAGACTTGAGGGAGGCATAAGAGACTTGAGGGAGGCATAAGAGACTTGAGGGAGGCATAAGAGTTTGAGGGAGGCATAAGAGCTTGAGGGAGGCATAAGAGACTTGAGGGAGGCATAAGAGTTTGAGGGAGGCTTATGATATTTGTCTATATGTTTGATGTTTCAGGATATATGTTGAGTTATTGTGATGTTTGGTAGTGGTCTTTTGATGTATGTGTTACTCATGTCAGATGGATATGTGTTGTGATGTTGTGGTTATGTCATTGATTCCCTTGTGGACACTATGTACCTGTAGCATGGTTTGGTGTTATGTGAGTTTTTCATTGATGCAAATTGAGGAAATGTCTGGTGGATTGTAGTACTCTTTTGTTTGAGTATTTTGTGTGTCAGTCATTGATGTGTGACGAGTACTATGTTATATGTGGACTGTGCCTATTCTATTCCGTATTGAGTAACCTTTTTGTGGTGTAATACAATCATGAAGTATATACTTGTGTGCTTGTGAATCTGTAGTGTCTTTTGAACCTGATAGGGTGTTGTGTTAGCAGTTCATGTTGGGCACCCACAATAAGGAATAAATCAAAACTCTTCAATGATGATATTTTTTTAAAAAGAAACTAAAACTAGAAATAATGATAATGGAAAGAGACTAATGAAATGATGAACAAGAAAGAACTGCCAATCTTCACAGAACATTGAAAGTTAAAATTTCTACCAAATGTTCCTAAGGCTACCCTGTGGCCGTGCTTTAAATCGACTGAAATTTTAAACCATAGGGTGTGTTTTCTTCTTTATCTATCCCTTGTTGCGAACCATTTCCTTTCCTCTGTGTAATGTCGCATCGAGGACGATGCTTTCTTAAGGGGAGGAGAATGTAATGCCCCAACCAACCTTGTCTCGGTCAGCATTATCTGCTGACTGCGTGGAGGGTGGAGTATTTAACTCTGGCGTGTTGGACTCCTTGCTGGTGGCCGCACCTATTTATTGTCTCTGATTTGCAAATCTTTCCATTTCTTCTTTGAAATGCATGATGATGGTTGGTGATTGCACAGTGACTTTGTGATCAGGGCTCTCTCCTCCAAACTGCGCCTGTCCTTGATGTGATCAGCTGAGGTGAATGTATCAATCCACTTCATTAATTCTGTGGCAGCAATGCGTCTGGTTGAGGGTCTTTATCTCCTTGGCATCAAATCGGAGCAGATCAGGAAGGAGTCTTTTTCGTGATGTGACTAAGAATGATCATTCAAGGTAAAACAGTGGTGATTATGTGATCTCAAATGGGTAAGAACATCCATGGAAGGTGTTGAAGCCATTCTAAGCAGTCCACAAGCTTCAAAAGGTGAAAAGCAAGTCTCAATACTTCCTCAACCTTGATCAGCCGTTGTTTTCCAGTCTGTATGCTGTAGATTGTATCACAGGGAGCAAATAGATGTTTTTCTTGGCGTCTTTCTGTCCTGGTTCCTCCCTGCGTGCACGTTTTTGTTTAGATGGAGCTTCAAGCTAGTGTTTCAAGCAGACGTGCTGCCTCCCTTTTCTTGAGTGCTGCAAGGTGTGTTCTTGCCTGGGATCCGCAGTGAACGACCACAGCAGTTCTTAGCTAGCGTTGCAGGCCGGTGGAAGAATGGAGAAATCTTTTGTGAGCGCTCCCAGCAAGCAAGTTGTCCAACTATGTTGCTTTCTGTTCAGTATAGAATGCATCCTCAGATTCGGGTCTCTCTTTCATGATATTTTTATCAAAATCGATTAAGTGACAGTAAGAGTGTTACCAGAAGACCTGATGAAATTTATTGTTAATATTCTCTATTGACTTCTTGCTTGTTCTACGATGTAACTCATGGAAGAGAATCTCATTGGCGTGGATCTGTTTCATTTCAGTGTATCCATGAAGCATGATTTTTGCTTTATTATATGAGCTTCCTCAACGAGTCCCTAAGTTGGTGAGACATAAAGGTTTTTATTGGAATTATCACCTTACAAGCTCCCCCAAAGGGTTGGTTTTCCTCCTCATAACTGAAGTTGTTGATTTCGGCCTCTCCTTGTACCTGTGTTCCTGTTGTTTGGCTTGAAACCCAATGATCTCCATCCTCTTTGTAAGAAGGCAAAGGTGATTTCTGTTCATGTTCATGGACATCGGTGAGCCAAGTCCAGGAAGAGTAGAGATTGGAATTTGACATTCACCTTCATTCGGCTGATACCCACAGATATAATCACAGAGAGACCATCTTGCCATCTGATTGCTGTCGATGAAACTCTTGATCGATTGTAAAGCTTGCAGCCTTTCGAAATGGGTACTTGGGTTTCTTTTGCCCGGGGAAGAGATTGATTTGGGAAAACACATTTCCTCTCCGGTGGGAGTAGAATTACGGATCTCGCTCTGTAAACCCAAAGTAGACATAGCACTATGCTTTGAACCATTCTTTCTTCCGCCCATTGTAAAGCATTTTTTTTTACAGTTGGAACATAGAAATCTTGGCTGAATAAATTTGCATCTCTGTTTGTTGCTGAGGTACCGATAATTGGTGTGTCTCATGTAGGTGAAGTGCAATGTGGGTAGACTGCCTTGCAAGTTTTGAAGAGAACACTTATTAAATCCTTGTTGGAGAAAACGTCTTGGGAGATGAAGGTAGCAGGATTTTTTTTAGATTCAGAGCATGTGCTGAGTGATCGGGAAGGTAAAAGTTTTCCTCTGTCACCATAGTGAGAAGATGGCAATTTCTTTTGGATTGTTAAGCCTTTCCCCTGGGACAACTCTCAGAGTTGTCAGGAACCTTAATGTATGTGTTGACTGCCACACTGCACTAGGTTGTCCAAGATTGTTGCAATGCAAATTGTTGTGAGAGAGGTAAAGCAGTTCCATTTCTTTAAAAAAAAAAAAAAAAAAGGGGAAATGTTCTTGTTGAGATTTCTGGTAATGCTGCGCATTGAAGCAATCTAGTGACTGGTTAGCCTTATTTGAAGATGTTGAGTCTAAGGACTATTTTATGGATATGTGGAAATGGCTTTATAAACTTTCTAGCAAATGCAAAGAGCAGGTGTAAAGCCAAACTCCACAACCTTTGATAGCATCTCCACGCCTAGACCGAAGTGGGAGTGTTTGAACAGGGCATGGACGTTCTCCAATGCATTTGAAAAAGAGATTTTTTTGTTTCTTGTTGTATCTGCTAGTGTCCTGGGCGCATAACTGTCTTAAGATGGATTTATACTCCTGATCTGGATGCTCAACAAAGTGTTCGGATGGTTTGGCAAAACTTGAAAGAAATGTGGTCTTTTGGACAACAATGATTGTTGATTGTGGACCGCTTAGAACTGGTGCACCCGGATTCCAGTACCTACAGTTCTTATGCTGACCCATGCGGAGTCTGTATGACCTGTTGAAGCTGGAGAAATAGGAAAGATATTTCTACACTTTTCTACTGTTATTTTATTTAAAAATATTGTGAAATCGAACCACTTTTCCTTGCATTGATTTGTCAGTTGGATGTCATGATGGGAGATTTCCCTTTCTGTTTGTGTCTTCTTGTTTTAGCTTTTATCGTTGACAGTATGTGGGTCGAAAGGATGCGTGTGCCCTCTCCTCTGAATGTTATATTACTCGAATGATAGAACTTCATCTGTTTGTTTATGTATTAATTCTTCTCTGCGATTGAGTTGTAAGTTATTATGTTGATCAAGCTAGTATTTTCGATATCATGGAAGTAAGTTTACAATAACTATGAAACCCCCTTCCTAGCACCCAAGTTTTCCTTGACGTTTTTGTTAGCTCCTTCGCAAGTCCCTTTGATAACCTTTTGGCATCGAGAAAGAAAGGTTGTAGGATTGTGTGAGCAATGCGTGGGCTAGCCAGCTTAGAGTTTTGGTATTAAAACTGGTAGAATGAAAAGGTTTGTTTGCAACGTGTTTTGCCGTCTCGCGTGTTTAGACTCTTATACTATCTTTCATCTTGTTTCTAGGCTTTTAAGGCCATCCTCAAGAAGTGCCTTGACCATCCCTATCAACTTGAACCATAACTAGCTTTTCGGATCAACTAAGCTGGAGGTTTCATTGTGCGAATCCTGTACCTCGTTGACACTAGAATAGTTGGTCTAATCCCCTCTCAGAATTATTGCTGATGGCGCTCTTCTATCTTTCCTAACTTGCATTATTTTCTCCCTTGTAATGTTAACGCTATTAATTAATATTGGTCAGTTTTTATGCACGTAATTACCGTAATAGTTTGTGATGGAGATTTCCTTAAATGTGATTGACCTTCGGGAAAAACTCAGCTTTCGTGTGATAATCTTATGAATTCATAGCGGAAGGTTTTGTTTTGATAAAGTCACTTAGAAGTTATGTTTGTATCTTTGTGCAACGGTTGACTGTGTTATCCAGGGTTGCCGTAAAATATGGTTGTTATGGGATGTGGGCAATTTATTTTAAATTAACCAAACATTAGTACTGTAGTGGAGGTTTGCAAACCTTTAGTGTTATAAAAATTTGTTGATGACATTATTGTATACTCTTGTTGGACGGAACCCCCTTCTTCTCTCGCGTGTTTGCTACTAGCCTGTAAGACTTTGACCCTTCCTGGATGATTGGTAAATCTCCTTGTAGTTAATGGTCAAAACTAGTATACTTTGCCTTCGCTTCGAAACTTATGTTGTGTGTATACTCTAATTGATTTCCGGTTTGAAACTCATTTATACATGACTTTTTGTGTTAAATTTTGAAACCCGTGTTTCCCCTTTCTTGGGCCGATCAACTTTTGTTCTTTTAGAAATGTATTATTTTAGCCTATGCGTTGGTACCTTTGATAAAATTCTAGATGGTTGGTCTATTTATATCAAATCTCAATCTTGTAATTATTGTTATTTACTTACTTGATGGGAATTCTGTTCTTTGCTAGATTGTTTATATCTCCTTATAGGGCCAAGGGCCATTCTCTTACGATTGCTATACCTTCGTTGTTATTACTCCTAACTGAAGTACAAGGTCTTCTCCTTCTTTGATTGGCATGATGAAGACTTTACTTTAACTTGATGTGTTAATAGTGTTTAGAGCTTTAAACCAATTCTTGTAATAAAGTGCTTCCTTTTTGTGATATTGTTAGATAATAGTTATGGTGGTTTTGTGTAGCCTTATCTTGCTCAGTTCTCGCGAACTGACTCTTGTAGAAAATTTGCTGCAGATGGATCTTGCGTGTAGATGAGGGATAGATTTGTAGACTGTTGTCATCAACCTCAGTTGAGAAGTTCCTTTGCTCGAAACCTTTTTTATGTTGTTCAACTGTTGTTAACGTCCAGTGGAAAGTTTAAAAGAGGATTAATGTCTTAGTATAATGTATTGTGGACTTGTCATCTGAACTTTGGAAACCTTGTATTGTTTGACCATCATTGAAATTATAAGAAAATTTGGTTATTGTTGTTGAGTGACTTGTAGAGTATCAGTATTTTAAGAAATGATGTAATCTTGTTTTGTTCTCGTAAATGAGTGTTGCTTCAACTTCGCCTTGAGAATAAATTCTGAGTTAAACCTTGCCATGACTTAGTAATAAAGTGTCATAAGTAAACTAACATGGGATTGTTAAATACTTCTGGAAGTTAAATTAAAAGTTGCATTCAAATAAAGTAACGTAGGGGTCACCAACTTGAGAGCAAGAAATTCTCTAAGTAGACAAGGGCAAGACTATCATTGCAAGTAAACTTTATAACACGATAACCCTAGCTCCTCTAGTGAACATTATGCCTTTCATGGTAAAATTTGTAAAATGACCCTAAGGTGAAATGAACTGTTAATTGTTTGAGGATAATAAGATTTAATAAACAGGAGAAAACAATTTTGAAACCACACAATCTATCTCTCAGCCATTTGGAAAGTAAATTCTTTTACTCCTTGATAATACTTTTAGCGAAGCCTAAGTAAAGTTGTTAAATCTGGTTAAGAGCCCTAGCTTCAATTTAATACTGGCAATAACTAATGAGGTCCTAAAAATGTTTCATCTCGACCTTCTCCCCCTAACCCTTTTTCAAGGCACCTTATATCTCTTCTCTTAAGTGTGTTGAACTTAAAACCATGTTGTCTTGTGGGCAAGAACGAAACTTAGTAGCATTAGTGGTGAGCAGATGGCCTTGTGGAATTGAAATTCTCCTTTTTCTTGATAAACGAATTAAGCAAATAAAGGTCATAATAGAGAAGATTTAAAGATAATTACTCTGTGTAAAAAGAATAAATTTAACTTGGTAAGATGAATTGTATGAATCATATCCCGAGTCTCCTTGAAAACGTAAGCTAAGAATTGCAAGATGTCCTTTTAAAATAAATAACCCTCAAGAATATCTCCTTGTGGTTGGCCATAATCATGTTGTCTTGTAAGTGTGTTCGTTTGTGATTGTACTTCTATGTTGAGGCTTTTGCACGAGTTGGATGGTAGGAATCTTAAATCAATAAGTGCGAGTTATTTAACTTGACTTTTGTCATACCACTGGAAATTTGTTGGTTTGGCTGTGTGTGGAGTTAATAGACTAGGCTTTGCACGAGTTGGATGGTAGGAATTTGACAATATGTATTTAACTTGTGGAGGTGTGTAGTAGCTAATTTGGCCAGGGTATTTAGGTATTTATTGATTATTTCTGAAGGCTAAAATCATTTGTGTGTGATATTTGTATTCTTTACTTTTCATTGTTGCTTGTATGTGTTCTTTTCTTTGCTCAACATTGTACTAAAATTGTAGCCGTATGGTTGTAGTTAAGTGCTAGTAGATTTGTGTGGTTATCAATCATCGGTTGAGATTAGATCCTTGTTGGTGCATGAGCTTTATATTCTTGACTTTTTATGAGTCCCTTTGTTCTCTTTTTCACAAAAAAAAAAAATACGACTAACCTACTTTAAGAAATGTGATCTTGATTAAATACTATATTATAACCATGTTACGTTCTTAATGCAAAAAAAAGATTTGGAACTTCATAGCTAGCAATGAAATAGGCATCTTGGCTAAACTTCTTACACCTATATGATTAAGTATAAATTAAGATTCTTCTATTCCTCATTACTAACGCTTAGTACACTTAGTTTGTATAAGAGGAGTGAATTCTAATCATACACCCAAATACATTATCAAAAAAAAAAAAAAATTTGTCGCATTCTCGGGTTGTATGTTTGTGGCGCAGCGTAGTCATATTCATCGTCGAGCGTAGCGTCGTTTGTTTTTTGCGGTGTTACAATATTCAACTAGATAGTCTCTATCTTGCTTGCATTATTCACTTGAGTGCAATTTATGCTTAAAATGGAAAATCTTTAAAATGGAGAAAATCGAAAAGGTCTCATATTTGAGACCCAATAGAAATGCTTGCTTCTTGGACACGGGGGGTTCACTTAGTAAAAGTATGGTATAGCACATTCGTTTGAAGGGTATTAAAGAATACCCTTAATTCTAGTTTTTATCTCTAATTATTTAATTTATAATACTCTCTCTGTTATATTATTAGAATGAAAGTACCCTCTTATTTTTCCATGTACCTTACTTACCCATTTTTCAATGACAATTTTATTTACCCCTTTTTATTTTTAGCCCAATATATTAAGCAGAAAATATATCATGTTTCTCATAAAAAAATTTAATATGTATTTTGTCTCAAAAGATAGTTTGAATCCATTCAAGACCTATTACCAATTACCTTATAAATGTTAAGCTTTAATCATTTATCGGTAGTGCTTAAATGTAATTAAGATGGTGAAATAATATCACTTGTGTTGAAAAGCGTACTCAATCCTAGTTTTCTACCATCTTATTATTTCTTCGTTAGTAATCCCTTAATTGAGATTTCTTTATTTAACAAGAGGTTATAATTTAACTTTATGAACACTCCTTAAATTACAATTTTAAGGTATTTAGTTGTAAAAATTATGGTTCAAATGTCTAAGTTTTATATTAAAATTAAACCTCCCTTTCCTTTGGCCCACCTCTCTAACCCACCCCCAATACCTGATTCATATTATTAATAAATTAAACCCTTTCACCCCCTCCTCTACCAGTATATTGAATTTACTTTTATTAATTTTAATTACCTCAATATGAACCCACGTGTTAGGATATTGCCTAGCTAGTGAATCCCCGTGTTCTTGGATCACTTTGTATCCCCCTTTAATTTAAAGGAGTAATTGCAGGAAAACAAGTGATGCGGGAAAAATCATTGATAATTGAGCCCCTCCACCGGTTGGCCATACTTGTTTAGCGAGTGAATGTTTTAGACTGAGACTCTATTATTCACGTGAGTGCAATTTAAGCTTAAAGTGGAAAAAATAAAAAATGGGAAAAATTCAATAGGTTCTAAGGTCGAAACACAACCACATTGCTTTCTTCATGTAGCACTTTGTAGCCCCGCTTTTTAGTTTTAAGCTCAAGTAAATGCCGGAAAACAGGGGATACATGAACAATCATTGGTAATTGAGCACATCCAACAATTAGTCATATGAGTGATGGTATATTTTATCTGGTAGTCAAGCTCTATGATTTTTAATTTTATTTCTTTTACATCGTTAAGGTTTTTGAATGGATGGCGTTTGATTTGTTAGAAAAGCCGAAGACATCAATGGAAAGATGGAAATGAAATAGTGAGAATTAAATACTTGCATGTAATAGCACACCTTTTTTACTACTCAAATTGTGAGATCAAAAATATTTTCTATGTGTTTCACTTTATTGTCTCAATCTTGCGCGCATTATTCACAATAGTGCAATTTACACTTAAAGTGACCAAAATTAAAAATGGGAAAAATCCAATAAGTTTCAGGGTCAAAACCCAACTGTGAATGATGTCAATGTTTTTGAATTCTTTATTTACCTTTCCATTACTTGCAGGTATGAATGACAACATATGGCTTGAAGATTCTCATCGACATCGGGGAAAATAATGCTTATTGTGGAGAGACAATACTTTGATATGTTTGTGTTAGCTTGGAACCCCGACTAACAAGTTCCCGAGTAGACTTTGTACAAAGACCTCTTCAAGATGATCCATGCTTGTTGTCATCAATACAAAAATTGAGGAAAAAAATTTAGTCTCGCATTATGATACAATAGTGACTGTTTACGGTGATTTATGTTTCCTGAAAGGTGTGAAAACATGAATTTGAGTTTCCCTTTTATGATTCGCAAAGGAAAACTCAAATTCATGTTCCACACCTTTTAGGAAGGCATTTTGCAGTGATGAAAACCACCAAAGATATCCAAATAAGAAAACAAACAAGACCCCAATGCTTATTCATTTGCATTTACACGAACACAAAATCAGCCCACTACTCAATATATGATTACATGATTGGAATTTGTCATTAAGCTTTCCACAAATATGGGCGAAGTGAAGCCCTGCGTGAATGACATCATTGATTTCTTAGTCCAGTTATGTGCAAATGATATGTAAGAAATTGCAGAGTGATGTAATTGTATACCTTTCATTGTTTGATTGCATAGCCCTATGGCCCAATCAACAATTTGCATACCTTTCATTATTTGATTGTAGGAATGTACAAATATAGTAAGATATGGTGTTGTTGTCATGGGAATTTTCAAATAGGTTGTGCACATGAGCTAACAAAGTGCCCTTTGAAAGCTCACTCTCGATGATGTCATTGAGCATTTAAACATTGAGGTACACTTGCATTATGTCGATAACGACTATCAAATTCTGAGTAGATCGCAAGTGTACCTCTTTTATCTTTCAAAAAGGGGGTGTTTTATAGTTGAGTTAAGAAGGCATTTCCACAACCGAGGTTAAACTGATCTCCACTACAAAGCTTTCAAAGGTCATTTTCACAAAAAAAAAGACCTACACAACTATGGAATATTTTCAAGATTTGGAATGTGGAGCCATGGAAGCAAAAATATAAACATTGGAGCCCACAAAAGAAGGTGACTTCAGTGATGACCAACTGCCTACTAAATGAAATTGTTTTTATTTTTTTATTCAATTTAATTTTAAATTTTAATTTTAATGTTTTCTTAGTTTTTAATTAATGATAAATGGTTTTAAAGGGGACCATACCCCATGGAACAAAAGGCTCAAAAGCCAGAAATAACAGAGATAGAGCAGTGATTTTTTTATAAGTGAGGGTCACACCTTAGCAAAATAGCTTTGTGTTAGATAAATGAACATTGAAAAGCATAGCAAGGGAAAACTACCAACAAGGATCCCAACAACAACCAAAACACATCTCAATAGCAGCAGTAATACCACAAAAACACATAAAGAGACAAAAAACCAAAGACAACTATTTGAGAAACTCGTTAAAGACCTTCGAGCTTCTTCCATGGCCTTGAATAGGTTGAGTGCCACTTGCTTGTCTGAGTCCTTGTTGTCCTTAGCTAAGGCCTTCTTCTTGGCCTTACCCTCTGTCCAAATCTCCTCTAAGATGCCCTAACTTCACAAATTTGTTTAACATGAATTTGAATGAAATCAAGGAAAGCCTTATGCATGGTTAATTAGTTGATTTGTTTGTTGACCATTTGTTGCATTGTCTTCTCCATGTCTTATTGCCTCTTAGAAAGGTTGTCAATTTTTTCATCCGAGTTTAATAGTATTTGTGGAGCCCGATTCGTTCATCTTTGCCATCTATGAGTAGAAAGTCTACATTATCCTCAATGGTTTTTATGGCATTATCCTGGTGTTGCAGTTGGGTTTGCATGTCAATGCTAAGATTGGGCTCATGTTCAAGAGGCCTTACTGCAATTTGTTTGCCCTTGTCCATACTACGAAACACTCTTTTAGGAGGGAGAGGTGAGTGGGATGGGAATTTTTTAAAAATTTCTTAGTCATTTCTATTTTTAATTTTTAATTTTAATTTTAAAAAAATTCTTAGTTTTTTTAATTAATTTTTTCAATTATTGTTATTTTTTCTTAGTTATTGTTTCTTTTTTCAAATTATATTTTATTAATTTTTTTCAATTATTGTTTTTATGGTTTTTATTGTACATTTTCAAAAATTAAATTCTATTTTTTTATTTTCTATCAATTTTATTAAATTATTATTTTTATTTTATTTGAATTTTTATAATTATATTTGACTTCTAAATTTTTCTTAATTTAGTAAGTTTTTTTATTATTATTTGAATATAATTATTATTTTTCTCATTTTTTATTTTTACCATTTTTACTAATAATTTTACTAATTTTAATTTTCTTTTTACAATTTTTTCTAATATTAATTTTTATGGATTTTGATAAAAAAAAAAATGTTATCAATTTTTAAAATAAATTGAATTTTTAATTTTCATTAATTTTTATTTTTTAATATTTAAGATATTCTAATTTTAATCAATTTTTTAAAATAAAGTAAAGACCCTATCCTTCCACTTTGGAGCGAAGTTTAGAGAAATTTGAATATCATGTCCTTTATTTACAGTTTGTGTTCTCTTTCCATGCCAAGTCACAAATGGGCTCAACTCAGCAAGGAGGGCCACCCATGGTTGAAAGAATTGTGGAGCGCAGTGTATTGACACCCTTGACGAACCTCTTCTCTTTAGCTTCCTTGTTGAACTTGTTCCTATAAAACTTTACGCCATCCATTCTTAAGCCCGCGATGAAGGAGATTAGGTTCTCGGTAATGGTGAATTCCTTCCCCCTGAAAGTGAAGACCCTATCCTTCCACTTTCAAGAAAACTTCAGAGAAATTTGAATATCATGTCCTTTGATTCTTTGTATAAAATTTGTGAAGCCATCCATTCCTAAGCCCGTGATCAAGGAGATTAGGTTCTCGATAATGGTGAATTCCTTCCCCCTAAAAGTGAAGACCATATATCCCAAGCTACTCGATGAAAACCTTTGGCAGTAGAGGTATTATCCCAGAGGAAAGCTTTGAGTAGCTTTTCCATCTTTTGGATGGAGGCCTTGAAAGGAACCCAACAAGACAAATAGTAGACATGGGTAGCAGCCAAGACTTTAGAGAAAATTTGAAAATTATCAGCCAGAGACAGAGGCCTAGTAAGCTAGAATTCCAATTTTTTCGCTACCTGTTGAATAACATAATTGCATAGATCATCTAGGGAGGCGTGAAAAGCAAACAGAATACCAAGAAATTTGAAAATCTAACCATGCTGCAAAATTTTCCAATCGAAGTTGGCAAGCCGATCCGGCACTGAAGAAGGAAAGGTATCTAGGCATTAGATAGCATTGCAGATGTTGGCCTCATCCTCATAAGCATAAGGAAGGAGTCATCAGCAAAATGCCCATTGAGGAGTTAAGAATTCGACTCATCAGGTAGTGAGACTCCTCGCACAAGTCCTTGTGCTTTGGCATGGACTAAGAGATAACCAAAGCCTTTGGCCGCTAGCACATAAAGTGCAGGGGCAAGAGGACAACCTTGCCTGATAGGCCAAAATAGACAAAAGGGCTCCGAGCTAAAACTATTGATAGAAATTTGAGCAAAAGCATCTACAAAGAGCATTTTGACGATTTGAATAAAAAAGGGTCCAAAGTCAAGGGTCTGAAGCATGGTGAGGATGAAAGGCCATTCAATTCAGTCATAAGCCTTCTCAAAGTCAATTTTGATGAACATGGCAGCCTATAATCTGTGAGCCCATTCCATGCCTTCCCAAACTGTGATGATATTATCTAGGATGAAACACCCCTATATCCACCAAAGCACATAAAGTGCAAGGGCAAGAGGACAACCTTGCCTGATAAACCAGAAGAGAGCAAAGGGCTCGAGCTAAGGCCATTGATAGAAATTTGAGCAGAAGCATCTGCAAAAAGCATATTGATGGTTTGAATAAAAAAGGGTCCAAACCCAAGAGCCTAAAGCATGGTGAAGATGAAAGGTCATTCAATTCGGTCATAAACCTTCTCAAAGTCAATCTTGATGAACATGGCAACCTAAAATCTGTGAGCCCATTCCATGCCTTCCCAAACTGCAATGATATTATTCAGGATGAAACGCTTCTGTATGAAGCCTTTTTGCTCTAGTTGAATAATAATCTACAGAAGATTACATAATCGTAGAGCTAACGCAGTGTAGTCGACCACCAGTTTTTTTTGTTTATAATTAATTTTTTAACTCAATTTTATAAAATTCTAATTTTAATTATTTTTTAAAATAATTTTAATTTTTTAATTTTTATTAATATTGATTTTTTATTATTAGTTTTTATCTAAAATTAATTTTATTTCGAATTTCCTATAAATTCAAACTTTGACTAGTTAAAAATTAATTAATTTTTTTGAAACATTCTAATTTTAAAAAAATCATCAATTCTTATTAATTTATTATTTTTATTTTTATTTAAATTTAATTTTATATTTACATTATTTACTTATATTAATTTAGATTTTTATTATTTTTTTCATTTTTATTTTCTAATAAATTTTATATTTTTTCATTTTTATTTTTTAACTTTTAATTATTGTTATATAATTATTATCTTTTAATTATTATTCTTTTATCAATTTTGATAGATTTTTATTAACACAACAATGTGTAATTCATATGCATTGATTCTAATACCTTAGGAAGCAAACCCAAAGTTCAAGCCGTTACCCCACCATGCAAGCTCAACATTAATTTTTATTTTTAATTTGATTTTATCATTTATTTTAAATTTCAATATTTTACTATAATTTATTTTTAAATTTAATATTTTTACTTATTAAAGATTTGAATTTTTTTTTAATCATTTCTATTAATTTTGTTAATTTTATTTTTTTCTTAGTTAACAAGTGCTTTTTATAATAATTTTTTGATTTTTATTCTTTTTTTCCTATTTTATGATATTCTAATTTTTATTAAATCATTGTACACATTTTTAATTTATATTTTGTTTTTATTTTTATTTAAATTTATTTAATTGACTTTTATTTTTAAATTTTAACTTTAAACTTTTTCATAGTTATTGTTTTTTAAATATATTTTTAGAATCATTATCATTTTTTCTTAAACAAATTGAAATTTTGTAACTTTTTAAGACATTTTTAATTTTCAATTTTAATTAAAATATAGTTGTTTTTAATTTGTTATTGACTTTTAATAAAATAAAATATAGTTTTTTTATATTAATTTTGGTTTTTTATTGTATTTTTCAAAAATAAAGCTTTAATATTTATTTCGTTTTTATTTCATTTTTTTTTAAATTAATTTTAAATTTTGTTTACCATTTTTGTTTTTTTTATTATTATTCTTTTCTTATCTCACTTTTAATTTTCATTATTTTTAAATAATTATATTCTAATCTTTAATTATTACAAACATTTATTTAAATTATTTTTTATTTTTATTATTTTAATAATTAATCTCAATTTTAGTTTTAAAAATTAAAATTGTTTTTAAATATTTTTTAACAATTTCTTATATAACATTAAAAGAAATTAATTTTTTTATATTTACTTAAATTATTTTTCCTTTTAAAAGTTTCGATTTTTTATTTCGTTTTTATTTCTTTCACTTTTAAAAAAATTCTAGCATTGTTTTTTTATATTTTTTAATTTTTTTTTTTTTACTCATTTTAATTTTCATTTATTTATATCTTTTAATAAGTATGTGCTACTTTTTAATTATATTTAAATGTTTAATTTGAATTTTTATTATTTTTAAATTTAGATTATTTTTTATTTTATTTTTTTAATAATACATTTTCTTAAAATAAATTTTAATATTCATTTGTTTCAAAAATTTTAATTTTAAATTATTTTCAATTTTTTTATATTATTATTATTATTATTATTGTTCGTTTCTTATCTCACTTTTAATTTTTAATATATATTTTTAATAATTATATTTTAATCTTTAATTATTACAAACATTTATTTATTTATTATTTTAATTATTTTATTTTATTTTTTAAAAAAATTAGTTAATTTTTTTCTAAATAATTTTTTTAACAATATAACATAAAAAAAGAAATTTTTTTTTTTAAAAAAATTTTACTATTTTTCATTTTATCACAAAAAAATGTTATTGAATTTTTAATAACTAAAAATTGTTATTATTTTGTTTGACTTTTTTTTTT